>OX637534.1:72303707-73052457 GCA_951800035.1 Linnaemya tessellans | reverse complement strand
AATTATTTTCGTTTAAATTTTTCGGCTAGGAAGCGATTTCTAATACCTCTGAACGTCTGTCAAAAATATTAAATATGTTTAATTTACAAACAAAAAGAAAAAATCTGTTTCATGTACCTAAAAAAGTTCTAATTGTCCAACCGTAGAATCGTCTTTTAGATTCTTTTGGTTATGAAAACCAATTTTTTCTTCCTGATATATAAAGTAGGTATAATTCCTCATAAAAATCAACAATAGCAAGTTATATGGTTACTTTAATGAATAAAAAATTTCGATTTTCCAATCCTGGAACCGAATTTTTGCTTTTTTAAACGTTTAATACCAATGAAATTCTTAGCGAAACATAAGATATGTTTAATTCACTAAAAAAAACCAATATTGGGAATTTATGTGGGTACCAAATGTATGTACCTAAAAATTTCGATTTTCCAACCCTGGAACCAAATTTTAAAATTTTTGATAATAATTTAATTTTTTCTGATATATAAAATAGGTTTAATTCACTAAAAACACAAAATTTGGAATTTATGTTGGTACTTTTATGTACCAAATATATACCGATTTTCCAACTCTGGAAGAGAATTTTTATTTTTTACTAATGAAATTCTTAGTGAGGTGTAACATAGTTTTACTTGACAAACAAATGAAAATTTTTAAACTTTTTGGTCACTTTCATGTACCATAAAATATTTCATTTGTCTAACCCTGGAGACGAAATTTTTATTTTTTAAGATTTTTATACCAATTTTCTTTTTTCTGATTTATTAAACAGTTTTAATTAGCAAAAAAAAAAAAACAACGTCAATTGTCTTTTTGGTTACTTATATGCAGAATAAATATTTCAATTTCCCAACCCTGGAAACGCAATTTTAATTTTTTTACCAATGAAACTCTTAATGAGGCATGAAATAGTTTTATTTAAGAAAAACATAATATTTGTAACCATTTTGGTCACTTTCATGTACTACAAAATATTGCAGTTATCCACCTCTGGAATATAAATTTAAATTTTTTTTAATTTTTGATACCAATTTTGTTTTTACTGAACTAAAAAAAATGGTTTTAATTAGTAAAAAACCAACGTTTTGGTTACATAAATGTATAAAACAACATTTAAATTTCCCAGAACTGGAAGCGAAATTAAAATTTTTTTTACCAATCCTAGTCTTCATTAGGTATAAAGTCGTTTTATTTAAGAAAAACATAAAATTTACAACCATTTTGGTCACTTTCATGTACTACAATATATTGCATGTACCAAAAAAACTTTAAACTTCCCAACCCTGGAAGTGAAACTTTAATTTTTTTTTACCAATGCAATTCTTCATGAGGTATAAAGTAGTATTATTTATGAAAAATTTAAAATTTTGAACCAGTTTGGTCACCGTCATGAATTATAAAATATTGCACTTGTCCAAACCTGGATTCGAAATTTTGATTTTTTTTGGATATTTTTGATACCAATTTCGTTCTTCCTAAAATATCAAATAGTTTTAGCAAAAAGAAAAACCACATTTGCCTTTTTGGATACTTTTATGTATAAAAAAATTTCAATTTCCCAGCCCTGAAAGCGAAATTAAAATTTTTAAAATTTTTTTTATCAGTGCAAATCTACATGAGGTATAAAGTAGTTTTGTTTTAGAAAAAATCAAATTTTGCAACCATTTTAGTTTTTACATGTACTACAAAATATTGCATGTACCAAAAAAAAACTTTCATTTTCTCAACCCTGGAAGGGAAATTTTAATTTTTTGTTTTCAGTGCATGAGGTATAATGTAATTTTTTTTAAGAAATTTTAAATCTGTAACCATTTTGCTTACTTTCATGTACTATTAAATATTGCACTTGTCCATGCCTGGATTCGAAATTTTATTTTTTATTTTTGATTTAGTTTTGTTGTTCCTAAATTATAAGACAGTTTTAGTTACAAAAAAAACATCAACAACAACATCTTTGCCTGTTTGATTACTTTCACGTATAAAAAATATGCAATTTCCTACCCCTGGAAGCAAAATTAAATATAATTAAAAAAAATTGTTTTGACCAATGCAAATCTTCATGACGTATAAAGAGCTTTTGTTAAAGAAAAACTTACAATTTTTTTACAATTTTAGTTACTACATGTACTACAATGTACGGAAAAAAAAATTAATTTTTTAGTTTTTAATAGACCATTGAGGCTTCCTTAAGCACAAAATAGGTTTAATTTACAAACATTAAAAAAGTAATTGATTTTTGGTATAAATTTTTCGTCGAGAAATAGGTGTAAGCTTCCATCTCTGGAGCCATACTTCGGATCTTTCTGAATTTCAATATTTAAGTTCATTTCCAAGGCAACGGTCCAAGAACAATGTCTCTAAAAACCGATTTCACGTACAGACAGACAGACATCGCTCAATCGTCATAGCTATACATAAGGACCCAGAATATATAGACTTTATGGGGTCCCATGTGAATATCGAAGAAATTACTCACGTAATGGCAAACCTATATATATCGTTTCACTTTTTTGGGAAGGGTATAATAAAGAATTGATTTGGAGTAAACGTGTTTTATTTCATCAAATTTAGTTAGGTTAGGTGTAATAAGTCAAGGATGCCTGGTCATCAGTGACACCATACCTATCAGGGGTGACTGTCAGAAGTGGTAACATACCTGTCAGGGGTAACTGTCAGCAGTCACACCATACATATCACATGTGACAAATTTATATAAAGTAATAACTAATTTAATTGAGAATAAACGATTTTATAAACGTTTTGTGTAGATTTTGTTTTTCGTTGTGCCTTTTTTATATACTTTTATTGTTTGCCAACGGCAGACTAATTGTATCAAGGTGGAAAAAGAAAATAGATTTATATCGAATAAAATTTGTTTGTTGTGTTTTCTCGAATTTCAAATCCTATGGTTTTGCTTGTGTAATTCACAATTCATTTTTGGGATTTTATGTATAAGGTAATGGGTTTTGTTATTTTGGAATTAAGTTAAAGTCTACTGATGATTTGGTGTAAGAACCAATGAAATGCAGGCATCTAGACATACTTGACCACATAACAAACAAAAAGCACTAGTAATAACATAAGAGTGAGTAGTTCGGATATATGTTTTATGGGCGATAAAATTCATATGTTAGAGAGGAATGCGGACTCACACGTACACAAACGTTTCCATCATTTTTCTCATATTGATTGGCCTTAACAAAGTGATAGAAGGTTTGTTCCACGTCTGATGAAAACTATTTCACGTACAGATGGATATCGCTCAATCGTCATCGCTATTCATAAGGACCCAGAATATATATATATATATATATATATATATATATATATAGATATATATATATATATATATATATATATATATATATATATATATATATATATATATATATATATATATATATATATATATATATATATATTGTTATGAAAACTTTTTATTTGACACATTGTTGTCACAATACTACTATATATAAATGAAATTTATTTGTTGGTGGTTAAGCAATGTCTATATGCATTTCATTGGTGCTTTACCAAATCGTCAGTAGACTTTAACTTTAAAGGTGTAGAAAAATAAAATAGATTCATATCGAACATACTTTATTTGTTGGTTTAGTTTTGTATGAGTTGCAAGCCTATGTTCTTGTTCTGTTGTTATTTTTGAAAATAGTTTGTAATTTACAAGTTGTGAATTCTCAGATGGTTTTCGGAAGTATATGCATAAGATAAGAGGTTTTTAACTTTTCAAAACTGTGGTTAAAGTCTACTGACGATTTGGTAAAGCACCAATGAAATGCATATAGACATTGCTTAACCACCAACAAATAAATTTCATTTATATATATATATATATATATATATATATATATATATATATATATATATATATATTGTAATATTTATCAAGCTTGTGGTCGTTTTTTATAATATATTATTTCTTATAATTTTTATACGATATTTCGTTAACAGCTTGTTAACATCTTCAGGAAATAAAAATTATTTCCTATTCATAATAATTTTTATTTCCTGAAGATGTTAACAAGCTGTTAACGAAATATCGAATAAAAATTATAAGAAATAATATATTATAAAAAACGACCACAAGCTTGATAAATATTACAATAAACTGATAAGGTCAATAAAAGTAAATCAAATATATATATATATGTATATATATATATATATATATATATATATATATACTATATATATATATATATATATATAGATATATATATATATATATATATATATATATATATATAGATATATATATATATATATATATATATATATATATATATATATATGTATATATATATATATATATATATATATATATATATATATATAGATATATATATATATATATATATATATATATATTTTGTTTATTTATGTTAATTGGTTAAAGAATATATTCCTCTGTATGTATGTATGCATTTATGTGCATGTATGTATGTGTGTGTATGCGTGTATACATGTATATGTGTATATGTATATATGTGTATGTGTATGCATGCGCATGTGTATATATATTTATATCATATCATTATTTTTATATGTTATTTATATACACTATTCTGTAATCAATTCTTATCCTTGTTGTAATGTTGATTGAATAGTTTAAATATTGTAAATGTTTAGTTGTATACATATGTATGTAAATTTGTATATATGTTAATATATTAATTTGTAATTATGTTAGTTATTTATATATATGTATTCATATATATGTGTGTGTATGTGCATATGTGTATGTACATGCATATGTGTTTGTATCTCTCTCTATGTGTGTGTATATATGTTTGTATGTAGTTGTGAATGTTCATGTATGCATATATGTATACGTTCATGTATGTATTGATGTATACATGTATAAATATATACAAGCCTGTATATATGCTTTTGTTTTTATGTTAATATTTTTGAAAACATAGATATATTCGAAAAAAATTTTGTCATATTTCAAAACCAATTTATACAGAAAATTTTAATTTTCGATTGTTATTCCTGATGATGTCAACAAATTGTTGACGAAATATCGAATAAAATAGAAAAATTATAACGATTTTTACAAAAACGACCTCGAGCTCAATCATTCTAAAATACATATATATATATATATATATATATATATATATATATATATATATATATATATATATATATATACATATATATTGTGTATACGGCAATTAGTTTAGGTAAGCTGCCGCTAAATAATTGTTAGTAACCGCCGATGCTAACTTAACCTCTACTTCGGGTTCTGAGTAATTGTCAAATGAAAAAAATAAAAACAAACTCGCACGCATTAATGAATAAAAATAAAAAAATTATATCCACTTCTTTCAGAACAATTGTACACAAAATAATAATAAAGATTATAAATAAAAAGTTAATGGTAATTTATATACATATACACATTCGTATATATATATATATATATATTACTATGAAAAGCTGAAAAAACTTTTCATTTCACGTTTTCACAGAACCAGAATCGACCCCCAGTTCCGACAGTTAACAGCAACACATTAATTGCTATTAAGCAATATATGTGGCCATATATGTCATACTTTGCCATATATGCCCATAGAGATGAGTATATTCCGTTTACGGAATGATATATCTAACTGTCTCATAGCAGAAAACAAAGAATATATTTGCAAAACTAAGCAAGCTAAGTTCAAAAAGAACTCTGAGATTGATCCCTGTGAGATCAACATGTTCAACAATCGATCGACAGCCAATTGCAACCTCAACAAGATTCCAGGTCCAGCAGCTTGGATTCAATTAGATCGACTAAACAAGTGGATCTTTGCTACTACTATGGACATTAAATCATCCATGGTGTGCGGTAGGGAAACTACGCTGTTCATAATTAGAAACACTGGAGTAATGGAAGTTGGTCACGACTGCGTAATCAAAAACAACTTTGTAACAATACAAGGACATTTCGGAATAACAAAGACTGTCCGTTAGGTTTATGCGTATTTTTTAAACACAAAGGCTCACTAGGTTTTCATATGCGTGCTAAAATTCTAAGCCAAACTGCGTTTTTACTTTTTTGATATCTTAAAAATAAGTTCCGCTCCAAATGCATTTTCTGCAGCTAAAATATGGATTTTTTAATTCCAAAAAAATGTCATATATTCGTAATGACAAAAAACATTTTGGTAATAAACCATCTACTAGTACCCGAATTTTATAGATTTTGAACCGCTGATCACGAATCTGCGGTTTATTTTAAAATCCATAAAGTGGTTTTCGAGATATAAGCATTTCCAAATCGCACGTATTCTAAAATACGATAAGAAGTTTTCCAGTTATTCACTAATTCAGATTTTGCAAAAAGTTACTTATTTTTTCAGCACAATATCAATTATGCACATTATATATATAAACAAGTAAAAGTGCTATATTTGGCTGTGCCGAATCTTAAATACCCTTCACAGATGTAATTATTTTCGTTTAAATTTTTCGGCTAGGAAGCGATTTCTAATACCTCTGAACGTCTGTCAAAAATATTAAATATGTTTAATTTACAAACAAAAAGAAAAAATCTGTTTCATGTACCTAAAAAAGTTCTAATTGTCCAACCGTAGAATCGTCTTTTAGATTCTTTTGGTTATGAAAACCAATTTTTTCTTCCTGATATATAAAGTAGGTATAATTCCTCATAAAAATCAACAATAGCAAGTTATATGGTTACTTTAATGAATAAAAAATTTCGATTTTCCAATCCTGGAACCGAATTTTTGCTTTTTTAAACGTTTAATACCAATGAAATTCTTAGCGAAACATAAGATATGTTTAATTCACTAAAAAAAACCAATATTGGGAATTTATGTGGGTACCAAATGTATGTACCTAAAAATTTCGATTTTCCAACCCTGGAACCAAATTTTAAAATTTTTGATACTAATTTAATTTTTTCTGATATATAAAATAGGTTTAATTCACTAAAAACACAAAATTTGGAATTTATGTTGGTACTTTTATGTACCAAATATATACCGATTTTCCAACTCTGGAAGAGAATTTTTATTTTTTACTAATGAAATTCTTAGTGAGGTGTAACATAGTTTTACTTGACAAACAAATGAAAATTTTTAAACTTTTTGGTCACTTTCATGTACCATAAAATATTTCATTTGTCTAACCCTGGAGACGAAATTTTTATTTTTTAAGATTTTTATACCAATTTTCTTCTTTCTGATTTATTAAACAGTTTTAATTAGCAAAAAAAAAAAACAACGTCAATTGTCTTTTTGGTTACTTATATGCAGAATAAATATTTCAATTTCCCAACCCTGGAAACGCAATTTTAATTTTTTTACCAATGAAACTCTTAATGAGGCATGAAATAGTTTTATTTAAGAAAAACATAATATTTGTAACCATTTTGGTCACTTTCATGTACTACAAAATATTGCAGTTATCCACCTCTGGAATATAAATTTAAATTTTTTTTAATTTTTGATACCAATTTTGTTTTTACTGAACTAAAAAAAATGGTTTTAATTAGTAAAAAACCAACGTTTTGGTTACATAAATGTATAAAACAACATTTAAATTTCCCAGAACTGGAAGCGAAATTAAAATTTTTTTTACCAATCCTAGTCTTCATTAGGTATAAAGTCGTTTTATTTAAGAAAAACATAAAATTTACAACCATTTTGGTCACTTTCATGTACTACAATATATTGCATGTACCAAAAAAACTTTAAACTTCCCAACCCTGGAAGTGAAACTTTAATTTTTTTTTACCAATGCAATTCTTCATGAGGTATAAAGTAGTATTATTTATGAAAAATTTAAAATTTTGAACCAGTTTGGTCACCGTCATGAATTATAAAATATTGCACTTGTCCAAACCTGGATTCGAAATTTTGATTTTTTTTGGATATTTTTGATACCAATTTCGTTCTTCCTAAAATATCAAATAGTTTTAGCAAAAAGAAAAACCACATTTGCCTTTTTGGATACTTTTATGTATAAAAAAATTTCAATTTCCCAGCCCTGAAAGCGAAATTAAAATTTTTAAAATTTTTTTTATCAGTGCAAATCTACATGAGGTATAAAGTAGTTTTGTTTTAGAAAAAATCAAATTTTGCAACCATTTTAGTTTTTACATGTACTACAAAATATTGCATGTACCAAAAAAAAACTTTCATTTTCTCAACCCTGGAAGGGAAATTTTAATTTTTTGTTTTCAGTGCATGAGGTATAATGTAATTTTTTTTAAGAAATTTTAAATCTGTAACCATTTTGCTTACTTTCATGTACTATTAAATATTGCACTTGTCCATGCCTGGATTCGAAATTTTATTTTTTATTTTTGATTTAGTTTTGTTCTTCCTAAATTATAAGACAGTTTTAGTTACAAAAAAAACATCAACAACAACATCTTTGCCTGTTTGATTACTTTCACGTATAAAAAATATGCAATTTCCTACCCCCGGAAGCAAAATTAAATATAATTAAAAAAAATTGTTTTGACCAATGCAAATCTTCATGACGTATAAAGAGCTTTTGTTAAAGAAAAACTTACAATTTTTTTACAATTTTAGTTACTACATGTACTACAATGTACGGAAAAAAAAATTAATTTTTTAGTTTTTAATAGACCATTGAGGCTTCCTTAAGCACAAAATAGGTTTAATTTACAAACATTAAAAAAGTAATTGATTTTTGGTATAAATTTTTCGTCGAGAAATAGGTGTAAGCTTCCATCTCTGGAGCCATACTTCGGATCTTTCTGAATTTCAATATTTAAGTTCATTTCCAAGGCAACGGTCCAAGAACAATGTCTCTAAAAACCGATTTCACGTACAGACAGACGGACATCGCTCAATCGTCATAGCTATACATAAGGACCCAGAATATATAGACTTTATGGGGTCCCATGTGAATATCGAAGAAATTACTCACGTAATGGCAAACCTATATATATCGTTTCACTTTTTTGGGAAGGGTATAATAAAGAATTGATTTGGAGTAAACGTGTTTTATTTCATCAAATTTAGTTAGGTTAGGTGTAATAAGTCAAGGATGCCTGGTCATCAGTGACACCATACCTATCAGGGGTGACTGTCAGAAGTGGTAACATACCTGTCAGGGGTAACTGTCAGCAGTCACACCATACATATCACATGTGACAAATTTATATAAAGTAATAACTAATTTAATTGAGAATAAACGATTTTATAAACGTTTTGTGTAGATTTTGTTTTTCGTTGTGCCTTTTTTATATACTTTTATTGTATGCCAACGGCAGACTAATTGTATCAAGGTGGAAAAAGAAAATAGATTTATATCGAATAAAATTTGTTTGTTGTGTTTTCTCGAATTTCAAATCCTATGGTTTTGCTTGTGTAATTCACAATTCATTTTTGGGATTTTATGTATAAGGTAATGGGTTTTGTTATTTTGGAATTAAGTTAAAGTCTACTGATGATTTGGTGTAAGAACCAATGAAATGCAGGCATCTAGACATACTTGACCACATAACAAACAAAAAGCACTAGTAATAACATAAGAGTGAGTAGTTCGGATATATGTTTTATGGGCGATAAAATTCATATGTTAGAGAGGAATGCGGACTCACACGTACACAAACGTTTCCATCATTTTTCTCATATTGATTGGCCTTAACAAAGTGATAGAAGGTTTGTTCCACGTCTGATGAAAACTATTTCACGTACAGATGGATATCGCTCAATCGTCATCGCTATTCATAAGGACCCAGAATATATATATATATATATATATATATATATATATATATAGATATATATATATATATATATATATATATATATATATATATATATATATATATATTGTTATGAAAACTTTTTATTTGACACATTGTTGTCACAATACTACTATATATAAATGAAATTTATTTGTTGGTGGTTAAGCAATGTCTATATGCATTTCATTGGTGCTTTACCAAATCGTCAGTAGACTTTAACTTTAAAGGTGTAGAAAAATAAAATAGATTCATATCGAACATACTTTATTTGTTGGTTTAGTTTTGTATGAGTTGCAAGCCTATGTTCTTGTTCTGTTGTTATTTTTGAAAATAGTTTGTAATTTACAAGTTGTGAATTCTCAGATGGTTTTCGGAAGTATATGCATAAGATAAGAGGTTTTTAACTTTTCAAAACTGTGGTTAAAGTCTACTGACGATTTGGTAAAGCACCAATGAAATGCATATAGACATTGCTTAACCACCAACAAATAAATTTCATTTATATATATATATATATATATATATATATATATATATATATATATATATATATATATTGTAATATTTATCAAGCTTGTGGTCGTTTTTTATAATATATTATTTCTTATAATTTTTATACGATATTTCGTTAACAGCTTGTTAACATCTTCAGGAAATAAAAATTATTTCCTATTCATAATAATTTTTATTTCCTGAAGATGTTAACAAGCTGTTAACGAAATATCGAATAAAAATTATAAGAAATAATATATTATAAAAAACGACCACAAGCTTGATAAATATTACAATAAACTGATAAGGTCAATAAAAGTAAATCAAATATATATATATGTATATATATATATATATATATATATATATATATATACTATATATATATATATATATATATATATATATAGATATATATATATATATATATATATATATATATATATATATATATATATAGATATATATATATATATATATATGTATATATATATATATATATATATATATAGATATATATATATATATATATATATATATATATATATATATACTTTATAGGGTCCCATGTAAATATCGAAGAAATTACACACGGAATGACAAACCTATATATACACTCTCACTATTTTGTGAAGGGTATAATAATACAAAAATGCTGAAAAAAATGCTAAATGAAAAATTCGCTGCTAAATAAAAATAAATAATGCTAAATTTAGCAGTGAAAATGTTAAAAGGGTCACTTTGCGCGTGACTTCGACTGGGAAACACGTTTATGTTTATTTATTTATTTCTTTATTTAGACTTATTCATAGGTGTAGCGCCTTAGACCGTTTCATTTGGTGGAAGAACAAAAACTAATTTTACAATGTTTCTATATCTAAGATCATAACTTGTTCTTTTATTTATTTTTAACATAATCATCATTTTTCCAATTAGTAATAAAAATTATTGAAAAGCATTTCGCAGTATTAAATGTTGCAATTAAAATAATTCTTGCAAAAACTGCAATGCATTTGAAAGTGTAATAACAGCATTATTAATCTGGTTATTTCGAAATACTCTGACCTAATTACAGTTTTCAAATGTAAATGAACTGAAAGTAATAATAAAAATAGGGTATTAAAACAATAACATGTTAACAACAGGTTTATACAGTTCTCGGATTCTTTTTCATAATAAAATTTGTGTAAATAGGGACTGTTATCACATTCAACTAAGCCACCTAGTAAGTGGTGACAAACACAATAGACATGAGCACTGATGATGATAGTGTTGCGGCTTTCGAAAACAGCTGTTGAAAACAGCTGTTCTGCTCTGCTGTGTAAGTTGAATAGTTGATATTCCTACAAATTAGCACCAGTTGAAACAGTGGAAAAATTGAACAAAGAACGCTGATGAGATGGCGTAGCGGTCTTGCAATCAAACCTGATCCGTTCTGCTGGTTTAGTAATTACGAAAAATATTCTTAATATTCCACTCCTAAAAAATGAATTGAATTGAAACAAATTCATTTATTAGGTAAAAATAAAAGAAAACTTGCAGTTTGGCAGATTTGAACTTATAGTCTGTTGAAAAAATTAACATCCTGTAATAAAGGAAATTTCACTTATAAAATAGAAATTCATACATAATTTATTTTTAGAGTTGTATGACAAAGGTGAAATGTCTCCCCCACTGCCCTTGCCAGAGCGACCACGCCAAAATACAACTGTAATACCTTCCAAAGAGAATTGGACCCCATAAATTATATATATTCGTGCTCAGTGCTGAAGTCTGAGACGATTTGGTTCGTCTGTGGAAAACATGATATTGTCTATTTTTGAACTCTGCCGCCTTTAGTGGGCGTTGACTTACGATATTATATAAAGCAATTCTGTCCCACTAAGTTAAATATTTTAAATTTACTTATTAAATATTTGGAGGTCATTTAAGATTCGACCCGGTCGAATATAACTTTTTTACTTTTTTTCCTGGACCAGCACTCAGGGGATGACCCCCACACATGCGATGCATTGTGCCAGAACTAGGAAAATTGGTTGTGGGAAGGAGGATAGAGGGAGTAGTATTTGTGGACGTTCGATTTGAACCTCCCCAAGTTAAAATTGGCAGGAATTTTGATCCACATACGAACTGTTCGGCCAAAGAACGAATTCTCTCTGTAATGCGTCGTGAGTTTCACTGGCAACTCAACCACAAAAGGATGCGCCCTATGTGAGGAGCGGGTAGCTGGCAAAAATAAACAATTTTCGGGCACAAGCTTCCTTATCTCACCAGAACACATTCCGTTGTGATCAGTCCATCGAACGTCACATAGTATTTGCATACCAAGAACATCGAGAGCTTCTGATTCCCCAATACCTATACCATCCATAAACACGGATGGCGCAGAACCTTCTACCAGCCGCCTATGCGTAAGCACGCAGAACTGCGTCTTTTGAGGATTAAAGTTAACCCTATTTGCTAGGCCCCATTCATCATCTGTCTTCTGGCGTCAATCTCCTCCGGGCTTGGCGGCTGCTGAACGAGAAAGAGTGGTTAATGCTGCTGTCATCCGTGAAAGAGTAGATAGGGTTTGAAGTTTGACACAGAAGATCAATTATAAAGATGAAGAAGGGAGTAAGAGATAAACAGAGCCTTGCGGCACCCCAGAGTCAGCAGGTCTCCCGTAGAGCGAGCTCTGTGAAAACCATACTGCCGGTTGCTAAGTAAGGTGTTGGTCTCCAGATACTTACCAGGTGGAAATGGTAATATTTTCCATGACTTTGGAAAGTGCAGAACAGACTGCAATTGGGCGGTAATTTTCGGCTAACTTCCAGCACATTGGAAATTTATCGGCATAGTACGATGCGCTGAATAGCTTAGCCAATGGACGCGCTAGCGTCGAAAACACTGCTTCAAGATTGCTACCTGGCAAGAAAGAATTACCTGCAAACATTTCAGTCAAAAGGTTAGCTTTATCAACAGGTTCAGTGAATGTTTGGCCATCCCTTAAAAGAGTTGTAATTGATGAACTAGCTTTATCCTTTACTCTTTTAACAAATGACCAAAAGCTTTGACTACCTCTCGGGGCAGTAAGAACTTTGGCACGAAAGTGCTGCTTGTATAGAGCTTTTTCACGCCTTAGAACTCTGCAACACGAATAGCTCGTTTGGTTGCGCAGCGAATCAGTATTTGCGTTTTTATTATTCCGCCAAATACTGAATGCTTCCTTTCTGGATCTGATTACCTCTTTGCAAGATTGGTTAAACAAAGATTTTTGTCTCGGCTTAACCTAAATTTTTTTGGATGTGATGATGTATTTCATTCCCAGCAAAATTATATTTCCGCCATAACGTCGACATTTTTGTCTAAGAAACAAAGTGCCCAATTGAAAGTTCGATAAAAGTCGTTGAGCTCTGCCGTATACATATTTTAAACATTTCGTAGCTGCTGGTGAAACATTTCGAAGTGCTGAGAACGAAAAAGATGCGGACATGGTACAATGATCCAGATTACCGAGATGTGCACTGACGTTCACTTCATACTTTTGAGGGTGTGAAGTTAGGAACAAGTCAAGAATGTTAAGTTGGTGCACTCACACGGTATATTCATTCACTAGTTGCGCTAGGTGATTATGAGCAGCGAATAACCCAACATATTGGCCCTCTGTAGTTGTATGGCTCGAATGGCGAAGCCACGATGAATCACCAGCAATCACAATTTCAACGTCCGAACAACTTTCCAGGATTTTTGATATAGAATCGGAAAGGAAAGCCAGATAAAGTTTGTTCCCTTCCCGCGCTTGGACTTCTATAAAGGAATCCGAAATGCAAAATATGAACTCCGATTTTGAATTAAGCCCAAAGGCAGCTAAATCCAGGATCATACGAGCCTAGTGATTGCTGGTTTTGGTATAATGCAACGCCGCGATGAAAATTAAAAAGGGATAGAAGTTGATACCCAGGTACCCAGGGTTTCCCTTAAGGCTAAAACATCCGGCCGATAGAGACATACATGTGCATAAACTGAGAAGGAGTTCGCTCTCAAGCCTCGTATGTTGCAGAAATCAATTTTGAATTTACATAACATGAAATAAACTTAGGGAAATCCAAAATAGTCTGTCTTGTTAGTATTGATTCCAGCGATGGTGATTACTGCTGTTTAGTGGCTACTAGGTGGTCAGTGCTATACCTTCACCACCAGGCGGCCAAACAGTATCCTCCACGCTGGAATAAACAATGCAAAACTATTATTGTTAGAGAGGGGAGGGAGAGAAGCAAAATCGCAGAAGTGGACATTAAAGCCCTGAGCTGGTCACTGTGTTCCACGGTGCCATCACTGCTACAAGAGACTGCCACTGTTTAACAGAAAAAAGGGTCGTTTATTTATACACTTCATTCCGTGTGTAATTTCTTCGATATTCACATGGGACCCCATAAAGTATAACTATTCTGGATACTTATAAATAGCGATTAAGATTCAGCGATGTTCGTCTGTCTGTAAGTGAAAGTTATCCAATGAATTTCTAATTGTATAAAAGTGTAGAAAAATAATATATTTTCAAATCGAATATAATTTATTTGTTGGGTTAGTTTTGTATGAGTTTCAAAGCCTACTATGCTTATTCTGATAATTTGTAATTTACAAATTCTGAATTCTCAGATGGGTTTCAAAAGTATGTGCATAAGATAAGAGGTTTTAAACTTTTCAAAACTGTAGTTAAATTCTACTGATTATTTTGTAAAGCACGAATGAAATGCATATAGACATTGCTTGACCACCAAGCAATAAATAAATTTCATTTAATTTCAAAAATTAAAATTTCGCTTCCAGGGGTGGGGAATTGAAATTTTTTTGTATATAAAAGTAACCAAAACGGCAACAAAATTGGTATAAAAATTTATAACTAAAAATCAAAATTTCGTTGGGAAAAAAGTTTTTTTTGGTACATGCAATATTTTGTAACACATGTAATAACCAAAATGGTTAAACACTTTGAGTTTTTCGTAAACAAAACCACTTTATACCTCATGAAGATTTGCATTGATAGAAAAAATTTTTTAAAAACTAAAATTTCGCTTCCAGGATTGAGAAATTAACATTATTTTTTATACATAAAAGTAACCAAAAAGGCAATTGACGTTGTTTTATTTTTTTTTTTGCTAACTAAAACTATTTTATATTTAAGGAAGAACAAAATTGATATAAAAAATTTTAACATATATCAATATTTCGAATCCAGGGTTCGACTAGTGCAATATTTTATGGTACATGAAAGTGACCAAAATGGTTAATAAATAAAAATGTTCTTAAATAAAACTACTTTAAACTTCATGAGGGATTGCATTGGTAAAAAAAAATTAATATTTCACTTCCAGGGTTGGGAAATTGAAAGTTTTTTGGTACATAAATACTTCTTTATACCTAGTGAAGACTATCGTTGATAAAAACGAAATTGAAATTTTTTTATACATAAAAGTAACCAAAGAGGCAACTACCGTCGGTGTATACTAATTAAAACTATTTTTAACTTCAGGGAAAACAAAATGGCTATCAAAAATGAAAAGAAATCACAATTTCGATTCCAGGGTTGGACAAATCAAATATTTTATGGTATATGAAAATGACCAAAAAGTTTAGGAATTTTAATTTTTTTGTCTAGTAAAACTATGTTACACCTCATTAAGAATTGTATTGGTTAAAAAATAAAAATTCGGTTCCAGAGTTGGAAAATCTAAATATTTTTGGTACATAAAAGTACCCACATAAATTCCAAATTTTGTCCTTTTAGTGAATTAAACCTATTTTATACTTCAGGAAAAATTAAATTGGTTAAAATTTCAGTTCCAGGGTTGGTAAAACGGAGTTTTTTTGGTTTAAATTAAAATTTTTGTGTTTTTAAACATATTTTATACTTCGCTCAGAATTAAATTGGTATTAAAAATTTAAAAATTCGGTTCCAGGGTTGTGGAATCGAAATTTTTGGTACATAAAAGTAACCATATAAGTTCCCAGTTTTTGTGTTTTTTTTTCAGTGAAGTAAACCTATTTTATACTTCGCTAAGAATTAAATTTTTATTAAAAATTTTAAAATTAAAAATTCGGTCCCAGGGTTGGAAAATCTAAATTTTTGGGTACATAAAAGTAACCATAGAGGTTCCCAATTTTCTTTTTTTGTGAATGAAATCTTTTTTATACTTCGGGAAGAGCTAAAATCGTAAAGAAGCAAAAAAATTAAAAAGCCAATGTCTGGGTTGGAATATCGAAATTGTTTTAAACAAAAAAAAAAAAAATAATAAACATAAAATTTGCTATTTTTGATTTTTATGATGAATTATACCTACTTTATATATCAGGAAGAAGTAAATTGGTATTAAAAACCAAAGAAATCTAAAAGACTATTCTACGGTTGGACAATTAGAACTTTTTGGAGTATATGAAACGGATTTTTTCTTTTCGTTTGTAAATTAAACATATTTAATATTTTTGGAAGACTTTCAGAGGTAATATAAACATTTAGCTTCCTAGCCGAATAATTTAAATGTTTTCTTGAATATAAAAGTAACTGATAACAACATTTTGTTTTTTTAATAACCTTACTTTTTGATTTAGAAGGAAAGAAAGGAAGCATAAATACATCAGTGAAGAGTATTTAAGATTCGGTGTTTGTTCTTTTATTTGTTATTAAAGTGCATTGATTCTTTTGTTTTCTTGTTTTTAATTTTTTTATTTGGTATGCTTGGTATGTTGTTTTTCTTTGTAAATTATTATATTTTATTTATGTGTATGCATGTAATTTTATGTATATTTTGTTGTTGATTGTTTTAAATAGATACAAATTTTAGCTAAAAATAATATAACAGTATACGTGCGGACTACGAAGCACAAAGACTCACTCATTGTTACTATTTGGTTAGTACGAAATTCCCCAACCCTGACGATTAATAGTCCCAATATTCCATATGTCTCTTTCGCTTTTTCCAGAGTCATCAGCTGCTGATATCTAACAGACCAACTTAAATTACGCCGCAAAGCGTTGTCTGGCTGTCAAAATTTCTCATGCCCATACAAAATGTGTGAGACTAACCGAAATAACGCGACGTAAACGCTTTGCAATTGGAAAATCCAATTTTGACAGCTCGTAAACAAGTGAACTTTGTTGCAAGAGCACTCTTGTTTATATTGTTGAAGTGTTAAGTTATGTAACTTTAGCTACTTTTAGGTCAGTTTAGCGTGTTCATCTCTATTTCTTATTTCTAATTAGAGTTTTTATACCCTCCAAAAAAGAATATGTCATTCCGCTTATAACGCAGCGAAATATCCATTTGAGACCCCATCAAGTATATATATTATTGATCAGTGATGAAATCTAAGACGATCTGAGCATGTCCGTCCGTCCGTAAGTACGTCTGTGGAAATCACGATTCAGTCCAAATGAAAAGAGCTAGGCTCTTGAAATTTGGTATAACTATACTTTGAAGGCTAGCACAGATAAGTTTGGAGACGGGCTACATCGACCAAGAGGGGAAAAAGTTTCCCAAAGAAGAACTAAACCAACCTCTAAAAAACAACACAATTTTTAAAGTTATTTTGTAATTTTGTTAAGCAAATTATATATTTTTATGTCAAATTATAAAAAAAAAATAATTGTTGGACCCCGTCCCCTTTAGTGAACGTTATTATATGGAAAAATAGTGTCAAAATTTAACAAATTGTGTTACTTAAGACTACGTTCCTTAAAAATAACATGTTTAATCTTTAATGGCGAAGCTAAGTCGTAACCTGGTACTACTCTGACCTAACCCTCCTCGCCCTTTACCCCCTTAATGACCCCATAAAAAACATGCCAATAATTTTTTTTGTAATTTTGTTAAACAAATGATTTTTATGTCACAGAAGGTCCAATGCGTTAAACTTGGAGTTATAAAAAAAAATATATCTATTGTACCCCGCCGCCTTTAGTGGGTGTTATTATATGCAAAAATTTAGCAAATTGTTTTACTTGAGCCTATATTCCTTAAAAATAAAATTTTTACGATTTAACGACGAAGCTGAGACGTAATCTGGTACTACTCTGCTCTACCCCGTTCTCACCCTTTGCCCCCTAATTGACGCTATAAAAAAAATTAAATTTTGTATATAATTATCCCAAACATTTATTTTTACAGTTTTATGACAAAGGTGCAATGTTTTAGTGCCCTACAAAAAGAATTGGACCCCATAAAGTATATATTCTTGATCAGTAATTATTGTCTGTGGAAAAAATGATATAGTCTATTTTTGGACCCCGTCCCCTTAAGTGGGCGTTGGCATACGATATTATATAAAGGAACTCTGTCCCGCCAAGTTAAACATTTTAAATTTACTTACTAAATATTCGGAGTACATTTAAGATTGGACACGGTCGAATATAAAGTTTTTACTTGTTTGTTTTCCCAAATGTACGTCGTATGGTGAACACTAGCGTGACATTCTGTTAAATGGAAACATTTTTTTAATCAAATTTTTTAAGTCTCACCCCCCAAATCGGTTCTGTTTTATGAAAAAAAAATTAGAAAAAAATTTCATAGCGATAAGTTAAGTTTTGGGCGTGCGCACGCCCTTCAAAGTTTTATATGAGCCTTACAGTATGAACTATATTGATATTTTGGTCATATATTTTTAAAATGTCTTTTGAGCCTAAAATGGTGTTATTATAAGTTGTAAGTTTGATTTTAAAATTATTTAATTTAATTCTAGTCAAAAGGCAGCAAGATATCAAATCATATATAGCCCCCTCCCCCCTAAAATAAACGTTATAAACGCGTCTTGTATAAATGACGTCTGCCATTCAATGGAAAAAAATTTTGTGCAACACATGAAAAAAACTAAAATTATTTTTATGTTAAATACGCAAAAAATGAGCAAGCAATAATGTTAACAAAAAGCAAGTACCGCTATTTTCCATTGAAGCAAAAGAAACGTAGCAAAAATTTTGATTTATTTCATGATTAATTCATTCGAGTTTATTCTTTCCTATTGTTCTGACAAAATAAGATTACTAAAATGAGTGCAAGATCATTACGCGAAAAATATTATTTGATTGGCTATGTTTCTGATCAACTTACGGGTTTCAAGTTACCTTCAAAAAAAGAAGTAATAAAGGTGTTGTTTTTTAATTGGCGTGTTGTAAATATGAGTTTACGAGAAAGTGCTAAGTTAGTTACTGAAGAACTTTTAATTTTTTGGGAAAAAGCGCGCATACCCACAAGAGAAAAGCAACATTGCATTGCAAAACTGGAAAAATTACATACAGAATGGACGAATTTAAAAAAATGTTGTGGAAGAAATACAGATAACCAGAAAAACAAAGAAAAGACCTGGGCTGAAAGCTTAGAACAAATTTTTGACGTGGCGCATGCAAATGCCTTAGAATTAATAACTGTTGAGGAAGATAAAGCATTCTTGATAAACCAGAGGCAGGAAGGTCGACCGGAACAATGTACGGAATTGATTATAAGACACTTCAAATGGAGATTCAAGCTGAACACCGCGAACAGATTAAGTTAAAGCGAGTTGAACGTAATAAACGTGAACAAAATATTATAAGTAAGATTAATAATGAAGTAATGATTATTAATGAACTTTTCTATAATAGAGGTAATTTTTTTTTATGTTCAAGGTGAAACCGTGCAATTTCAGTCATCATCTGAAAGTGATCAAAGTTTTCAAGCTTTCAAGCCACATAGTCCCATGGTGAAACTGTTAAAGTTCGCTCAAAAAATCCAAGAGTAAAACAAACAATTATTACTCAAAAATTAGCTATTGCATTAGATTATTGCAAAATAAGTAACAGAAATGCTGTTCACATTATTTCTGCTGTATTGCAATCATTAGGAAAAGACATTGCTGACTACATCATTAATAGATCTTCAAATCATATGGCAAGAGAAAAAATGCGTAAGAAAAGAGCGTTGGAACTACAAAAGAATTTTAAATTGAATAAGCAAGACATTATAACATTACATTGGGATGGTAAACTTTTACCAGCATTAACGGGCAATGCAAATGTTGATAGACTTCCTATAGTCATATCTAGTGGAGAGATGGAACAGTTGTTGGAAATACCTGCAATGAAATGTGGTTCAGGAACAGAACAAGCCGATGCTGTTTATAATTGTATTTCCAAATGGGATCTACAAAGAGAAATTAAATGCATTGTATTCGATACAACTGCGGTCAATACTGGGCGCTTGAAAGGTACATGCACGTTACTTGAAAAATCCTTAAATAGAGAACTTTTTTGGCTGCCTTGTAGACATCACATTTACGAAATTATATTAAAAAGTGTTTTTGAAACCAAATTTGACTGCAGTACAAGTCCCTTCGTAAAATTATTTGAAAATTTTAAAAAATCGTGGAACAATTTGAATATAAACAATTGGCAGGCTGGAATTCAAGATGAATTAGCTATGTATCATTTGCAAGGGTCAAAAACCAGAATAATAAATTTTGTAAATAATGTTTTGAGTGAGAAGCAGCCTAGAGAAAATTATAAAGAGCTTTTGGAGCTTGTCCTGATGTTTCTTGGCGAAAAATTGAACAAGTCCAAAGCAAGCGTAATGATAAGATCACCAGGAGCTTTTCATCATGCACTGTGGATGGCAAAAGCCATTTATAGCTTGAAAATATTTTTGTTGCGGAAGGAATTTGCTTTATCAGAGATTCAACTGGCAGGATTGCGTAAAATTTGTATTTTTATAATCCAAATATACATAGAGGCTTGGTTTTCTGCTCCTTCAGCTATAAAAGCACCAAATACGGACTTTACATTTTTAAATAGACTTCATAATATCGAAAAAATTGATACAGATATATCGCAGGTATCTATAAAAAAGTTTTTAAATCATCTATGGTACTTAGGCTCAGAATCTATAGCATATGCTTTCTTTGACTATAATGTTTCTGGTGACACCAAAAAAAAAAAAAAAAAATGAAAGCTGCTTTGCAAAATGAAAACGCAAAAATAATAAAACGCGTGATTTTAAAAAAAGAAAGAATTGCAGATGTAATTGATAATGGACTTGAACAATTTGTTTCTTCCACAACAGCAAGATTTTTCGAAAGATTTAATATTGATAAATCTTTTTTGGAATTAGACCCTTCAATATGGAAAACCCATGAATGCTATCAAAGTGCATTTGTATATCTAAACAAATTAAAAGTAGTAAATGATGTGGCAGAAAGAGGAGTTAAATTAATAGAAGATTACAATAAACTTCTGACTAAAAACGAAGAGCAAACACAATTTCTTTTGCAAGTTGTGACGGACTATCGCAAACGTTTCCCAAATTCAAATAAATCGACTATATCAAAAGTACTTTAATTTTAATAAACATTTTATAAAAAATGAATATAGGATTTTTTCTACTTTCTTGTAAAACAATTTAAATAAAAAAATATATATATATGAACAAAATATCAATATAGTTCATACGTTAAGGCTCGTATAAAACTTTGAAGGGCGGGCGCACGCCCAAATCTCAACTTATCGCTATGAAATTTTTTTGTATTTTTTTTTTTCATAAAACTGAACCGATTTGGGGGGTAAGACTTGGTAAAATCAAACTTTTGAAAATTAATGTCACCCTAGTGAACACTTTATGCTTGAGTGGTAGCGGTTATTGTAATTTCTTATTGTTTTTTGAATCAACTGTTTTACCGGTTTTTGTTTATTAGATTGGTATAGAATTGTGAATTTTTCTGCTATAGTATTATGGAATCTTTCTATTTCCTATTTGGTTTATTTAAGTGTAATTCAACATTTTCCTGTTCAAAAAATTATTTTATTCTGAGGGCTTTAAATTCATTATCACAGCGGTGTTTGGACATGATAAAGCGCAATCATGTTGACTTTTGGAGTCGATTAATAACTGTTGATGAAACGTGGGTCCTCCACTACACACCTCAAACCAATAATCAATCGAAACTATAAGTGGAAGTTGGTGGAAGCACTCCGAAGAAGACGAAGACAGTGAAATCGGCTGGCAAGGTTATGGCAACTGTATATTGGGATGCATACGGAATAATGTTCATCGATTATCTTGAAAAAAGTGGATCCTCCAGTGGATCGACCACATTTAAAGCAGAAAAAAGTGCTCTTTCTTCAAGACAACGCACTGGTTCACACAGCATTAGATACGATGCTAAATTATTACTCAGATGGTATAAAAAAGTTGGAATATCATCTTACTGAGTGTATTGAGCTAAATGAAGACTATTTTGAGAAATAAATTGTTTTGAAAAAAAATTTTATTTTGAAGCTACCTACTTCGTCATTATATTTCGAATGCAAGAATTTTGTTGGTTGATGGTCCATGAATATTTGAAATTTTCTACCGTACAGGTACGGTCTGAAATAATTTACACTCCATATTATTGCCAAAAATTCCTTACCAGTAGCTGAGTAGATTTTTTCATGATTATTAAGTTTCTAGATGCAAAACAAACCGAATGTCCTTCTTGTGGTAGGACGGCGACGATTGCATAATTTGATGCGTCAGTTGTTGACACGAATTGTTTGTCATAGTTTGGGAAGATGGGATGAGAACTAATTAAATTTTTTAATTTTTCAAACGCTTCAATGTAAGTAGGCTCTTTCAAGTTTACTTTCACAACTTTTTTAATACTTTATAGTGGTCTGGGCTAATTTAGCATAATTTTTAAGTAATTTTATGTAGTACCCTGTTAGTCCTAGAAAACTGTCAATTGTTCCTCCGTCTTTGGTAGGGTTAGTTCCTCAATTATGTTGATTTTATTTGGGTTAGGTTTTAATCCTTCCTTTGTCAGTATTTGCCCCAAGAATTCAGTCTCGTTCTTCACGAAATTATACTTGTCAATTTGAGTTTTTAAGTTTGCATTCTCTAATATTTTGAAAATATCTATTATTGCGTTTATGTATTCGTTAAGCGATGTACTGAAGATTAATATGTCGTCTAAATAGACTGCGCATGTATTGTAATGTTTCGTTCATTAGTCTTTGGAACGTTGCAGGAGCGTTTTTTAACCCAAACGGCATCCGTATGAATTATAAGTCCGTGGGGGATAACAGCTGCAGTCTTTTCCCTGTCTTTTTCCTCTATTAGGATTTGATGGTAGCCCTTGGCCAAATCTATAGTTGTGAAATATTGTACCCTTCCTAATTTGTCCAGTATTGAATCTATCTTGGGCAATGGAAACTTGTCATCTATTGTCACTTCATTTAACTTTCTATAATCTATTTTCTTTGGCACTATTATCAAGGGGCTGGAATATCTTGACCTACTTTCCCTACTTATTCCCTTCTCCTCCATTTGGCATTTATCTGCTCGTCTGTTGTCATCCTAATTTTATGATATATCCTCATGGTAATTGTCAATTTGTCACCTTCTTTAAAGAAGAGATTATTAAATCTTCTTAAAATGTTCGTTATATCTTAATGTTTTTCACTGTTCAAATGATTTAGCTGAATTCTATTCAACTCATACGTAATTCCTTCTAGCGTACAGCATTCGATATTTTTATAGGGGTTTTTTATTAATCTACAAATATTTTTATTAATTGATATATATATATATATATATATATATATATATATATATATATATATATATATATATATATATATATATATAAATATATACATCTACTAAATTTATAATTGTGTTAAAACAGTTCAATAGGTCGATCCCTATTATAAAACTATACTTTCTTTCTCTAAATTCCGTTATCTTCCATCTAATTTTTGCATGAGGAAGGAGATTAAACTCATTAGGAGCCTGAGCCATACTTAATTATATCTCTTTTATTTATTGTACTTATTTAATTGGTTGTTTCCAAAAAAATTTCTGAAATCGTTTATTTTTGTATCCATTATACTTATGTTAGCTGCTGTGTCTGTTATGATCCTGAATTTCTTGTCTGGGCGGATTTATAAAAATAGTTCTGTTTAATTTCGATGTTATCTATTTCCATGGTCTCGTTTCGATCTTGCCTAGGTGGATTCCAGCTGTATTGGCCGGAATTTTGCCTAGGGTTTCCTATCTGGGCGAACTTCGGGCTATCATCATTATTATAGTTTCCTATCTGGGCGAACTTCGGGTTATTATCATTATTATAATGGATTCCTGAGTTATTAAAATTCTTACCAACATTGGTAAAGTTTTGATTAAAATGTTTATTATTGTTATTACTTCTGCTGTTATTATAATTGTTAAAAGTTTGGTTCCGTGTCTGGCCTGTATCTAAGTTTTAGGAATTTTTGTATCAGTTCCCAGGCGTCCACTTGTTGTATGTTGATTATGGTGTTTTCCGCCTCTCCTTGTATACATCTGTAGTGTATTGCCTTAGTTGCTTCCTTTCTCATCGCCTCGCTGCTTATTGTGGATAGCATATACATATTCGACATTGCTCATAAAGGAGACGTGACCATCTCCTGTAAATGTTGGTATATGCAGAACATTTTTGAAGATCTGTATTATTTGCTGTTGTCTTTTGGAGAACACTTTGAATTTAAAATTTTATATATCCTTAATTGTGTCCACTTGTTTTCTTAAATGTTCACTGACTTAAGTTTTTTTATACCCTCTAGAAGAGAATAAGGAGGGTATATTCACTTTGTCATTCCGTTTGTAACGCAGCGAAATATCAATCTGAGACCCCATAAAGTATATATATTCTTGATCAGTGATGAGATCCAAGACGATCTGAGCATGTCCGTCCGTCTGTGGAAATCACAATTCAGTCCAGACGAAAAGAGCCAGACTCTTAAAATTTGGTATACATATATCTTGAGGGATAGCACAGGTTATTTTTGAAAATGGGCTAAGTCGCAATACACATGAGCACTTGTGATGAAAGTGTTGCGGCTTTCGAAAACAGCTGTTTTGATCTTCTGTGTAAGTTGAATAAAACTGATGTTGACTTTCCTTTGTGCCTTGGAATATTTATCATGTCTTTCTGAGATTTAAAAACAAATTTCGAACAATTAGCCTATGAATTTTAATTCAATTTAATATAGCAATATAAAATGTTCGTTAAAGTTCTTACTACATGCAAATTTAAGCTATGGCTTGAGCCATAGCCAACTAATTGCTCCGCACACGCGCACTGTATGGAAAGACTGAAAGAGTACACAAAAACCACACGAATTAAAGTTTAGTGTTTTTACTAAAGGAAAAAAAATATATTTTTCTACGCGTACGCGTATGATTTTTTATTTTCCTTAGGAGTTAGAAACTTAAGCACTATGTGTTATTCAATATTATTTCATAACTAACTGACAAATTACTTTTTACTTTCTTAAATACTAAATTTAGTTTAAGATTACAATTCTAGTTTTCTTTTATTGATAACATGATTACTTGTTTTTTACCTAACTATCATTTCTTTGTTGATACATTTCTTTGTTGATACATTTCTTTGTTGATACATTTCTTTGTTAGTTCTTAAACATAATAAAACATGTTTTTACTTAATTTCTTATCTTAAACTATATTTATGTTAGCATGATTCGTCATGTTTTAGATATTCTTATCTGTAACAAGATTTACCTAAACAAGGGACAAAGGAACATGATTAACCATGCTTGGTAGGTATGTAAATGTGCGTGTGTGTGTTTAGATTAATGAACAAAGGAGGCAAACGTTAAGTCTGACCTTAACTCCCCCCTGGGTTAAGCAAGATCGTCCCGATCTTTCCTAATACGTTGCAATTCCATAATATATGCTTTTTCAATTTTACGGATTGCAATTTTGTGTTTCCATACTGTTATGCAAGTTACTATTTTTATTATTGAAAAAATTATTATTATTAAGAGTGCCAGGGTTAATATACAAAAAATGAAAGACTTGATTGGGTGCTGTTCAAATGGAATAGAGAATTTTTTTAATGAGTCTATGTTATTAAAAGCCCATTTGGTATCAGAGTTTATTATTTTCAAAATTTCAAAGCCTTCGTCGTGTTTCATATGGATGGCCTTAATTATTCTGTCGTTAATATTTCTATATGTCTTGTTGTCTATCGTGACCTGGTCTGTGTACGTGACTAAAGTTATACCCGTAGTGGTGATATTGTTTACTTTGTGGTTTCCGTCCAATAGTATTGAGCCTTCGTCAATTTCTAATAATGGTTTGTTATATTCTTGTATAACTGTACACTTGCTGTTTCTGTTTGTCAGTAGCGGAAGTATGCACTTATCTGTATCATTGTTTCTTTGGCATATGTTCCTTCCTAAAAAGTTTTTGCAAAAGTTTACCCTAACATAATCTTTATTGCATTGGGAAATTTGATCATCCGTTTGAATTTTTCCGTGCCTAAAGCTTATGGGAGTGATTTTAAAAAGTTTACAGTCCTTATTCAATATAGGATATTTATAGATAGTTATAAATAAGTCTCCTGTCCTGGCTATATGTATATCTGCGTATTCTAGAATGTTTATTATGGGTACTGAGATTAATTCATGATCTATTATTTCCTTTACGTCGTCTAAGTTTAACGATTCGGTTAAATATTCGTTATTTTTTGCAGCATTAATTGTTCTGACAAGTAATAAGAGTTGGTCATGTACTTGTTCTAAGATGAGGTGGCTTTCGAGAGTCTGGCCTTGTAATGCATCAATTAATTTTTCAAACCTTGAGTTAACCAAACGTTGTTTTTCATTATTATTTATTAATTCGTTTATTTTTGTTTCCATCAATATGAAATCGTCATGATCTGGATTTCCCGTAATGAATTTTAATGCTGATCCTAAAAAATTTAGGGATCTCGTATGTCGTTTATGTTCATTAAGTTGATTTACTAATATTTCAATTTTCTTTGTCCAAATATGTTCCTCGATGGTGGGGTAAGAATATTTGTTAAAGATTTGCTGATATGTTGTAGTTATTTTTGTTAAGTTTGTGACGTGGAAGAGGTATGAATATTCGTCAAATAAAAAACGTCATTAGTCCGGGTTAAAACATATTTCTGTTCATCTAGTTTTTTAATTTCTGTTTCCGCCTGTATTTCTGGTATGGCCACTGCGAGTAATGTCAGGAAGATGATTATCATGATTAATGGTATAATTCTTTATATTATCCTTATGCACGATCTTTCCCCTTGTAGTTAAGACAGTGTCCTCACGGTCTTCTTTTACAACGTATTTAATATATCTAGCGTCTTTCTTTTTCCGTACACCTTTGATTTTTACTAGTATCTGCTCGTTTGGTGAAAATGTTCGGTGTTTCGCACCTTGATTCAGTCTTTCTTGTACTTTTTTTGATGCTGCTTTTAATTTTTGGTGGATTTGCTTCTTATCATACTTAATTCTGTTGAATAGGATGTCAATTGGTTTGAATCCAGTAACTGTATGTAAAGTGTTGTTTAATTCTCTGATTGTTTTATAAATTTCTTCTATTATTGTGGTTTCGTTTTGAATTTTGAATATTCTCGCTAGCTCGGAGATTGTACTATGAGCGCGTTCAACTTGTCCGTTAGAAGTCGATCTATAGACTGGAGTTTCTATTTTTCTTATTCCATATTTTTCACACATCATATTCACTGCTGGCGTATTTAGACATCTTTCATTATCAGTCATTAATCGTGTGCAGTTCGGGTAATTATTTGTGATAACTTCTTCCATTTTCTCAGACATACGTTCTCTTGAATCAATTTCTCTGAGGGTAATATATTTTGAGAATTTATCGATAGCGACTAGAAATGTTTTTTTATCATTAAAGTAAATGTCCATGTGTATGTATTTTCCTGGTTCTATTGGTATATCAGAATCTCCAAGTGGTTCTCTTGTAGGATTTCTTTCATATTTACCATAAAGACAAGGTGTACACTTTTTATTAAATGCCTTGCATTGTTGTTTCATTTCAGGCCAGTAGTAAGTTTCAACTATCTCATAAATGTTGTTTTTATAGCCTCTGTGTGCTCTGTTATGTGTTCTTTTAACTATTTCGATTTGTTTTTCTTTTTCTCTAACATCGATTAGTTTTGTTGGTGTGAACACGAAATTTGCAGTATTAAAAGTGTTTTTTATTATTGGACCAAATGCATAAATATTTTCTCTAGTAGTATGTATTGCAGTAATTTTATTTGGCTGTAATACCTTTTTCAATTCTGTAATTAAATTTTGTTCACTTGTAAAGTTTACTGTATGCCTAACTTTGTTCGGAAATGTTGTTCGAGTTCGAGTTTCATTTATTTTTCTATTTGGTACGAGTTCAATTTGAACAGCATACGCATTAAAAGGTTGCGATACAGTTTTAATAACGTCTGTGGGTGAACTTGCAGCTGAGTGAACTGTACTGATTGTTGATGAGTTTACTTGCTGTCTTGAAAGGGCGTCGGCTACGACATTTAAATGACCTGGCTTGTATACCAATTTGGCTCCAAAGTCTTCAATTATGTTTTTCCATCTCATTAATTTTGTATTTGGGTTTTTTTCGGATATCGCAAATGTCAAAGACTGGTGGTCGGTGTAGATCGTTAAGTCAGCTACACCGTAGATATAGTTTCTTAATTTTTGTAACGACCAAACGATTGCTAAAAGTTCTTTTTCATTAGTACTGTAGTTTTCTTCTGTTTTACTTAAGGTTCGTGACAAGAAAAATATTGGTTTTTTATTTTGACTAAGAACTGCTCCAAGTGCTATGTTGGATGCATCAGTTGTTAGTTCAAATGGTTTTGAATAGTCTGGTTGGAAAAGTTCTACTTGTTCTCTTAAGCAAGTTTTTAAGTTGTCTATGGCTTTCAGTGCTTGCTCGTCAAGTTTTATATGCGTATTTTTGCTCTTGTTTTTTCCTATTTGACCGTTGTCTCCCCTTAAATGTACTGTCAAGGGTTTTGCTATGCTAGCGTATCCTTTAATAAATTTCCTATAATATCCTGTCATTCCTAAAAAACCTCTTAAGTCTTTTAGAGTTTTTGGAACTGGATAATTGTTTATTGCCTTCACTTTTTCTGGATTCGTTGCAATTCTATTATGTTTTATTACATGACCTAAATATTCTACTTCTGTTTGGAAAAATTTAGATTTTTCATTGGAGATTTTTAGAGTGGCCTTGTTCAATGCGTTCACAATTATTTTAATATGTTTCATATGATCTTCGGGAGAAGATGAGTATATAAGTACATCATCTATGTATACGTACGCAAATTTTCCTATGTAATCCCTAAGTATGTCGTCCACACATCTCTGAAATATTGAAGGTGCGTTTTTTAAGCCAAATGGCATACGAACGAATTCATATTTCCCGCCATTAACGCAGAAAGCTGTTTTTTCCCTATCTTTTTCAGCGATTCTTATCTGGTGGAAGCCTGATTCCAAATCTAAAGTTGTAAAATACTTAGCCTTACCTAGATTTTGGATTGTCATGTTTACATCTGGGATAATGTACCTGTCTGAAATTGTATTGGCATTTAATTTTTGAAAGTCTATAAGTCGTTTCTTCGGTCTTCCCTGCTCGTCCATACCCTTTTTAGGGACTGTCCATATTGGAGAGTTGTATGGGCTATTACTTTTTTGTATAATACCTTCGTTCAGTAACTTTCTTATTTCTTTGTTAACAAACTCGTTATCCGCTATAGGATACGGGTATTGTTTTGCCCATATTGGCTCTTCGTTCTTTGTTCTGATTGTAGCTTCAATTGTCGTCGTGAAGGGTAATGGTCCTATGCCATTATTTTCCTTTATCATTCTATCTATTTCTTCCTTGTACCTTTCATCTCCTATAATATAATTTAATTTGGGTTGACTATCACTACTTATGGTGGTTAAGGTCATGTCCCTAAGGCTTATTTCGGAATTTAATATTTTCAATCCTTCTATCCCTAAAATCATATCAAAAGATTCTATGTCTTTAAGTTCAAAGAAAGTTATCTCTTTGTTCATTAATTTAATCACTCTTTTGGTATTTGCAAATGAATAACCATTTATGGTTTTAATTTTAATTGGTTTGATTTTAATCCTGTCTGACGAATCACACTTTACTCTTATATAATTGTGGGTTGCTCCTGTATCAATTAAAATATCGTATTTCTTATTTGTTACTTCGCTACTTAATGTGAGGTAGGGCAACCCGCTTCTTAGTTTAAATTATCTATTCTTACATTATTTACCATTTGATCCGGTTCAGCATACGTACTAGAGTTGTCATCTTGTTGTTGCGACTGGTTTATTCGTTGGTGTTTATTTGTTTGGTAATTACCGCTGTGCTCCCTCTTCCATGGCTGGTTGTTTGTGAAAGGATGGTGTTGATTATTTTGTTGAAAGTTAGTTCTCCTCTGTGCTTGCACGACTTGCCTGGAATCTGTTTCCATTGGAGTAGTCCTAGACGGTTGGTTTTGATTGTATGGTTGATTGTATCCTTGTTGCTGTGGTGCGAATCTCCTAGTGTCATAATTCGGACGTCGATTGTAGGAATTGTGATGAGTTGGGTAATGTTGTCTTTGCTGATTCTGTCTCTCGACATCGTATGATAATCGCAGATTTTGATGTTGATTATCGTGCTCGATTGTTCTGGCTACAGCGTAGGCGTGCTCTAGATCATTGAGTGTGTTGGCATAGAGTGTGGATCTTATAAATGGGTTTGTAATGCCACTGATGAATACACGTACAGCTTCTTCATTTGCACTCCTCGTCATAGCATCTGTGACGGTTGGTTGCTCGCCAGACATTAAAATTTTTGATGTAATAAGGTTCAATGCTTGGTTAATTTTATCATGGTATTCCGTAAGGGACAATCTACCTTGAGATATTCTTCTTAATTCTTCTTGTAGCACATACAGTGGACGCATATCCGCATATGTATAGTCCAGTCTGTTTTTTATAGCTTCGAAATTGAACGGTGTGTTGTTATTTGTTAACACATCTGACGCTCTTCCTCTAATTTTTGTTTTAATTATGGACAAGGCTTCCGAATAACGGCTTTGTCCTTCAAATGCCTTGATATCGTTCATTAGGCGAGACGCATCTTCCCTCCATGCTCTGTATTCAGCTTGTTTGCCATCGAACGTTGGGAGTGCCTTAAAAACTTCTAATGATATGTCTGATGCAGTTCTGTAGTTGGTAGCTACGTCTTTTAACTGTATTATTGGGGCTGAAGCTAAAGTTGGATTAATTTGTAAGCTATTCATCTTCTCCATCAAACTCTGACAAATTTTTTCCATTTCGCTGAGCCTGGCAGTGAGTATTCCTATTTGGGCATCCTTGCTTATGTTCGGTTCCATTTTTGTTAAAATATCGTCTTCTATTATGCGATTTTTATCATAGATGTCCTCTTTTTTTTGTTTTTTTGTAAAACTCATTTATATAAAATTACTTTTGTTTTTATAACTAATTTTCAATTTATTTTTTATAAAATTTTACACTTATTCTTCCTATGAAGAATTTTTCACTGTCACAAAAAGTTCACGTCCTTGCTGCGACAAGGATTACGCTGGTCCGCTCTTAGAAGAATAAATTTAATTATTCTCCTGGCAGGATCGCCAATTAAAGTTTAGTGTTTTTACTAAAGGAAAAAAATATATTTTTCTACGCGTACGCGTATGATTTTTTATTTTCCTTAGGAGTTAGAAACTTAAGCACTATGTGTTATTCAATATTATTTCATAACTAACTGACAAATTACTTTTTACTTTCTTAAATACTAAATTTAGTTTAAGATTACAATTCTAGTTTTCTTTTATTGATAACATGATTACTTGTTTTTTACCTAACTATCATTTCTTTGTTGATACATTTCTTTGTTGATACATTTCTTTGTTGATACATTTCTTTGTTAGTTCTTAAACATAATAAAACATGTTTTTACTTAATTTCTTATCTTAAACTATATTTATGTTAGCATGATTCGTCATGTTTTAGATATTCTTATCTGTAACAAGATTTACCTAAACAAGGGACAAAGGAACATGATTAACCATGCTTGGTAGGTATGTAAATGTGCGTGTGTGTGTTTAGATTAATGAACAAAGGAGGCAAACGTTAAGTCTGACCTTAACTCACGCTAACACAAGTCAGCAAAGACAAACAGTTTCTATTTTTCCACTGTATGAGAAAGACTGAAAGAGTACTCGGCCAGAGTATAATCTGCTCGATTTCGAGCATATTTTACTCGCACTCGAAATCGAGCAAAGCATATGCGCTCTTATTCGAGTGGCATAGAAAAATAAATTTCACTCTCTCCTCGAATTCGAGCGAAGATTTCGGAGCTCTGGTACTTATTACATTAGAGTTAATTGAACTTTTTGTTTTTATACCCTCCAAAAAAGAATTTTGAGGGTATATTCACTTTGTCATTCCGTTTGTAACGCATCGAAATATCCATCTCAGACCCCATAAAGTATATATATTCTTGATCAGTGATGAAATCTAAGACGAACTGAGCATGTCCGTCCGTCCGTCCGTCCGTCTGTGGAAATCACGATTCAGTCCAAACGAAAGGAGCTAGACTCTTGAAATTTGGCATAAATATATTTTAAAACTTAGAGCAGGTTAAGTTCGAAGATGGGCTAAATCGGGCAAGAGGGAAAGAAGTTCCCCTAAGAAGAACTAAACCAACCCAGAAAAAACAACATAATTTTTATAGTTTTTTGGTCATTTTGTTAAGCAAATGATATATTTTTATGTCAAATACGGTCCAACGCCTTAAACTTGGAGCCATTAAATAACATAAAAATATTTTTTGACCCCGCCCACTTCAGTGGGCGTTATTATAGGCAAAAATAGCATAAAAATTTAACAAATTGTTTTACTTAAGCCTACATTCCTTAAAAATAACACTTTTAAGCTTTAATGACGAAGCTGAGACTAAACCTGGTACTACTCTGCCCTACCCCCCCCCCCCCCTTTTCCTTTGCCCCCTGAATGACCCTACCAAAAAAAAAATAATTTTTTTAAATTTTGTATATAATCATCCCAAGCATTTATCTTTAGAGTTTTATGACTGCCTGTTGCTGCCCTACCCCCTCCTCCCCCTTTGCCCGCTAAATGACCCTATTAAAACTAAATATACATATTTTTTTTTTATTTTGTGTATAATCATCCCATCATATTTTTACAGTTTTATGTGTATCTGTTTCTGCCTTACCCCCTCTCCCCCTTTGCCCTCTAAATGACCCTTTAAAAAAAAGAATTTTTAATTTTGTATATAATTATCCCAAGCATTTATTTTTAGAGTTTTATGACAAAGGTGAAATGTTTCCCCCACAGCCCTTGCCAGAGCGACCCCGCCAAAATACAGTTTTTATAAGTAAATATGTATATTATTGATCAGTGATGAAGTCTAAGACGGTCTAGCAATGCCCATACGTTCGTCTGTGGAAAACATGATATTGTATATTTTTGAACCCCGCCCCCTTTAGTGGGCGTTGACGTACGATATTTTATAAAGGAACTCTGTCCCACCAAGTTAAACATTTCAAATTCACTTACTAAATATTTGGAGGGTATTTAAGATTCGACCCGGTCGAATATAACGTTTTTACTTGTTTTGTTTGTTTTTGTTGTTGGGTTTTTTGTTTTTTTTTAATTTTTGTTAAACAATAAATGAATTTAAAATATTTATTCTTAGTTGTTATTTTTCCAATCATAACTAAGGATTTTCCCTTTTACAGAATTTTTACACCATGCATAACAATATTCTAAGAAAATATGGCTTTATATTACATTCGCAAAAAAAATATGGCTATATCTCTCATTTCGCGCAATTTTGGATATGCCCTTAACTCTCAATGACTGGGAAATAAGGCTATAATGACTTTATCTCCCATTCAATTGAGCAATAAAGGCATCATGGCCTTACTTCACATCATTTTTTTGCTAACTAAAATTATTTTATATATTAGGAAGAATAAAATTGGTATTAAAAATAAAATTTCAAATCCAGGGTGGAACAAGTGCAATATTTTATGGTACAGAAAAGTGACCAAAATGTTTTAAAATGTTAAATAAAACTACTTTATACCTCATGAAGCGTCGCACTGAAACCAAAGTCTTTTTTTTGGTACACACAATATTTTGTAGTACATGTAATAACCAAAATGGTTACAAAATTTGAGTTCTCTTTAAACAAAACTACTTTATGCCATAAAAATTTGCATTGATTAAAAAAGTTTTAATTTCGTTTCCAGGGGTTGGGAAATTAAATTTTTCTTATGCATAAAATTAACGAAAAAGGCAATTGACGTTGTTTTTCTTTTGGCTGACTAAAACTATTTTATATTTTAGGACGAACAAAATTGGTATCAAAAATTAAAAAAAAAAAATCAAAATTTCGAATCCAGGGTTGGACAAGTGTTGTATTTTATTGTTCATGAAAGCGACCAAAATGGTTCAAAATTGTAAATTTTTCCTAAATAACACTATTTTATACCTCACGAAGAGTTGCGTTGGTAAAAAAGCAAAAAAAAAATATAAAATTTCACTTCCAGGGTTGGGAAATTGAAAGTTTTTTTGGTACATGGTACAAAATGGTTGCAAATATAAAGTTTTTCTTAAATAAAACGACTTTATACCGAATGAAGACTAGCATTAGTAAAAAAAATTAAAATTTCGCTTCCAGGGCTGGGGAATTGAAATTTTTTTATACATAAATATATCTAAAAAGGCAACTAACATCGGTTTTTTACTAATAAATACCATTTTTTAGTTCAGGAAAAACAAAAATGGCATCAAAAATGAACAAGTAAAAACGTTATATTCGACCGGGTCGAATCTTAAATACCCTCCAAATATTTAGTAAGTGAATTTGATATGTTTAACTTTGTGGGACAGAGTTCCTTTATATAATATCGTACGTCAACGCCCACTAAAGGGGGCGGGGTTCAAAAATATACAATATCATGTTTTCCACAGACGAACGTATGGGCATTGCTAGACCGTCTTAGACTTCATCACAATTCTCCTTGGAGGCTATAAAAACTGTATTTTGGCGGGGTCGCTCTGGCAAGGGCTGTGGGGGAAACATTTCACCTTTGTCATTAAACTCTAAAAATAAATGCTTGGGATAATTATATACAAAATTAAAATTTCTTTTTTTTTATAGGGTCATTTAGGGGGCAAAGGGGGAGATGGGGTAGGGCAGAAACAGATACACATAAAACTGTAAAAATAAATGCTTGGGATGATTATACACAAAATAAAAAAAATATGTATATTTATTTTTAATAGGGTCATTTAGCGGGCAAAGGAGGAGGAGGGGGTAGGACAGCAACAGGCAGTCATAAAACTCTAGAGATAAATGCTTGGGATGATTATATACAAAATTAAAAATAAAATTTTTTTTTTGGTAGGGTCATTTTAGGGGACAAAGGAAGAAGGGGAGGGGCTAGGGCAGAAATCGGCAGTCATAAAACTCTAAAGATAAATGCTTGGGATGATTATATACAAAATTTAAAAAAAAAATTTTTTGGTAGGGTCATTTAGGGGGCAAAGGAAGAGAGGGGGGGGGGGTAGGGCAGAAATCGGCAGTCATAAAACTCTAAAGATAAATGCTTGGGATGATTATACACAAAAATTAAAAAAACCTTTTTTTTTTGGTAGGGTCAGTTTCTGGGCAAAAAAAGGAGGGGGAGGGGGGGGGGGGGGGGGGTTAGGGCAGAAATCAGCAGTCATAAAACGATAAATGCTTGGGATGATTATATACAAAATTTAAAAAAAAAAAATTTTTTTGGTAGGGTCATTTAGGGGGCAAAGGAATAGGTGGGGGGGGAGGTAGGGCAGAAATCGGTAGTCATAAAACTCTAAAGATACATGCTTGGGATGATTATATACAAAATTTAAAAAAAAAATTTTTTTTTTGGTAGGGTCATTTAGGGGGCGAAGGGGAAGGAGGGGGTAGGGCAGAGTAGTACCAGGTTTCGTCTCAGCTTCGTCATTAAAGCTTAAAAGTGTTATTTTGAAGCAATGTGGGCTTAAGTAAAACAATTTGTTAAATTTTTATGCTATTTTTGCCTATAATAACGCCCACTAAAGTGGGCGGGGTCAAAAAATATTTTTATTTTATTTAATGGCTCCAAGTTTAAGGCGTTGGACCGTATTTGACATAAAAATATATCATTTGCTTAACAAAATAACCAAAAAACTTTAAAAATTATGTTGTTTTTTCTGGGTTGGTTCAGTTCTTCTTAGGGGAACTTTTTTCCCTCTTGCCCGATTTAGCCCATCTTCGAACTTAACCTGATCTAAGTTTTAAAATATATTTATGCCAAATTTCAAGAGTCTAGCTCTTTTCGTTTGGACTGAATCGTGATTTCCACAGACGGACGGACGGACGGACGGACATGCTCAGTTCGTCTTAGATTTCATCACTGATCAAGAATATATATACTTTATAGGGTCTGAGATGGATATTTCGATGCGTTACAAACGGAATGACAAAGTGAATATACCCTCCAAATTCTTTTTTGGAGGGTATAAAAAAAATCAAAATATAGATTCCAGAGTTGGATAACTGCAATATTTTGTGGTACATGAAAGTGACCAAAATAGTTACAAATATTAAGTTTTTCCCATTAATTAATTGGTAAAAAAATTTAAATTTGGTTTCCAGGTTTGGGAAATTGATATATTTTTTATTCATAAAAGTAACCAAAGAGGCAATTGACGTTGTTGTTTTTGCTAATTAATTCTATTTTATAATTCAGGAAGAACAAAATTGGTATTAAAATCTTAAATTATCAAAACTTCGACTCTAGGGTTGGACAAATGAAATATTTTATAGTATATTTTAATTTTTTGTCATGTAAAACTATGTTAGGCCTCACTAAGAATTGCATTAGTAAAAATATAAAAATTCGCTCTCAGAGTTGAAAAATCGAAGTATATTTGGTACATAAAGGTACCCAGGAAAAATTAAATTAGTATTGAAAAGTTAAAAATTCGTTTCCATGGTTGTTAACTCGAAACTTTTTGGTATAAAAATACCCACATAAATTCCAAATTTTGTTTTTTTAGTAAATTAAACTGGTATTAAAAATTCGGTTCCAGAGTTGGAAAATCGAAATTCTTCGGTACATAAAAATAACCATATAAGTTCCGAATTTTGTTTTTATTTTCAGTGAATTAAACATATTTTATACTTCGCTAAGAATTAAATTGGTATTAAAAACTCAGTTCCAGGGTTGGAAAATCGAAATTTTTTGGTACATAAAAGTAACCATAACTTCGCTAAGAACTAAATTGGTATTAAAAATTTGAAAAATTAAAAATCCAATTTCATGGTTGGAATATCGACATTGTTTTATTCACAAAAGTAACCATATAATTTGCTATTTTTGATTTTTGTGATGAATTATACCTGCTTTATACATCAGGAAAAAGTAAACTGGTATTAAAAACCAAAAAAATCAAAGACTATTCTACGGTTAGACAATTAGAATTTTTTGGGGTACATTAAACGGATTTTTACTTTTTTATTGTAAGTTAAACATATATAATATATTTTAAAGACGTTCAGAGGTATTAGAAATAAGAAAAGCCAAACATTTGGCTTCCTAGCCGAAAAATTTAAACGTTTTCTTAAATATAAAAGTAACCGATAACATCATTTTGATTTTTTAATTTAACTCAGTTTCTGTTTTGGCAAGAAAGAAAGAAGAATTACATCTGTGAAGGGTATTTAAGATTCGGCACAGCCGAATATAGCACTTTTAAATGGTTTTATTCCGTTCAGTTTTGACCACTGTTTACTTCACTAAAGGATTGCTAGTTTTACTTTTTAATTAGTGGCGTCTAATTTTAATAATTGTTTGCTGCACTAAAACTATTACCTTATTATCCTGGAGGGTCCCGTCGGAATCGCAGAACTTTTAAAATATGTATTTCTCACGAAGGCTACGATTCATTGAATAATAAAAGGATCCTACCGACTGCGCCAATTTTATTTTTGGATTCAATTATTTAAAAAAATAACAAACTTTATATGTTTAGACTCAGAATCTTTATTTATTTATTTCTTTATTTAGACTTATTCATAGGAGTAGCGACTTAGACTGGTTCATTTTATGGAAGACAAAGACTAATTTTACAATGTTTCTTAATTTAAAATCATAACTCGTTCTTTTACTTAATTTTATTTATTTTTCATATAATCATCATTTTTCCAATTAGTAATAAAAATTATTGAAAAGCATTTCGAAGTATTAAATGTCGCAATTAAAATAATTCTTGCAAGAACTGCCATTCATTTGAATGTTTATTAACAGCATTATTAATTTAGTTATTTCGAAATACTCTGACATAATTACAGTTTTTATATTGTAAATGAACTTAAAGTTCCTTCAGCTATTTCTTTTACAAATTTATCCACATTGTCATGTTTGACATATATGTACTATATATATATATATATATATATATATATATATATATATGTACTATATATATATATATATATATATATATATATATATATATATATATATATATATGTATATATATGTATATATACATATATATATATATATATATATATATATATATATATATATATACATATATATTTATTTATTTACTTAGTTTATGGATTAATTCCTTACAAACTATATTATTACAATAAACCAGAAATCTGGTATTAAAATTTAGTTATTTAAAAATAGTATTATATTCATTTTAATAGTATATATATCTAATGAAAAATCGATAAAATTATACATTTCATTAAAGCAACAACATAATCTTCTTAGTGGATCAGACATAGCAAAGTTGGTACGAAAAGTTCTAACAAATAATGGTTGAAATGATCGTAATGAGCGTTGTGGAATGTTAAACGTGACATTGCTCAATAAAAACTCGGAGCAGATTCTACCATTTATTAAGTTATAAGAAAAAGCTACATTGAGCATTATTCTCCGGCTTCTTAATGTAGGCAGGTTAATTACAGCTAATCTTGTTGAATACGGCGGAAGTTGAGTTAGGTCATGGTAAATGTTTCTTAAGCAGAAAATAAGAAACTGTTTTTGAACAGACTCAATGCGATCAATATGTATTTGGTAGTAAGGATCCCAAATGATGGAACCATACTCTAGAATTGGCCTTACGAGTGTTATGTATAGTTGTCTTGTTATGAAAGTATCGTTGAATTCCTTCGACCATCGTTTCACAAAAGCTAAAATGCTACGCGCTTTGTTCACAGACATCGTTATATGTTGCACAAAACTTAGTTTTGAGTCTAACAATATGCCCAAATCCATAAATGTTTCAACAGTGTCTAAGCAGTACAAATCGAACTTGTAAGCAAATACAGAACCACGAACTCTTGAAAAATTTAGATGTTTACATTTTTTTAAATTTAACTCCATTAAATTAATTTTACACCATTTGTAAAAATTATCCAGGTCATTCTGTAGAAGAAGATGATCAGCTGGCTGTTTAATACTTAAAAATATCTTAACGTCGTCAGCATACATCAATACGTTGCAGTGTTTAATTGCCTCCGGTAGATCATTTATAAAAAGTAAAAATAGAATTGGGCCAAGGTGACTACCTTGTGGCACGCCAGATTTAACTTGAATACTTCTTGAGACTGCATTATTAAATTTAACAGATTGCGTTCTGCATACAAGATATGACTTTATCCACGAGATGAAAATATTACTAAAACCCAATAAATCCAATTTTTTTAATAAAAGAATATGATTTACTTTGTCAAAAGCTTTACTAAAATCGGTGTATATTGCGTCAGTATGGTAGCCATTATTGAAAGCTTGGTTTACTAATGTTGTAAGCTGGAGAATATTGGTTGCAGTGGAACATCCTTTACGAAAACCATGTTGTAATGGGGATAAAATAGGATAAACTTGATGGGTTATACAATCAATCATACATTTTTCGAACAGCTTGGGTAAATCACTCAGTTTTGCAATACCTCTGTAATTGCTGATATCAGACTTGTTTCCAGACTTAAACAAGGGAATAATAAACGATTTTTTCCATATTTTAGGAAAGTAACCGCATTTTAATGATGTATTAAAAATTATGGACAAAGGCATTGCTAGAGCTGAAGCGCAGTTTTTTAGAACACAACTAGGAATCCCGTCGGGGCCGCTAATCTTGGATGACTTAGTTTTATTTAAACAATTAAAGATGTGACTGGTAGTTATTACAGGTGGCGAAATAGTAAAATTATCAACGATTTTGTATGGGTAGATAGTGTTCTTTTCATACGTAACAGTGGAGTATGTTGAAGCAAAATATTTCGCAAACATGTTGCTAACTGTAGGCTCATCACTGGACTCGGAACGTAAATATTTCATTACTTTTGGAAAGCCCGAAGCTCTTCTTTTACAGTTTACAAAGTTGAAAAACGATTTAGGGTTATGGGCAAAGTTAAGTTTGGTGACATGAAGATACTTTTTATACATCTGTACATTTAGTAAATTATATTTCGCACGTAGAACTGAATATTTACTAAAATAAAACGAGGATCCAGTGCTTTTGTACTTCTTGTAGTATTTATTCTTTTTGTTTTTTAACGCTGAAAGTTGTCTAGAATTCCACGGTGGACCGCCATTTAAATGAGGTATATACTTAGGAATACATTCCTCCATATAGCCAAACATAATTTTATAAAAAATGTTAACCATAGTGTCTACTGAATCCCACATACTATTCGGTGTAGACAACAGCTGAAGCCAATTGGTATTACAAATTAGATTATTCAATTCATTGTAGTTACAACGATTAAAACAGAAAATCTTTTCATTTTTACTAGAATTTTTAGTTTGATTAGTATAATGTAAATTGCAACTAATTTCAATCGTTGCATGATAACGATCTTCCGGCAATACAAGAGGATCTGTACGGTTTAAAGTAAATTCAGCTGGCTCATTCACAAATACCAAATCTAGGAGTTTACCCAAATAGTTCTGTATTCCATTGATTTGGTGAAGCCCCACGCCGGATAAATTATTAAAAATGTCATTTTCATTTTCATCAAGTATTACGGGTAAATAACAGTAGCATTCATTGGAGAACTCCCAGCTAATGTGAGGTAAATTAAAGTCACCAAATACAAGTATTAAATCTGCAGCATTTATTGTAGAAGACACCATTTTAATAGCATCAGTATGGTATTTGTATAGAATTGGATCAGATTGAGGTGGGATATAAGAACATGTTATGAATATGCTAATCTTGTTAACTTTAAGAACCACAGCGATAAACTCTAAATCAACAGGTAAGCTAATTCTTATTTCTTCCGCTGGAAAATGATTTGCGACGGCAATTAGTACTCCACCACCTGTAGTAGTTGTAATTCTATCGCGACGAAATATATTAAATTTATCACAAAGTATCTCTGTGTTTAAAAAGGTATTATTCAGCCAAGTTTCGGTAAATACAATAACATGATGATTGATGCAGAAACTTTGTAAGAAAAGTTTAGTGAGTTTAGTTTTTAATCCACGGACATTCTGATATAATAGGTGCAGCTGATTATCGGAACAAAATATTAGTTTTTTGGAACATCTGATTCTTTAGGAGAAATACGAGCAATATTTCTTTTCTGTTGGTATGAAGTGTGCTCATATTCTCGAACTAATGCGTGTTGAGGCCAAAAAGATTGCTCAATAACTTTATTAAAATGCTCAAACGGAATTGTAACTTTAAAAGATGTTATACTTCTTTCTTGCGCATATCTAAATTTATGGACAAAGATATCGACATTTATATTAAGTTTAGACTTAATGAAATACTCAATATCCTCAGACGTTGTATCAGCAGCAAATCGGGATATAAATATATGCTTGTTGGGAGGAATTACGTGCAATTCCCTGTGAGAAGCGGGCACAATGCTATTACTATTAACCCTCCCGGCAGATAGACGTTGATTGTTGTTACAATTTGGGGCAAAAACCTGGTCAACAGCTTGCACAGGGGTTGAAATATTATCAGGAACGCATTGTGACGATACACCAGGTTTTTCAATATGCAAGTTTGTGTTTGACGAATAATCCATAACATGAGCGGCAGCTTTATCAGAAGTAACACTGATACTATTTAAAGTATTTTTCGGTGTATGCGTAGCATTATTTTCATTTTGATTTTGAATATGTATTACATCTTTATTTTTATTGTTGTTGTTTTTCCTAGCCGACTTTCTACGCTTAGGTGAAGATTGGATAGGAGATTTCAAATTTTCCAATGACTTGTAGTCATCAAAAAGTTTGCCATAGTTCGAAATACTATCCGAAAGCTTGATTGCTTCATTCTGGAGCTCAACAAATTTTGTTTTAGTTCCTTCAAAGAATCTGTAAAAACGAACATCAATCTTTTTACACCCATTGCAACACCAACGTAGAGACTCGCTCTTAGATACAGCATCAGCTACAATTACTGATAGTCCACTACATATAAAATGGCATAGGTTGTGGCACAGCCAGCAGCAAATCATATTATCATAATCCGTATCAAGAGTACAAGCTTTATTTATGCAAGACATATTATGAGTATTTATTATAATAAAAAAAAATCGTAGAGTAAATGTTCGCTGGGTTCAACAAAATAATATATTAGTCAACAGATGGCGACACAGAAACAAATCAGATTCACAAACCAGTTGATATAAAATGTATCACAGCACAGCAGAAACAGCTGATCACACAGGTGGCAAAAAATTGTCACTTGCTAAAAACGAAGTACGTATGTATAAACGTAATGTGTATGTATGTTCGTATATTTGTGATAATATGTATGTATGGATACTTAGCACCAATGATGATGTTAAATTAATTTCTCCTTTTAACAATACCAACAGTTCAGCTTAGTAACCAATCGTATATCGTATATATATATATATATATATATATATATATATATATATATATACATATGGAATTAATTTAGTATCTAGCTTCTCCAGAAACCAAAGAACGAAAAATGTTGTCAGAATGAAACCACTTTTGTTTTGGCAACTGGAATTGTCTATTTTTGAAAAATGATCAGTTTATATATACATATATAGCTCCCCCCAAAAATCTTCTACGTAGTAAAAAATGCATTATGGAAAATTTTAGGCAGATTGTAATACAGGAAGACGTGCCGCATCCGCCCACAAGTTGGTTTTATATATTAAATTGAAGTTAACACATATGGTGAATACCCCAATTATGATTCTTAGTTAACACAGCTCACAAGCAATAACCCAAATATTTAACTAAAACACATCCGACACGGTTAACAACAAAAACAATAAATTCTTCAAGCCAATTTAGACACATATAAACGAGTTAAATTATAACCTAGTTTAAGTTTCAAATAAGCATATTTTTTATTAATATTAGATATTCAGAAATTGTTCTCCCACAATTATATTAACTTTATAATAATAATAAGCAAAATTATATTAACTTTAAATAGTAAGAAAAATTGTATTTGACCTGCAATAGTTTATTAAATTTAAATAGTAAGCAAAATTGTATTCAGTCTAAGAAAAATATTGTATAAATTAAATGATTTTGCGAATAAACGGCAGTTCTGTTCTGAAGTGCAAATAAACTCGTTAACTTTCACGTGAAATAACTTAAAATGTTAAGTTGGGGATCGGTTAATTAAATTTAGTGTAAAATCTAATGAATTTATTCGACATGAATCTTTTTTCGCTTATAAAGTAACAATAATAATAAGAAAGAAAGATTTTTAGCCATACTTTAAAAATATGTACTATGATTTTAAGAATATCGTGGTTTTAACAGCAAATGTAATTTATCGTTTGTGAGCTCAGACAAGAACTAAATAATATGTTGTCAATTAAGTCCGGCAGCTTTTGAAGTTCAATAACGGCCTATTGTGTAGTCTCGATACATTTCGCTAAACAAAACGGAGAATTCCCGAATAAAAACAAACGCACTTCGATTAAGTAGCACTTGTATCGAAAGGGCGTAATTTCATATTCAAGTTAAAAATAAGTGTAATTAAAAGAAATAAAGCTATAAAACAATAAACTTTGGAAAATAATACAACAAATAAATATGAATACAAGACGACAAGAGCAGTTGTACCTTCTCGGCAATGATGTCAGCCAAATAATCGGTGTGAAATTGCCTTCAAATGGTCAAGTTTTGCGTGTTTTATTTTATAATATGCGAAAAGTAAAACTAGAGTTGCGTGCTAGTGCTTCTCTAGTAGTGAAAGAGGTAGAAGTTTTATGGAACAAAGCACGAATACCAGTTAGAGCTTTTGACAAGTGTGTCTTAAAAGTTGAAAGTTTGTATTTAGAATAGAGACACTTGCAAAAAAGTTCGAAATGCCGGACATTACTCCAGGAAACACGCGAAAAAGACTTCGTAGATAAGTTTGATGATTTGTTTGATGTCTCGCATGCCGATGCATTTGATATTAGCACTCTGGCAGAAGATACGATTTTTTTAACAAACCAAAGAAGACCTGGTGCAATGATATGTAGGTTGTGACTGCAATTTGGCGAAAAAAGAAAAAGCAATATCACTTCGGGAGGAGAAAAAACCAAATTTTCACGAGAAACATACAGTCGTATTCGAAGGTAAATATTGAAGGTTTAGTGCGATTTCGGCCAGAGCTTTACTTGCAAGTCCTATATTACATATAATTTGATATATACATGTTTATATATGTATATGAATCTCACTGTGAAATTATTACATAATTCCGCAATATTTCTTATAAATTGTTTTAGATCAATGTGAAGCCGTCCAATGGCAGTCAAGTTATGAAGAAACTATTGAAGATTGTGAAGTACAACAAATTTCAGAGTCAGTAAATGAAATAGGTCCTAGCACTTCAAGAAAAAAACGAGGTAGACATAATTTATTACACCATTGCAAGCATTGGAACATAACGTTAGCGATTTAATTATAAATTGCACTTCAATTCGCCGATCCCGTATAAAGTTTGGATTTGATGTAGGGAAAAAAATCAGCGAAACATTTAAAAACAAAGAAGTAAAGGCGGTAACTGTTCACTGGGATGGTAAAATGTTGCCACCGTTGATGGGTAGGAAACACATCGATCGTCTGCCTGTAGTTGTGTCTTTTAATGGAACAGAGCAGCTACTCGGGATCCCAGCGATAGCTTCAGGTACGGAAAGACAGCAAGCTGTTTTTGACCTACTCAAAGAATGGGATCTCGATGACAAAGTGGAAGCTATGTGCTTCGATATCACTGCATCAAACACAGGACGAATATAAGGCGCATGTGTGCTTTTAGAACAAATACTAAACAAAAATCTGTGTTATCCATGTCGTCATCACATATTTGAAGTACTTTTACGGAGCGTATTTGATGCAAAAATATCAACATCCTTGGGTCCGATTGTCAAATTATTTCATAGATTTAGAGTTGCCTGGATTAAAATAGACAAAAGTAATTTTAAGTCTGGAGTTGAAGACTTACACGTGAAAAATATTATTAAGATTACAAAGAGCTTCTCCAATTGGCTGTAATTTTCCTAGAAGGGTCACTTAAAAATTTTTCATTTCGAATGCCTGGAGCGTTCCACAACGCACGTTGGATGTCCAAAACATAATACAGTTTAAAAATTTACTTATTTCGAAACCAGTTCATTTTGGCTGACTGCGAAGTGAATGGAATTATATATATATGTGTTTTTATTATAAAAATATATTTAAAAATTTGGATCAAAGCTCCCATAGCCGCAGAAGCTCCTAACCAAGATTTAAAATTGCTTAAAAGCTTACATCTTTACAATATAGTTGTTGAGAATTTAAGTTGGGTGCTGTTGGTTGAAGTACTAGAACACGAGACTATGAAGCGGAGGGTCCTGAGATCAACCCCTAACTGAGTCATGAATATTGTGTTGAACTCTTCTGATCAGCATTAGTGCATGGTAGTGTTAGTTCTTGCCAACCTGTATCAGGGATGAAGGCATAGAACTTGTCACTCAAAATAATTGGCAGCGACTGACACTATCATGTACTAAAAGCAGAGTAACAGCACCCCCTTCGTCGGTCCTGTAGCAAAAAATTAGCCGGCGAAGTAAAAAGGTTGAAATAGCTACAAAGAAATTCTTCTCATCTTTCATCTGTCCCCTCAATACTATCCCCTCCTTTCTGTTCCGGCGCAACGCACTGCATATGTAGGGGTCATCCCCTGAGTACTGGTCCAAGATAAAAAAATATGGTATCTATCGCCAGAATTAGTAGCGTTTTCATTTTACGACACTGAAATTTCAAACAAGTCAAAACAACTCATGGTTGCAGCGCTAGATCGACCCAATGAAGATGACAATAAGAAACTTTAAATTTTTTTTAAGCTATATTGTATCCCAACGGATTTTTTTGCAGAAATATCCTAGAGAGTGGGAAAACGATAAATCTTATAAAATCGGCTTGGAAATAGTTGGTAAATTAAAAGTTGTCAATGATACTGCAGAAAGGGGTGTAAAGCTTGTGGAAGAATATAATCAAGTTTTGTCGAGTGGTGAAGAGCTGAAACAGTTCATAATGCAAATTATAAGAAACAATATCCAAATGCAAACAAATCGGTTTTATTGAGCATATGAAATGACTCAAAATTTGAATACATTTTCGTTTGAATTTAAATTCAAATAATAAAACTAATTACTTTTGTTTTAAATGAAATTTATTTGTTGGTGGTCAAGCAATGTGTATATATATGCATTTCATAGGGGCTTTACCACTAACAAATAAATTTTATTTAAAATAGAATTGTGACAGTATTTCAAATAAATTTTCATAACAGTCTAATTACTTTTGTATGAAAGTTAAAGTGAAATAAAAGAAGTTGGTAAAAACTTAACAATATAAATTAGATTTCTTATTTCTTTTTTTATAACCTTAGTAAATCTTTTTTACATAGAATTCAGATTCAGCACGGAAAACTATAATTAAAATTTTATTAAAATATTTCAGATTTTCGTACGAACCAATATTAAAAATTACATTGATGGTCATTTTACAGCAATTTAGAAAATGTTGGCAATTTGTGGGCGCATGCGGCACGCCTTCCCCTGTTACAATCTATATTTTCTATAACATACTTTTTTGTTACGGATAACATTTCTAGGGGAGTTAAAATGATATTTCACATTTTCTTATATGTATAAGGTGCACTCTAATATACATATATGAAAAACATATACATATGTGTATTTGCATTAATCTTTGTCAAATGTCCTACAAAATCTTCTTTTTACACACCATCACTGCATACAGAGCCACAAATATCATTTTGCTCCAATGCCATGTCCAAACTAATTTTCTAATATATCGCAAATAAAATTAAGTTGCTTTTGAAGATTTTGAAGTTTTAATTTGGGAGCAGTGACGATAGCTGATTGGCAAGACCGATTCGTGGTGAGAGCGCAGAGAGTATATAAGTAATACAATCGCAAAATGTAATAATATAGGTTGCCTTGCCCTGATTTATTTAGTTTATCTATGCGGCTGTTTATGATCAGTAAGTGTTGCGTTGGATTGCCACATTACAATCTTTATCAAATTCATCAGCGTTAATAAATTCTTAAATAAATAAACATATAAAAGACATGTTACTTGGTCCACCGCTAATACTCTATGACTTTCCTTTTTTAAAACTCTTTCTTGTGTATCTTGATATTTGTATTAACAGTGATGCCAACATTAAGCCTACATTCCTTAAAAATAATATTTTTAAATTTTAATGACGAAGCTGAAGCGTAAACTGGTACTATTCTGCCCTACTCCCACCTCCCCATTTACCCCCTAAACGACCCTATAAAAATAAGAAAATTTGTTATGAAAATAAAATAGATTCATATCGAATATAACTTGAATTAGTTTTGTTTGAGTTTCAAGGCCTACTTTGCTTATTCTGTTGTGATTTTTGAAAATAGTTTACAAATTGTGAATTCTCAGATGGTTTTCGGAAATATATGCATAATATAAGAGGTTTTTAACTTTTCAAAACTGTGGTTAAAGTCTAATGATGATTTGGTAAAGCACCAATGAAATGCATATAGACATTGCTTGACCACCAACAAATAAATTTCATTTTAAATAAAAAAATTTTATACCCTCCAAAAAGGAATATGGAGCGTCTGAGACCCCATAAAGTATATATATTCTTGATTGGGGATGAAATATAAGACGAAATAAGCATTTCGGTCCGTCCGTTCGTGAGTGGAAAGTTCCCCTAAAAAGAACTAAACTAACCTCTAAAAAAACAACATAATTTTTAAAGTTTTTTTTTTTTAATTTTGTTAAGCAAATGATATATTTTTATGTCAAAGAAAGTCCAACGCGTTAAACTTGGAGCCTTAAAATAAAAAAAATCATATGTTGTAAGTATTTTCACGAGCATTTATATTGCTATGTTAAATTGAATTTAGATTCATAGGCTAATTGTCAACATAACTTTTATTCACCTTACACAGCAGAGCAGAACAGCTGTTTTCGAAAGCCGCAACACTTTCATCATCAGTGCTCATGTCTATTGTGTTGGTCACCAAAAATTAGGTAATTCAATGTGATAACAGTTCCTATTTACACAAATTTTATTATGAAAAAGAATACGAGAACTGTATCAACCTGATGTTAACATGTCACTGTTTTAATACCCGTGTTACCGTTTGATTATTTTATTCATGTCCCATTTTTCTGAATTTTTTGTTCCATCATACCTAAGCCAAACTTTTTTGGTTTGAATTTTCTACTTAAGTATATGTGAACGTTTTCCAATTTTATTATTGGTAGCTCAAGCCATAGCTTAAATTTGTATGTAGTAAGTACTTTCACGTACATTTATATTGCTATTTAAATTGAATTAAGATTCATAGGCTAATTGTTCGAAACTTGTTTTTTAAATCTCAGAGAGACATTATAAATATTCCAAGGCACAAAGGAAAGTCACATGAGCACTGATGATGAAAGTGTTGCGGCTTTCGAAATCAGCTGTTCTGCTCTGTAAGTTGAATAAAACTGATGTTGACTTTCCTTTGGGCCTTGGAATATTTAAGATCGCATTCATAAAGAAACCAGTGCTCTAATGTTTGTGAACAAAGTTCATACACTTTAGGAGTTTGTATATTGGAAAATTTTTTATGAAAATTTTCACGAAATTTTAGAATCTTTTTCATATATATTATGTATTTGATCATAATGACTGCACATGTTAATTTTCCCAGTATTCTTGCTAAAAATTTATGAATTTGTTTATAAATACCATGAAAATCGTACATATGTAAATAGTCATGTATTTTATGAATTTTTGTTTCTGTGTTCTGATGGAAATCGAAAAAAACTAAAGCTTTGTTGCGTTTGTCGCAATTCATAATAGCGCACTTCATTCTTATTAGTAAAATATCTTTTCACAACAACCGTAAAAATCTTAAATTTGTTTAATTTAAATAGAACACAACACAAAAAAATTTTGCACCATATACATATGTATGTTATTCGATTACTTTAACTCTCTACAAAGCTAGCGGACATGCGCATAGCGCATTGCATTCCTTTGTTTCATGTACAAGCACAGTGTCGGTCATTTGACCGGTAATATGAGAGTCACTCGTGAAATAGTCTTCATCAGACGTAGAACAAACCTTTGTTACGAGCGGATTAATGTGTAAGCTGTAGAGATAACCCAGTGGGTTAAGGTCCTTATTGTAAGTTCACGTAATGGTCACCACCAAGTGGTTTTCCAGCCGACTAGCTCGATCGCCTCGTAAGCATAGAATTTGTAGTGTCAATGACATATACAAATTTGAAAATACTCGAAAGTCAATGGAGTAAATGAAAGTTTAGTAATTTTTTTAAGTGTGATTATAAAGTCAGAAATCGTGGGGTCTAATTTAAGTGAGTATACAGAGGTCATTGCACATTTTTTTTATAGCCAACACCAACCTAAAGGGCGTATTAGCGCACGCTCAGGATAAGCTTCTGCCAAGAGAAACTTTTGGTTCATTTAAACTCTTCCAGAGTTTCCTGGTAGTATGCGATAACTACTACTTTACGGTGCCGCTTGGTGTAACCTCGTTTACTTACCCTAGCCTCCGACAACTTTGTTTTCCCGTTTGGGTTTTGGTTTAGTGTAAATGCATTATGAGTTCTGTTACTATATTCAAAAAAATTTATTACAATACTAGTAAAATAAGCGATTGGTTTTGTTAATTGGTAGACAAAAATTATCAAAATAGGTAGTAAGCAGTTGTATGATTATATTATGTACAACTTATTACTTATTTCTACAGACTGCACTTATTAAAATTTTCATAGGTGTGGACAATATCCAAGTCATTACACGAATAGTTCGTAAAAAAAATTTTCATTCAATTCAGTTAAAGCTACCAATGTTCATTTAATGAATGCAGTCTAAGGAAATTACTTATATTTACGCTACGTCTTAATATTACTTACGACTACCCACAGGGACCGAACTCTTTTCCTTCCGCGGTCTAGCCTTGGCATCCAACAGTGGACCTTGGCAACCCAGGCACGGAATACTCTGGGGTGTAGATAGCTTTACTTCTCTTTACGATTTGGGTTTGATTTTGGTTGCGGGTGATTTCTTTCTTTTTGCAAATGTTTATTTAGTGGTTTTAATGTGCAGGGGTTTCTTTTCGCTGAGTACAATACTGTTGGCTTAGTGGGTACATGACCACTAAACCAACAGGTGGTGATCGATTACATACCCTGCCCATGTAAAATGCATGGTGTACGCGCACGTGTCAGGTATGTACTGTCAGGTATGTACTGTAATTAGTAGTACATAACCCAAATTTTTCGATCTGCCGGTTTCGATACAGCACTTGTTGGATAAGCACTTGGTCGTTGCACACACACAAGGCTTGTTCGGCCCTTCACACAATTAGGGCCTGCCTTAGCTATGGGCGAGTGGCTTTAACTCACCCTGTTACACTCCTCGGGGTTTCGGCTTAGATATTGCCTCTACTAATTCCCCTTTCTTTGCTTTGGGTTAGTGCCTGCTCACTGTTAAATTCTTTGGTTTCTTTTTTTTTATTTCACTGGTGGTATTGTTTTTCAATATTAAAAGTTTAATTTTGTGCACATAAACAATCTTCTATTCGGGCATTTCCGATTTTTGCACGAATGCGGCACTTTACATACCGTGAAAGTAAACTTGGCATTTAATCCTTTTTGAAAGCTGCCCAACACGATACTCCGTAAACTTAGAGCGGGTATTATAGATTTTGAATTTCTTTAGAAATGAATTGCTTGCCGTTGTCACTGTGGACAAACTGAGGAACTCCAAACGTGTTAAAAAGCTAGTTCTGAAGAAAATCGATGACGTTTATTGATGTAGCCGACCTCATAGGTTCGAGGAAAAGGAATTTAGTGAAATGATCCATAACAATGAACAACTGGGTATTTTTCGCTCGTGAACTAGGGTACGGTCCTAAAAAATCGCAATAAAGGCGCTGGAAGGGACGGACTGTGGTAAAGGCTTGACCCATGGCGGGACGAAGAGTGTATGTCAGGTCTTTAATCATTTTGCATATATCGCACTGTTGCACAAAGGTTTTAATGTCCCGGGCCTTTGAGGGCCAATAATATTTCTGACGCACTTTCGATAACGTTTTGAAGTAACCCCCGTGGCAACTGGAGTCATGACCCAGTTTGATCGCTTCTTGCCTAAGGGAATTTGGTATCCATAGTCTCCACAAGGATTCCTCCTCATCTTCTATTCCCTGTCTAAATTGGACTCTTTTGTACACAAGATGATCCGAAAGGCAAAGGTCTGGGAGAGATTCTTTATGCATGGTAATGTTTTTTCTCAGTTGCTCATAGTCCGTATCCGAAAACTTGTTCGAGTTTGCGTCTATTTCAGGGAGGCTGCAATTAGTAGTTAGGGCATCCACATTGAAGCGAGAGAGGGTGTCCGCTACAACATTTAGAGACCCCTTCCTGTGTTCCATTCTAAAATCGAATCCCTGTAGCTTGAGACTCCAACGGACGAGTCTTCCATTCAAATCCTTCTGGGTCATGAGCCATTTAAGGCTGGAATGGTCAGTAATTATCCTGAAGGGCAGGCCTTCAGCGTATGGATGAAAACGGTTTATGCTGATTACGGCGGCAAGACATTCCAGCTCTGTAACGGTATAATTTCTCTGGGCGTTTAGTTTTTGGGATACAAAAGATATGGGTCTTTCCCTACCTTCATCGTCCAGCCGGTACAAGACGCCGCCTACACTTAGAGGCATCGCATTGGATGACAAACTCTCTCGAAAAGTCCGGCTGGGCTAGGACTGGTGCGCTAGAGAGCGCCGCTTTCAACTTGCCAAAACTATCAACGGCGTCCGGTGTTAACGTGAACTTCCCCAGTTTTTTGCGTAAGCAGTCGCTTAAGGGACCTGCGATAGCAGCGAAATTCTGGATGAAATTCCGGTACCAACTTGCCATTTCCAGAAATCGGCGAATTTGGCGAGGAGATCTAGACAAGGGGAATTCAGCTATTGCCGACACCTTTTCAGGATCAACCTTAAGACATCCGCTACCGATGCGGTACCCTAAGTACTTAAAATCACTCTGGCAGAATTTACTTTTGGCTACATGAATTGTAAGTCCGCATCCTTAAGGCATTTAGCCACCTGGCGTAGCAGTTCCAGGTGTTCTTTGAAGGTGGACGTGCAAACCAGAAGGTCGTCCAAGTATACAAAGACTATCTCCCTTAACCGAGAGGGGATTACCCTGTCCATTAGGCGCGACACTGTCTGTGGCCCATTGCAGAGGCCGAAGGGCATCACGCGGTATTGGTAAAGGGGTCTACCAGACACAGCGAAAGCTGTTTTCTCCTTTGAAGATTTTGTAAGACCTATTTCGAAGAAGGCGTCCTTCAGATCTATGCCGCTTATAAAATGCGTGTCTTTCAGTCTGCTTATCAACCCTTGAATATGGGGGTCCTTTTTGGTGATTTGGTTCAATTTCCTGGAGTCTAGGCACAAGCGCACTTTACCCGGTTTTCTCACATTAACTATGGGGAAGCACCACGGCGAGTTTGATTCCTCTATAACGCCAAGTTGCAACAATCGGTCAAGCTCCTCGTAGACCTCAGCTTGCCTTGGAGGCGAGAGGGGATAGTGCTTACATTTGATGGGAACGACCTCACCGGTATCTATATCATGTTCTAAGAGGGTCGTACGTCCTAGTCCCACTCTGTCGAATGCAGGGAAACCGGTTACTACTGCATCTAGTTCAAATCTCTCTTCGGATCTTAAGTTATGGAAATGAACTTCTGTGTTTTCGGTTGACTCTAAGCTCATGGATGATACTATGGGGACAATATGTGGAGCGATAGCAAAAATACGCCAAAAATCTCGGCCCAAAGTAAACTTCCTGAGTCAGCGTGGGTACCACGTAAAAATCTATGCTCCCGGTCAAACCTTTATACGTAACCGGTAAGCTATAATGTATTAACACAATATTTTTTGATCCGTCCGCGGTGAATATCTTGGAGTGGAAACGTCTAAGTGTAAGGTTATTCCGTTCAATGTATTCTAAGCTGTTTTTCCCCAAGACCGAGACATTGGCACCCGAGTCGAGTAGCCCATAAAAGTGATCTTCTAAAATCTTAATACTAGAGAGTTCTCGCTCCTTTTCCTGTTTTGCGAATGTGCATTCCTGCACTTGGTGGTCAAAAAGCCACGCTCTCCACATTTGCGGCAAAAAAGATACCTAACCTCCTCAGGGCAATATATATAAGAGTGGCCCAGTGACAAGCAATTCCAACACTTAATTTTAGAATAATCACTTTGAGCCCATCGACGCAGAAACTTTAATGCTTCTAATTGTGGGTCCTCTGGCTCCTCACAAAAGTCTTCCTCTACTACTGAGTCAACGGCAATCTCGTGACTCACTTGACGTGAGTGACCAGAAGTTTGTACTAAAATCTTACTCTCGCGTAAAACCTTTTCTGCATTTCGAGCATGTACAGGGTGTAATGTTGAATAACATAAACCTAATATGAGGTGTGGTATTGTCTTTGAGTATACCCATTAGTTTATCTTCCGACAAGGACTCTCTCATACGCGTGCTGAGAGTCACAACTGAAGAGTGGAAATCATCATGAGACTCCTTCGGGTGTTGTCTTCTCATGTGTATTTTCAACCGCTGGTCGTGGTCTGTGTCGACCGTACCAAATTCCTGGGTAATGGAATTTTTCAAGGTAGTGTATGTATGGTCACAATTTTGCCTCATGAACTCCCAGTACCATTTGTCCGCTTTGCCGCTAAGAAAAACTTGAAAATTATCTAGCAGGTGTTCTTCGAAACAACGGGTTCTTCGTAATAGCGTGTCTATTTTAAAAAGAAAATCGATAACACTACCTGTGCCATCGTAGGCTACTTTCCACTTTTCTAGATTAACGTTATTAGGGCTATGGCCGTTAGGTTGAAAGGGGACAAAATTTAAGGGACGGTCTACGTTTTGAAGTTCAGGGATATTTTGAGCAGGCCTACTCGAAGTGACAGACAGGTTCGATATTGTAGCTCTAAGAGCATTAATTTCTGTTCTAAGTTCATTTTGGCTAGATCTAACTGCGTCCTGTATTACAGTTTCGAGGTCGCTTGAGCTCAGCTCAAGTTGATTCGCGTCCTTCGAAGCCATAGCTAGGCAAGGTTGTCCTAATGCTGGGGCTGTCGGTATCTATCTGCAAATTGGTGAAATCTAGGAATGAAGATTGGTCCATATGTGACAATCCTAATGGGGTTGCTGGTAAGTCCCGAGTATCACCGGCTGGATCACAAGATTCAGCAATTTTTCCCGATGGCTGACCTTTTCCAGAAGCACTCTTGCTTCTTGGGGCGGTAGGTACGTCCTTGTTTAAATTATCGATTGTGTTGGCCGCTTGTTTGGATGAACTTCGGGTGGATTTTTGCATAATAGGATTATCAACGGATTCGTTGAATCTATATTCAAAAATGTTATCTTGGTTTATTTATTTAAGTTAAAAAAATATATTTTTGTACCCTATAAGGACGAGAAGGAAAGCTATCGCAACGAAGCACGTTTGTATATTGTTCTATCCGGCGGAAGGAAAATTTACAAATAAATTCTTACGTAAAAAAATTATATAAGGTTAGTTTTATATAAAATGGTTAGGTATGTATATAATTTACAAATTCAAGGTCTGTTGGTATATATGTATTGATGGGAAAATAAGTTCTCACAGGCCAGAGCAAACGTAGAGGGTTAAAATTAATTTATTTTTTGTATGCCTTCGGTTAATTATTCTCTGTAGTCGTAAGATATTCAACAGACAGCTCCTGAAGAAAAAAATTCAAGGTGTTGTTAAACTCAGTTAAATTATTTAACACAGTGCCTTGTTACACAAAGTATAAAACATATTGCTAACATTGTTTGCTTTATTAAAATTATGTAAAATTTCCGCTAAAGCTAGCCTTTTAGCTCAGGTTCCCTCTCGAGACCCACCGCAGTGAAAAACAAGAATTGAAATTGGATCTTAAGTTTCATGACTTGTAAGTCCCGAGACGACCTTTGCTCACCAGATTGTATCCTGTTCTCATTCGCAAAATAAACAGCGACTATAATCGCGTGACTATTGACTTAAGGAGTCCTGGAGACGATATAGTGAACGTGGTGTTAGGCACTAATAAAAATATGCTTTATAAGTTTGACTTGTGGTTGTGCCGTAAAATCACAGTAGGTAAAACAGTCGACATACAAAAACAGGAAAAAAAATAATTGGAAAGATTGATTTGGTCTCACGGTGCTACTCCATACGATTGGAAATCATCTAACTGGTTCAAGCAAGCGTGGGAAACACTAGAAACTCAGCAACAACAAAAATTCTACAGTAACTTCATTGTTATTTCGTTGGGCGCCATCTATGTTACGAGCGGATTAATGTGTAAGCTGTAGAGATAACCCAGTGGGTTAAGGTTTTTATTGTAGGTGCACGTAATGGTTACCACCAAGTGGTTTTCCAGCCGACTACCTCGATGTTGTGTGGCAGGTTTCTTGACCCTCATGCATCGCCTCGTAAGCATAGAATTTGTAGTTTCAATGACATATACAAATTTGAAAATATTCGAAAGTCAATGGAGTAAATGAAAGTTTAGTAATTTTTTTAAGTGTGATTATAAAGCCAGAAATCTTAGGGTCTAATTTAAGTGAGTATACCGAGGTCATTGCACATTTTTTTATAGCCAATACCAACCTAAAGGGCGTATTAGCGCATGCTCAGGATAAGCTTCTCCCAAGTGAAACTTTTAGTTCATTTAAACTCTTCCAGAGTTTCCTGGTAGTATGCGATAACTACTACTTTACGGTGCCGATTGGTGTAACCTCGTTTACTCACCCTAGCCTCCGACAACTTTGTTTTCCCGTTTGGGTTTTGGTTTAGTGTAAATGCACTATGAGTTCTGTTACCATATTAAAACAAATTTATTACAATACTAGTAAAATAAGCGATTGGTTTTGTTAATTGGTAGACAAAAATTTTACCAATCGTCAAAATAGGTAGTAAGCAGTTGTATGATTATATTATGTACAACTTATTACTTATTTCTACAGACTGCACTTATTAAAATTTTCATAGGTGTGGACAATATCCAAGTCATTACACGAATATTTCGTAAAAAAAATTTTCATTTAATTCAGTTAAAGCTACCAATGTTCATTTAATGAATGAAGTTTAAGAAAATTACTTATATTTACGCTACGTCTTAATACTACTTACGACTACCCACAGGGACCGAACTCTTTTCCTTCCGCGGTCTAGCCTTGGCATCCAACAGTGGACGAGCCGAAGAAATTGCTGCTTGCCTGGTGAGAGCTTAGGCACAAGAGTATCCTTCTTCTAACCTAGGCACGGAATACTCTGGGGTGTAGATAGCTTTACTTCTCTTTACGATTTGAGTTTGATTTTGGTTGCGGGTGATTTCTTTCTTTTTGCAAATTTTTATTTAGTGGTTTTAATGTGCAGGGGTTTCTTATCGCTGGGTAGAATACTGTTGGTTTAGTGGGTACATTCCCGATTAAATTTTGATAAAGTTGGTTCTTCGTTGTTGTTCTTGGTCTTTGTTGCACAAAATTAATCCGGTAACAGGTGGTGATCGATTACATACCCTGCCCATGTAAAATGCATGGTGTACGTGCGCGTATGCTAGTGTCAGGTATGTACTGTAAGTAGTAGTACATAACCCAAAATTTTCGCTCTTCCGGTTTCGATACAGCGCTTGTTGGATAAGCACTTGGTCGTTGCACACACACAAGGCTTGTTCGGCCCTTCGCACAATTAGGGCCTGCCTTAGCTATGGGCGAGTGGCTTTAACTCACCCTGTTACACTCCTCGGGGTTTCGGCTTAGATATTGCCTCTACTAATTCCCCTTTCTTTGCTTTGGGTTAGTGGCTGCTCACTGTTAAATTCTTTGGTTTCTTTTTTTTATTTCACTGGTGGTTTTGTTTTTCAATATTAAAAGCTTAATTTTGTGCACATAAACAATCTTCTATTCGTTGTCTTTTAAAAATTGCTTTTGTATAAGATATACCAACCGCACGCGCTAACGATCCAAACTTCATTGCCTTCGTTTTCGGCATTTTCTTTTCGGTTAACAAAAATGGCGCTAGCAAATATAAAAGGAATGTCAAAGAAAACTAGCCGTAAAATCATGCCACTTTTTAGGCACCATCTCGAATGAAAGAAAAGGCAAGCAACTAGCTGCACTGTCATGTCATATTAACAGAAAAGGGTAAAGCAAGGCAAAAGATAATTGTGAAGACATTTTACAGGGGGCGAAAATCACTAACACCTTCTAACATTTTATTAAGGCCAATATGAGAAAAATGATGGAAACGTTTGTGTACGTGTGATTTTGCATTCCTCTCTAACATATGAATTTTATCGCCCATAAAACATATATCCGAACTACTCACTCTAATGTTATAACTGTATATAAATTTGTCACATGTGGTATTTATGGTGTGACTGCTGACAGTTACCCCTGACAGGTATGTTATCACTTCTGGCAGTCACCTCTGATAGGCATGGTGTCACTGATGGCCACCTAACCTAACTAAATTTGATGAAATAAAACACGTTTACTCCAAATCAATTCTTTATTATACCCTACACAAAAAAAGTGAAAGGGTATATATAGGTTTGCCATTCCGTGAGTAATTTCTTCGATATACACATGGGACCCCATAAAGTATATATTCTGGGTCCTTATGAATAGCGATGACGATTGAGCGATGTCCGTCTGTACGTGAAATCGGTTTTCCCAACCCCCCTATTGCTATTGAAAAACAGGTAGTTTCGAAGTATGGTTCCAGAGCTGGGAAGCTTACACCTATTTCTCGACGTAAAATTTATACCAAAAATCAATTATTTTTTTAATGTTTGTAAATTAAACTTATTTCGTGCTTTGGGAAGCCTTAATGGTCAATTAAAAACTAAAAATATAAAAATTTTTTTTCCAGGGATGGAATATTAAAAATTTTTCTTCGGCCCATTCCGTATTTTGTAGCACATGTAGTAACTAAAATTGTTAAAAATTTGCAGATTTGCATTAGCAAACAAAATTTTTTTAAATTCAAATCTTGCTTCCAGTGGTGGGAAATTGAACTTTTTTTTATACGTAAAAGTAACCAAAAAGGCAATTGACGTTGTTTTTTTTTTTTGCTAATTAAAACTACTTTATATTTTAGGAAGAACAAAATTGGTATCAAAAATTCAAAAATAAAAAATAAGGCTTCGAATCCAGGGTTGGACAGGTACAATATATTATAGTACATGAAGGTGACCAAAATGGTTAAAAATTTTAAATTTAAAAAAAAAAAATTATTTTATACCTCATGAAGCGTTGAACTGATAAACTAATAAATTAAAATTTCGCTTCCAGGGTTGGGAAAATTTAAGTTTTTTTTTATCCTTCAATACATATATCGTAGTACATGTAATAACCAAAATGGTCAAAAAATGTTGGTTTTTCTTAAACAAAATTACTTCATACCTCATGAAGATTTGCGTCGATAAAGAAAATTTTAAAAAATTTAAGTTTCGCTTCCAAGATTGGGAAATTGAAATATTTTTTGGTACATGAAATATATTGTAGTGTGACTAAAATGGTTGCATATTTTAAGTTTTTCTTAAATAAAACGACTTTATATTTAATGAAGACTAGCATTGGTTAAAAAAATTAAAATTTCGCTTTCAGGGCTGGGAAATTTAAATTTTTTATACATAAAAGTAACCAAAAAGGCAACGAACGTCGGTTTTTTACTAATTAAAACTATTTTTTAGTTCAGGACAAACAAAATTGGTATCTAAAATTAAAATTTAGATTCCGGAGTTTGATAACTGCAATATTTTGTAGTACATAAAAGTGACAAAAATTTTTACAAATATTAAGTTTTTCTTAAATAAAACTATTTCATGCCTCATTGAGAGTTGCATTGGTAAAAAAAGTTCAAGTTTCGTTTCCAGGGTTGGGAAATTGAAATATTTATTGTGCATAAAAGTAACCAAAAAGGCAATTGACGTTGTTTTTTTCCTTTTTAGAACTGTTTTATAATTCAGGAAGAACAAAATTGGTATTAAAATTTTAACAAATCAAAATTTCGACTGCAGGGTTAGACAAATGAAAGTGACCAAAAAGTATAAACATTTTAATTTTTTTGTCAAGTTAAACTATGTTACACGTCACTAAGAATTGTATTGGTAAAAAAATAAAAATTCGCTTCCAGAGTTGGAAAATCGAAATATTTTTGGTACATAAAAGTACATACATAAATTCCAAATTTTGTGTTTTTAGTGATTAAACCCATTTGATATATCACAAAAAATTAAATTAGTATCAAATAATTAAAAATTCGGTTCCAGGGTTGGAAAATCGAAATTTTTTGGTACCCATACAAATTCTCAATTTTGTTTATTTTTCAGTGAATTAAACATATTTTATACTTCGCTAAGAATTTAATTGGTATTAAAAATTTTAAAAACTGAAGATTCGGTTCCAGGGTTGGAAAATCGAGATTTTCTGATTCATAAAAGTAACCATATTATTTGTTATTTTTTGATTTTTGTGATGATTTATGCCTACGTCATACATCAGGAAGAAATAAATTGGTATTAAAAACCAAAAAAATCTAAAAGACAATTGATTCTACGGTTGAACAATTAGAACTTTTTGGGGTACATGAAACGGATTTTTTCTTTTTGTTCGTAAATTAAACATATTTAATATTTTCGAAAGACGTTCAGAGGTATTAGTAATAAGAAAAGCCAAACAGTTAGCTTCCTAGCCGAAAAATTTAAACGAAAAAAATTAATCTGTGAAGGGTATTTAAGATTCGGCACAGCCGAATATAGCACTTTTACTTGTTTTTTTTTGTGTTTGTAAATTAACCTATTTCGTGCTTTGGGAAGCCTCAATGGTCTATTAAAAACTAAATATATAAAAATTTTTTTTCCAGGGATGGAAATTTAAAAAATTTTCTTCGGCCCATTCCGTATTTTGTAGTACATGTAGCAACTAAAATTGTTAAAAATTTTATGTATTTCTTTAACAAAACTTCTTTATACGTCATGAAGATTTGTATTAGCCAAACAACATTTTTTTAAATTTAAATTTTGCTTCCAGGGGTGGGAAATTGAACTTTTTTTTTATCCGTAAAGTAACCAAAAAGGCAATTGACGTTGTTTTTTTTTTGCTAATTAAAACTATTTTTTGAAATTTTTTATTTGACACATTGTTGTCACTGATGAAAAATACTTTGATTCATATAAAAAGTATGAAGTTTTATTTTAATTAATATACAATGTCTGTACAATTTGTTTGTTTGAATGATAGATCAAAAATAAAAATGTTAACACTAAATTCAAATGTAAAATATAATAACGTTCACAATGTTTAGGTTTACCATATTTTCAATACTCCTCCTCAATATGAATGTTATTTTACATAAGTAATTTAAATCAATTCAATTTTAATAATTTCACAAAATTGCAATGTTTGATTTTTGGCAAATTCTTGGTCAAAATATCAGCAACCATGTCTGCTGTAGGACAATAATCTAACTTTATTTCTTTTTTTTTAACCATTTCTCTGATATAATGAAATCTTATATCAATATGCTTACTGCGTTTGTGAAATATAGGATTTTCAGCCAGTTTTTGAGCGCTTTGATTGTCTATATTTAATTTAACAGAATCATAACACACATTGATTTCTCCAAGTAAATTTTTTAAATAAATAGCTTCTTTTCCTGCTTCTGAAGCTGCCATATATTCAGCCTCTGTGCTGCTAAGTGCGACTGAAGATTGTTTTTTATGCAGCACATAAAGGATTTTTCCGAGATTTCAGAAATGTTGGCTGAGAGCGGCATCCAAATCCAGGAAGAGCTACTTGTAATCATGCTTCTGTCAAGCTTATCTACAGAATTCGATCATTTTGTCATAGCCATGGAGACAAGGGATGATTTGCCGAATTTTTCTACACTGAAACAAAAAGTTTTGGAAGAAGGGACGAGGAGAAAAGAGAGAGAGAATACAATGAGCCAAGGTTGTCAAGTACACATCAGCAGGCATTTATAGCACAGCAGACGAAAAAGAATACACAGTATAAGAAATTCAAAGGCAAGTGTTTTTTATGTGGTATGGTTGGTCATTATGCCAGTAAGTGCGAAAAGAAAAGAAAATGCAGCAGTAGTACACAGGCAATGACGATGTTGGCTGCAGCGGACACAAGTAAGTTAAACTTAAATTGCTGGTATGTAGATAGTGCCGCTACATCTCATATGTGTAACAACAAGGATCTTTTCATAGGCTTCGATAAACATGATGAAGTTATTGCGTTGGCCGGCAATAAATATATAAATGCTAGCGGAAAAGGAGATGTAGTTATACATATTAATAATTTCGAAATTTTACTTCGAAATGTCTTGTTTCTTCTGACTTAAAAGCAAACTTTATATCTGTCAACAAGGTCGTTGACTGTGGATTGTCAGTAAAGTTTAACGCACACAATGCTGTTATTAAGAGAAAAGACGGTGTTGTTATATTAAAGGCTAAACGAAAAAATAATAGCCCAGTTCACAATCTCGAGCAAGTAGTCTAGCATCGTAGCATGAGCAAAATAATTGTACTCTACACCAACAAAATACATTAGCCCAGTTCACAATCTCGAGCAAGTAGTCTAGCATCGTAGCATGAGCAAAATAATTGTACTCTACACCAACAAAATACATTGAAAATGCTCTCAAATACTCTCTCAATTTGCAAATGCTATAATGCAAGACCATTTGCACAGGATTGTGAATTGGGCTATTGAAAATGCTCTCAAATACTCTCTCAATTTGCAAATGCTATAATGCAAGACCATTTGCACAGGATTGTGAATTGGGCTAATATGTTCGTAGCAGAAAATGATCGTGTAACTGAAGCAGTATACAGCATTAGCAACACACATACACTTTGGCACAATAGATACGGTAGTAGAAGTAATGTAGGGATACTACTCCAAGGTAATTTTATAGGGATACTACTCCAATGTGCTGTAGTAGTAGTAATGTAGGTATACTACTCCAAGGTAATTTTATAGGGATACTACTCCAAGGTAATTTTATAGAGTCAATACGTTATGTTTATTAACTGATTATCTGAGATATTAGAAAAGTTTTCAAGCAGAAAACGTTTTTAAGAACTACTTAGGCGTAAACCTATAGTATTTGGTACATATATTTAAATTGTACCAAATTACTCGAGGTGGTACCACGATACCAACAAAGACGTAATTGTACAAAAAAGTACAATTGTGTCCCGTTTTCCATCCGTGGTTCAAGGTAATTTTTTCAATAGGAAAAAATTATACACATGAGTGGAAATGAAATTCTGATTTGAGTTGTGTAATATAAATTTAGAGTTTGAGAATTCAACAAAAAATTTATATAAAAGAAAGTGCAAAACTAAATTTTTAGTTATCACTCTTCAAAGTTACTTGAAATTACGTCAAACAAAAATGGTAAGAACGTTGCATATTATAAAAAAACTCTTTAAATTAAATTAAAAATATATAAAATTTTTTTATTTTTTTGTTGTTTAGATCTATCAACAATTAGTTAACATCGCCCAAGGATTAAAATCCGAGTACACCAAAATTGATGATATTCCTTTAAATGAACCACACAAAATTTTAAATTTTGAGTGGAAGGTTACACAATATGGATCAAAAGTCATAGCGTATTTAGACAACAATAAATGGTTTTATTTACCCCAAAGAATGGTTAAGTACTTAAACAGAGAGGACCCTTACTTAGCTAAAATTAATGACAAAATGTGGTCAATTGTTTACAAAGGACGACAATCACCAAATGGTTCGGCAATTTTCGATCTAAACTATAGCTAATTTTTTTAATTTCACAACATTTTGTAAATATATGTATATTGTATATCTTGCAATAAATTAATGTAGTAAAGTAACATTTACCTTAATTATATTTATTTTAGAGACGAGTTTGCTTGCATTTTATTTGCTTTAAATATGCAGCATTATTTGCTATATTAAGACAAACTCTTAATAAAGAAAAACATGCTTATTCATGCTTTTTTTTAAGAAAAAGGATAATTAAAAAAGGAATATGGAAAATCCCAAGGATACTGAAATATTTTTACTTTAATGTTTAAATGTAGTTTATGAGGTCATATATATTAAATTGTGTGTTTGCTAGGAGGGTGGTTTTTTGTGCAAACTATTAAGGAAGAAAGGCATGCGTATGCCTATTTTCAAAAGACATGCGTATGCCTGTTTTCATTTATGGTTGATCGCATTTATATATGATAGGTAAATCTACTTTCTACTTCAAGGTTTAAATGCAATTTATGATGTCGTAAATGTGCGTTGGAAAGGTGGGTGTTTCTTTCTTAAGAAAAAGGGAAACCTTTTATCGCAAACGGTGGCATGACATAATGTCCATTGACATAATGTCCATGGACATTATGTCACCCCAAAAAGTGAAATTATGTCCATGGACATTATGTCACTTCTCGTAGCGACATAATGTCCATATACAAAGTGTCGTAAAGTCCATGGACATTATGGCACTTTTTTGAATTGAACCCTTCCAAACTACTTGTAGTTCTTATTTCCTCACCATGGGCAGAAAATCCAGAGGGGGTTATCTGAATGAAAAAATTTTACGAGTTAGAGAATCAAGATTTAGCTTAACTAAATTTTCATAAGATACGTTATTCGAATAATTGTAGAATATAAAAATAAAATATGGTTACCGACTTTTTTTTTTATTTTACAATGGTTCGAATAACGTGTCGTGTGATAAATGTTTGTTCAGCTTATATATAAAATAAATTGCAGAGATATAAAAGAAAAGATTTGAAAAAATCGGCGCCGATTCGAATAACGTATCTTATGAAAATTTAGTTAAGCTAAATCTTGATTCTCTAACTCGTAAAATTTTTTCATTCAGATAACCCCCTCTGGATTTTCTGCCCATGGTGAGGAAATAAGAACTACAAGTAGTTTGGAAGGGTTCAATTGACTTTACCAAAAGTGTCACAATGTCCATAACCAAAGTGTCATAATGTCCATGGACATTACGACACTGCTGTAAGTGACATAATGTCCATGGACATAATGTCACTTTTTGAACATTATGTCATGCCACCATCGCAAACTATTAAAAAAGAAAGAAAAAACATGCGTGTTTCAGTTTTCACATGTATGTAGTGATGTCTCTAGAAAAAAAAGTATAAAACCAGCAATTTTTTGTTTAAAAATTTTAGTTCTGCAAAATTATCACAAGAGAAAAGGGTTTGTGAAGAGTTTTCAAAATTACAAAAAAAGAAATTTGATAAATATATACGAGTATATATATTATATATTTTTCTTAAAAAATATTTAAAAAAATCGTGTGTTATATACATATATACGTTATTTTATAATACAAAATTTATGTTAAATAATGGAAAACCAATTGTACAAGTGTGTTGAATGTCGAAAGTGTTTCAGCAAAAAGAAGCATTTATTTGAGCATGACTCATGTGGGATATTCAACATATTTGAAAGATCTACCTCAAGGTAATGTAAAAAGAATACAAAGTGCATTTACGACGAGGATTCAGACTCTGGCAATTGAAAATAGATATGAAGAATGTCTCTTTCCTGAAGAATTTTTAAATAAAGCATGGAAAACCTTAAAACCTGAAATTAATTTTTCGTTTCATCAATATAATGTCATGAAAATTAATATTGAGCTACATGGACTATATGCAAAACTAATAGGAGACATACAAGAGACTCCATTAGAGGTGAAGACTTTCCAAACAAAAATGCAAGCTATTTTTAATGACCAAGATTTTAATGAAGTTTTCCCTTTAAAAATAAAAACAATAATGAAAAAAATGGAGGAATTCCAGGAAAGAGACAGTGGATGGACTTTAGTGCAAATCATAAAATTGGAAACAAATATTAATAAATATTAACCATTAAAGGGTTCCTCATTTATTCCATTGCCTCAGAAGCTAAGCTCAAGAAAAGCATGTATAAATGTTCGTAACAGGAATGAATTTTGTTTTAAATGGTCCGTTGTCTCTGCTATATTTAATTTAAATAACCATGCCGAGCGCGTGTCATCGTATCAGGTCAACATAAATTCAGCAGAAATATATACAAGAGGGAGAATGTTAAACTTTACTGGTCTGTGCTTCCCGATGCAAATAAAAGATATTGAAGTCTTTGAACAACTAAATGATTGTATTAGCATAAATGTTTTTGGATATGATGAGGATAAAAACATTATCATTGGACCTTATCACAAAACAAAGGATGTTAAAGATCTTCATATAAACCTACTTTTTATTCAAAAGGAAGTAAACTCTAAAACTATCTCCCATTATGTTTGGATAAAAAGTATGTCCAGGTAGTATAAAATTAAATTTATATCGTCAGAGAAACTTACTATCTTTGAATGTTTTTATATAGATTAATTAGAAGACAAACAACCAAATTTAAAGGAAAGAATTTCTTGTGTGACTATTGCTTACAACATTTCACAAAAGAAGACACACTGAACAAACACTCACCAGAATGCGGAAAACGGGTTGTGAATCTCCCTAATCAAGATAAGTTACTTTTAGAATTTAGAAATCATAACAATATGATGGACGTGCCATTTGTTATCTATGCTGATTCTGAGTGTAAATTTCAAATAAATCATCAACAACGTTGATAAACAAACATCTGCCTTATGCTTTCTCATACTATTTAAAATGTAGTTTTGATAAAAATTTAGACAAGTTTAAGTACTTTAAGGGGTTAGATTCTCCCAAGAAATTTATATCCGAATTAGTTAAAGATGTAATAGAATATTAAAAATTTTTAAAAGAAACCAAAGAAATGCATCCATTGACTGCAGACGAAGAATTAAGTTTTATAAATTCAAATATTTGTAACATTTGTTCAAATCCTATCGTTGATGAAGTTAAAGTAAAACACCATTGTCATTTAATTGGGAAATATAGAGGACCAGCGCATAGGTCATGTAATTTAAATTTCAAAGCTATACCACAATTTTTCCCGGTTATATTTCATAATCTTTCTTCTTATGATTCTCATTTATTTATAAAGGAACTTCATATTAACAATAGTCCAATAAACATCATCCCTGTAAATAAAGAGTTGTACATATCCATTTCAAAAACCATCAGTATAGATAATGTCAATATCGAAATAAGATTCTTAGACTCATATAGATTTATGCAATCAAGTTTAGATTCATTAGCAAATAATCTATCCAGAAGCTATTTTACTATATTAAAATCAATTTTCGAAGATGAAAATCAGTTTTCTTTGTTAATGAGAAAAGGAGTTTTTCCATATAATTATTTAAATTCTTTTGATAAGCTTAAACAATGCAATTTGCCCAGTAGGGATAAGTTTTTCAATATATTAACTGAGACAGAATGTTCGCCAAATGATTATAATCGTGCAAAAGAAGTATGGAATATCTTTAACTGTGAAACATTAGAAGACTATCTAATGCTTTATCTCAAAACCGATGTTTTGCTTTTAACAGACGTATTTGAAAATTTCAGATTGCTATGCAAAAATATTTATAAGTTAGATCCTTGTCATTATTACACAGCGCCTGGTCTTTCATGGGATGCAATGTTAAAGATGACAAAAATAAAATTAGAACTTTTGAAGGATATTGACATGATTACATTCATCCAGAAGGGAATAAGAGGAGGAATCGTTCAATGTTATAAAAGACATTCAAAGGCCAACAACAAATATATGACAGACTTTAACGATAAACTCCCATCTAAATATTTAATGTATTTAGATGCAAATAATTTATTTGGATGGGCTATGTCGCAATATTTACCAGAAGGTGGATTCGAATGGGTTAACAACGTTGAAAATTTCTCCTTACATTCCATTCCTGATGATTCTGGATATATTCTAGAAGTAGATTTAATATATCCGCCAGAAATTCATGATCAGCACAACTTCTTACCATTTTGTTGCGAAAACAAAGTACCCCCAATGGGCAAAAATTCAAAACTTATTCTCGATTTGAATAATAAAAGTAAATATGTTATATATTATAAAAATTTACAACAGTGTCTAGCACATGGTTTGAAGTTAGACAAAATACATAGAATATTAGTGTTCTGTCTCTCGTGCCGTTAACACGTTTTTCGTCTCTGTGTCTGTCAGTCCGGGCTGTGTTTTAGTTATTTAAGAAAAATTAAAAATTAAATTAATTGAAAGCAAATAAGCAAAAAAAAAAATAAATAAAAAAATATATAAACACAAACATTCAAAGAACAAAAATCAAACCAATAAATAGAAAAAAAAAATAAATAAAACCAAATAAATTAAATTTTAAAATAACCACGCACCAAATATTAAATTAAAGCAACAAATATCCTCAACTGCAATAATAAAACAAAAAAATCAATAACTTAAACAAGAAGAAAAAAACAACAAAACAAGAAAACAACAGACAATAAAATAATTACTGCATTCCTCACCACCAGTGACGACACCCCATACCAGTGTTGGCACTATGAGCCACTATGGGAAAATGGAAGTGGACCAGACCAGGGCTTTTATGACCTGTGTTTCTGCAGTATCAGGCGCCTCCCATCCCTCTTCCCATAAATAAAATAAAATAAAACTCGATTTTATTGGTGCGGTGTACTGATAGCGGCTGGATCATTCACTAGTGAAGGCATAACACTGACTAGTGAATGGTCACTGCAGTTGCTGTCATTGCATCGTATTCACTAATCTAGAGTTTGGATTTCGGTTTTTTTCTCTCATTTTGTGATGGTGGGTAAGTTTAGAATAGACTTCTGTAACATACGTGGGTTAAGAGCGAATTTCTTTTCTGTATATGCTCACGTTTGTCTCCATCGGCCGGATGTTTTCGCCTTAAGTGAAACCCAGGTACATGAGGATGCTGATCCACAGGATTTTCATTCGCCCGGGTATCACCTCCTGTCGCTTTTTACTCTTCATAGGGGCCTTGCAATATACGTACGTAATGAAGTTGTGTACCAATGCCAGCAACCATTAGGCATGTCTGACGCAGAATTTAGCTGTTTTTGGGTTAAATTCAAAGTCGGTACACACTTTTTACATTTCGGGTTTCTGTATAGAAGTCCAAACGGGGAAAGAGATGCTACCATACATGGCTTCGATACTCTTTCCGACTCCATATCGAAGATTCTTGATAGTTGTCCGAGCAGTGAAATTGTAGTTGCTGGTGATTTCAATGTTCATAACAAATCTTGGCTTCGCCATTCGAGCCACACAACTTCAGAGGGCCAATTTGCTGAGTTGTTCGCCGCGCACAATCACCTTGTGCAATTAGTTAATGAACCAACACATATTCCATGTGTTGAAGGGCACCAACATAATACTCTTGACCTTTTTCTAACTTCACATCCTGAAAAGTATGAAGTTACAGTCAATGCACCTCTCGGTAACTCGGATCATTGCACCATTTCCGCAACCTTTCCGTTCTCCAAACTTCGCAACGTTTCGCGTGCAGCCACGAAGCGTAGTAAATATATTTACGAAAAGGGTCGTTGGGCCGAGCTCAACGAATTCTTTCGGAATTTTAATTGGAAACTATGTTTTCTTGACAATGATGTCGATTCCATGGCGAAAATGGTTGAAAACACAATTCTACTGGGGATGAAAGCTTTTATTCCCTGTAAGCAAATTTCGGTTAAACCTAGGGCGAAGTCTTGGTTTAACCAGGCATGTAAAGATGCGTTGCGATCCAGAGAGGCAGCATTCAGTACTTGGCGTAATAACAAAAATGCCAATACTGATTTGCTACGCAAGAAGGCAAGATCTTCGTGTGCCAAAGTGTTAAGACGCGAAAAGGCTTTATACGAGCAGCGTATTCGCACTAGAATTCTCACTGCCCCCAGGGGTAGTAAGAGTTTCTGGTCATTCGTCAAAAGTGTTAAGGAAAGCGCTGGTTCTTCAATTCCGACTCTTTTGAGGAATGACCAAATATTTACTGACCCGGTTGATAAAGCTAATATATTGGCTGAGATATTTGCAAGTAACTCTCACTTGCCTGATAGCTCTCAACCACTCCCCGCGCTCGAGAGAGTATCCGTAACTATGCCTAAGATATTTTTTCGAGCGCGTGCAGCTAAAAGGATTCTTGCGGAACTCAGCACAAGGAAGTCTCCTGGGCCGGATGGAATCCCTGCACTGGTTCTGAAGCAGTGCTCTTCGACGTTAGCACGTCCATTAGCCAAACTTTTCAGTACACTATACCAATCCGGTAGATTTCCAATGTGCTGGAAGGTTGCTAATGTAACGCCAATCCCCAAAAAGGGAGTGGCTACTAACCCCGAAAATTACCGCCCGATTGCAATATGTTCTGCCATATCGAAGGTGATGGAAACTATGCTTAACTTCCATCTTGTGAAATATCTGGAGTCCAACAGTTTACTAAACGACCGCCAGTATGGTTTCCGCAGAGGCCGCTCTACGGGTGACATATTGGCCCTTCTTTCGGAAAACTGGTGTAGTTCCATACACCGTTTTGGCGAAAGTAAAGTGGTGGCTCTAGATATTTCTAAGGCGTTCGATAGAGTGTGGCATGGAGCACTCCTGTCCAAACTTATTGCATTTGGTGTCGGAGACACCTTCTCTCGGTTTATATCGAGCTTTCTCAGGGATCGCTCTATACGAGGTGTTATAGATGGCGTCTCATCCGATGAGTTCAGAGTCAACTCAGGGCTACCGCAGGGCTCCGTTCTTTCTCCTACTCTATTTCTAATCTTTCTTAACGATTTACTTTCCCAAACTTCCTGCCCTATTTACTCTTTCGCAGATGATAGCAGCCTTTCGCATTCCTATTCATTTAACTGCAGGCCGTCAACGTCTGAATTCGCTCTATACGAGTGAAACCCATTCTTTCTTACGCTCAACGCGTTTTTCATCAAGAGCGCATGCGTTTGTGGTCGATATTCCAACGAATCGCACTACGCATTACAGAGAAAATTCGTTTTTTGGCCGAACAGTCCGTATGTGGAACAAACTACCCGCAGATGTCTTCCCCGCCACTTACAATTTGAGCAGGTTCAAATCGAATAGCCACAGACACTACTCCCTTTATCCTCCTTCCCAAAATCTATTTTCCCAGTTCCAGCGCAATGCACTGCATATGTAGGGGTCATCCCCTGAGTGCTGGTCCTACTCCTAAAAAAAAAAAGCAGCCCGATTTGTTAAAAAGTTATATATCTCTCAATACTTTTCATAGAACGAAAGCAAAAAATAATTTTGAGAAGAAGTTATTAAATAACGCTATATATGGGAAAACTATGGAGAATGTTGATAAAAGAAAAAATATAAAAATTGCGAACTCTTGGGAAAATGTTGGTAAACTACTAGGAGCTCGGGCATTAATTGTGAAACCTGAATTTAATTCTCTAAGCATTTTCGATGAAAATATGATTGCTATTGAATTAAATAAAACGCGTTCTTTATATAATAAACCAATATATCTAGGATTTTGTGTTTTAGAACTATCAAAGTGGAAAATGTATATTTTCATTATGATTACATGCTTCCAAAATATGACTCTAAGGTAGAACTTAATTATATGGATACAGACTCCTTTATTTATACAATCTGTACTGATGATTTTTATAGAGATATTCACAATGACATTGGCGATAGATTTGATACACATGATTATGACATAAATAACAAATTTAATATTCCAAAAAGAAAAAAAAAAGTTTTAGGAATGATCAAGGATGAAAATAGTGGTGTCATCATGAGAGAATTTATTGGTTTGAGATCTAAAATGTATTCTTTTAGTACTGAGGACGGAAAAGAAATTAAACAGGCGAAAGGTGTAAAAAGTAATATATGTGTTAAGCTAAGTTTAAGCGATTATAAAAATTGTTTGTATAATAAGCAAATTTACTATGGGAATATGTATATATTTAAGTTAAAGCTACATAATATACATACTTCTTTAATAAATAAAATATCGTTAAGTTATGTAGATGAGAAAAGATATGTTTGCTCGAATAATGTAGATACCCTGGCTTGGGGGCATTATGAATGATAGAGATGACGATGATAATTTAATGCAATTGGATTATTATAAAGAACAATTTATGAATGATAGAGATGACGATGATATTTTAATGCAATTGGATTTTTAATTTGTTTTATTTTTTATGACAAAATTGTATAAATAATATAATAATTTAATAAGCTTTATATATTTTTTACAATTACACAAATATATGATAAATTTAATCGAGTATATTAATAAAGGCTAATTAATAAATAAATTTTAACATATGTATATATAATTGGCTTATTTATTGCTCATTATATTTATTGAATAAAAATTTGAGACATAAGTGACCACAATTAAAAGTATTGAAATTTTGTTTGCGCTCATAGTTATATTCAATAGGTCTCTTTAAATAATTAACTATTTCAATTGGAGGTTGCAAGTTTCCAAAACTATCAAAATATTCTTTGTAGTTGCGATTTTTAAAATAAGCTACCCAATGAGTTCCACGACCACAAAAATCATCTAAATTAACAATACCACATTCTTGTAGTTATGGTTTTTTAGGCAAACGGTCACGCATAAAAACTCCTCTAAATTTACTTAGATGTTTTCCATATTTCATCAAATCTAAATTAGTTAGTGCTCGATTGGGTAGTTTCTCTAAAAGTTTTTTGGGAGGGACTTGTAGTATAATCCATATCCAGATCTATATGGTTTAAGATATAAACCTTTCCCCATAGCAATTGATTCCATATTTTTATTATGTCGGGTAGCCTCCGCTAGCTGCTCTTTTCCATTTTTTATATCATTCACAGCTTCCACAATTGCCGATCCTCCAGTAGCCAAACCTCCAAGTGCTGACAGAGCTGTTAAAAATGGAACTAATGGTAGAAATCCGCCTACTTTTGGCATCGGTATTACTCTTGGAATATTTTTATTACTCCTCTTCCTCCCCTTGAACTTTGAATGAACAACTTTTTTTGCAATTTCAATAGCAGTATTTAAGTTCTCTGGATTTTCCTTTTTTAAAACATTTAAAGTTGTTCGAACAGCATTAGAAAATAACTTACTATCTGGAGTTTTATTCTTCTTTGATCTCTTTTTATTTTTGTTTAATTTGTGGACTTTGGTATTCTTCATACCTAGTCCTAATTTAACTTTTGCTTTCATCGCGCTTGTTACAAACCAGGCGTTAGTACGCTCGTTTATATTGCTATCTTCAGATTTTAAACGATTCCAAGCCTTTGCAGCTAATATTTGATCCGCCTGATGTCTTTTTTTGATATCGTTTGTTTGGGAATATGCAATATCATGCTCTTTGCAAGCCTCATCCAATAAATTTATTCCTTTATCCCCTCTCGCTAATCGTTTACTAAGTTTCGTTCCAGGTCCGCAAAACTGATAACCAGGTAAGTGTAATTCAACGGGTAATTTATATATTAAGTTGTTGATAAAACCGTCTCCAGTTTTATACTGATTGTTAAAATTGTTTTTGCTATAGTTAATAAGCATATTTCTTGTTATTTAATTTTTGTTGCTATGTGAGAGTAGCATGTTCAATGCTAAATATAGTAATGATGAGATTTTTTTATATAAGGCTGAATATATATATATATATATATATATATATATATATATATATATATATATATATATATATATATATATATAGTATATATATATATATATATATATATATATATATATATATATATATATATATTTAAATTAGTTATCAATATGCGACTAGTAAAGCAGGCTAAACAAATTGTAATAAGGAATGCAGACGACGCTCAAGAGAAGAAGAAAGCTAAAATTGTACATACATAGTATACTATTGCCGAACTCAATACGAGCACTAACTGTAGGACCTTCTAATTGCTGTAAAACTAACGTCGTGATTGGTCTAATAGGAAGACCTAATGGTCTCAGATTTAGGAACTTGTATATGTACAGCAAATCTTTATATCAACCCAAATATTGTTATCTGAAAAAAACTGATCGATCCAATACAAGGACTAAATCTGTTTACATATTCAGAAAATGATAAAGTCTTAAGCCCAGCACAAGCTAAACCAAATTCCATTATAATATTTGATGATGTAATTTGTAGTAAACAAGATAATATAAGAGATTACTTTTGTATGGGTAGGCATACGAATATTGACTGTTTTTATCTATGTCAAACGTACACAAAAATTCCAAAGCATCTAATACGATCATGTTCTTGGAGATATGTCATTTAAAACATTTGTGGATATATGTAGTCAGTGTTGGACGGATAAATATGGATTTCTTGTAATAAGTAAAGATGACTGTATTAATAAAGGACGATATAGAAAAGGTTTTGATAAATTCATACAACTAAAAGAATGAATAGTTCAAAGCTAGATATAAAGCTGATCAATGTTCAGAAAAAAGTAGATCTAACCTGCTAAAAAGAAGATACAAAACGGTTCTTACCAAGATAATACCCAATAAAAAGCAGATGTGTAGTTTATAACCAATTAAAGCGTAATAAAAATATGATATAAAGCTGATCAAAAGCATAAAGATAGCAGTTTGTTAGCAGATATCAATCAGATCAATATGACTAAGAACAATTTATTAAAAGATATTCTTAAGACAAGAGCAATATTAAAAGAACAATTAAAATGCATAAAATTAAACGAAGTGGATAGACTTAATTTACTAGATGATACATTTAAACCTATAACAAAGCCTTTAAATAGGATAGTCGAAAAAATTTATGATTACCAAAAAGATAATTTAATAGACGATACATCGCAACCTTTAAATAACATAGTTAAAATAAAGGATGGCTATAAGTCAGATGGTGACTTAACGGACTTACAACTTCCATCACTACCAAGCGAAAAAAGCACTGATAATTATGATGATGCTGAGGGTTATGAAGATATACATAACATTTCTACTAAAAATATTAAGAAATCAAACATAACAACTGATATTGACGATAATGATAAGAGCAACATGTCTGTGACCAAAAATGACAATAATAAGAACCCTCTAGTAAAAAATATTGAAATCCTCCTGAGTAATAAAAAAATTGATATGACTTATGGCTTCAATATAAATGAAAATGGCAACTGGCAATATGGAAATAATACACTAAATTTTAATTTGGATAATTCTATTCAAATAGGAAAATCAACATGGAAAATGACTCCTGGCTTATTTGAATTAGTTTTTCACTCAAAACCCTTACAGTACAATAAAAATGATTTGAAACAGTATAAAGAAATTTTAAAGAGTACAAATGCTCATAAGCGTCAATATCAACTAAATAGTCAAATTAAAGGATCTCGTGCATTCGAATATGTTCATATAATAAAACATTTATTTAATACGAAATCAAATGTTTTAACGAAAGAGCGCGGATTAACGTTAAAATCTGTTGATAATCATAATTCTAGTTATATATATTGGGATGACCCAAACGAATTAGTTGACAGATTACATTTACTTCATCTGAAAGTGCTGGTCATAATAATCATAGAAATGAAATAATTTCAATTATTGAAGAATTACGAGAAGCTGTTATAATAGATTAAAATGAGTCGTATAAGTAAGTACGGAGAAAGTTCTACTAAGAATATTATAAACACTTCAAAATTAAAAATATACAAAGACAATTTACAAATCATTAACATAGCAAAAGATGTGCAACAGATATATGCTGCAATAAAAATTTTTAAGGAACAGATTCGCAATAAAAATATGGACTTTTTAAAATAAATTGAAAAAAACTTAAATGAAATGAATGAACATAAGAATAAATATGACTCTCAATTATATATTATAAAAAGCGATATTAGATATTTAAAAGAATCAACTGCATATGATATTGATAAAGATGTTCAACTTCTTGAAAATGCTGTCAAGAGACAAATACACACTATAAATAAAGAGTATATAAAGAACACTGAAGAAAGATTTGCCAAAATTGAAGATTTTATAATTAAAGTAATTGATCGAAATGCAAATATAGATGATGTGAAAAAACGTAAACTTGAATGGCCTAAAACTATGGTATCAAAGTGAAAAAAGACACACATATATATATATATATATATATATATATATATATATATATATAGTATATATATATATATATATATAAAATAACAATCATATAAACAGATAATCATATATAAAATGAACGCTGATAAGAGAGAAATAGTTAATGAGCTCCACAAGCGATCGCGAAAAAACTTTGAAAGAAGACGAGTTATAATTAAAGGTATTGATGATTTGTGGCAAGCGGATTTGGTTGAAATGGCAAATTATGCCCGATATAATAATGGATATCGGTATCTTCTCACTGTTATAGACACCTTTTCAAAAAAAGCATGGGTTGTGTCAATTAAAAATAAAACTTCAAATATCGTGACAAATGCTATGAAAAACATATTCATTAGCACCAATCGCAAACCAAAAAATCTACAAACAGATGATGGTAAAGAATTTTTCAATAATAAATTTCATCAATTAATGCAATCCAAAAATATTAATCATTATTCAACATATAGTGTTTTGAAGGCATCGATAGTAGAACGATTTAACAGAACTTTAAAAGAAATGAAGGAGTTTAGTTATCTGGGGACATACAAATGGATAAGCATATATAAAGAAGTTGTTGACAAATATAACAATACTTTTCGTAGAACTATACAAATGACTCCAAAGGATACCGTCTACAACAATTTAAAAATATTTAGAAAACCCAAGTTTAAAGTAAATGACAACGTTCGAATAAGTAAATATAAACATACATTCGAAAAGGGTTATACTCCAAATTGGACTACTGAGATCTTTAAAATTAAAATGGTAAAAAATACAAATCCTAATACCTATATATTAAAAGACTATCAAGATCACGAAATCAAAGGTGGTTTTTATGAGTATGAACTAATGAAAACTAAATATCCAGAAACATACTTAGTTGAAAAAATTTTAAAAAGGGTTAGAAATATGGTTTATGTTAAATGGTTGGGATTTTCATCAGAACATAACTCTTGGATTAATGTTGACGATGCTTCATCATAAAAATTGATGTAAGTTCTCTTAATAAACTAATCGCAGATCAAACGTTAAAATGTCAATTACTTTAACATTGAACGGAGACTCCTCATATCTTGTTGCGAATTATTTTCCTCCAATCGAACTAAAGGAAAATTATGTATGTGGTCTAATAACCTTTGACACATATCACTCAATTCCGAATGTTGATGTTGAAACCAATTTATTTCACATTGGTAATTACGAAATAGAAGTTCCCGTTGGATCATATGAGCTAACAGATATAGCTGAAGTACTAACAAATAAATATAATGATATAAATTCAAAAGGAGCTCTTTATGTGCGAGCAAATTACAATACTCTACAAACCTGTGTTAAAAGCACTACAGATCCAATTTACTTCAATAAGTAAAGATCAGTTGGACATGATAAATATTCCAAGGCACAAAGGCTTGAGCTACCGATAATAAATTGGAAAAACGTTCACATGTACTTAAGTATAAAATTCAAACCAAAAAAGTTTGACTTAGGTATGATGGGACAAAAAATTCAGAAAAATGGGACATGAAGAAAAATAATCAAACGGTAACACGGGTATTATAACAATAACATGTTAACATCAGCTTGATACAGTTCTCGTATTCTTTTTCACAATAAAATTTGTGTAAATTGGAACTGTTATCACATTCAACTAAGCCACCTAATAAGTGGTGACAAACACAATACACATGAGCACTGATGATGAAAGGGTTGCGTCTTTCGAAAACAGCTGTTCTGCTCTGCTGTGTAAGTTGGATAATAAAACTGATGTTGACTTGCCTTTGTGCCTTGGAATATTTATCATGTCTTTCTGAGATTTAAATTAAAAATTTCGAACAATTAGCCTATAGAATCTTAATTCAGATTAATATAGCAATATAAAATGTTCGTTAAAATGCTTACTACATACAAATTTAAGCTATGGCTTGAGCTACCAATAATAAATTGGAAAAACGTTCACATGTACTTAAGTATAAAATTCAAACCAAAACAGTTTGACTTAGGTATGATGGGACAAAAAAATCAGAAAAATGGGACATGAAGAAAAATAATCAAACGGTAACACGGGTATTATAACAATAACATGTTAACATCAGCTTGATACAGTTCTCGTATTCTTTTTCACAATAAAATTTGTGTAAATTGGAACTGTTATCACATTCAACTAAGCCACCTAATAAGTGGTGACAAACACAATACACATGGGCACTGATGATGAAAGGGTTGCGTCTTTCGAAAACAGCTGTTCTGCTCTGCTGTGTAAGTTGGATAATAAAACTGATGTTGACTTGCCTTTGTGCCTTGGAATATTTATCATGTCTTTCTGAGATTTAAATTAAAAATTTCGAACAATTAGCCTATAGAATCTTAATTCAATTTAATATAGCAATATAAACTGTTCGTTAAAATTCTTACTACATACAAATTTAAGCTATGGCTTGAGCTACCAATAATAAATTGGAAAAACGTTCACATGTACTTAAGTATAAAATTCAAACCAAAAAAGTTTGACTTAGGTATGATGGGACAAAAAATTCAGAAATATGGGACATGAAGAAAAATAATCAAACGGTAACACGGGTATTATAACAATAACATGTTAACATCAGCTTGATACAGTTCTCGTATTCTTTTTCACAATAAAATTTGTGTAAATAGGAACTGTTATCACATTCAACTAAGCAACCTAATAAGTGGTGACAAACACAATACACATGAGCACTGATGATGAAAGGGTTGCGTCTTTCGAAAACATCTGTTCTGCTCTGCTGTGTAAGTTGGATAATAAAACTGATGTTGACTTGCCTTTGTGCCTTGGAATATTTATCATGTCTTTCTGAGATTTAAATTAAAAATTTCGAACAGTTAGCCTACAGAATCTTAATTCAATTTAATATAGCAATATAAAATGTTCGTTAAAATTCTTACTACATAGAAATAAGGAAACTATTATAGACATATACACTGAATATTTATAGTTGTTAGTTAGTTTAAGGAGAACTACAATAAATGCTATATAAATATCATACAGAACACCATTAAGGTTTATTCACAAATACTTTCTCTACATATGTAGTTAGTCATTTCCATTAGTAAAGATGATACTAAAAGATATATACGATTTCTTAAAAAGATGCTCGCATATAATTTCTGATGAAGATTGAAGTAAGCTAATGAATATTCAATCACATCTAGAAAAAGCAAATACCTTGAAACCAATCAAAAATAAATATGGAGAGCATTACGATCATTGTTGTTGGTCTAACGAAAATGAAACCTGTGGACCAGATACCTGTTCCTGTGCGCAACATAGGATACGTAATATTGAAATAGAGAAAGAAGCAACCGCACTTATGAAATTATACTACAACATATATAATGTTAGTAAATGTAAAAATTTTAATTTCCAAAAACTATAATTAACAAGTAAAAACGTTATATTCGACCGGGTCGAATCTTAAATACCCTCCAAATATTTAGTAAGTGAATTTGAAATGTTTAACTTGGTGGGACAGAGTTCCTTTATATAATATCGTACGTCAACGCCCACTAAAGGGGGCGGGGTTCAAATATATACAATATCATGTTTTCCACAGACGAACGTATGGGCATTGCTAGACCGTCTTAGACTTCATCACAATTCTCTTTGGAGGGTATAAAAACTGTATTTTGGCGGGGTCGCTCTAGCAAGGGCTGTGGGGGAAACATTTCACCTTTGTCATAAAACTCTAAAAATAAATGCTTGGGATAATTATATACAAAATTAAAATTTGTTTTATTTGATAGGGTCATTTAGAGGGCAAAGGGGGAGAGGGGGTAGGGCAGAAACAGGTAGACATAAAACTCTAAAAATAAATGCTTGGGATGATTATGCACAAAATTAAAATAAATTTTGATTTATTTTTAATAGGGTCATTTAGCGGGCAAAGGGGGAGGAGGGGGTAGGGCAGCAACAGGCAGTCATAAAACTCTAAAGATAAATGCTTGGGATGATTATATACAAAATTTAATAAAACATTTTTTTTTTGGTAGGGTCATGTTGGGGGCAAGGGAAGAGGGGGGGGGGGGGGTAGGGCAGAAATCGGCATTCATAAAACTCTAAAGATAAATGCTTGGGATGATTATATACAAAATTTACAAAAAAAACTTTTTTTGGTAGGGTCATTTAGGGGGCAAAGGAAGAGGGGGGGGGGGGGGGTAGGGCAGAAATCGGCAGTCATAAAACTCTAAAGATAAATGTTTGGAATGATTATATACAAAATTTAAAAAAAAATTTTTTTTTTTTGGTAGGGTCATTTAGGGGGCGAAGGGGAAGGAGGGGGTAGGGCAGAGTAGTACCAGGTTTCGTCTCAGCTTCGTCATTAAAGCTTAAAAGTGTTATTTTTAAGGAATGTAGGCTTAAGTAAAACAATTTGTTAAATTTTTATGCTATTTTTGCCTATAACAACGCCCACTGAAGTGGGCGGGGTCAGAAAATATTTTTATTTTATTTAATGGCTCCAAGTTTAAGGCGTTGGACCGTATTTGACATAAAAATATATCATTTGCTTAACAAAATAACCAAAAAACTTTAAAAATTATGTTGTTCTTTCTGGGTTGGTTTAGTTCTTCTTAGGGGAACTTTTTTACCTCTTGCCCGATTTAGCCCATCTTCAAACTTAACCTGCTCTAAGTTTTAAAATATATTTATGCCAAATTTCAAGAGTCTAGCTCTTTTCGTTTGGACTGAATCGTGATTTCCACAGACGGACGGACGGACGGACGGACGGACATGCTCAGTTCGTCTTAGATTTCATCACTGATCAAGAATATATATACTTTATGGGGTCTGAGATGGATATTTCGATGCGTTACAAACGGAATGACAAAATGAATATACCCTCCAAATTCTTTTTTGGAGGGTATAATAAAGTAAAATAATAAAGAATTCATATATTTTTTGCTTTATGTACTTAAGAATATATGTATATATATCATTTGTTGCACTTATATATTTTTATTTATCATATTTTTAAATGGTTGTTAAATTGGACTCTTGATGAGTACAGTTTACATCCACTGAGGATAATGTAAACATTTCAATGATATTGAATAGATTTCAGATATCCGAACTGTTTGATGTTGCTATTGATGTCGCTTTTTTTGCTTTTGATGATGTTGACTCAATCATAAATTGCATTTAAACCTTGAAGTAGAAAGTAGATTTACCTATCAAATATAAATGCGATCAACCATAAATGAAAACAGGCATACGCATGTCTTTTGAAAATAGGCATACGCATGCCTTTCTTCCTTAATAGTTTGCACAAAAAACCACCCTCCTAGCAAACACACAATTTAATATTTATGACCTCATAAACTACATTTAAACATTAAAGTAAAAATATTTCAGTGTCCTTGGAATTTTCCATATGCCTTTTTTAATTATCCTTTTTCTTAAAAAAAGCATGAATAAGCATGTTTTTCTTTATTAAGAGTTTGTCTTAATATAGCAAATAATGCTGCATATTTAAAGCAAATAAAATGCAAGCAAACTCGCCTCTAAAATAAATATAATTAAGGTAAATGTTACTTTACTACATTAATTTATTGCAAGAGATACAATATACATATATTTACAAAATGTTGTGAAATTAAAAAAATTAGCTATAGTTTAGATCGAAAATTGCCGAACCATTTGGTGATTGTCGTCCTTTGTAAACAATTCATTTATTGCAAGATATACAATATACATATATTTACAAAATGTTGTGAAATTAAAAAAATTAGCTATAGTTTAGATCGAAAATTGCCGAACCATTTGGTGATTGTCGTCATTTGTAAACAATTGACCACATTTTGTCATTAATTTTAGCTAAGTAAGGGTCCTCTCTGTTTAAGTACTTAACCATTCTTTGGGGTAAATAAAACCATTTATTGTTGTCTAAATACGCTATGACTTTTGATCCATATTGTGTAACCTTCCACTCAAAATTTAAAATTTTGTGTGGTTCATTTAAAGGAATATCATCAATTTTGGTGTACTCGGATTTTAATGCTTGGGCGATGTTAACTAATTGTTGATAGATCTAAACAACAAAAAAATAAAAGAAATTTATATATTTTTAATTTAATTTAAAGAGTTTTTTATAATATGCAACGTTCTTACCATTTTTGTTTGACGTAATTTCTAGTAACTTTGAAGAGTGATAACTTAAAATTTAGTTTTGCACTTTCCTTTATATCAATTTTTTGTTGAATTCTCAAACTCTAAATCAGACACGGGCGTTTCATAGCACAATTGTGCTGAGATCATTCACACGTATTCTTACCCTCTTTAATTTAGTCGTCGATGAGACAGCGACGAATGAATATCAGGCGGATGCTTACGAAGTTTTTTATATTTTTTTCCAGAATATTTGCCCAGCAAACAATTTCAATCATGATGATATGCGAAAAATATTTTGTCATAAACAATTCTTTCGGTAACATACAATGCCTTTTATAAAATTTTTCTCCAATAACGGACTATACTAATTCTCCTAATTTAGTAATACACTTAGTCCTATTAATTAGTCTGTGTAAAATCTTATCAAAAATATTTTGAATTTGTTTCCCATATGAAAATGATCTTCCATGCCGACAAATATCAAAGCTTATTAAGTTTGATACATCCAACCGCGTATTTTTTTTTGTCGCATATTCAGTGTTATGCTCCAGCAAGCAACCATAATTTTATATATTTTTTTTCTGGAATGGAAAACAACAAATTATTGTCCTATCTTTTTTAATTTTTTTCATTTGACTGTTTACTTATAAAAAGTTTTATTTTTAATTAATAATTTTACGTAATCAGCATTTTTTTTCAATTTAGAAAATATTGCTACTTATGTATAAATATATAATGCACCATTATTTTTCAAACTCTTGGCTTTTTGTTTGGTGGGTAGCTCGAAAGCTCAACACATACACAATTTACCAATACATTGACGGTGCCCACCACTGCTCTAAATTCATATTACACAACTCAAATGAGAATTTCATTTCCACTCTTGTGTATAATATATTCCTATTGAAAAAATTACCTTGAATCACGGATGGAAAACGTGACACAATTGTACTTTTTTGTACAATTACGTCTTTGTTGGTGTCGTGGTACCACCTCGAGTAATTTGGTACAATTTAAATATATGTACCAAAGACTATAGGTTTACGCCTAAGTAGTTCTTAAAAACGTTTTCTGCTTGAAAAGTTTTCTAATATATCAGATAATCAGTTAATAAACACAACGTATTGGCTCTATAAAATTACCTTGGAGTAGTATCCCTACATTACTACCACTACAGCACATTGGAGTAGTATCCCTATAAAATTACCTTTGAGTAGTATCTCTACATTACTACTACTACAGCACATTGGAGTAGTATCCCTATAAAATTACCTTGGGGTAGTATCCCTATAAAATTACCTTGGAGTAGTATCCCTACATTACTACTCACGGTCATCTCAATTTTAAAAGCCTCCAAGAACTTTCAAATAAGGATATGGTAAGGGGATTTAAAAAAATAATATAAGAAATATTAAATGTAATACATGTATGCCAAGCAAAATACATGTGCTAACTTTCCCGAAAGAAAGTGCAACAAAAACAAAGCAATTGTTGGAGATTGTACATTCAGACGTGTGCGGTCCATTTAAAGTAAAATCTGTTAGTGGCGCCACGTACTTTGTCACATTCATTCATTGGCGATATGTCACGGAAAATTTTTGTTTACTTTATAAAAACTAAAAATTAAGTTTTTGACAAATTTTAAATATTCAAAAATCAAGTTGAGAAGCAATCGGGATATAAAATAAAATACTTGCAAACAGACAACGATGGCGAATACGTAAACAAACGATTTGAAGAATATCTATTAGCAGAGGGTATCAGTAGACAACTGACAGTGGCATACACTCCACAGCAGAATGGTGTAGCGGAGAGAGCTAACCGTACTCTCATTGAAATTGCAAGGTCTATGATGGTGCATGCTGCAGTAAAGGAGTATTTATGGGCAGAGGCTGTTAATACTGCAGCGTATATAAGGAATAGATGTCCTACAAAGAAAATTGAAAATAAAACGCCATATGAAATCTGGTTCGGTCATAAGCCGAGCCAAGTTTTAAAACTTTTGGTGCGTATGCTGTAAGCCTTAATAAATCAGCGAATAGGTCGAAGTTTGAAGCCAAAGGGTCGCCATATATTTTAGTTGGATATTCAGCAACATCTAAATCATATCGTTTATTTGACACAAAAACACATAAGGTCGTAGAGCAGCGTGATGTTATCTTTGATGAAGATCTGTCTAACACACAACTATGTGATAACAACAAACTTGAAAAATCTATCAAGACGGCTGACTACTTCACTTTACAACAATAGTCCGGATGTAGTTAGCAGTGAGCGTCAACCTTCTGTGCAAGCAGCAATTTGTGTAGTTGATACAGAGCGTCACCCTTCTCTAGAAGCAAATGTAGAAAGTAATGATGAAAATTTTGATACTGCTGATAATGATTCTGATGATCAGAATATAGTACCAAGAAAAATTGGACGTGGAAGACCTAAAACTATTCGGGATGGTAAACGTGGTAGGCCGAAGAAGCAGTATAATATTATTCAACCACAAAATAACGAAGTATGTGCAGCTGTAGATGAAAATATACCACAAACAATTGAAGAAGCTCTTGTCAGTAAAAATAAATTTTTCTGGAAGAAATCTATGGAAGATGAAATGAGTTCTCTAAAGAAAAATGATATTTGGACATTAACAAATTTGCCCAATGATAAAAAAGCAATACCATGCACGTGGGTGTTCTCCTTGAAACGTACTGTAAGTGGTAAAATTGAAAGGTACAAGGCACGTTTAGTTGCCAAAGGATGCAGCCAACGATTTGGTATTGATTTTAAAGATACGCTTTCCCCAGTCGTACGATATTCAACGACTCGTTTGCTGTTAGCGTTAGCTGTTAAGAACAAAATGCACTTACATCAAATGGATGTGAGAACTGCATATTTGAATGGTGATCTGCATGATGAGATTTATATGAAACAACTCAAGAATTTTGTTGATGAAAAATCGCCTGAGAAAGTTTTGCGTTTGAATAATGCTATTTACGGTTTAAAGCAAAGCGGAAAAGAGTGAAATACTAAATTGGATAGCGTTCTACGAGAAATGAGCTTTAATCCATGTGACAATGAACCATGCTTGTACAAATCCACTAAAAGAGGTGCGCTGGTGTTGATAGCGGTATACGTAGATGATTTAATTATCGCTTGCAGTGACATAAAAGTAGTATAAGAAGTTAAGAAACAAATTACAGCAAATTTTGATGTAGATGACAAAGTTGTTTTAAATCATTTTCTAGGAATGGAGGTGGAGCGTGAAGGTGATACAGGTATGATAAAATTAAGCCAAACTCAGTATATCTTGAATGTTTTAACGGAATATGGTATGGAGCAATGTAAATCAGTTGTTGTACCATTGGAGGCTGGTTACCAAGCAAATTGTAATGAAAATTGCGAAAAGTTTAATCAGCATAATTACCAATCACTTGTTGGAACAATAATGTGTTTAGCAATATCTACAAGGCCGGATATTTTACATTCCGTATCAAAGATGGCTCAACGTAATTTTGACCCTCATGTTGAAGACATGACAAGACTTAAACATACATCTATCTGGTACGAGAAAATTGAAACTGGTTTATGAATCAGATGGTAGTGGTCTAGAGGGATATGTTGATGCGGGCTGGGCAGGAAATGCAATATATAGAAAATCATATACTGGATTTGCATTTTTCTTTGATGGATGTCTAATTTCTTAATTTGTAGCATTGTACTCATTTCTGCTACAATCTTCTTTTTATATGTATTACATTATATATTTCTCTTTAAACAGGCCCATAACCTGATGAAAAATACTTTTATTTATATAAAAAGTATGAAGTTTTATTTTAATTAATATACAATGTTTGTTTGAATGATGGAATAAGAATAAAAATTTTAACACTAAATTCAAATGTAAAATATAATAACGTTCACTAGGTTTACTATATTTTCAATAGTCACAATACTATTATATATATAAATTAAATTTATTTGTTGGTGTTTAAGTTTGAAAAGTTTTCAAAACTGTGGTTAAAGTCTACTGACGATTTGGTAAAGCACCAATGAAATGCATTTCATTTATATAAAACTATTTTATATTTTAGGAAGAACAAAATTGGTATCAAAAATTCAAAAATAAAAAATAAAATTTCGAATTCAGGGTTGGACAAGTGCAATATATTAGAGTACATGAAAGTGACCAAAGTGGTTAAAAATTTGAAATTTAAAAAAAAATTACTTTATACCTAATGAAGCGTTGATCTGATAAACAAAAACACAAAAAATTAAAATTTCGCTTCTAGGGTTGGGAACATTGAAGTTTTTTTTGATCCTTCAATATATTGTAGTACATGTAATAACCAAAAATGGTTAAAAAATGTTGGTTTTTCTTAAACAAAACTACTTTATACCTCATGAAGATTTGCGTTGAAAAAGAAAATTTTAAAATATATATGTTTCGCTTCCAAGGTTGGGAAATTGAAATATTTTTTGTTACATGGAATATATTGTGGTACATGAATGTGTCTAAAATGTTTGCAAATTTTAAGTTTTTCTTAAATAAAACGACTTTATATTTAATGAAGGCTAACATTGGTAAAAAGAATTAAAATTTCGCTTCCAGGGCTGGGAAATTTAAATATGTTTATACATAAAAGTAACCAAAAAGGCAACGAACGTCGGTTTTTACTAATTAAAACTATTTTTTTGTTTAGGAAAAACAAAATTGGTATCAAAAATTAAAATTTAGATTCCAGAGTTGGACAACTGCAATATTTTGTGGTACATAAAAGTAACATAAATGGTTACAAATATTAAGTTTTTCATAAATAAAACTGTTTCATGCCTCATTGAGAGTTGCATTGATAAAAAAGTTTAAATTTCGTTTCCAGAGTTGGGAAATTGAAATATTTATTCTGGATAAAAGTAACCAAAAAGGCAATTGACGCTGTTTTTTCTTTTTTGGAACTGTTTTATAATTCAGTCAGAACAAAATTGGTATTAAAATCTTAAAAACTCAAAATTTCGACTGCAGGGTTGGAAAAATGAAATACTTTATGGTACATGAAAGTGACCAAAAAGTATAAAAATGTAAATTTTTTTGTCAAGTAAAACTATGTTACACGTCACTAAGAATTGTATTGGTAAAAAAATAAAAATTCGCTTCCAGAGTTGGAAAATCGAAATATTGTTGGTACATAAAAGTACATACATAAATTCCAAATTTTGTGTTTTTAGTGATTAAACCCATTTGATATATCAGAAAAAAATTAAATTAGTATCAAAATATTAACAATTCGGTTCCAGAGTTGGAAAATCGAAATTTTTCGGTACATGAAAGCAACCATATAAGTTCTCAATTTTGGTTTTTTTTCAGTGACGTAAACCTGTTTTATACTTCTCTAAGAATTAAATTGGTATTAAAAATTTTAAAAACTAAAAATTCGGTTTCATGGTTGGAAAATCGACATTTTCTGATTCATAAAAGTAACCATATTATTTGTTATTTTTGATTTTTATGATGAATTATGCCTACTTCATACATCAGGAAAAAGTAAATTGGTATTAAGAACCAAAAAATCTAAAAGAAGATTTATTCTACGGTTGAACAATTAGAACTTTTTGGGGGTACATGAAACGGATTTTTGCTTTTTGTTCGTAAATTAAACATATTTAATATTTTCGAAAGACGTTCAGAGGTATTAATAATAAGAAAAGCCAAACAGTTAGCTTCCTAGCCGAAAAATTTAAAGGAACAAATTTACATCTGTGAAGGGTATTTAAGATTCGGCACAGCCGAGTATAGCACTTTTACTTGTTATACCCTTCACAAAAAAGTGGAAGGGTATATATAGGTTTGTCATGTGTAATTTCTTCGATATGCACATGGGAAATATATATTCTGGATCCTTATGCATAGCGATGACGATTGAGCGATGTCCGTCTGTCCGTCTGTCCGTCCGTCTGTACGTGAAATCGGTTTTCCCGAGCCCCCAGAAGAGCTAGAAACTTCGGTCTTGGACCGTTGGATTAGAAATGAATTTAAATAGCGTTCTATTGAAATTCAGAAAGATCCGAAGTATAGTTCCAGAGCTGGGAAGCTTACACCTATTTCTCGACACAAAATTTATACCAAAAATCAATTATTTTTTATGTTTGTAAATTAAACCTATTTCGTGCTTTGGGGAGCTTCAATGGTCTATTAAAAACTAAAAAAATTAAAAAATTTTCCAGGGATAGGAAATTAAAAAAATTTTCGGCCTATTCCGTATTTTGTACTACATGTAGTAACGAAAATGGTTGCAAAAGTCGAGTTTTTCATAAACAAAACTACTTTATACCTCATGAAGATTTGCACTGACAAAAAAAAAAAAAAAAAATTTATATTGAAATTTTGCTTCCAGGAGTGGGAAATTGAATTTTTTTATACATGAAAGTTGTTCAGACCTTCACAAGAATTTCTTTCATATGTGCATAAGTACGTTTGTATAAATGTACAAACATACTTGCGTACATATGCCTGCACGAAATTAGTTGAACAACCTTAAATTGCTGACCTCATGTAATTTTTCTATTATTTGCTTTTATTTTTGCTGGATTTATGCAACAGTTAATTTAAGTTATGAGAAAAGAATTAAGTTTCAAGTTTTGCTGTAGTTTTTTGGTACTTTAAATTCATTTACTTTAGATTCTTGACAACAACCTTCAACCACTTTCAAGTTTATTTGCATTGCATTTGTCTGAGGTTTCATGTTTCCTGGAAATTCTTACACGTGTGGGAAAATGCATAAGCCCAAAAACAGAATTTTATTATTAATAAATATATTGCATATATTGCAATTCGGCAATAAAATAGTATTTAAGGCTATGATTTAATTAAAATAAATTGTGAAACAATTATTTAAGCAAACAAAGCAGTTGTCTTATTTTGTTCCTCAATCCTCCACAATAACCAAGTTTAAGTGCTTGTGTTATCCAATTCCCTTTAACCAAGTTCAAGTGGTTGTGTTATTCCAATATCAAAAACAATCAAGTTTAAGTAGTGTTATCTGCATAATTGTCCCGGTGATTCCGCCCGGACAAAACAACAATGACCTGCAAATCAGCTGAGTCATAAACATTCTGGTGACCCCGACGTGATTAACTTCAAGGAATCGTCAGCTTTTTTTCCAAAGGCATAACCTGCTCGAACAGGCAACATCATGGCTACTGGTGAAACCTGTAAGCTGTTTCCCAATGGAACAGCTTACAACTTCTCAGCGAGCAACAGGAGAACTGCTAGACTCCATCATTCGGAACTTTAAAAATGTCTTGAGAATGATGTCTTGAGAAGCTCCAGTTGGACCACAAATATTTCACTGAAAACTACTATAAAAACATTGAGGAACTCGTTACAAAATACAGGAACATATTTGAATCAGGCATAAATGAGACATCGAAAACGCCAACACTGGAAAACACCTGTAGGGCGCCTGCAGCACCTGCAAGAACATCTTTGACATGTACCTCAACAAATGCTACTATAAGAAGGCACAATGTCATGATGTCATCATTAAAGCGGCTACTCGACACGGACCCTACGGCAACCAATATGAAGCTGAAAGAAAAACTATGGGGTGAAATCCAAGAGCTACACTTCAGAATATTAGAATCAAGTGATGACCCACTGAAGGACGGATACGACATGAACTCCTACGAAACCCTGGAGAGGCGAGTCATTAAAAATTTAAAGCTGGGCTCCCGAACTCCAGAGCAAGCTTTCGATCCAATGCAAAACAGCGTGCTACCGCTGCCGAAGGTCACAATACAAAAATTTAATGGAGGTTATTTAAAATAGAGATCTTTTCACGACTTGTTTACACAGCTAGTAGACAACCAGCATATTCCTGCGGTACAAAAGATGTGGTACCTGAATTCAAACTTTGTTCTCGAAGCTGAAAAACTAATAAGTCATCTCTCAGCCACAGCCGAAAACTACGCAACCGCATGAAGTCTACTGCAAGAACGATACAATAATCAGCGCGTTCTTGTAACAAAGCCAATGCAACAACTTTTGGATCAACTAAACGCTGGACCATCAGCTGCTGCTAGCAAACAATTACATGATACAACACAAGAAAGTGTACATGCGCTAAACAACATCGGTATCGATACCGCCTCTTGGGATCCCATGCTGTTTCACATACTCGTTAAAAAATTGGATCGGGGCACTCTTGTTCTATATGAGAGGACTATTAGCAATCCAAAAGAACTACAAAAAAGTAAAGACCTATTAACATTTCTTGAAAATCGTTTTCAATCCCTGGAAGCCATAAACCAGAAAGAAAGATCATCAAATGTCTATGTATCCACCACTTCAGCTAAACAAACAGAAGTCACGTGCTCACTTTGTAAAAACAACTTTCACCAATTGTATCGGTGTCAGAAGTTTCAGCAACTGTCGTCAGCAGACCGTCTTAGTTTCATTAAGAAGCAAAACATGTGTGTAAACTGTCTAAAATCAGGACACACAGCCAAAACTTGCAAATCAGGATCATGCATGACATGCAAGAATAAACACAACTCGCTGCATCTGGAGAGCTTCACTCATTCATCAAACCAAGGATCAACAAGGGAAAGGGTATCCCAAAAGACATCATCATTCACTACCTATAAAACTGAAATAATTAAACCCAATTTCAATGAAGCGACACCTTGCCCTCCAGAAGCATCCTCATTAGCGGCAGCAAATGGTCAGGTGTCCAAATCATACGTTCTTCTCAGCACAGCTCTAATAAAAATCAAAACTGATACAATGGAGATTGAATGTCGCGCCCTACTTGACTCTGGCTCACAAGTCAATTTGATTACGGATCGTTTGGTAAAACGACTTAATATTGCAAAACAGACGTCATTAGTAAACATCAATGGAATCAGGGACTCTAAAACAAAAACACAACACCGAGTCACTGTAGCTTTGCATTCTCGAATTAATGGATTTTCAACACGCCTGGAGGCACCTGCCCTGCCTCGAATTATCGCACCTCAACCATCAAGATTTATCAACACTTTACCAACTTCGGTCATTACCGAAAAATCTTATGTTAGCTGACCCAACATTGAATCGATCTAATAAAAACCCAGCAATAGGTGCCGAGCATTATCACCAACTGCTCGCAATTGGGCAAATAAAATTATCTCCACAACTTCAGATTTTGCAGAACACGGTTCTTGGCTGGATTGAAGCAGGAAAAATAAATGGAGAATACCTTACAGACGCATCCTGTGGAATGTGTACTGAAGATGAGGGGCTTGAAGCTTCCATAGCGCGACTTTGGGAACTAGATGAAGTTAAAACAACTAAAAAACCACTATCAGTAGCTGACAGATAATGTGAAGAGCACTTTGTACAAAATACAGCTAAAAACCATCAAGATCGCTTCATAGTCAAAATACCATTTCATCAAACCCCCAATACCCTTGGCAACTCACACACAATAGCTATCAACCGATTTCTCGCTCTGGAACGGCGATTGCAAAAGAACCCGAAATTGAAGGCTAAATACACTGAATTTATGGAGGAGTATGAATCAATGGGACACATGACAAAATTGGAAACGGAATCCATAAGATCTACATTGCGTACTAAGGCCAGAAAGTTCAACCACTAAGCTCAGGGTAGTATTCGATGCCTCAGCCAAAACATCATCAGGCTACCCGTTAAACGACCTGATGTTTACGGGACCAACACCACAAAGCGAATTATTCTCCATACTGTTAAGGTTTCGAATGCCAAGGTTCGTTTTTACCACTGACGTTGAAAAAATGTATCGGCAGGTATTGGTTGCTCCTGAAGATCGTCAATTTCAGATCATAATTTGGAGAAAGGATTCCACAATGCCCATTGCATACTACCAACTCAACACGGTCACATATTGCACAAGAGCTGCTCCATACTTAGCAACAAAATGTCTTGATCAACTAGCCGAAGAAAACAAGATACGTTATCCTCTTGCTTCACAATATATTAAAGAAAATTTCTATGTAGATGATGGGTTGGGCGGGTCAAATAGCTTATCAACAGCGATGCAATTACAAGAGCAACTTGTGGAGATTATGAAAAAGGGCGGCTTCGCGTTACGCAAATGGTATGCAAACCATCCACAATTACTCCACAATATTCCAGAAGACAATTTGGAGGTATATTTAGATTTTGAGAGCACAGAAGCCAACACCATCAAAACATTAGGTCTTGCCGAAAACTGACAAAATAACTATTAAGGTTAACACTGGCAAAATTAAGAAGGTAACCAAGCGAACAGTCACATCGGACCTTGCAAAATTATTCGACCCATTGGGGATTCTATCTCTCATTGTAGTAACGGCAAAGATGTTTATTCAAGAATTATGGGAGTTAAAACTGGACTGGGATACTTCTTTGCCTGAATCGCTGCACAGTAAATGGATCACATTTCGCACAGACCTGAATGCATTAAAGAATCTCCAAATATCAAGACACATTTTCAAAGGAAGAGTTCCAGAATCCCAACAAGTACATATTTTTAGAGACGCATCCGAAAAGGCGTAAGGAGCTGCGGCTTACATCCGATCAGTTTTCAAAGATGGCACCATCATGGTACACTTACACTGTGCTAAATCTCGCATAGCTCCACTCAAATGGCAAACAATATCACGACTGGAACTATGTGCAGCCACACTTGGAGCCCAGCTAGCCACAAAAGTCAGGTCTGACCTTCGATTTACAAGCCCAGTATGGTTATGGACTGATTCAGAAATTGTGCTCTCATGGATAAATTCATCATCATCGTCATTCAATACGCTTGTAGCAAATCAATTTCAGCAATTCAAGAAGAAACCCACGCAGAGCAATGGCGTCACGTAAGCTCAATGACGAACCCGAAGAAAAAGAACAACAATCATGTCCACAAATTACAGAGCCTAAGGATAATCGTGAGATATTAGCAGAAAATCAATCACCAAAATGGAAGGCCACTCCCTAAAAAACAGCGCACCCCGGCAAGCTCAATTACGACCACCCTACTCACAATACTGCTATTGCTCGCACTCGTGATCACAGGCAAAATCGATGTGACACAGTTTGAACCCATTATCGGCTTGCACTTTGAGGGCATTGGCAATACATGAGTATCGCGGTCAGAATGGAACATCATTTCCTATTATAACTTAAAACAATATTGGCAAGAAATAAGTACCTTCATGCACGAAACAACGGCATTACGCAGCTTATGCAACATTCTAACTCAAAGGACGACTTGTTCGAGTGTTCTCCAGGCAGTTGACTTCAGCCTAGCAGGCCTTCTTTTCTTACTAAAGACAAGAGCTAAGCGTGGTGCTATTAACGTTGTTGGCAACGTCGCTAATTCCCTATTTGATATTCTATATTCGGATTATGCTGAACAAATGTCAAACACCATCAACGCTGTAAACGATAATGAAAACCATCTCAAACAACTCTTCATGAATCAAACATCAATTGTGGATGCAACTCTAAACGTCCTTAAAAAAGATGAAGAAAATGTGAAACAAAAGTTCGACAGTGTAGATAATCAATTATCATAAATTGCATCTAGATTACAAGAAAATCAAAACGAACAATATCAAGCAAGACTATTTCAAGGTTACACCGAATTCAAGCAGAAATCATAGCAGCATTAACGGATTCACACTATGGGAAAATTAGCCCAATGCTGCTGTCTCCATCCCAACTTCAAGCCGAGCTAGTACAAGTAAGGAATCATCTTCCAACATCTCTAGAACTACCAGTACGCAAAGATAACATTTTACAACTGCACAAAATTATGACTGTAAGGGGAGGTGTTACAAAAGACCACATATCTATTCCGTTATGTGATCCTGAAACATTCGAACTTCTGAGACCACATCCAATTCCTGTTAAAATACATGGCACAATGCTCGCTATAAGACCATGCGGCGACTTCCTGGCTATAAGTGCTCATAAAGATCAGTGTTTCGTGTTGACAGAAAAACATTGGACCACATGTGCAACAATAAGAGGGAATGAATTTCTATGCCCTCAAATGCAAGCAAAATTTACTGCAAACGCTGACAAATGCTTATGCGAGCTGTCTTAATTTTAACACTCAAACAAGTTGTAACATTGCTCGTGTTGCTAATAGCACGTCGCTTACTATGGTAACTGGTGGATGATGATAATTGAAAGGCTGTGTATTAATTCATCATTTATATTATTTATTTAATATTAATTCAAAGTAGACAAAAGTATTATTAACACGAGTAATAATAAAAAGAGAATGAAACTATGAAAAACTGGGCATTAGTTGAAGTTTCAGCTTGAATATTGGTTGACAATAATTGGTCTATGTGCCTCTTGAATACGTATCCATCGTCCAATTTAACTATATAGTGTAGTCGGCCCATTTTCCTAACTATTGTACCCAGCTTCTATAACGATTTGTTGGGAGTGTAATACCGAGCTTGAACTCTTTCTCCCACTCTTAATTGTCTTCATGGAATGTGACCCTGTCGATTACCTTGTATTTTTGGAGGTTTCAAAATATCCAAGCGACTTCGAATTTGTCGACCTAAGAACAATTCTGAAGGAATTTTACCGTTCTTCAGTGGTGTAGTTCTATATATTAAGAGAATATCACTTATTTTCTCCTGCATGGTCGATGACTCGTTGGACATAGCTGCTAACTTATTCTTGAGGTTTTGTGTGTTCCTTTTAGCTAGGCCATTTGTGGCTGGGTGTCCAGGAGCTATGAACTTCTGGAATATATCGCAATCCTGGCAAAACGATGAAAATGTACCACTTTGGAAAATTGTCGCATTGTCCGATACCATTACGTCGGGATATCCGTTTCTTGTGAAGGTGTTGAGAATAATTTATTGTTGAAGCTGATGTTGGTGCTGCTGTACATATGCCTACCTCCATCAATTTGGATTTAGCATCTACTACCATTAAGAAGTAGTGAACTTGATAGGGACCCGCATAATCAATATGTATACCTTCCCAGTTGTTGTCCGGCTCTTCCCACGGGTGAAGTGGAGCTTTTACTAGATTATTTTTGATAGAGGCGCTACCTGGACAACCTCGTACAAATTTTTCGATATCTTTATCGATCCCCATCCAATACACGTAACGTCTGGCCAATTGTTTCATCTTCGTGGTCCCGATGTGGGTGTGGTGAAGATCTTTTAAAACTGTATCTTTTAAGGAGGATGGTATCATTATGCGTTGCCCTTTATATAATATATTTCCATCAATGGTGAACTCAGAGTCTGCCGCCGCCGTATGGCGCAATTCATAAAGTATTTTAGAAAGTTTTTCATCATTTGTGTCTCTTCTCGAATTTTTCCGAAACTTAACCTTTTCGAACAAATTTGGTTAAGAGAAAAATTGCATAATTGATGCACTTCCCTATCAATTGAGTTCACAAAGTGCTCATTCTGAGTTACTGGTGCTCTTGAAAAGCAATCTGCACTAACGTTCTCCACACTTTTCTTATGAATAATTTGGTAATTGTAACCGCTTAAAAATGCTGCATACCTTTGTAATCTGGCTGAGGTCATTTGTGGTAGTTTGTCGTTCTGCTGAATTATCCTCATCAACGGTTGGTTATCCGTAATAAGATTAAATTGTCTGCTAAACAGATACTCGTGGAAGTGTTAACAGCGTAATAAAAAGCCAAAGCCTCTCTATCCAACTGCGAATAATGTTGTTCTGCGCTTGTAAGCGATCGCGAGGCAAACGCAATTGGCCTCTCTTCTCCATCCACTAAATGGGAAATAACACCAGCTATTCCAGTTGGACTAGCATCACATGCCAGCTGAAGTGGCAACTCGGGTTCATATGGCATTAATACTCGATCGCTCGCGATTTCCTTTTTCAATTTTTCAAACGCTTCACGACATTCATTTGACCATTTAAACTTTGTATTTCTATGCAATAATTTCCGCAATGGAGTTGTAGTTGTGGATACATTTAAAATAAATCTCGAGTAGTATGTGACCATTCCCAAAAAACGCCTGACGTCATCAACCGTTTTTGGTTCTGGCATCTGTACAATTGCATCAATTTTCGAAGCAGATGTTTTTATCTTATTGTGTTCAATGGTGTGGCCTAAAACTTCTATTCTGTTCTTAAAAAATGTGCATTTTGAGCGATTCAAATGTAAGTCGTACTTCCTTAGTTGTTGTAAACAACATTTCAGATTTGATTTGCGCTCCTCAATGGATTTACCATGCATGATAATATCGTCAAAGTAGGATTCAGTGATGGGTACCTGCCGCAAAATTTGATCTAGTATACGGTTGAATTCTGCAGGCGCAGTCTTTATACCAAAAGACAATCTGTTCATGCGGTAGGTTCCTCTGTGCGTAGAAATGGTCTGAATTATACTGGATGGTTCATCAACAGCAAGATGGAGATATGCTTTGTAAAAGTCCAAACGGCAAAAATATTTGGCATTACGCAGACTGTTGAAGATATGTTCAATTTTCCGAATTGGGTAATGAGCATTTACCAAACGTTGGTTTACTCCTACCTTGTAGTCCACGCACAATCGAACCCCCCAATCCACTTTGGAACCACAACCAAAGGAGAACCCCAATCACTGTTAGACATTTTTGTAATTATACCCGAATTCTCCAAACTGTCCAGTTCTTTATTGACGCGATCTGTTAGGGCGTAAGGAATCTGACGTTCCTTTTTATAGATAGGCTTAGCATTATCTCGTAATTTTAAAGATACATTGTAATTTGGGATGCATCTGACTCTTTCCTCGAAAACATCAGAAAATTCTCTCATAATCTCTTCGATGTCGTTTTGATTATAAAAAATGTCCATCGAATTCTCACTTGGTTCCAAATTGTCTAGTTCAGTCAAGTTGATATTGAGACGTCGAATCTATTATCTCCCCACTAACGCTGCACATGTATCCGGAACGATATATACATCGTCCGAGGTTGACACACCATTAAATTCTATGTTAACACGTACTTTGCCATCTGGCACAAAGGTATTTTGCGTGTATGATCGGAAAATTACATTTGCAGTGGTAATTACCTTATTTAGGTTCAATTCTCTGAATTGTTTCCTAGGAATAAATGTAAAGCCAGACCCTGAATCGACTTCGAATTTTACTGGTTTCCCCTCAATATTGATGTTTGCGTAATAGCGCTCAGAGTTAGAATTTTGAAAATTGTTCTGATAAACATCAATTATCCTGCAAACACCGTAATCTTCGTGTTGTATATTTTGAATTTGATCCGAGTTGTTGTGCGGTCGTACCATACCGTTTGTCTTCAATGACGTTATATACACTTTCCTCACGTGTCCCTTTTTGTTGCAACTTGAACATATCAACTTATCTTTTTTTGTGCGGCATTCTTTAGCCTGGTGATTGTTCCTCCCGCAGCGAAAACATAATCCGGCAATACCTAATACTTCATATTTCGCCTTTTTGCTGTTGACCTGTTGATTGCGACGTTTTCGTCCAATCCTCTTAATTTTCGAAATTTTATTTATATCCGTCGTGACGTTCGAAGCACCAGCTGTATCTGCCAGCTCTCTCGCATCAACCTTTGCGGCCTCAAGCGCTAAAGCTTTTGTGATAATCTCATCAAATTTTAGTGAACCCGCCTGTGTTAACTGTTCACGTATATAATTGTCCTTTACCCCTCGAATAAATTGAGCACGGAGAAAAATATCTGCAGGTACATGGGAATGTGAAAGCACACTCTCCTATTTCTGCACGAAGGGTTGCAACAAACTCGGCAATTGTTTGTTGGTCATTCTGGTATTTGGTCAAAAAGCGATGCTGTGCCACTAATATATTCCTTGTCGGTGAAAAATGACTTTTCAACAATTGCATTAAGTCATCATAATCCAGTTCAGCTGGAGTTTTCGGTGCAGCTAACGCTGTGATTATGTTGAACGTACTTATCTCAATTGAATTCAGTAGGAGTTTCAAGCAATAATCTTTATTAGCGCTAATGCCCTTCATTTCAATGTAATTTTGAAATCTTTGGATGTAATTTTTGTACGGCTCCTTTACCGGGTCAAACGGATCGAAATTTGGTACCAAAATATTGTTTGCCGTGTTATTTTGCACTTGCACTATTTGATGCCATTCTCATTTGTTCGAGCATTTGCATCTGTAGAATTTTCTCGAACTGGTTGGCGTCCATTTTGTCATTTAAAATGAGTATAGACTTTCTCGTACTATTATCTGAAATGTAAATTTCCGTATATTGTTTTTCCTCGTCGCCAATTTATGGTAACTAGTGGATGATGATAATTGAAAGGCTGTGTATTAATTCATCATTTATATTATTTATTTAATATTAATTCAAAGTAAACAAAAGTAGTATTAATACGAGTAATAATAAAAAGAGAATGAAACTATGAAAAACTTTCAAATTCGTACATGCACTTGCAATTCACTGCATAAAGTTAACAAGCGTATGAAGTTGACAACCGTTCATAATCAGAGATATATATAGTGATATAATACTTACACAGTTAGAATACAGCAACCAATGGCCTTACACCATGCAGCAGCCGTCCCCAATAAACGACGTATGTGGTCAAGAAAAATCACAGCTAACTTTGAAGGGATCTGGTCTCCTGAAAATCTCACCAGATTGTACAGTTAAGCTCAACTCACTCATCATTAAAGGCCATCAAACTGTCTCCACATCTCTCCAAACATAATACACAGCAATGAGCAACATAAATGACATCAGTTATCCAGACGAGGTTCAAATTGCAAGAATTCACAACAAGATTTATTTCGACCAAATTAACAATATCTCCGAAATACAAAGTAAATTACACCAAAGGCTATCTGCCGAACTTCAAATTAAACACATCAAATATCACCACGGGACCATTGCCTACGTTGCTCTCGTTCTCGTAATCATAATATGCTTGAGGATCGGCTGGAAAAGGGCACGTTGCAAGGGAATTAAATCAAGTCAACAAACTCCACGTCCAGCTGTACGTCAACATATCCCAACACCAGAATTTGAGGTATCAGTAGTTTAAATCTTCACTTCTAAGACATATGAAGGGCAATATAAGGTTATCACATTTGTAATTTTGTTGAGCATGACTCAACGGCGGGGTATATATTCAGACCTTCACTATGAATTCACGGTGGGCTTGAACTCGGCGTAAATGCATTTGTTTAGCACTTCCAATTTTGTTTTGGCATTCGATTCCTGGACCCATCAGAAGGTCAGAAAAAAAAATCCACCGTAATTCTTAGAGCCGATTTTGAGAAAAACGCGTTTTTCTGCAATATAATTTGTCTGGACAAAACACATGTATTAATGAAAACATTGGGAAATTGAAAATTTTTATAGCACATCTTCAGGATGAAGGATGGGTATTTGATTAAAACCAAGTTGTTTTGACATTGTCGAACGCTCAAAACTTACCATGAATACTCTCCGAAATAGTAATTCGACTCCAGAGAACTGGATTTGTGAGGCAAAAATTAAATTACTAGAAAAGTGGTATCTTTTTAATTGTTCTATTTTCTCGACAACTATTGTTCAATTTTTCTACAAAACACTTGTGAACACTTTGAAATAAGTTATGTGAGAACAACTAATAACATAAAACAAATAATAACGTGAAAACAAACAATAACATGAAATCAAAATTACTCATTTTTCGTCTACCGATTACTGACAAGTTACAAATGAACGCTGTTATATTCCTAGACCGCAGTCAGTAATTTATTACCATAATGGGGATGGTTTTTCCCAACCTTATATTTTTGCCAGGTCATTTTAAAATCGTGATGCACAGATTCCATGGCCTGTTCGCTAAAAAACCCTAATCCTTTTTTGGTTTTTGCACAAAACTCAGGAACATGAAAAAATACAGCGTGGACTTTTGGGGTTACACGAATCCGAAGATCAAGATAGTTTTTTTTGAACATTTCAATCGCTTCCAAGTAGTTTGATTTGAGATCATTTGAAAAACACGATTCAACCACTTCTCTAAAATCTTGGAAACATTTGACATAATCCAAGCATTCCGGTCTACAAATTTCGCGCAAAATGTCAATTTTCTCCAACAGCAGTTTGCACGAATTACCCGCAAAGGCAGGAGCCCCGTGCACAAAGTCTTGGGTAGCATTGCATCTTTTTGCCCATTTCTGACACTCGACATCGTACTCTTTTTTCATTCGATTGTAAAGAGTATTCACAACACCGAGCATTAAATGCAATTCAGGCGGTACCATGATATCAAGGATTTGTCTCGTGTCATTCGTGCCACTTGACAGAACGGGCGCATTTGAACAGTTTCTGTATTTTTTAGCAAGAGACTTTTTGAAGTTAATTTTCTCCCACTCCACATAGTTTTTTTTGGCAATTGTCTATCGTTCTTTTTTCACCGGATGTATCCAAGTTTTCTTTATCAGCAAAGCACCAGGTACATGGGAAGCTGCTTGAATGAGACATAATTCCCACTAATATATTAGCAAGTTTCAAGTCAGTCGCGATCGTTCCAGGAAAATGATTTATGTGCAATTTGTGAGACAGGCGATTAAAGATATATTTTAGGAAAAGGTTATCTGCTACAAAAGGGAGCTCCAAATTCACAAATAGGCAAGCCTGACATCTCATGCGCCCACGAAAATGAATATTTCTAAATTTCTAAATTTTTGCAGAAAAACGCGTTTTTCTCCAAATCGGCTCTAAGAATTACGGTGGATTTTTTTTCTGACTTTCTGATGGGTCCAGGAATCGAATCCCAAAACAATATTGGAAGTGCTAAACAAATGCATTTACGCCGAGTTCAAGCCCACCGTGAATTTTTTTCATATGTGCATAAGTACGTTTGTATAAATGTACAAACATACTTGCGTACATATGCCTGCACGAAATTAGTTGAACAACCTTAAATTGCTGACTTCATGTACTTTTTCTATTATTTGCTTTTATTTTTGCTGGATTTATGCAACAGTTAATTTAAGTTATGAGAAAAGAACTAAGTTTCAAGTTTTGCTGTAGTTTTTTGGTACTTTAAATTCATTTACTTTAGATTCTTGACAACAACCTTGAACCACTTTCAAGTTTATTTGCATTGCAATTGTCTGAGGTTTCATGTTTCCTGGAATTTCTTACACGTGTGGGAAAATGCATAAGCCCAAAAACAGAATTATATTATTAATAAATATATTATAAATAATTTACTGCAATTCGGCAATAAAATAGTATTTAAGGCTATGATTTAATTAAAATAAATTGAGAAGCAATTATTTAAGCAAACAAAGCAGTAATCTTGTTTTGTTCTCCAATCCTCCGCAATAACCAAGTTTAAGTGCTTGTGTTATCCAATTCCCTTTAACCAAGTTCAAGTGCTTCAGTTATTCCAATATCAAAAACAATCAAGTTTAAGTACTTGTGTTACCTGCATAATTGTTCCGGTGATTCCGCCCGGACAAAACAACACTGACCTGCAAATCAGCTGAGTTATAAACAAAAGTAATAAAACAGGCAACTGATGTTTCTTTTTTGTTTTTTGATAACTAAAACTGTCTTATAATTTATAATTTTTTTTTTTATACATAAAAGTAACCAAAAAGGCAATTGACGTTGTTATTTTACTAGTTAAAACTATTTTTCAGTTCAGGAAAAACAAAATTGGTATCAAAAATTAAAAAAAAAAAGTAAAAGTGCTATATTCGGCTGTGCCGAATCTTAAATACCCTTCACAGATGTAATTCTTCTTTCTTTCTTTGTTGCCAAAACAGAAAGTAGGTTTAATTAAAAAATCAAAATGATGTTATCGGTTACTTTTATATATAAGAAAACGTTTAAACTTTTCGGCTAGGAAGCTAATTGTTTGGATTTTCTTATATCTAATTCGTCTTTCAAAAATATTATTTGTATTTGTATGTTGAAATACTTTACAAAGTAAATTTGCAAAGTATTTGGTGCACAGATTCCGACGGGGTGACTCAGACCATATGCCGGCGATGTTATTAACCCGTATTTTCTTCCGTTACTGTGACTGACTGTACACGACCTATGCCTTCACATAGGAAGTAGCAACGTAGTTAACCACGGCAGAAGAACTGTAAAATAATACAGTTATCTGAGATGTTGAAATTAACTAGTGCGAGTGAGACGCAAAACTCTCGAAAGAGAGTAAACAATCAGTGGTCTGGCTGCACTTAAAAAATAATTGCCAACGAGGCTTGATGTTAACTGACTCAGCTGCTTTGCGACTAAAAAAATATTATATATACAATATTTAATTTACAAACAAAACAAAAAATCCGTTTCATGTACCCCAAAAAGTTCTAATTGTCCAACCGTAGAATCGTCTTTTAGATTTTGTTGGTTTTTAATACCAGTTTACTTCTTTCTGATATATAAAGTAGGTATAATTCATCATAAAAATCAAAACTAACAAATAAAATGGCTGCTTTTATGAATCAGAAAATGTCGGTTTTCCAACCCTGGAACCGATTTTTTAATTTTTAAATACTAATTTATTTATTTTTTGATATATAAAATAGGTTTAATTCACTAAAAACTTAAAATTTGTAATTTATGTACATACTTTTATGTACCAAAAAATTTCAATTTTCCAACCCTGGAACCGAATTTATAATTTTTTGATACTAGTTTAATTTTTTCTGAAATATCTAATAGGTTTAATTCACTAAAATCACAAAATTTGAATTTATGTATGTACTTTTGTGTACGAAAAATATTTCGATTTTCCAACTCTGGAAGTGAATTTTCATTTTTTACCAATGCAATTCTTAGTGAGGTGTAACATAGTTTTACTTGACAGAAAAATTAAAATCTCTAAACTTTTTGGTCACTTTCATGTACCATAAAATATTTCATTTGTCCAACCCTGGGGTCAAAATTTTGATTCTTTAAAATTTTAATACCAATTTTGTTCTTCCTGAATTATAAAACAGCTTTAATTAGCAAAAAGAAACAACGTCAATTGCCTTTTTGGTTACTTTTATGCAGCATAAATATATCAATTTCCCAACCCTGGAAATGATATTTACATTTTTTTTACCAATGCAACTCTTAATGAAGCATGAAATAGTTTTATTTAAGATAAACTTACTGTTTGTAACTCTTAATGTCATTTTTATGTACCACAAAATATTGCAGTTATCCAACCCTGGAATCAATATTTTTTTTTCTTTTTTTTAATTTTTGATACCAATTTTGTTTTTCCTGAACTGAAAAATAGTTTTAACTAGTAAAATAACAACGTCAATTGCCTTTTTGGTTACTTTTATGTATAAAAATGAAATTCCAATTTCCCAACCCTGGAAGCGAAATTTAAATGTTTTAAAATTTTCTTTATCAATGCAAATCTTCATGTCGTATAATGTAGTTTTGTTTATGAAAAAATCGAATTTTGCTACCATTTTGGTTATTACATGTACTACAAAATATTGCATGTAAAAACGTTTTGTTAAAGAAAAACTAAAAATGTTTAACAAATTTAGTTTCTACATGTACTACAAAATACGGAATAGACCGAAAATAAATTTTAAATTTCCCATCCCTGGAAAATTTTTTTTTTTTTTAGTTTTAAATAGACCATTGAGGCTCCCCAAAGCATGAAATAGGTTTAATTTACAAACTTAAAAAAAATAATTGATTTTTGGTATAAATTTTGCGTCGAGAAATAGGTGTAAGCTGCTCAGCACTGGAACCATACTTCGGATCTTTCTGAATTTCAATAGCACCCCATTTAATTTCATTTCCAATCCAACGGTCGAAGAACGAAGTCTCTAGCTATTCTGGGGGCTTGGGAAAACCGAGTTCACGAACAGACGGTAGGACAGACGGACATTGCTCAATCGTCATCGCTATTCACAAGGAACCAGAATATATATACTTTATTATAACCTATATATACCCCTTCACTTTTTTGTAAAGGGTATAAAAATATTGATTCCAGGGTTGGATAACTGCAATATTTTGTGGTACATAAATATGACCTAAATGGTTACAGATACTAAGTTTTTCTTAAATAAAACTATTTCATGCCTCATTAAGAGTTGCATTGGTGAAAAAAATTAAATTCCGTTTCCAGGGTAGGGAAATTGATATATTTATTCTGCATAAAAGTAATCAAAAAGGCAATTGACGTTGTTTCACTTTGCTAATTAAAGCTGTTTTATAATTCAGGAAGAACAAAATTGGTATTAAAATCTTAAAATATCAAAATTTCGACTCCAGGGTTGGACAAATGAAATATTTTATGGTACATGAAAGTGACCAAAAAGCCTAAAAATTTTAATTTTTTTGGCAAGTAAAACTATGTTACACCTAACTAAGAATTGGTAAAAAAATAAAAAATCGCTTCCAGAGTTGGAAAATCGAAATATTTTTCGTACATAAAAGTACATACATAAATTAAAATTTTGTGCTTTTAGTGAATTAAACCTATTTTATATTTAAAAAAATTAAGTTAGTATTAAAAAAATAAAAATTAGGTTCCAGGTTTGGAAAATCGACATTTTCTGATTCATAAAAGCAGCCATTTTATTTGTTATTTTTGATTCTTATGATGAATTATACCTACTTTATATATCAGAAAGAAGTAAACTGTTATCAAAAACCAACAAAATCTAAAAGACGATTCTACGGTTGGACAATTAGAACTTTTTGGGGTACATGAAACGGATTTTTTGTTTTGTTTGTAAATTAAATATATATAATAGTTTTAAAAGACGTTCATAGGTATTAGATATAAGAAAAGCAAAACATTTAGCTTCCTAGCCGAAAAATTTAAACGTTTTCTTAAACATAAAAGTAGCCGATAACATCATTTTGATTTTTTAATTAAACCTACTTTCTGTTTTGGCAACAAAGAAAGAAAGAGGAATTACATCTGTGAAGGGTATTTAAGATTCGACACAGCCGAATATAGCACTTTTACTTGTTTTTTATTTATTTGAAGTTTATTGAACCTCCGCATATATTTTGCCTCCTTTAGTTAATTGAATTGCACACCTTTTTTTGCTTTGGTTTATTTATAATTGAAACTTGATACTTAATATTTGTTGTTCTTTGGTTATTTATTGTATATAATTCACTTATACACTTGTTTTGTGTCATTGACATTAAACTTAACATTTATTGTAAGCCCAACAGAAATATTATTAGCAAATTAAGCATAACCCTTATTGTAAAATTAGTATATAAGTTGAAAATAATTACTAATAAAAATCACTCTTTTATTTTGAAAGCAAAAACCAAGTCTTTTAAGTAAGAGCAAGCAACACAGTTAAAGTGCTGTTGTTGTAAAAATCAAAGTCAAGTTCAAGATAGTTAAAGTGCTATATTGAACATCTTTGAATCAAACTCAAGTTCAAGATAGTTTAAATGCTATATTAAACATTTTTGATAGCATAAACATTTTGGTGACCCCGACGTGATATAATGTGATCCCTGCAACAACATGGCTTCGTTTGAGGAATTGGTGGCCAGCCAAAAGCAGACTGGTGAAAAAATTGAGGTCATCATACGAAACTATAAGGACCCATCATCCCGGAAGACATCCCCCAGCTTTTTCCAAGAGAGATTGGGAAGGCTGGATGAAGAATGGGCCTTCGAAACAGCCGACAACAAAATTCGACTGATCGACAACATACCATTGGACCACCAATATTTTACAGATGATTATTACACGGCAGTCATGAACATTGTTCACCAATACAAGGAGGAATTTAAACAGTCAATCTTGAAAACAATTCCTCCTAGCACAAAAGAAAAAATTACAACTCAAAATCCTTCTATAGGAGGTATTCAAGTCACAACGTTAGAAACTGGTAAGCTTACCAGACTTATACGAACACAAGTCTACACTAGAGCGTATATTAAACCACGAATTCTCACAAGAACATATCGTATCTGCAACTAAGCTTTGGCAATCTATTGAAAGCATTCATTATGAGATCGCTGAAATGTGCGGTGATAACGGCAATCAAGGCTACGATATGGACAGGTTTATCGAGCTAGAAAATCATCTACGGACGGCGTCCAGAAGCATAACTTCAACTAATCCCAATTCAATAAATCGCAGTAATAGCAATCAGTCAGATGCTATGCCAATACCAAAAATTACAAATTCAAGGTTTCATGGAAATTACCTAAAATGGCAGGAATTCCACGACCTATTTTCATCACTAATTGTAAATCAGTCAATACCAGAGGTTCAAAAAACTTGGTATTTGAAAACACATTTGGTTGGGGAAGCTGGAAATCTAATAAAACACTTCACTGCATCTGGCGAAAATTTCCATGACACATGGGCATTGGTGGTGGATCGCCATAACAACAAGAGATTGTTGGTCAGCAAACTAGTGCAAGAACTAGTCGATTCACCAATTAAGGTATCAAACGACAACTACAAGACACTACATGATAAAACTCAGGAGTGTCTTTTAGCACTCAAAAATCTAAATATAGATTTTCAAATTGGGATCCATTACTTCTGCATCTCTTATTGAAAAGATTGGACAGCTCCACACGCCTTCGCTATGAGTAGTCACTGTTACAGCCTCGAGAAGTGCCAACAATTAAAGCATTGCTCGAATTCTTAGAGAAACATTTTCAATCCATGGAAGCTATGGATAAAGAAAAATCAAATTACAAGGCAAGGGTTTGCACATCTATAATAACCAGAGATCAACGAAATGAAATGTGTAACATGTGCAAAAAAGGAACACATCCATTATTCGCGTGTAAAGAATTTCTTAAAGCTTCACCTTCTGCTCGGTTGCAATTCACCCAAGGTCAAAGACTATGTGCGAACTGTCTAAAAGCTGGCCATAAAGCAACAGCCTGCCTTTAAAGAGGGTGCACTCACTGCAATAAAAACACAACACGCTATTTCATTTAAATGGCTTCCTTCCAAATGACAGCAAACCAATAAGAAATGTTTTACAAAACCAAATGTCGGTTAAGCACCAATCAGCTGTGCATAACATCCCTTCACCTATTAACCACCAAGAAGCTACATCGCTTACCACCTGTAATACCTCGAAGCCAAACATAATTGGCAGCGACTGACATTATCATGTACTAAAAGCAGAGTAACAGCACCCACCTTCGTCGGCCCTGTAGCAAAAATTAGCCGGCGAAGTAAAAGGTTCAAATAGCTACAAAAACAACTGTCTATTTTCTCTTCTTTCCTAATCTGTCCCCTCAATACTATCCCCTCGTTTTCAGTTCCGGCGCAATGCATTGCATATGTAGGGGTCATCCCCTGAGTGCTGGTCCTAGATAAAAAAAAAAAAAAAAAAATATATCCTACTTATTACAGCAATGGTAACGTTAAGGCTCGCAACTAAATTGTGTTAGTGAGCGACTAATCAAACGCCTTGGAATATCGCCCAAGTCAACATCAATTTATAGAAATGGAATTGGATCAAGTAACACAAAGTCTCAATACCGAGTATACGTCGCTTTACACTCACGCATCAACAAGTTCACAACAAGACTAAAAGCAGCAGTACTTTCACATATAATTTCACCACAACCTTCGCAACTAATCAATATTAACAACTGGTCAATTCCGAAAAACATCGTTCTAGCCGATCCAGAATTTCATCAGCCCGTTTTAGTGGGCGCCGAGTTTTACCATCAGTTGCTGTCAGTCGGAAAATTCTAGCTAGGCAAAGATCTACCTACAATACAGAATACCGTACTAGGTTGGGTTATTGCTGGACCGGTTGGCGGACTCGATGCACCTCCTTTGGCATGCGGAGTATGTACCGGAGATGAATCCAGCTTAGAAGAAGCCATTGGTCAGCTCTGGAAATTTGAGACAATACATCCAGTTCATGAAAGAATACGAAGCCTTGGGTCACATGACAGAAATAGATATAAACTCCACTGCCAAGCCGAAGTATTTCATTCCGCACCATTGCGTAGTTAGGTCAGAAAGTCATACAACTAAATTACGACTGGTATTTGATGCTTCTACTAAAACTTCTGATTGCATGTCAATAAATGATCTTATGTTTACTGGACCCACAATTCAAAGTGACTTTTTTCTCTCCTGTTGCGTTTTCGGCTACCAATATTTGTTTTCACTACAGATATCCAAAAGATGTATCGACAAATTCTAATGCACCCAGAAGATAGAAAATACTAGCTTATCATCTGGAGAGGAAACACCAATATGCCTCTGAAATACTACCAACTTAACACAGTTACTTATGGAACACGATCAGCACCATATCTGGCTACAAAATGCTTAGAAAGGATAGCGATGGAAAACATGGCACGGTATCCCTATGGAGCTCAATTTCTATTAGAAAATTTCTACGTGGATGATGGCATTGGAGGAAATGACAACTTAAACATAGCACTAGTACAGCAAGTGGAGTTACAACATATACTACAAAAACACGGCTTCTACCGACAAAAATGGAGCGCAAATCATAAGCAACTCATCCCAAACAATGCTGAACAACAACAAGAAGTCAACATTGACTTTAACAATGAAAACAATCAGTACGTAAAAACTTTGGGGCTAACCTGGATGCCAAATATAGACAAGTTCTCCTTCACAGTCAACCTAGGAGATGTGCAAACTGGCACAAAACGCTCAGTTAGCTCCGATATAGCTAGAGTGTTTGATCCATTGGGAATGCTCTCACCGATCATTGTTACGGCGAAAATGTTCCTTCAAGAACTATGGCAAATAAATTCAAACTGGGATGACCCTCTGACATCTGATCTTCATCAAAGATGGTGTACATTCCGTGAGGACTTAGTAAATATAAACAATATCCAAATCTCCCGACATATATTTGAAGGACATGTATCATCAAATATACAACTTCACGCATTCGCAGATGCATCGGAAAAAGCGTATGGTGCAGCACTGTACATCAGATCTGTTATCAAGAACGAGCAAGTAATAGTAATATTACTTTGCGCCAAATCACGAGTAGCACCAGTAAAACGTCAGACATTACCTCATCTCGAGTTATGCGCTGCACTGTTAAGTGTTCAACTCACGGCAAGATTTAAAAAGGAGTTAAAACTTGAAGATACACCAACTTATTTCTGGACTGACTCAGAAATCGTTTTGGCCTGGAAATCTCAACCGGCAGATATTGTATCAAGAGGTCTTTCCCCAAAAAGGTTAACAACAAATACATTATGGTTCTACGGCCTTTTGTTTCTGCATGGGCGGAAGGATATTTGTCCACCAACCTTTGATGGTGCAAGGCAGAACTGATTGCACTGAAATGGAACAAAAGAAAACAACTACAGTCGCAATAACCAATGACAGTTCAACAAATATTATGTATGAAATAAGACACAATGGATTATATAACAAACTACAACGAGTAGTAGGTTTTATGCTGAGGTTTATAAATAACGCAAGAGGATTAAGAACACAAAGAAATTTCACTTTATCAACGCTGGAGCTTTAGCGAGCTACTATCACCATTATTGGGGCAATGCAGCAGTCCGATTTTAAAAACAATTTAAGACATTTGGCAATACACAACACAGTACACAAAAATAGTCTGCTTAAAAATCTAACGCCTTTTTTGGATAGCAATGGCACTATCAGAGTAGGAGAATGTTTGGAATCATCAGAACTTTCGTACGACGCCAAACACCCAATGGTGATTCCCTACCTCGATCCGTTATCAAAGGTGCTAATGCAAACGATTCATGTACAAAATAGACACTGTGGTCCTCAAGCGCTGCTGTCATACACAAGGTAAAAATACTGGCCAATAAAGGGAAAGTCAACAGCCCGATCGATTGTCCAACACTCAAATTATGGGAAATCTGCCATCAACCAGAACCAGTTCAGTTCGACCCTTCATTAACTCTGGAGTGGATTTTTGTGGCCCATTTTGGGTTCACTATAAGATCAGAGGAACCAAGGCGGTGCATCTAGAAGTAGTTAGCAGTTTAACTACAGATGCACTTATAGGGGAATTAAAAAGATTCATAAGCAGACGAGGTCACTGCAAAAATTTGTACTGTGACAATGCTACTAACTTTGTTGACGCCAATAATCAACTGGCAGAATTATCAGAAGTGATTTACGAGAACTTGGCTGTCGAAAAAATAGATAAAGAACGCACAGCACGATGCATGATGTTTCACTTTATACCACCAAGAGCACCTCATTTCGGTGGCTTATGGGAAGTAGCTGTAAAATCAGCCAAACATCTCCTGATGAGAAGTGTGTCAACAGCATCACTGACATATGAGGAACTCGACACAGTGGTCATAGAGATTGAAGGAATTCTTAACTCTCGACCCATAAGTCCGATGTCAGTTAAACCAAACGATTTGGCGGCATTAATACCTGGCCATTTTCTTATAGGAGCACCGCTAAACTCCCAAATTGAATCCGATACAAATGGAACACACAACAGGACAACATCAAAACAGGAGACATGGTAATAGTGAAGGAAGAAAACACAGCTCCATTACAGTGGCCACTAGGAAGAATCATAAAAACACATACGGGCGATGGTGGCTTCATTCGAGTAGCAGATGTCAAGACATCAATGGGGGTTTGCAGAAGACCAATTTCCAGGCTAGCACAATTACCAATTAACAATTCTAAAGAGGACGAACCCACTCAATAAGCCAAAACATTTTCACTATTATGATGGCGGTCATTTTAATGCCGCTAGTATTAATGGCACAGATTCTCAACAAACAATTCGGGAAACAGCTAGGCATACATTTTGAAGCCATTGGATCGGCAACAATTTCATCTTAAGACTGGCAGATCCTAATTTATTACGACTTACAGGAATTTTGGTCTGAATCAGACATGTTTGCAAGCGGTACCAGAGCTTTAAGCAATTTATGTGACGACATGCAAAATAAATCAACGTGTCAAAACCTTGTCAAATACTTTGAACATACCAAAAATGAGTTAGACATAAGCAGCACTCTACTTTCCGGCAGAAGACACAAAAGGGGAGCAATCAATTTAGTGGGAAACATCGCAAACTCACTATTTGGCGTACTGGACTCAAAATATGCAGAAGAGAAGGCAAACACTATTTCCCAAGTTAAGCAAAATGAGGCACATCTGCTCAGCCTGTTAAGAAATCGAACGTCAATTGTAGACTCCACTATGAACATCCTGAAAGCAGACCAAGGGCTAATAAAAAAGAAATTTTACCAAATCGATCAACAAATATCGCAAGTATACAACAAGATACACAACGTCTCTCATCACTATCCATTCAACTAACGATCACTGCGGCAAACTTGCAACATATACAGTCTTCAATACTGGATATTTCTACAAATCATCACGGTATTATAAGCCCGCTTATCCTTACTCCGTACCAATTACAACAGGAAATAGACAAAATCAGAATGCATTTATCAGAGTCGCAGAATGATACATTGCAATTGTACAAATTGATGAAAGTGGAAAGGTGGACTCACGAATAACACCGTCATATTCCGCGTTAATTTGCCATTAGCATGACCAGTTTTTAGTATTCAACCTTATAGCAGTGCCAAATTGGATCAACGATACCTTATTATCAATAAAACCATGCTTTTCTATTTTGGCCGTCAATGTCGTCCGTCGTCAGTATTTTACTATTGACAACACTGAACTTAACTTATGCGACGTCATCAAAGAAGATAGATTTGTGTGTTCCAAAGTACAGATACTGTATGAATCAAGTTCACCAATATGCTCCTGCGAAATAAATTTATTTCACAACGAAACTAAAGCTGACTGCCCCGTTCAACAAATAAAGGCCACCAATGCTTGGATTCCCCTCCATCACCAGAATAAATGGATTTACGCACTACCCACGGCAACTCATACAACGAGTATGTGTGAGAAAGATATCAATCAATTTACACAAAAGGGTTCGGGGTTGCTTTATAGAATCGGAATGTACTCCCAAAAATAAGTTCATGTCAATACAAGGGCAACAGAGAACATCCAGCTCACTCAAGGCATCTCACACCAAGCTTTGGGAAATAACAGAACTAACCCATTCAACACGTCTAAAGCCATTACTCAATAAAATACATACAAGCGAGTACAATTCACAAATACAAAACCTAACAGAGTTACAAACTTCACTAAGGGCGCAGGAGATACTTCAGCTACCAAATAAAATTAAGACTCATAATTATCATCACATGACTGTCGGTTACTCAGCCTTAATCATCACTTTCTGCATTTTATTTTATCTAATTGCAAAACAAAAATGTAAGCGCCAACCGATTCCAGCACCTCGCAAGCAACAAACAACGCCGGACTTCACGGTGCATATTTGATCAATATCAACAGCAGACCTTAACGAAGTTTCAAACAGCATTCAACCCAACCTCTCATAAGTCAAGGGGAGCATGTTAATAAATAATTTTATTGTTTTTTATTTATTTTAAATTTATTGAACCTATGCATATATTTTGCCTACTTTAGTTAATTGAATTGCATACCTTTTTTGGCTTTGGATTATTTATAATTGAAACTTGATACTTAATATTTTTTGGTCTTTGGTTGTTTATTGTAACTTTAATTAATTCACTTATTCACTTATTTTGTGTCATTGACATTAATCTTAAAATTTATTGTAAACCCAACAGAAATATTATTAGCAAATTAAGCATAAACCTTATTGTAAAATTAGTATATAAGTTGGAAATAATTACTAATAAAAATCACTCTTTTATTTTGAAAGCAAAAGCCAAGTCTTTTAAGTAAGAGAAAGCAACACAGATAAAGTGCTGTTGTTGTAAAAATCAAACTCAAGTTTTTTTTTTTTTTTTTTTTTTTTTTTTAGGAGTAGGACCAGCACTCAGGGGATGTCCCCTATATATGCAATGCATTGCGCTGGAACTGAAAACGAGGGGATAGTATTGAGGGGACAGATTAGGAAAGATGAGAAGATAGACAGTTTTTTTTTGTAGCTATTTCAACCTTTTACTTCGCCGGCTAATTTCTTGCTACAGGGCCGACGAAGGTGGGTGCTGTTACTCTGCTTTTAGTACATAATTGGGTCAGTCGCTGCCAGTAATTGTCCAGTGATCAGTGCTATGCCTTCATCACTGAAAACAGGCTGGCAACAACTAGCACAACCACGTACTAATGCTGATCAGAAGAATTCAACACAATATTTTATGACTCAGCGGGGGCTCGAACTCACGACCATCCGCTTCATAATCTCGTGTTCTACTACTTCAGCCAACAGCACCCACAATTTTTTTTTTTTTTTTTTTTTTTTTTTTTTTTTGATTTTATTAAAACCAGCTTTTTTTTTTTTTTTTTTTTTTTTTTTTTTTTTTTTAGGAGTAGGACCAGCACTCAGGGGATGACCCCCACATATGCAATGCATTACGCCGGAACTGAAAACGAGGGGACAGCATTGAGGGGACAGACCAGGAAAGATGAGAAGATAGACAGTTGCTCCTGTAGCCACCTCAACCATTCACTTCGCCGGCTAATTTTTGCTACAGGGCCGACGAAGGTGGGTGGTGCTTTTTAGTACATGATAGTGTCAGTCGCTGCCAATTATGTTCAGTGATCAGTGACTATGCCTTCATCATTGAAACAGGCTGGCAACAACTAACACAACCACGCACTAATGCTGAAAAGAAGAATTCAACACAATATTTTCATGACTCAGCGGGGGCTCGAACTCACGACCCTCCGCTTCATAGTCTCGTGTTCTACTACTTCAGCCAACAGCTGAAGAAGATAGTTAAAGTGCTATATTGAACATCTTTGAATCAAGCTCAAGTTCAAGATAGATTAAGTGCTATATTGAACATTTTTGATAGCTTAAACAAAACGTTTATGGATGTTGATCGGCTCAAAGGAAAAGCTATCATTACAGGAAATGAGTGACCGAAACTAATACACGCATAATTTTTTTACTAATATATTTGCAACAATTTATGTATTACCGTACATATGATTGTCACTCTTGATGTAGACAACAATCATTGGCGACAATTGCATGTAGTAGTTTAATTTTTAAATGTGGCATTTCAGTTTTTATATCTGTGCGCTGCAAAGTGAAATAAGAATGAAATAGTTTTTCAAAGTTTAAAAATTTTCAGTAGAACAAAAAACTGCAAATTGTTATAACTTTCACAAAAAAGTGAAAGGGTGAGCATAGGTTTGTCATTCCGTGTGTAATTTCTTCGATCTGCACATGGGACCCCATAAAGTATATATGTATATTCTGGATCCTTATGCATAGCGATGACGATTGAGCGATGTCCGTCTGTCCGTCCGTCTGTACGTGAAATCGGTTTTCCCAAGCCCCCAGAAGAGCTAGAGACTTCGTTCTTGGACCGTTGGATTGGAAAAGAACTTAAATAGAGTGAAATTCAGAAAGATCCGAAGTATGGTTCCAGAGCTGGGAAGCTTACACCTATTTCTCGACGCAAAATTTTTTTTTTTAGGAGTAGGACCAGCACTCAGGGGATAACCCCTACATATGCAGTGCATTACGCTGGAACTAGGAAAATAGGTTTTGGGAAGCAGGATAAAGGGAGTAGTGTCTGTGGATATTCGACTTGAACCCCCCCAAATTGTAAGTGGCGGGGAAGACATCTGCAGGTAGTTTGTTCCACATACGGACTGTTCGGCCAAAAAACGAATTTTCTCTGTTATGCGTAGTGCGATTCGTTGGAATATCGACCACAAACGCATGCGCTCTTGATGAAAAACGCGTTGAGCATAAGAAAGAATGGGTTTCAGGAACAAGTTCCCTAATTTCACCAGAACACCTGCCATTATAGTAACGATAGCACAACAATACGCACCCCACATTGCGACGATGCTCAAAAGAGTCAATAGAGTTGGCTACCCTACTGTCTCCGATGAGTTTTATGGCCCTCTCCTGTACGCGGTCGAGTAACTTCAAAATAGACTTTGAAGCACCGACCCAAACATGAGAGTTGTATTCCATCTTCGGTCGGATGTAATTGGTGTAAATATTAAGAAGATCAGAAAGGTTGAAGTATCTCTTGCACCGTCTTAAGAAGCCAAGGCACTTGAATGCTTCTTTTGCGACCTGAAATACATGTTCCGTCCATCTGACATCACACTACGCTTTCATGCCCAAAATATCAAGAGCCCCTGACTCCATAATACTTACACCACCCATAGAAACAGACGAAGCAGCATGGTCATACGTACGTCGATGCGTAAGGATACAACACTGGGTCTTACGGGCATTAAAATCGACCTGTTCGCCTGACCCCATTCGGAAATATTCGCGGGGTCACTATCCAGAACGTCATTCATAAACTGCTTCCTCGTCTCGATTTCAGACGTTGACGGCCTGCAGTTAAATGAATAGGAATCCGAAAGGCTGCTATTATCTGCGAAAGAGTAAAGAGGACAGGAAGTTTGGGAGAGTACATCGTTAAGAAACATTAGAAATAGAGTAGGAGAAAGAACGGAGCCCTGCGGTACCCCTGAGTTGACTCTGATCTCATCGGATGAGACCCCATCTATAACAACTCGTATAGAGCGATCCCTAAGAAAGCTCGATATAAACCGAGAGAAGGTATCTCCGACACCAAATGCAATAAGTTTGGACAGGAGTGCTCCATGCCACACTCTATCGAACGCCTTAGAAATATCTAGAGCCACCACTTTACTTTCGCCAAAACGGTGTATGGAACTACACCAGTTTTCCGAAAGGAGGGCCAATAGGTCACCCGTAGAGCGGCCTCTGCGGAAACCATACTGGCGGTCGTTTAGTAAACTGTTGGACTCCAGATATTTCACAAGATGGAAGTTAAGCATAGTTTCCATCACCTTCGATATAGCAGAACATATTGCAATCGGGCGGTAATTTTCAGGGTTATTAGCCACTCCCTTTTTGGGGATTGGCGTTACTTTAGCAACCTTCCAGCACGTTGGAAATCTACCGGAGTGGTATAGTGTACTGAAAAGTTTGGCTAATGGACCTGCTAACGTCGAAGAGCACTGCTTTAGGACCAGTGCAGGGATTCCATCCGGCCCAGGAGACTTCCTGGGTTCCGCAAGAACCCTTTTAACTGCACGCGCTCGAAAAAATATATTTGGCATAGTTACGGATACTCTCTCGAGCGCGGGGAGTGGTTGAGAGCTATCAGGCAAGTGAGAGTTACTTGCAAATATTACAGCCAATATATTAGCTTTATCAACCGGGTCAGTAAATATTTGGTCATTCCTCAAAAGAGTCGGAATTGAAGAACTACCACTTTTGACGAATGACCAAAAACTCTTACTACCCCTGGGGGCAGTGAGAATTCTATTGCGAATACGCTACTCGTATAAAGCCTTTTCGCGTCTTAACACTTTGGCACACGAAGATCTTTCCTTCTTGCGTAGCAAATCAGTATTCGCATTTTTGTTATTACGCCAAGTACTGAATGCTGCCTCTCTGGATCGCAACGCATCTTTACATGCCTGGTTAAACCAAGACTTCGCCCTAGGTTTAACCGAAATTTGCTTACAGGGAATAAAAGCTTTCATCCCCAGTAGAATTGTGTTTTCAACCATTTTCGCCATGGAATCGACATCATTGTCAAGAAAACATAGTTTCCAATTAAAATTCCGAAAGAATTCGTTGAGCTCGGCCCAACGACCCTTTTCGTAAATATATTTACTACGCTTCGTGGCTGCACGCGAATCGTTGCGAAGTTTGGAGAACGGAAAGGTTGCTGAAATAGTGCAATGATCCGAGTTACCGAGAGGTGCATTGACGGTAACTTCATACTTTTCAGGATGTGAAGTTAGAAAAAAGTCAAGCGTATTATGTTGGTGCCCTTCAACACATGGAATATGTGTTGGTTCATTAACTAATTGCACGAGGTGATTGTGCGCGGCGAACAACTCAGCAAATTGGCTCTCTGAGGTTGTGTGGCTCGAATGGCGAAGCCAAGATGTGTTATGAACATTGAAATCACCAGCAACTACAATTTCACTGCTCAGACAACTATCAAGAATCTTCGATATGGAGTCGGAAAGAGTATCGAAGCCATGTATGGTAGCATCTCTTTCCGCGCTTCGACTTCTATACAGAAACCCGAAATGTAAAAAGTGTGTACCGACTTTGAATTTAACCCAAAGACAGCTAAATTCTGCGTCACACATGCCTAATGGTTGCTGGCTTTGGTACACAACTTCATTACGTACGTATATTTCAAGGCCCCTATGAAGATTAAAAAGCGACAGGAGGTGACACCCGGGCAAATGAAAATCCTGTGGATCAGCATCCTCATGTACCTGGGTTTCACTTAAGGCGAAAACATCCGGCCGATGGAGACAAACGTGAGCATATACAGAAAAGAAATTCGCTCTTAACCCACGTATGTTAAAGAAGTCGATTCTAAATATACCCACCATCACAAGATGATAGAAAAAAAACCGAAATCCAAACTCTAGATTAGCGCATACGATGCAATGACAACAACTGCAGTGACCATTCACTAGTCAAAAATCAATTATTTTTTTTAATGTTTGTAAAATAAACCTATTTCGTGCTTTGGGGAGCCTCAATGGTCTATTAAGAACTAAAAAAATAAAAAAGAATTCCAGGGATGGGAAATTGAAAAAAAAAATTTAGCCTATTCCGTATTTTGTAGTACATGTAATAACTAAAATTGTTGAAAATTTAAAGTTTTTCTTTAAAAAACCACTATATACGTCATGAAGATTTGCATTGGTCAAAAAAAAATGTATATTCAAATTTTGTTTCCAGGGGTGGGAAATTGAATTTTTTTATACATAAGAGTAATCAAACAGGCAACTGATGTTTTTTTTTTTTGTTTTTTGATAACTAAAACTGTCTTATAATTTAGGAAGAACAAAATTGGTATCAAAAATTCAAATATAAAACTTAAAATTTTGAATCCAGGGTTGGACAAATGAAATATTTTATGGTACATGAAAGTGGCCAAAAAGTTTAAAAATTTTAATGTTTTTGTCAAGTAAAACTATGTTACACCTCACTAAGAATTGCATTGGTAAAAAAATAAAAACTCGCTTCCAGAGTTGGAAAATCGGAATATATTTCGTACATAAAAGTACATACATAAATTCAAATTTTGTGCTTTTAGTGAATTAAACCTATTAGATATTTCAGAAAAAATTAAACTAGTATCAAAAAATTATAAATTCGGTTCCAGGGTTGGAAAATCGAAATTTTTTGGTACATAAAAGTAACCATATAAGTTCACAATTTTGGTTTTTTTTCAATGACTTAAACCTATTTTATACTTCGCTAAGAATTAAATTGGTATTAAAAATTTTAAAAACTCTGTTTCAGGGTTGGAAAATCGAAATTTTCTGATTCATAAAAGCAGCCATTGTATTTGTTATTTTTGATTTTTATGATGAATTATACCTACGTTATATATCAGAAAGAAGTAAACTGGTATTAAAAACCAACAAAATCTAAAAGACGATTCTACGGTTGGACAATTAGAACTTTTTGGGGTACATGAAACGGATTTATTTCTTTTTGTTTGTAAATTGAAAATATTTAACATTTTTGAAAGACGTTCAGAGGTATTAGATATAAGAAAAGCCAAACATTTAGCTTCCTAGCCGCAAAATTTAAACATTTTCTTAAATATAAAAGTAACTGATAACATCATTTTGATTTTTTAATTAAACCTACTTTCTGTTTTGGCAAGAAAGAAAGAAAGAAGAATTACATCTGTGAAGGGTATTTAAGATTCGGCACAGCCGAATATAGCACTTTTACTATTTTATACTACTTTATATGACAAAGAGGTATTCAATTGTATATTTTCTTGGAAGAATAGAGATATTGATTTAAAATTTTTACAGTGGATAGATATGACCACGGTTCATCAATTTCTTGTAAAAAGTGAAAATTGTAAGATTTTGAGTTGACTCTCTTTAAAGGAACCAGTGCGATATGTAAGTATACTGAATTGATCTTTTTTTTGCTGTATTAATATAAATTATTTGATAGGCTTTTATATTAAATATATGATAAATGATTGAAAGCATAAGGCAAAGTCTACATCAGTTATCAAAAAATCTGGTTACATCAGGAAACGTTGAGTGAAGACCATGAAATCTTTAAATCCAACAAGTTGAAAGCGATTGCAATTGTCAAAAAAAAAATTTTGTTTCCCATTTGTACTTAAATATTTAATATTTACTAGGTCACGTCCAAAATATAGCTGATGGAACAATAAAAAAAAAACAAACGAGAGAAGTACATATATATTTGGGGTATTCACACTGTTTGCTATTTAGTCATATTGTCATAATATTTTAAGCCAGTTTAAAAAAGTTGTTGTTGTGCTGCAACAAAAAAGTCATAAAATAATAGCACTCTTTCAGGTGTATTTTTGTTTTGTCATAATAGCTCTAGAGATCTGAGTCGAACGGCTGAAAATCTTTAGGCGAGACCGCGACAGTATATGTTTGCCGCCGTTACCTATATATGATTCATGACTAAAAAACGGCTAAAAAATTATTCATACATATATGAATAATTCTGTACATTAAATCACATTTTTATAACATGAAAATAAAAATTAAAAAAGAACTAAATCGCAAAAACTAAATACATACAAGTGAAACATTTTTCTCGTTTAACTTACGTAGCTGGCAGCCAATCAATGCTTTTCCGTATGCCGCCACAAAAAAAATGTATTCAGCTCATGTCAAGGCAGCAGATGTTTTACTTTATACATACAAATTTATTTAGATATTCTTGTGCACCAGAAGAAAAAATTTCAAAATATTTAATAGAAAGGGAGTTTTTCTCATTTTAGATAACCTTATTACAATTGCTTTAAGTTTCTTTTGCTTTGACAACATCTAATTACAAATGTGTGGTTATCTTATCAGCTGATCGATATTTGAAATAACATACTAAGTTATGACGGGTTGTTCACACTTGTCATACTTTTCGTGCTATAATTTTATGACTTATGACTTTATGACTTCAGTGTGAATCCCCCAAATGTATTATGACTTTTAATTGGGTATGTAAATAAATATGTATGTCAAAATAAATTTTTTTAAATATTTAATAAAAATAAAGAATTGATTTGGAGTAAACCTGTTATATTTCATCAAATTTAGTTAAGTTAGGTGCAATAAGTCATGGATGGCTGGTCATCAATGACACCACACCTATCAGGGGTGACTGTCAGAAGTGATAACATACCTGTCAGGGGTAACTGTTAGAAGTCACACCATACATATCACATGTGACAAATTTATATACAGTAATAACATTAAAGTGAGTATTTCGGATATATCTTTTATGGTCAAAATATTGCAGTTATCCATATCTGGAATCTAAATTTTTATTTTTTTTTTAATTTTTGATACCAATTTTGTTTTTACTGAACTAAAAAATAGTTTTAATTAGTAAAAAACCGACGTTAGTTGCCTTTTTGGTTACATTTTTGTATAAAAAAATATTTGAATTTCCCAGCCCTGGAAGCGAAATTTTAATTTTTTACTAATCCTAGTCTTCATTAGGTATAAAGTCGTTTTATTTAAGAGCAACCATTTTGGTTACTTTCATGCACCACAATATATTGCATGTACCAAAAAAACTTTAAATTTCCCAACCCTGGAAGTGAAACTTTTATATTTTGTTTGTTTTTTTTACCAATGCAACTCTTCATGTGGTATAAAGTAGTATTATTTAAGAAAAATTGAAAATTTTCAACCATTTTGGTCACCTTCATGAACTCTAATATATTGCACTTGTCCAACCCTGGATTGGAAATTTTGATTTTTTTTTGCCATTTTTGATACCAATTTTGTTTTTCCCAAAATATATAATAGTAAAAAAAACCACGTCAATTGCCTTTTCGGTTACTTTTATGTATAAAAAAAATTTCAATTTCCCAGCCCTGGAAGCGAAATTTTAATTTTTAAAATTTTTTTTATCATTGCAAATTTACATGAGGCATAAAGTAGTTTTGTTTTAGAATAACTCAAATATTACAACCATTTTGGTTTTTACATGTACTACAAAATATTGCATGTACCAAAAAAAAACTTTCATTTTCCCAACCGTGGAAGGGAAATTTTATTATTTTTTTTATTAGTGCAACGCTTCGTGAGGTATAAAGTAATTTTTTTAAGAAAAATTTCAAATTTTTAACTATTTTGGTCACTTTCTTGTACTATTAAATATTGCACTTGTCCATCCCTGGGTCCGAAAATATATTTTTTATGTAGTAAGAATTTTAACGAACATTTTATATTGCTATATTAAATTGAATTAAGATTCTATAGGCTAATTGTTCGAAATTTTTAATTTAAATCTCAGAAAGACATGATAAATATTCCAAGGCACAAAGGCAAGTCAACATCAGTTTTTATACCCTCCAAAAAAGAATTTGGAGGGTATATTCACTTTGTCATTCCGTTTGTAACGCATCGAAATATCCATCTCAGACCCCCTAAAGTATATATATTTTTGATCAGTGATGAAATCTAAGACGAACTGAGCATGTCCGTCCGTCCGTCCGTCTGTGGAAATCACGATTCAGTCCAAACGAAAAGAGCTAGACTCTTCAAATTTGGCATAAATATATTTTAAAACTTAGAGCAGGTTAAGTTCGAAGATGGGCTAAATCGGGCAAGATGGAAAAAAGTAAGAAGAAGAACTAAGCCAACCCAGAAAAAACAACATAATTTTTAAAGTTTTTTGGTTATTTTGTTAAGCAAATGATATATTTTTATGTCAAATACAGTCCAACGCCTTAAACTTGGAGCCATTAAATAAAATAAAAATATTTTTTGACCCCGCCCACTTTAGTGGGCGTTATTATAGGCAAAAATAGCATAAAAATTTAACAAATTGTTTTACTTAAGCCTACATTCCTTAAAAATAACACTTTTAAGCTTTAATGACGAAACTAAGACGAAACCTGGTACTACTCTGCCCTACCCCCTCCTTCCCCTTCGCCCCCTAAATGACCCTACCAAAAAAAAATTTTTTTTAAATTTTGTATATAATCATCCCAAGCATTTATTTTTAGAGTTTTATGACTGCCGATTTCTGCCCTACCTCCCCCTCCCCACCTCTTCCTTTGCCACCTAAATGACCCTACCAAAAAAAAACATGTTTCTTTAAATTTTGTATATAATCATCCCAAGCATTTATCTTTAGAGTTTTATGACTGCCGATTTCTGCCCTACCCCCCCCCCCCCCCTCTTCCTTTGCCCCCAAAATGACCCTACCAAAAAAATATGTTTTTTTTTTTTTAAATTTTGTATATAATCATCCCAAGCATTTATCTTTAGAGTTTTATGACTGCCGATTTCTGCCCTACCCCCCCCCCCCCCCCCCCTCTTCGTTTGCCCCCTAAATTACCCTACCAAAAAAAATATTTTTTTTCTCACAAAGAGAATTGTGATGACGGTCTAGCAATGCCCATACGTTCGTCTGTGGAAAACATGATATTGTATATTTTTGAACCCCGCCCCCTTTAGTGGGCGTTGACGTACGATATTATATAAAGGGACTCTGTCCCACCAAGTTAAACATTTCAAATTCACTTACTAAATATTTGGAGGGTATTTAAGATTCGACCCGGTCGAATATAACGTTTTTACTTGTTTGTTATTCAACTTACACAGCAGAGCAGAACAGCTGTTTTCGAAAGACGCAACCCTTTCATCATTAGTGCTCATGTGTATTGTGTTTGTCACCACTTATTAGGTGGCTTAGTTGAATGTGATAACAGTTCCTATTTACACAAATTTTATTGTGAAAAAGAATACGAGAACTGTATCAAGCTGATGTTAACAAGCCACCTAATAAGTGGTGACAAACACAATACACATGAGCACTGATGATGAAAGGGTTGCGTCTTTCGAAAACAGCTGTTCTGCTCTGCTGTGTAAGTTGAATAACAAAAAACTGATGTTGACTTGCCTTTGTGCCTTGGAATATTTATCATGTCTTTCTGAGATTTAAATTAAAAATTTCGAACAATTAGCCTATAGAATCTTAATTCAATTTAATATAGCAATATAAAATGTTCGTTAAAATTCTTACTACATACAAATTTAAGCTATGGCTTGAGCTACCAATAATCAAATTGGAAAAACGTTCACATGTACTTAAGTATAAAATTCAAACCAAAAAAGTTTGACTTAGGTATGATGGAACAAAAAATGCAGAAAAATGGGACATGAAGAATAATAATCAAACGGTAACACGGGTATTATAACAATAACATGTTAACATCAGCTTGATACAGTTCTCGTATTCTTTTTCACAATAAAATTTGTGTAAATAGGAACTGTTATCACATTCAACTAAGCCACCTAATAAGTGGTGACAAACACAATACACATGAGCACTGATGATGAAAGGGTTGCGTCTTTCGAAAACAGCTGTTCTGCTCTGCTGTGTAAGTTGAATAACAAAAAACTGATGTTGACATGCCTTTGTGCCTTGGAATATTTATCATGTCTTTCTGAGATTTAAATTAAAAATTTCGAACAATTAGCCTATAGAATCTTAATTCAATTTAATATAGCAATATAAAATGTTCGTTAAAATTCTTACTACATACAAATTTAAGCTATGGCTTGAGCTACCAATAATAAAATTGGAAAAACGTTCACATGTACTTAAGTATAAAATTCAAACCAAAAAAGTTTGACTTAGGTATGATGGGACAAAAAATTCAGAAAAATGGGACATGAAGAAAAATAATCAAACGGTAACACGGGTATTATAACAATAACATGTTAACATCAGCTTGATACAGTTCTCGTATTCTTTTTCACAATAAAATTTGTGTAAATAGGAACTGTTATCACATTCAACTAAGCCACCTAATAAGTGGTGACAAACACAATACACATGAGCACTGATGATGAAAGGGTTGCGTCTTTCGAAAACAGCTGTTCTGCTCTGCTGTGTAAGTTGAATAACAAAAAACTGATGTTGACATGCCTTTGTGCCTTGGAATATTTATCATGTCTTTCTGAGATTTAAATTAAAAATTTCGAACAATTAGCCTATAGAATCTTAATTCAATTTAATATAGCAATATAAAATGTTCGTTAAAATGCTTACCACATACAAATTTAAGCTATGGCTTGAGCTACCAATAATAAAATTGGAAAAACGTTCACATGTACTTAAGTATAAAATTCAAACCAAAAAAGTTTGACTTAGGTATGATGGGACAAAAAATTCAGAAAAATGGGACATGAAGAAAAATAATCAAACGGTAACACGGGTATTATAACAATAACATGTTAACATCAGCTTGATACAGTTCTCGTATTCTTTTTCACAATAAAATTTGTGTAAATAGGAACTGTTATTACATTCAACTAAGCCACCTAATAAGTGGTGACAAACACAATACACATGAGCACTGATGATGAAAGGGTTGCGTCTTTCGAAAACAGCTGTTCTGCTCTGCTGTGTAAGTTGAATAACAAAAAACTGATGTTGACTTGCCTTTGTGCCTTGGAATATTTATCATGTCTTTCTGAGATTTAAATTAAAAATTTCGAACAATTAGCCTATAGAATCTTAATTCAATTTAATATAGCAATATAAAATGTTCGTTAAAATTCTTACTACATACAAATTTAAGCTATGGCTTGAGCTACCAATAATAAAATTGGAAAAACGTTCACATGTACTTAAGTATAAAATTCAAACCAAAAAAGTTTGACTTAGGTATGATGGAACAAAAAATTCAGAAAAATGGGACATGAAGAAAAATAATCAAACGGTAACACGGGTATTATAACAATAACATGTTAACATCAGCTTGATACAGTTCTCTTATTCTTTTTCACAATAAAATTTGTGTAAATAGGAACTGTTATCACATTCAACTAAGCCACCTAATAAGTGGTGACAAACACAATACACATGAGCACTGATGATGAAAGGGTTGCGTCTTTCGAAAACAGCTGTTCTGCTCTGCTGTGTAAGTTGAATAACAAAAAACTGATGTTGACTTGCCTTTGTGCCTTGGAATATTTATCATGTCTTTCTGAGATTTAAATTAAAAATTTCGAACAATTAGCCTATAGAATCTTAATTCAATTTAATATAATAAATTTTTTATTTTTATGAAGTTTTTCTATTTAACACATTGTTGTCACAATACTAATATTATATTAGTTTTCGGAAGTATATGCATAAGATAAGATGTTTTTAACTTTTCAAAACTGTGGTTAAAGTCTACTGACGATTTGGTAGAGCACCAATGAAATGCATATAGACATTGCTTGACCACCAACAAATAAATTTCATTTATATATTAGTAATATATAAATGAAATTTATTTGTTGGTGGTCAAGCAATGTCTTAATGCATTTCATTGGTGCTTTACCAAATCGTCAGTAGACTTTAACCACAGTTTTGAAAAGTTAAAAACATCTTATCTTATGCATATACTTCCGAAAACCATCTGAGAATTCACAACTTGTAAATTACAAACTATTTTGTTGGTTTAGTTTTGTATGAGTTGCAAGCCTATGTTCTTGTTCTGTTGTTATTTTTGAAAATAGTTTGTAATTTACAAGTTGTGAATTCTCAGATGGTTTTCGGAAGTATATGCATAAGATAAGAGGTTTTTAACTTTTCAAAACTGTGGTTAAAGTCTACTGACGATTAGGTAAAGCACCAATGAAATGCATATAGACATTGCTTGACCACCAACAAATAAATTTCATTTATATATTAGTATTGTGACAACAATGTGTTAAATAGAAAAACTTCATAACAGTTTGATTTAGATTTTATTTTTCATTTTGCCTTATAAATACTTTTCTTGTTAGCCAATGGATTTCAGATTGTATAAAGGTGTAGCCTATGTTCTTGTTCTGTTGTTATTATTATTATTATTTCAAGTCTATTATAATTAAAATTACAATAAACAAAAAGAAGTGAAGGCACTAGCAACTAATGGCTATTTGAAAATAGTTTGTAATTTACAAGTTGTGAATTCTCAGATGGTTTTCGGAAGTATATGCATAAGATAAGAGGTTTTTAACTTTTCAAAACTGTGGTTAAAGTCTACTGACGATTTGGTAAAGCACCAATGAAATGCATATAGACATTGCTTGACCACCAACAAATAAATTTTATTTATATATTAGTATTGTGACAACAATGTGTTAAATAGAAAAACTTTATAACAGTTTGATTTAGATTTTATTTTTCATTTTGCCTTATAAATACTTTTCTTGTTATCCAATGGATTTCAGATTGTATAAAGGTGTAGAAAAATAAAATAGATTCGTATCGAACATACTTTATTTGTTGGTTTAGTTTTGTATGAGTCTACTGACGATTTGGTAAAGCACCAATGAAATGCATATAGACATTGCTTGACCACCAACAAATAAATTTCATTTATTTTTTATTTTTGAATTTTTGATACCAATTTTGTTCTTCCTAAATTATAAGACAGTTTTAGTTAGCAGAACAACAACAACAACATCAGTTGCCTGTTTGATTACTTCCACGTATAAAAAATTTGCAAAATTTGAATTAAAATATTTTTTTTGCCAATGCAAATCTTCAAGACGTATAAAGAGGTTTTGTTAAAGAAAAACTTAAAATTTTTACAATTTTAGTTAATATATGTACTACAATAAACGTAATAGGCAGAAAAAAATTTTTGTTTCCCATCTCTGGAAATTTTGTTTTATATATTTAGTTTTTAATAGACCATTGAGGCTTCCTAAAGCACGAAAAAGGTTTAATTTACAAACAGTAAAAGAAATAATTGATTTTTGGTATAATTTTTGCGTCGAGAAATAGGTGTAAGCTTCCCAGCTCTGAAACAATACATTGGATATTTCTGAATTTCAATAGCACTCTATTTAAGTTCATTTCCAATCCAACGGTCTAAGAACGAAGTCTCTAGCTCTTCTGGAGGCTTAGGAAAACCGTACAGACGGATGGACAGACGGACATCGCTCCATCGTCATCGCTATTCATAAGGATCCAGAATATATATACTTTATGGGGTCCCATGTGCATATCGAAGAAATTACACACGGAATGACAAACCTATATATACCCTTTCACTTTTTTGTGAAGGGTATAATAAATAAATAATAAAATAAAACAAAAATATCAAATACAACTCAAAAACTACAAAAAAATTACTGTCGCACATTTTCGTGCGACGTGGCCCCACAACATGTTTTATGTTCTGCCAGGCCATGTCGCACGAAAATGTGCCACACAAAAAAACCATTATAACTGCAAAATTAGGGACCAAAATAAAGTCGCGAGTAGTCAAAACTTATTTTTAAGCACTAAGAAACAAAAACAAGTAAAAGTGCTGTATTCGGCTGAATCTTAAATACCCTTCACTGATGTCATTCTTTCCGTTTAAATTTTTCGGCTAGGAAGCTAACTGTTTGGCTTTTCTTATTACCAGGGCAACCAAATTTATGATATATCACATTTTTTTCTGCATGTCTTACAAACATATGAGGTAGTTATTTATCCGTTTCAGATATTTTTAGGAATTTTGGCATCGATTTATTTGAGCATATTTTGGCATATTTTGTCCTTAAGGGAATATGTTGGCATATTTTACTTTTAGGAGCATATTTTACTTTTAAGAGCATATTTTACTTTTAAAAGCAATTTTAAGAGCATATTTTGCTTTTAAAAAAGAATTTCTTGCAAAAATTTTGTTATAACTACATTCCAACTATTTTTAATGTGTAGTTAAACAATTTACAACCAGGTGGCATTCATCTAAACGACTACGGCGAACTGAATTCCCCACTGACGTAACCAAAGCGAATTGACAACTAGATGGCGCTCCAAGCGAATTGACTACATTCAACAGATTTCGCCATTAACCTCACCTTGTAAGGATTCGCCTTACCGAAATATGTGTGTTGACATCTGTGGGTGGTACAACTTACAAGGTGCGAAAGTAAATAAATGGGCTGTCGAGGCCACCTGTTATGAATTCGCCTGGCATTAAATGAATATGCTACTTTTTAAGCAACTCTTGAAACTTTTGTAAAAAAAGACATATTTCTTATCGTTACGGAGTTTGAGCGTACTAGTTTTTAATTCCCAATTCTTTAAGTCGGAGGTGGAAATATTAAAAGTTCTCAATTCTTAATACATGCAATGTTAAAGTTCTTAATTGTTAATAGTTAAAGGTGTCGTGCAAAAAGAAATGTGAGTTGAGTGTATATATATATATATATATATATATATATATATATATATACATATATATATACATATATATATATATATATATATATATATATATATATATGTAAATCCAAATTGTTGCTAACCACAGCTCTTTTTTTTAGAAAATGCCAAAACAAAAGTTGTCTCAGGCAACTAAATTAAGAAATATTGTCAAAGAGCACACAGAATTTAAAACGGACGGAAAAGTCCTTCTCTACACCTTGTGCAATAAATCTGTGTCCGTAGGTAGAACTTTTTTCGTCAAACAGCACGTAGAAAGTGCGAAACATATCCAATTAAAGGAAAGACATGCAAACAAAGATAAATCTCAGGCGTTCTTGTTTGAATCGACTGCGCAATCTTCCAACAATATTTTCTTCGAAGAAAAGTTATTTGAAGCATTTGTATCTGCTGACATCCCTTTGTATAAACTTAGAAATGAAAACATTAAAAAACTTTTCTAGACATTTACGGATTACAAAGTTCCATGTGAATCTACCCTTCGTTCGAAGCTTATCAACAGACTTTACACAAACTGCATCGAAAATATAAAAAATATGCTAAAAAATCAATATTTATGGGTATCGATTGACGAAACTATGGATGGTAAAGGAAGAAATGTAGCAACCGTTATAGTTGGAATATTGAGTTCTGATGAAGAAACTATAAAATAAGTTTTTTTTTAACCACCGTAATCCTAATTAAAACAAATTATTCGACAATCGCAAAACTTTTTGATGATTCTATTAAAATCTTGGATGTTAACTTTAATAAAGGATTGGTTTTACTTTTTGTAACAGACGCTGCTCCATACATGGTGAAAGCCGCCAAAGCCAATAAATCGTTTTAACCAAAAATGACACATATAACATGTTTAGCCAATTTTTTTTTTTGTGCAAGGTGGGAAAATGCTTTATGCATGTTACGCGGATCGTCCTCCACGCCGTATGCCGGACTCCGTGCAACGGTTACAGCCTAAAAACCCGCCTTGTCGCTCTTTGGGACATGTTTAGCCCATGGTCTTCATAGAGTTTGTGAAACTATAAGGGATCATTATGAAAATGTGGACAAAATAATTTCTAATGTTAAAAAGATTTTTCTAAAAGCACCATGCAGAGTAGAAGTATTTAAAGAAATGTATCCGGAACTTTCTCTCCCACCTTAACCAATAACAACCCGTTGGGGTAAATTATTATGCTACCAATAACGAAAAAGTTTTGAAAGTTTTAGATAGTTTAACAGATGATGCTCAATCGATTAAAGTTGCCAAAGAAGCCTTACGTAAATCTAAAACAAAAACAGATTTAGTTTTTATTGCATCGAATTATGTATTTATTACCAACAATATCAAAAAATGTCAAACTGTTGGTATTTTCCTAAATGAGCAAATAAAAATACTGAACGACACCGTTAAAAAGATCGACAATGTGCCTCACTCCGATTCTAATCATATTGTTCAAAATAAGTTAAAACGAATTATGGATAAAAACAAAGGCCTTGAAACAATACAAAATATTTGTAGTCAGCTGATTGCTTCTAAAGCAAGCCCAACTTCAGAATATAATGTGGGCGAAGTTTTGTCTTTTAAATATGCTCCAATGAATTCAGCGTATGTAGAGAGAAGTTTTTCTTTTTATAAAAGTATTTTTAGAAGCAACAGACAGAACTTTCTTTTTGAGAATTTAAGTCAACACGTCGTAATTTATTGCAATTACAGTATGAATTAATCTAATATATTTTACATACTTATACTTGTACAAATTTGCTTACAAAGTAATTTTTAATTTTTTATACATAATTAATTTTATACATAAATTAGTATGTACATATTTAGCATATGTTGTCTTATACCGCTGGATTTCTATACCACATTAGTATTCTATACTACATGTGTGTCAGCCTATACTACAATTAAACCACAAAATAATGTGGTTAATATCTGGTTTCAATACTACGAAAATATACGTAGTATACTAATATATTAACCCATTTTACACCCTTTAGCTTTGTTCAATTGCATTGGGAATGAGTCATCGTCCAATTTCCCCACTTCAACTTTCGAGAAGTTCGACGCCTCAACCTTAGTAAGAAAAATGTCCATGAATATGTATAGTTATAATGGATTTATAAACCATAAAGACTTACACGTGTCCAAAAACGCCTGTACTTCTTTTTTATTATTTTAGAATTAAAAAAGCATATTCTTCTTTTAAGGCGATTGTACATAATTAACGAATAGCGAAAACACAATTTCTTTTTTCGCATAAAATATGCAATTTTGTTGTTATTATTAACAATTATGCTAAAAAGTTTTTCTTTTTTCATATTTTTTATTACACGAAAATAAAAACAAAAATATTAGTATATATACCACATGTCTGTCATGCCAAAGTAGTATCAAAAACCATAGTATTTATATCATGGTATACAAATCCTATGTCTGTCAGGGATATTAGACATGTAATATGTTCCCAAAGTAACAAGTTATTTAATGAATTCCCTAACATGTTAATATTTTATTTTATTTTTCCATTATTTTTTATATAAAATCTTATATTTTTAAGAAAAACAAAACTTTTTAGATCATAGTTTTTACATTTTTTTTAAGCACATTTTTGGTTGCCCTGCTTATTACTAATACCTCTGAACGTCTTTCGAAAATATTAAATACGTTTAATTTACAAACAAAAAGAAAAAAATCCTTTCATGTACCCCAAAAAGTTCTAATTGTCCAACCGAAGAATCGTCTTTTAGATTGTTTTGGTTTTTAATACCAATTTAATTCTTAGCGAAGTAAAAAATTGGTTTAAGTCTATGGCAGCCCGAAGCTTGTCAGCTAGTAAACAGAATGAATCCGGCAACGCTTTAGAATACAAAAGAAAACAGAAATTAATTCCTCTCGTCGTCTTCGCTACCACAGCTGTAGAAAATTCATCTCGCAACGCAAATTAAAATATTTGTAATTTTTATATTAAATAAATTTATTAATAGTTTGATAGTAGTTAAAATACATAAATAAAGTGTTTTATTCACTATCAGCTATATTGGTGACCCCGTGTTTGGAGCAAATTGCAGCAAATACCAAATTTGTTAAATTCTTATTGGAAACATTTTTCGTGGAAGCAGCGCAGCCGCAGCTTATTTGAAATTTCAACGTTTTTCAACACCACAATCAATTTGTAAAACGAGCAAGAAAAGCACTGTTCATGAATTCGAATGAATACAACTTGAGAAGCAAAAAAACTGTTTCAATTGCAAAAAACTTATCCAATAGTGACGAAATTGAATTCTTTGAGACGTCAAATTTGGAAATGTCTGAAATGGATAATATTATTACTCAAATGAAAGAACTTCAGCGTGAAGTAAATTTACTACGGGAGCAACGTGATCATCCAAACGAAACAGCGAGATCAACTCTACAAAAAGTGCATATACCCAAATTCAATAAACATAATCCACAACTTTGGTTTGCTCAGGTTGAAAGATCGTTTGCCTTGTGTGACATTACATCAGACACTGATAAATTTTTCGGTTCGTCTTGAGGACGACATTCTTTTATCTGTTGAATATATAATTACCAATCCACCCGCAAACGACAAATTTAATTCACTTAGGGAAAGCTTAATTTCAAAATACGCTGAATCACCTGAATCCAAACTACGCCGCTTATTACAAGGTGGGGAAACCGTGGGTATGAAACCATCTGAAGTCCTAGCACATATGAAACGCTTAGCACCTGGTAGATGCAACGAAGCAATAATCCGCACACTTTTTATTGGTCAGATGCCAGAATCGATTCGTCCACTTTTAAGTATATGGGAGCAAGATGACTAAGACAAATTAGCAAAAACAGCGGATAAAATGTTAGAGGCAAACAACAATATGGTAAGTGCTATATCACACAGTACCTCAAGCAGTGAAACACAGCTATCAGTGAATGCTATTAACCCTTCAATGGCTGATCTCATTAAATCAATAAATATTCTGTCGGATAAAATTGATAACATGAAAATACAATCGGATCACAAGGAAAATTTTCGAAATCCTTCAAGATTTCGTAGCCGTTCAAAATCAGTTCAGAATTCTTCCGAATTGCAACTTTGCTAATAATGCTAAGTGCTGTAAACCAAATTGCCCTCATTATAACAAAAATTCGGAAAACTATTTGAGCTGTCGTCAATCAACTCAATTGGCGACAGCGGCAGTAATAATAGAATAATTTTGGAAATCGCTTACACATACATAAATGATAACTCTACAAAATCTACTTTTTTAATTGACTCAGGATCGGTGGTCTCAGTTATACCCCCATCATTGGTCAAGGCGAAACTTTGCCCCTCGAAAGTTAAACTTTTGGCAGCCAAGCAGAGTGAAATCACAACCTGTGGTCACTCGGTTTTTAAGCTAGACCTGGGGTTACGTCGTGACTTTAGGTGGCTATTCATTATTGCTAACGTTCAATCGCCCATAATTGGTGCTGATTTTTTAATTCATTATAATTTGTTAATTGATCTCAAAAGCAAACGACTAGTAGATGGTACAACCAAACTTTGCAGTACATATTGGTAAAATTTGTTAGACAAAAGATTTTAGTATTTCAACAATTTCTTCAAACACACCATATGCAACTTTACTTCAAGAGTATGTCAGCATTACAACAACAACTTTAACTCGAAAGGTCACAGGAGATTCAACTGTCGCGCATCATATTGAAACCACTGGAAAGCTGGTAGCAGACCGTCCACGTAGATTATCTGACAAATTAGCAGCCGCAAAAGCCGAAGTAGATATTTTGTTGGAGCAAGATATATGCCGTATATCTAAAAGCCAATGGGCCAGCCCTATACACATTGTAGCTAAAAAAAACCGGTGGTTGGCGTGTATGTGGCGACTTTCGAAAATTGAACCCCCAGACAGTTCCGGATCGTAATCCAATAGCTAACATCAACGACTTTGCTGAAAGACTATATGGTAAGTCAATTTTCACCACCTTAGACCTAGTACGAGCCTATTACCAAATTCCGATGGTCGAAGAGGACATTGAAAAAACAGCTCTGTGCACCCCGTTTGGTTTAATAGAGTTTTTGTATATGCCATTTGGACTGTGAAACGCTACGCAAACGTTTCAGAGGTTCATGGACTCAGTTCTGAGAGGTTTGGATTTCGTTTATTGTTATATCGACGATATTATCATAATGTCCAGTTCTATCGGAGAGCATAACCGCCATTTGCGATCAGTTTTAGATCGTGTTCGTCAACATGGTTTAACAATCAATGTTAAGAAGTGTCATTTTGGTCAACGAGAAGTGGAATTCTTGGGCTACACTATCAATGGTAGTGGATCGTACTACTGCCATTGAAAACTATCCTAAACCCGAAACGATTTGTGAGTTGGGAAGATTTTTAAGTGTCATTAATTATTATCGCCGGTGCATTCCACATGCAGCTCAATTACAAGCACCACTTAACAGTTTCCTCACTAATTCTAAGAAAAACGATACGAGAAAAGTACCTTTGGCACCAGATACTGAAAATGCTTTCGAAGCCTGCAAGAAAAGTATCAGTGAGGCTACTATGTTAGCCCATACTGCTCCAAACTCGGAACTGGCACTCATTACGGATGCTTCTGATACAGCTATCGGAGCGGTTCTTGGGCAAAATAATGATGGTTTATGGAGACCGTTAGGTTTTTTCTCCAGGAAATTGTCAAACGCATAAAGCAACTACAGTACTTATGACAGGCAGTTACTGGCAATTTATGACTCCATTAAACATTTTCGTCACATGTTAGAGGCTCGTCATTTCATTATTAAAACCGATCATCGACTATTGATTTATGCATTTTCGCAGAAACCAGAGAAAACTTCCCAGCGACAATTAAGACATTTAGATTTCATATCTCAATTTACAACGGAAATAGTTCATTTGTCGGGATCTAAAAATACTCTTGCTGACGCTTTATCCCGTTTAAATGCCATTTCGAAGCCATTATCAATCGAACAACTACAGTCATCACAAGAAACAGACGACGAATTGAAGACCTTACTAGAGGGTAACAATTCGTTAAAACTTAAAATAGTCCATTTCGATTCTTCTTCAATTTATTGTGACGTTTCGACCGGGTATGTGCGTCCCTACGTTCCTCGTGAACTACGCCAACAAGTATTCAATTCTGTACATAATCTATCACATCCTGGTAGTAAAGCTACACTTCAAGAGATTCGAAAGAAGTACGTTTGGCCTGGTATTAAAAGGCAAGTTGGCAATTGGGTTCGTACATGTTTGTTGTGTCAAAAGGCAAAGATAACTAAACACAATCATTTTACACCGAACAAGATAGATGTCCCTGATAACCGTTTTGACCATGTCCACTTGGACATTGTAATAATGCCACTAGTACAACGTTTTAGATACTGTTTAACTATGATTGACAGGTTCTCATGATGGCCAGAAGCAGTTCCTTTAGGAGACATGTCTGCTCAAACCATTGCTTTCTGGACTCACTGGATATCTAGATTCGGATGCCCAAAAACTATAACTACAGATCAGGGTACGCAGTTTGAATCAGCTTTATTTAAACCATTGACTAATTTTATTGGATCTAAACGCGTTCGAAATACTGCATACCATTCACAATCTAACGGTATGTTCGGACGATGGCATAAATCAGCATTAGTGCGTGGTTGTGTTAGTTGTTGCCAGCCTGTTTCAATGATGAAGGCATAGTCACTGATCATTGAACATAATTGGCAGCGACTGACACTATCATGTACTAAAAGCAGAGTAACAGCACCCACCTTCGTCGGCCCTGTAGCAAAAATTAGCCGGCGAAGTAAAAGGTTAAAATAGCTACAAAAACAACTGTCTATCTTCTCATCTTTCCTAATCTGTCCCCTCAATACTATCTCCTCGTTTTCAGTTCCCGCGCAATGCATTGCATATATAGGGGTCATCCCCTGAGTGCTGGTCCTACTCATAAAAAAAAAAAATCATTTAAAACAGCTCTCATGTGCCATCCTAATACTTCGTGGGTTGACATACTGCCGACAGTAATGCTTGGTATAAGAACCTCCTTCAAGGAAGACATTCAGGCTTCCCCATCGGGTTTATTATACGGAGGCCCACTACGTTTACCAAACGAATTTTTTTTAACATACTAACGATACTACTAATCTTGATGAATTTCTTAGAAAACTTATCAGCCATTTCAATCTGCTACGACCAATACCAACAGCTCATCATAACAAAAGCAAAATGTTTGTTTTGAAAAATATTGATGATTGCACTCATGTATTTTTGCGCACCGATTCAGTGCGAGAACCACTTCAGACGCCCTATACAGGACCATATGAGGTAGTTCAACGTTTGTCTGATCGTTTATATACCATAAAAATCAAAGACAAAAATGTTAATGTCAACGTCAACCGACTGAAACCAGTTTTTTTCATCAATGATAGTCAACAAAACAATTTTCAACATCAGGATTCTCAAAATTCTAATTCAAAGCAGTATACCAAATCGCCACGGCTAGAAACTTCAATCAATAATGATTCTTGAGTTACCACTGACGAAAGTACATCGTTCCCAGCAGTTCAGTCACTGGAGAGGGAGTGGATGTGGCACACCGAAGCTTGTCAGCTAGTAAACAGAATGAATCCGGCAACGCTTTAGAATATAAAAGAAAAAGAAAACAGTAATTAATTCCTCGCGTCGCACTATGCTTCGACCCATAGACAAAAATAAAAAAAAAATTTTGTCTCAAATTGTTTTTAAATACAGATTTTTTGAAAGATAATAAGGCATCTCAAATAAATGTTAAAAAAAAATTTTTTCTGATTGCTTTTGCCACCACGAGAGGGCGTTAAAATCAGATAATTTCTTGCAAAAATGACTTAACAGAAATATAGGTTTTAGTTGTTTCACAAAAATAATTCTGAAAAATTCATTTTTTTTTAAATCACTCGAAATTTGGTTTTCAGGTACTTTAATATATTTGCAGTTAAACTAAAATTTAGAATTTAGTATTTATTTACAAAATAACTTTTTTTTATTGCTCTGAAAAACCCTTTTTTTGTTGAAAATCCAAAAATTACTAAAGTTTGATGGAGTATAAAAAAAAATTATATAAAATTAGAAATTTTTTTTTTCATGTTTTTGTAAGTTTATACTCTTAACTAACAGGGTATTCAAAAATTAGTGCCTATTTTTTACCACAACTTAAAAAAAATGCGTTTTTTGAAATGCCTAATTTTATGATTTTTACTCAAATATTAGGCATTTAAGAGTGTTTAATATCATTGCGTAACAGTTTTTATATTTTGAATGGTAAAAAATTATAAATTAGATTCTGTTTCATATTTAAATTATTGTGTAAATTGTAAGTTGCGATTTACTTCGATTTTGAAGTTTTTTTCGGAAGTGCGAGAGAAATTTTTATTTTCTATAAAAATTGCTATTGTATAAAAACCGTAAGTGTTACAAATTTAACTGCCTTTAACATAAGTGATCGTGAGTGCTAGTGGACCTATTTGTTGTTGTCTTCAGATCCCGTATTATCATCAAAGAGAAACATTAAGATTAAAAATAATATAATAGATGCTGAAATTGAGAAATATATTCTTGGAGAAAATGTTGAAATCGAAGATGAGATAATAGAAGACGAGATGAGGTCTTCGTGAAGCGAAAATTGGTTTTGGGAAGAATCAAGTAGCGATGATGCTTTGTTATAAGTTTGTCTTTATATCTTTTTTTAACGTTTTTTATTTTAGGAGTTATAAAATATAATTATTAAGTTAAGCTATTATAATTTATGTTTCAAAATCCAAAATTTTAATTTTTTTATCAAAATATATCGCACTTAATCAACAGGAGGGTATTAAGTCAAAATGTTCAGTAGAAGCAAAACAGTTTTAAATTTAATATTAAAGGCATATGAAAAAGAATTTTTAAACCAACCATTTTATTAACAAAAAGTAGCCAAAATAGCACGATATTTTTACAGCGGATATTAATACTACGCGTCGATTTTTTTTGAAAAGTGAAAAAATAAAAATTTGGATGGATCAAGTGCGATATGATCTTTTTGACGTTAACATTGCTAGTTTTCATCTTTAATTTTTTCATTTATGTTATCTTTCAAAAATCCTTATAGTTTTATTTTTGCAAGAGTATTTTAACCGTTTTAGCCTATTTTTCAATTAATGATGTTTTTGTATTTTCCACATTGATAATCCAATTCTACCCAAATTTGGCATAAATATATATCTTGCAAATATCATTTTTGTAGGAGTGACAGGGTTTTTAATAAAAAGGATATATGGCAGGACCTTGAGTCCTTTGTCCGATTTAAATAAAAATTTACACACACGTTGCTATTTGCATATGTATCAGCATGACCACTTTTTGTAATTTTGTGGGCATTATTTAAGCTAAAATTATATTTTTCACTTTCAGGACACATGGGAGGTAGGCGTGTCCTTTGACCGATTTTTCCAAAAATTCATATTTTTCTTAACTAGGCTAGTTTATGCTAGTGTACCAAATTTCAAAAATATCTGACAACTCCTTCTGTTTTTGTCCCATCGTTATATGGGGACAAAGCACTGTGCGTCGTCTTGGCTAACACAGCTGTAGAAAATTCATCTCTCAATGCAAATTAAAATATTTGTAATTTTTATATTAAATAAATTTATTAATAGTTTGATAGTAGTTAAAATACATAAATAACGTGTTTTATTCACAATCAGCTATAAGTCACTGAAAAAAACCAAAATTGAGAACTTATATGGTTGCTTTTATGTACCGAAAAATATCGATTTTCCAACCCTGGAACCGAATTTTTATTTTTTTGATACTAATTTAATTTTTTCTGATATATCAATTGGGTTTAATCACTAAAAACACAAAATTTGGAGTTTATGTATGTACTTTTATGTACCAGAAATATTTCGATTTTTATTTTTTACCAATACAATTCTTAGTGACGTGTAATATAGTTTTACTTGACAAAAATATTAAAATTTTTATACGTTTTGGTCACTTTCATGTACCATAAAATATTTCACTTGTCCAACCCTGCAGTCGAAATTTTGAGTTTTTAAGATTTTAATACCAATTTTGTTCTTGCCGAATTATAAAACAGTTCTAAAAAGGAAAAAAAAACGTCAATTGCCTTTTTGGTTACTTTTATGCAGAGTAAATATTTCAATTTCCCAACCCTGGAAACGAAATTTAAACTTATTTTACCAATGCAACTCTCAATGAGGCATGAAATAATTTTATTAAAGAAAAACTTAATATTTGAAAACATTTTTGTCACTTTTATGTACTACAAAATATTGCAGTTATCCAACTCTAGAATCTAAATTTTAATACATACCAATTTTGTTTTTCCTGAACTAAAAAATAGTTTTAATTAGTAAAAAACCGACGTTCGTTGCCTTTTTGGTTACTTTTATGTATAAAAAAATTTAAATTTCCCAGCCCTGGAAGCGAAATTTTAATTTTTTTAACCAGTGCTAGTCTTTATTAAATATAAAGTCGTTTTATTTAAGAAAAACTTAAAATATGCAACCATTTTAGTCACACTACAATATATTCCATGTACCAAAAAATATTTCAATTTCCCAATCTTGGAAGCGAAACTTATATTTTTTAAAATTTTCTTTATAAAGGCAAATCTTCATGAGGTATGAAGTAGTTTTGTTTAAGAAAAACCAACATTTTTTAACCATTTTGGTTATTACATGTACTACGATATATGTATTGAAGGATAAAAAAAACTTTAATTTTCCCAACCCTGGAAGCGAAATTTTAATTTTTTAGTTTATCAGTTCAACGCTTCATGAGGTATAAAGTAATTTTTTTTAAGAAAAATTTAAAATTGTTAACCATTTTGGTCACTTTCATGTACTATAATATATTGCACTTGTCCAACCCTGGATTCGAAGCCTTATTTTTTATTTTTGATACCAATTTTGTTCTTCCTAAAATATAAAGTAGTTTTAATTAGCAAAAAAAAAACAACGTCAATTGCCTTTTTGGTTACTTTTACGTATAAAAAAAGGTCAATTTCCCACCCCTGGAAGCAAAATTTGAATTTAAAAAATTTTTTTGGCCAATGGAAATCTTCATGACGTATAAAGAGGTTTTGTTAAAGAAAAACTTGAAATTTTTAACAATTTTAGTTACTACATGTACTACAAAATACGGAATGGGCCGAAGAAAAATTTTTAATCTTCCATCCCTGGAAAAAAATTTTTTATATATTTAGTTTTTAATTGACCATTGAGGCTTCCCAAAGCACGAAATAAGTTTAATTTACAAACATTAAAAAAAATAATTGATTTTTGGTATAAATTTTGCGTCGAGAACCAAACTTCGGATCTACCTGTTTTTCAATAGCAAGAGGGGGCTTGGGAAAACCTATTTCACGTACAGACGAACAGACAGACGGACATCGTTCAATCATCATCGCTATTCATAAGGACCCAGAATATATATACTTTATGGGGTCCCATGTGAATATCGAAGAAATTACTCACGGAATGGCAAACTTATATATACCCTTTCACTTTTTTTGTGAAGGGTATAATAAAGGTTTGATTTGGAGTAAACGTGCTTTATTTCATTAAATTTAGTTAGGTTAGGTGTAACAAGTCAAGGATGCCTGGTCATCAGTGGCACCATACCTATCAGGGGTGACTGCCAGAAGTGATAACATACCTGTCAGGGGTAACTGTCAGCAGTCACACCATACATATCACATGTGACAAATTTATTTACAGTAATAACATTAGAGTGAGTAGTTCGGATATATGTTTTATGGGCGATAAAATTCATATGTTAGAGAGGAATGCAAAATCACACGTACACAAACGTTTCCATCATTTTTCTCATATTGGCCTTAACAAAATGATAGAAGGTTTGTTCTACGTCTGATGAAGACTATTTCACGAGTGACTATCATATTACCGGTCAAATAACCGACACTGCGCTGGTACATGAAACAAAGGAATGCAATGCGCTATGCGCAGGTCCGCTAGCTTTGTAGAGAGTTTTTGCTGACGTTAAAGTAATCGAATAAAATACATATGTATATTGTGCAAAATTTGTTTGTGTTGTGTTCTATTTAAATTAAAAAAGTTTGAGATTTTTACGGCTATGTTGTCAATAGATATTTTAGTAATAAGAATGAAGTGCGCTATTATGAATTGCGACAAAAGCAACAAAGCTTTAGTTTTTTTTCGATTTCCATCAGAACACAGAAACAAAAATTCATAAAATACATGAATATGTGCTATGTACGATTCTCATGGTTTTTATACACAAATTCATAAATATTTAGCAAGAATACTGGGAAAATTAACATGTGCAGTCATTATGATCAAATACATAATATTTATGAAAAAAATCTTAAAATTTCGTGAAAATTTTCATAAAAAATTTTTCAATATACAAAGTCCTAAACTTTATGAACTTTGTTCACAAACATTAGAATACTGGTTTCTTTATGAATGCGGTATTAAATATCAAAACATATTCATAAAAGAAATGAAAATGGATATTTTATTTTTATGAAAGGGTTTAAAGTTTTTATGAACTCATTATATTTATTACATAAATTACGTACTTATATGCATACTTTTTCTGAATCTATTCATAAAACTTAGTATTTTATACTCAGATATTTTTGGAGCTTTTCATAAAATTATGCATAAACCATGTAATAACACATATGTATACTTTTTATAAAAACTATTGAAAGTTTCATAATTAATATGGATTTATTTATAAAAATTTTTAATGTAAATTATTTAATTCTTACGTATTATGAAATTATTTTATAAAGTTATGAGCAAGCTAAGTTAAGTTTATTTGAGACTTCAAAAAAGCATTACAAAGAAAACAAGTAAAAACGTTATATTCGGCAGGGTCCAATCTTAAATAACCTCCAAATATTTAGTAAGTAAATTTAAAATGTATAACTTGGTAGGACAGAGTTCTTAAAGACATCTCTGTACCCAATTTTTAATCTCCATTTGGAGAGAGTCATTCCGGAAAGGGCTGTGGGAGAGACATTTCACCTCTGCAAGATCAGAGAACATCTCAGCTTCTTATAGGCTTAAGAAATAAAAGTTGTACAATATTTACACTATTTTTGCATATAATATCGTACGTCAAAAATAGACTATATCATGTTTCCACAGATGAATGTATGGGCATTGCTAGATCGTCTCAGATTTCATCAGTGATCAAGAATATACATACTTTATTAAAACTGTATTTTGGCGGGTTCGCTCTTTCAAGGGCTTTGAGAGAGCCATTTCACCTTTGTCATACAACTCTAAAAATAAATGTTTGGGATGATTATATACAAAATTTAAATTTTTTTTATATGGACATTTAGGTGGCAAAATGGTTGAAAGGTTACGTCTCAGCTTCGTGATTAAAGCCTAAAAATGTTATTTTTAAGGAATGTACGCTCAATAAAGCAATTTGCTAAATTTTTACACTATTTTTGAGTCTAATAACGTTCACTAGAGGGATCGGGGACCAAAAACATTTTTTTTAAAGGCTAATTGTTCGAAATTTGTTTTTAGATCTCAGAAAGACATGATAAATATTCCAAGGCACAAAGGAAAGTCAACATCAGTTTTATTCAACTTACACAGCAGAGCAGAAAAGCTGTTTTCGAAAGCCGCAAAACTTTCATCATTAGTGCTCATGTGACTTTCCTTTGTGCCTTGGAATAGTTATCATGTCTTTCTGAGATTTAAAAACAACTTTCGGGTAGGGCAGAGTAGTACCAGTTTACGTTTCAGCTTCAACATTAAAGTTTAAAAATGTTATTTTTAAGGAATGTAGGCTTCATGTTGGCATCACTGTTAATACAAATGGCAAGATAGACAAGAAAGAGTTTTAAAAAAGGAAAGTCATAAGAGTATTAGCGGTGGACCAAGTAACATATCTTTTATATGTTTATTTATTTAAGAATTTATAAAAGTTGATAAATTTAATAAAGTTTGTAACGTGACGTTACAATTATACTCCAGCCCAACACTTACTGATCATAAACAGCCGTATAAATAAACTAAACAAATCAGGGAAAGGCAACCTATATTATTACATTTTGCGATTGTATTACTTATATACTCTCTGCGCTCTCACCACGAATCGGTCTTGCCAATCAGCTATCGTCACTGCTCCCAAATTAAAACTTTAAAATTTTCAAAAGCAACTTAATTTTATTTGCGATATATTAGAAAATTAGTATCGGCATGGCATTGGAGCAGAATGATGTTTGTGGATCTGTATGCAGCGATGGTGTTTAAAAAAGAAGGTTTTGTAGGACATTTGACAAAGAGTAATGCAAATACACATATGTATATGTTTTTCATTGCATTATTTACCAACAGGCATTATTTTCAAAAAGTTTGAATGTAATGAACAAAATGAATTGTGGTTCAAGTTGTTAACAAAACACGAGGTGGTCATAAGGGAATGCCATTTATAATTTTCCGCATCTCTCCATACTTTTCGACAAAGCATTTTAAAACATTATTGCTAAGCTCTTTGAAAAACTCGCCATCGTCAAGAGGACGACAACGTTTAGCAAGAGACGTAGCAACAACAAAAGATGCCTTTCTTTTTAAACAAAACTCAGCAGATTCTTCAGAGTCAGCAATCATTTTTTTCATAAAAATGTTTACACATCTCCCCTGTGATCGGACTCACATTGCTATATTTTCTCTGGCAACGCTGATTCTTAAAGTATGAGATAAACACAACCTGTCTGTTTGAATGCTGAAACTAGACTTATTAAAGTTGTTTCCAGCTCTACAATGCGTGTACACACGTACGTAACAAAATAGTAAATGAAAAGGCGCCGCGCCCTGCATTTGCCTTTCCCTATAATAAATAAACATGCATATGCTCGTATAGATATACATAGCAAATCATCTCCACAGAGCGTCACACTGTGTCACGAGGCTGGCCAAAAATGGTTAAAGTCAATGTTAGAATTTGAACGTTTTTGTATTATTATACTTTTTTTAACACTCTGGTTAGATGATATCTAAAATATCTTATTAAAATGTTTACAAGTTTTAAAGTTATAGTGGTTCAAAGTCAAGGTTTGTGTACAGCATACGAAATTTATGGGAAAATCCCAATTTCATGTTCATTTATAATACTAAAAATTTAAGTATTTGAATGTAACGGCTACCAAAATTTTTAACAGGGTGGTAAGTGATGCTTCTAGTTATAATTACAACATGTTTTTGTTTACAAATATTGATCAGATGTCAGATCCCGTTAGAAAAAGATAGTAGTGAGACATTGTCAAGATTTTTCAGCAACAGCAAACTTTCATAGAGAATTTAAAAGAAAGTAGAGATAACACTTTTCCAATTTTTTGGTATTTTGTAGCTACAAGTATGTATTTTAATATATTTAAAATTCAGCTGCTCGATTTTGCACGAATTTCTTTTATGATTGTTTTTCAGTGTCAACCTCATTGCGGATTCGCACTATTTTTCAATTGTGGCTAGAGATAAAGCAAAACAGACCATGCGATGTTATGCATCATGTTAAAGATTTTGTCGAAAAGCATTTTAAACGAGTATTATTAGAAAGTGAACAACAGAAAATAAAGCTTACTCTATTAAAATTCTCTAACAATTGGTCTAAATATCATCGCATTAGAGACAGATTTGAAACTGAGTTGAGTGACTGGCTAGATAGCGAACTATTTTGTGAAATCATTTGTAATGTAAGTATCCGTGTAAAGTTTTGGTATTGCAAGAAAACTTAATTATTTTATACTATATTAGGAATCAAGTACAAGTCGTAAAGGCCGACCAAATGTTTCTTATGAAGAGGGTTCAATGCGAACAAAAAGGTGGCGAGTGGAGGAACTTGTCGCTTCTACTTCATCTGAAGCTCTTAAAAAAGCCGCAGAAAGGTTAACAGGTTCAAATACTAATGAAAAAATTTCTGTTGAAAGTGCTCTAGCATTACACATTGATATGGATTTATCTATGACGCAGTACAATATGATGAGGAAAGTAGTAAATTCTATTCACAAAGATTGCTTTCCATCATACTATATGATTGCAGAGTTGTGCTGTGTTCAATTCCTTTAGTTTCTTAAAACAGAATTTTATGAATATATCTCTTTTTCTCCTAAAATATATGTCCGGTACTTACCCATGGCAAGACAGGAGAAATGATAAGATACATTGATATTAACAGCACTTAAACTTCTGACCCCTGACATAATATGTTAAACATCAAGTTGTATGTTGATTCAGAACCTTTACTAATTTATATGCATGAATTCGCTCTTCGTTGGCTAGCACGTGTGCAAGGATGACGAATTAAGTTAGTTTCCGTCTTTACTTGTGAATCTTTGGCTGGCATAGTTCAAGTATTTAAAAAAAGGTGTTAGCTGAAATCTTGAGAAATACATACATTTAAATTGAAGGCAGCGAGATCTCTAATCAATAAGCCTAAAACAACAAAGTCTCAGTATTACTTGGCTCGTGGAATCCCATTTTTGGCCTGCTCTTGGAGTCTTACAACTTTAGGATATATGTAGTTCCAAGGGAGAATAATAATAATAATAGGCACATACATAATAAGCAAATACATAATTGTGCATACATAAGAAGTATCTCCAAAAGGTGGCTGAAATTAGCAACCGCATTCAAATTGCTGAAAAGCCTGAATTGAGACAGGTTTTCGCGTTAAAAATATTTTGTTAAAATATATATAATATATTTGTTAATATAAGTAAGGTCCGTTTGTAGCTCATCGAAATATCCATCTCAGACCCCATAAAGTATATATATTCTTGATCAGTGATGAAATCTAAGACGAACTGAGCATGTCCGTCCGTCCGTCCGTCTGTGGAAATCACGATTCAGTCCAAACGAAAAGAGCTAGACTCTTGAAATTTGGCATAAATATATTTTAAAACTTAGAGCAGGTTAAGTTCGAAGATGGGCTAAATTGGGCAAGAGGGAAAAAAGTTCCCCTAAGAAGAACTAAACCAACCCAGAAAAAACAACATTATTTTTATAGTTTTTTGGTTATTTTGTTAAGCAAATGATTTATTTTTATGTCAAATATGGTCCAACGCCTTAAACTTGGAGCCATTAAATAAAATAAAAATATTTTTTGACCCCGCCCACTTCAGTGGGCGTTATTATAGGCAAAAATAGCATAAAAATTTAACAAATTGTTTTACCTAAGCCTACATTCCTTAAAAATAACACTTTTAAGCTTTAATGACGAAGCTGAGACGAAACCTGGTACTACTCTGCCCTACCCCCTCCTTCCCCTTCACCCCCTAAATGACCCTACCAAAAAATTTTTTTTTTTTAAATTTTGTATATAATCATCCCAAGCATTTATCTTTAGAGTTTTATGTCTACCGATTTCTGCCGTACCTCCCCCCCCCACCTCTTCCTTTGCCCCCTAAATGACCCCACCAAAAAAAAAATTTTTTTTTGAATTTTGTATATAATCATCCCGAGCATTTATCTTTAGAGTTTTATGACTGCCGATTTCTGCCCTACCCCCCCCCCCCCCTCTTCCTTTGCCCCCTAAATGACGCTACCAAAAAATTTTTTTTTTTTAATTTTGTATATAATCATCCCAAGCATTTATCTTTAGAGTTTTATGACTGCCGATTTCTGCCCTACCCTTTCCCCTCTTCCTTTGCCCCCTAAATGACCCCACCAAAAAAATTTTTTTTTTTTAAATTTTGTATATAATTATCCCAAGCATTTATTTTTAGAGTTTTATGACAAAGGTGAAATGTTTCCCCCACAGCCCTTGCCAGAGCGACCCCGCCAAAATACAGTTTTTATAGCCTCCAAAGAGAATTGTGATGAAGTCTAAGACGGTCTAGCAATGCCCATACGTTCGTCTGATATTGTATATTTTTGAACCCCGCCCCCTTTAGTGGGCGTTGACGTACGATATTATGTAAAGGAACTCTGTCCCACCAAGTTAAGCATTTCAAATTCACTTACCAAATATTTGGAGGGTATTTGAGATTCGACCCGGTCGAATATAACGTTTTCACTTGTTGTTATTTGTTCCCTTCTTCTGCTTGTTTCCCTCTTCTACCTCACAACTAAGTTCATATTGAAAAGTAGTAAACTGCATAATTACTCATGGTTCAGTTGTGAAGATGTGCAGAATGGAACAAGATGAATAAGTGCTAAAACACTACCGAAATTTTTGTAAATATAAAAACAATGTAAGAATAAGCAATACTCCAATATAAAACGCAAGTATATATGTATAAGCATAAAATTTAATATATAAAACCCAAATTCATAACCAAAAGCTATATATATATATATATATATATATATATATATATATATATGTATGTATATATATATATATATATATATATATATATATATATATATATATATATATATATATATATATATGTATATACAGATATACATTTATGCAATGGTAGTCTAATATACCACAAATCGCTGAAAGGTGTAAAGATATCATCGATGGAGGAGAAGGCCTTCAATCCCGAACGAGAGACATGACCATCATATAATACCAAATCACCTGTAAGTTATTTCTATCCTTTATTTTTCTTATTTTACATTTATTCCTACATTCATTGATCTGGTTTATTAACCACTTTTTCAACCACTTCATTATGAAGTTCTTGGCTACGTAATTTAAACAGCCTTTATATACTTTCACATAACTACATATATAAATACCTATCTGTATGTAAATATGTATATATTTACAATTATCAAGCTTTGCTTTCATTGATCATTTTATTTGAATATTTCAATTGTTTTGTTCGTTTAGATTATAAATTTTCATTTTTATTTGCCTTTATATTCTTTCATTATGTATTGTTAGTATATAAAAATTATAAATATTATTCATACTACACTTAAGCCCTTTAAAGCTTTTATGTTATTTCTAAGTAAATTAGTTTGTATTTCACAAAATGTGAAATACAAGAATATGAGTGAATAGAGAAAATAAACCAATAGTTGGTTCGAAACTATTTTCAACTGGGTTGTTCTGACTTATACATTGGGTCTCCATTTACAGCGTGGAAGACATGGTTAGGGTAGGACAAGGAGCAGACATAATATAGGTACTCCTGGCTAACAATTATTTCACCAGGGTTGTGTCCGTCCGCATTTTAATAGCTATGATGTTTATTTAGATCTTTGTATAGTGTGTACTTTATTTTCTTGTTATATCTGGTATATGGGATAAACTTCGCGTGAACATTATGAACCCTCGACAGACTGAAGCAGCTGGTAGATCGTTAAGTACACACAATCACGTAAAGTTACATTATACCACCTCATCCCCCACATTGAACAGAACCAGTTTCATAACAGAATGGCGCCCAACGTGGGGCCCGACGGATTCGTGGGTCCCAAAAAAAAAAATTTTTTTGACATCTTCAGCATTATGAGTTATTTTATAAATGCCATAGCTTTCTGTCAGATATATATTCGGATTGCAGTAAGTCTGCTACATGCTAGACTATCTGACCCAGTTACATCGTGGGTTTGTCTAAAATACGCAAATTTGTGCTACACTATAAAATTAAAATACTGTTGGAAAGGAAAAAAATAATAAGTAATGATTACTTTTAGTACTTATTACTTTAGAATAAAATTTTGAGCTGTATTGTACAGTAATGGTTCATTCTGTTTTCCTCCAATAATAATTCTGGTGAAATAGAATAGTCGTTTAGGTCAGAACGCAACTCAAGTTTAAATTAGGAGTAGAACCAACTAATTGAATTTATTATACTATATACATCAATAAATTAGAAAGAATAGAGAACTATAGAGCTTTTTCCGTTTTTAAACTAGCCAATATGTCACTACGTCACAGTACTGAAGAGCTTATTGTCTGTACTATTTGTAGGGAAAAAATTACGAATGAGAGTGGTCCCTTAAGAACCGCCTGTGGGCATCGTTTTCACAAAGATTGCTTAATAAAGTGGCTTAGCCGAAATTCTACTTGCCCGCAATGTAGAGCGTTTTGTAATATTAAAGACTTTGGAATTTCCCGAACACCAAATAGAGGAGCTAAAACTAGATCTCGAGCTAACAATTCAGCGAATAATATTACTATTCAGCCTTCACCTAGTAATGATTTGACTACACCTACAATGGAGAACATAAATCTGCCTGAGCCTACTACCTCTAGTAACCCAAATGGGTTGACTGTGACCGGAAGTAGTGAATTAGAAGGTGCTATAGGTGGGGAAGATATAAGAATCAGGAATATTGTGTCAGCTGTAATATCAGCTCGTCAAGCCTCTATTTTTAACGAAATTGAAGATCGTGTAACCCGTGCGATAGAAGGTCGTATTGAGTCCGTTTTAGCGAATTCTCTTAATAGATTAAATATTAACGTCGTAGAGAGCAATGAACAAAATCGTCATAATTCTTCTGCTAATAACCAGACGAATTATGAATGGCCGCAAGATATGCCCAACTTTTCAAATCCTCCTAGGTCTAGGGCTGTTCATAACAATTCTGAAATACGGTTAAATGACTCTATGATCGTAACTAATGCTGGAAAAATTGCTAGCTTAATTAATAATTGGGATATAAAGTTTGATGGCTCCACTCAACTGTCCGCTGAAAATTTTATTTATAGGATTGAATCGTTGGTGATAGATACTTTGGGTGGTAATTTTAATATGTTGTGCGAAAATGCGCAGTGCTTATTTGTGAAAGAAGCTAAAGATTGGTTTTGGAGTTTTCGGCGTTCTACAGAAAGAATTACTTGGCCTTTGTTGTGTGAAGCACTTCGAAGAAACTTTGAAGAATATAGATCTGATACAGAAATTAAGGAAGATATGCGTGGCAGAAAACAGGGTGCAAATGAATCTTTCAATGATTATAAGCGTGTTATTTTTAAAATGGCCGAGGGACTACACACTCCTTTGAGGGAAGAAGAAATGGTAGAGATTCTCCAGCGTGGTCTTAGGCCACGAATACGACAACAATTATTATACGTTCCCATAAATTCTGTAGCTCAATTGCGTAAGCTATGCCTGAAAGGAGAAAATTTACTCAACGAAGTAGCTAAAATTAACCACGGCTTACCTAACTATAGTAGAAACATTGGCACAGGTAGAAGTGTAGCCGAAATAGATAATGAAATGTATGCTGACAACGGTATGGAAGCTGTTAGTGAAAATACTGTTGACGAAATATCCAAACGATATAATGATAAAACTATTTGTTGGAACTGTATCAAAGAAGGTCATCACTATATAGATTGCATGGAACCTAGAACAACATTTTGTTATGGCTGTGGAAACCCCGGTACTTATAAGCCGACATGTACAAACTGTAGTCCGGGAAACGTGATAAAGAGCGAAGGCGCCATGAAAAGGAACAAATAATTTTTAAAAATTTATTAAATTCAAATGAACAATCCTTTAGTACTACAAATTTGAAGCCGATCACACCTTACGAAGTTCGTCTAAAGCTCTATAACGCAAAAAGGAAAGAAATATTTGGCGAATGTCACAAAGCGGGTCGTTCTTCCATTAGACAGAAAATTTATTGGAACAAAATAAAATCAGATCACAAAATTGTTAGTTCTCTAATTAGTTGCCAATCAAATCGAAATGGTGATTTCCATCCCTATGCACAGGTGAATATATTAGGTAGAAGCATTTTAGGGCTATTGGACTGTGGCGCACAAGTTTCCTGCATAGGGGGCTCCCTGGCTAAACACGTTTGCACTATGACTAACTTTAGGGCCCGTAAGACATTTATATCGACCGCAGACTCCCGACAGCAAGTTGTCTATGGGGAATTGAAAATTAAAGTAGGGTTTAGAGATAAATCTGGAGAAACAACATTTTATGTGGTACCATCGCTGTCACAAGATATCATATTGGGTATAGATTTTTGGAAGATTTTTCAAATAGCTCCAAATATAATTTCAGAACTCGAAGCTGCTGCATCTAATAGTGACTATGACATGATTCCCTTGTCCGATTTAGAGACATCAAGAATGGAAAGGGTAAAACAACTGTTTCCATCGTATGAGAAGGAAGGTTTAGGCAGGACCTCTCTTATGGAATACGTAATAGAATTGGAACCCAATGTTCGACCAATGAAGCAGCGATACTTTCCTATTTCGCCTGCAATTGAGAAATTAGTGCACTCTGAAATCGATGAAATGCTTACCCTTGGGGTTATTGAAGAGGCACCCAATAGTCCGTGGTCTAGTCCTGTGGTATTAGTCCGGAAACCCAATAAGGTTCGGTTATGCTTGGACTCCAGGAAGGTCAATAGTGTGACTGTAAAAGATGCCTACCCGTTGCCACATATAGATGGTATCTTGAGCCGGCTGCCAAAGGCTAAATATATTAGCTCATTGGATCTCCGTCGAGCATTTTGGCAAATACCCCTGTCAGAAAAATCGAGGGATTTGACTTGCTTTACAGTGCCAAATAGACCACTTTATAGATATCGCGTAATGCCGTTTGGCTTATGTAATGCGCCCCAAGCCCTTTGTCGCTTAATGGATCGTGTTATTCCCCCTGAAATGAAGGACGAAGTTTTCGTATACTTGGACGACTTATTAATTATTTCGGACAACTTTGATAGACATATGTCCGCATTGTCCAAGGTTGCGTTTGCTTTAAGAGATGCAGGGTTAACGATAAACGTTCAAAAAAGTAAGTTTTGTATAAAGGAAGGGAAATATCTGGGCTACGTAGTTGGCCACGGCACCCTTCAAACGAACCCTGAGAAGGTTTCAGCCGTGACAGACTATCCGTCTCCCACATCCGTGAAACAACTAAGGCGTTTCCTCGGTATGGCTGGATGGTACCGCAGGTTTCTTGAAAATTTTGCTACAATAACCGTACCCCTCACAAATTTACTCAAAAAGGGTAAAAACTTTCATTGGACAGATGAAGCCGAACATGCCTTTCAACTGCTAAAACAAAAATTGGTCTCTGCTCCTGTACTGGCAAGTCCAAATTATTCCAAACCGTTTCTATTGCAATGTGACGCCAGTAAGCTTGGATTTGGGGCGGTGCTTGCGCAAGTTAATGATGACAACCAGGAAATGCCTGTGGCGTTCTTTTCAAAAAAGTTAAACAAAGCACAATCCAATTATAGCGTCACGGAGCTGGAGTGCTTTGCCGTCATGTTAGCTCTTAAAAGATTCCGACCATATATTGAAGGCCAGGACTTCACCATTGTTACTGATCATGCCAGCCTTCAGTGGCTGATGAGACAAGCTGACCTTTCGGGGCGTCTTGCACGCTGGTCGTTAAAAATGCAAGGATTTCGATTTAAAATAGAGCACCGTCGAGGTAGCCAAAACGTTGTTCCAGATTGCTTATCGAGGCAAAATTTCGAGGAAATACCTGAGCTAGAAATTCATCCGATAATTGATTTGGAATCACCATGTTTCGAGTCAAAGGACTATACTGAACTGCGCCAGAATATTGAGAACAGCGCACTGAAATTACCCGACTTACGTATTGTAGGAAATAAAATCTACAAGAGGTGCGAGTTTTCAAATGGGAATAACTTCGATGAGATGTTTATATGGAAGTTGTGGGTGCCAAAAGAACTAGTGGCGTCTGTTATAAGTAACTCCCACTCACCACCCAATAAATGTCATGGTGGAATTCATAAGACACTCGAAAGGCTGCGTAGAAACTTTTATTGGACTTCTATGGCTTTGGATGTGAAAGAGTTTATTGCAAATTGTAAAGTTTGTTGCCAGACAAAATCACCGAACAGCTCGTTGAGACCTCCAATGTCGGCCAATTTCCATGTTAAACGCCCTTTCCAGAACATATATGTAGATTTCATTGGCCCTTACCCAAGGTCCAAGAAGGGACATATTGGTGCCATAATATTACTAGATAGTTTCACAAAATTTCCTTTCATTAAACCTATCAGGAAGTTTACCTCAAGCTCTGTTATTGATTTCTTAAAGGACGAAATCTTTCCTACATTTGGCACCCCTGAAAACCTACTAAGCGACAACGGAAAGCAATTTAAATGTGCACAGTTTGCAAACTTTTTAAAGGAGCGCGGCATCCGGCATATATTTATGGCATTGTACAGCCCACAGGCTAATGCTAGTGAAAGAGTTAACTGCTCAATTATCGCCGGCATTAGAGCATATATTGCTAAAGATCACTCAACATGGGATAATAATTTGCAATCTATAGCAGAAGCATTGCGTAGTTCATACCATTAAACAATTGGATGCAGCCCATATTATGCTTTATTTGGACAGCATATGCTATCGCATGCGAAAGAGTATGAGCTCTTAAAAATTTTAAACACGTCTGACTGTGAGGTAGTCGATAGAAATGACCGATTCCAGTATATCAGAAAGGATATTACGCAACACATTGAAAATGCTTTTAAAAATTCTTCAAGGCGCTATAATTTAAGAAGTCGACTAATAAAATTCCAGGTAGGACATACCGTCTATCGTAGAAATTTTACCATCAGTAATGCTGCCAACCAATATTGTGCAAAATTTGCACCAAAATTTATACCATCTATTGTTATTGATACCAAGGGCAACAACATATACCAGCTAAAGGATGCAGAAACTGGAAAAACTGAGTTCTATCATGCTAAAGACATCAGAAGCAAAATTATGTAATTCAACACTCTTCATGTTTAGACGACTGTGCCGCAAAACATGTTTTGTGCTGCGTTCAATTCCTTTAGTTTCTTAAAACAGAATTTTATGAATATATCTCTTTTTCTCCTAAAATATATGTCCGGTACTTACCCATGGTAAGACAGGAGAAATGATAAGATACATTGATATTAACAGCACTTAAACTTCTGACCCCTGACATAAAATGTTAAACATCAAGTTGTATGTTGATTCAGAACCTTTACTAATTTATATGCATGAATTCGCTCTTCGTTGGCTAGCACGTGTGCAAGGATGACGAATTAAGTTAGTTTCCGTCTTTACTTGTGAATCTTTGGCTGGCATAGTTCAAGTATTTAAAAAAAAAGGTGTTAGCTGAAATCTTGAGAAATAGCACACAACTTGCATTTAAATTGAAGACAGCGAGATCTCTAATCAATAAGCCTACATATACCTACATATACTATATATATTTCATTTATAAAAGTTGTTGTTTTTATAATTCATTTTTATACCCTCCAAAAAAGGAGGGTATATTCACTTTGTCATTCCGTTTGTAACTCATCGAAATATCCATCTCAGACCCCATAAGGTATATATATTCTTGATCAGTGATGAAATCTAAGACGAACTGAGCATGTCCGTCCGTCCGTCCGTCTGTGGAAATCACGATTCAGTCCAAACGAAAAGAGCTAGACTCTTGAAATTTGGCATAAATATATTTTAAAACTTAGAGCAGGTTAAGTTCGAAGGTGGGCTAAATTGGGCAAGAGGGAAAAAAGTTCCCCTAAGAAGAACTGAACCAACCCAGAAAAAACAACATAATTTTTATAGTTTTTTGGTTATTTTGTTAAGCAAATGATTTATTTGTATGTCAAATACGGTCCAACGCCTTAAACTTGGAGCCATTAAATAAAATAAAAATATTTTTTGACCCCGCCCACTTCAGTGGGCGTTATTATAGGCAAAAATAGCATAAAAATTTAACAAATTGTTTTACCTAAGCCTACATTCCTTAAAAATAACACTTTTAAGCTTTAATGACGAAGCTGAGACGAAACCTGGTACTACTCTGCCCTACCCCCTCCTTCCCCTTCACCCCCTAAATGACCTTACCAAAAAAAATTTTTTTTTTAAATTTTGTATATAATCATCCCAAGCATTTATCTTTAGAGTTTTATGTCTACCGATTTCTGCCGTACCTCCCCCCCCCACCTCTTCCTTTGCCCCCTAAATGACCCTACCAAAAAAAAATTTTTTTTTTTTGAATTTTGTATATAATCATCCCGAGAATTTATCTTTAGAGTTTTATGACTGCCGATTTCTGCCCTACCCCCCCCCCCCCCCTCTTCCTTTGCCCCCTAAATGACCCTACCAAAAAAATTTTTTTTTTTTAAATTTTGTATATAATCATCCTAAGCATTTATCTTTAGAGTTTTATGACTGCCGATTTCTGCCCTACCCCTTCCCCTCTACCTTTGCCCCCTAAATGACCCTACAAAAAAAATTTTTTTTTTTAAATTTTGTATATAATTATACCAAGCATTTATTTTTAGAGTTTTATGACAAAGGTGAAATGTTTCCCCCACAGCCCTTGCCAGAGCGACCCCGCCAAAATACAGTTTTTATAGCCTCCAAAGAGAATTGTGATGAAGCCTAAGACTGTCTAGCAATGCCCATACGTTCGTCTGTGGAAAACATGATATTGTATATTTTTGAACCCCGCCCTCTTTAGTGGGCGTTGACGTACGATATTATATAAAGGAACTCTGTCCCACCAAGTTAAGCATTTCAAATTCACTTACTAAATATTTGGAGGGTATTTGAGATTCGACCCGGTCGAATATAACGTTTTTACTTGTTGTTATTTGTTCCCTTCTTCTGCTTGTTTCCCTCTTCTACCTCACAACTAAGTTCATATTAAAAAGTAGTAAACTGCATAATTACTCATGTTTCAGTTTTGAAGATGTGCAGAATGGAACAAGATGAATAAGTGCTAAAACACTACCGAAATTTTTGTAAATATAAAAACAATGTAAGAATAAGCAATAATCCAATATAAAACGCAAGTATATATGTATAAGCATAAAATTTAATATCTAAAACCCAAATTCATAACCAAAAGCTATATATATATATATATATATATATATATATATATACATATATATATATATATATATATATATATATATATATATATATATATATATATATATATATTGTTGTTTGCTTTTATTGACCTTTTCTTATATATGTATTTTAGAATGCAATAAATACAATAAAAGAAAAAGAAAAATGGGATACAATCAAAGTATATACTAACATAAATAAAACTTTATTTTTACGTATGTTAAAATTTTGTATAGATGATAATAGATATTTCCAATATAATAACAAAATATATATACAACAAAAAGGTCTTCCAATGGGATCACCAGCATCACCAATTATAGCAGATATTGTAATGGAAGAATTATTACATAGAGCAATTCAAAAAGATGATCTTAAACCCAGAATAATGACAAAATATGTAGATGATTTGTTTTGCATTATTCCTACATCTGGAATTGATGATATGTTAACAGAACTAAACAAATTTAATTCTAATATAAAGTTTACTATTGAAAAAGAGTTTGATAATAAACTTCCTTACTTAGACACATTAATTATTAGAAAAGGAAATAGATTATTAATAAATTGGTACCAGAAACCTACAGCCTCAGGCAGAATGATTAATTATTATTCTAAGCATAGAAGACATATTATTATCAATACGGCTAGGAATTTCATAGAAAGAGTTTTAAATATTAGTGATAAGGTATTTCATAAAAATAATATAAATAAAATTAAAGACGTTTTAGAATATAATAATTTCCCAAATAGTTTAATAATTAAATTAATATATCAATATAGAGATAGAAGAACAAATAACAATAATAATAATAGCAACAATATTAACAACAATACATATAATAATAATAATAATAATAATAATAATAACAACAATAATAATAATGGTAATGGTAATATAAATAATACTACACAGCAAAAGACATATAAGTCATTGACTTATATATCTGGAATATCAGAAAGATTAGTAAAATCTAAAATTTACGATTCAGAGAAATATAGAATAGCTCACAAGACATATAATACAATGAAAAGACTATTTAGCAAAACAAAAGATAAGATTGATAAGTGGGATAGGTCTAATGTAATTTATAAAATACCTTGCAAGGGGAATAGTCAGGAAAATTGTAATAAGATATATATTGGTACAACTAAAAATAAATTAAAGACTAGGATAACAGGTCATAAGTCAGATCAAAAATATAGACACATGAATTCACAAAAAACTGCTTTATGTTCTCATAGTTCTGAATTATATCATTTTGCAGATTTTGAAAATGTTTCAATATTAAACACAGATAACAATTATAATCGGCGCTTAATGTTAGAAATGTTAGAAATAATTCGCACACCTTTATCACAAAGAATAAATTTTAAGGCAGACACAGAAAAATTAGCACAGAATTATAGGTATTTAGTTAGTAAAATTTGAATTTTTTATATTAAAAAAAAAAAAAAAAAAAAAAAAAAAAAAATTTTGTTTATTTATGTTAATTGGTTAAAGAATATATTCCTATGTATGTATGTATGTATTTATGTGTATGTATGTATGTGTGTGTATGCGTGTAAACATGTATATGTGTATATGTATATATGTGTATGTGTATGCATGCGCATGTGTATATATATATTTATATCATATCATTTTTTTTATATGTTATTTATATACACTATTCTGTAATCAGTTCTTATCCTTGTTGTAATGTTGATTGAATAGTTTAAATATTGTAAAAGTTTAGTTGTATACATATGTATGTAAATTTGTATATATGTTAATATATTAATTTGTAATTATGTTAGTTATATATATATATATATATATATATATATATATATATATATATGTATTCATATATATGTGTGTGTATGTGCATATGTGTATGTACATGCATATGTGTTTGTATTTCAAAACCAATTTATACAGAAAATTTTAATTTTCGATTGTTATTCCTGATGATGCCAACAAATTGTTGACGAAATATCGAATAAAATAGAAAAATTATAACGATTTTTACAAAAACGACCTCGAGCTCAATCATTCTAAAATACATATATATATATATATATATATATATATATATATATATATATATATATATATATATATATATATATATATATATGTATATACAGATATACATTTATGCAATGGTAGTCTAATATACCACAAATCGCTGAAAGGTGTAAAGATATCATCGACGGAGGAGAAGGCCTTCAATCCCGAACGAGAGACATGACCATCATATAATACCAAATCACCTGTAAGTTATTTCTATCCTTTATTTTTCTTATTTTACATTTATTCCTACATTCATTGATCTGGTTTATTAACCACTTTTTCAACCACTTCATTATGAAGTTCTTGGCTACGTAATTTAAACAGCCTTTATATACTTTCACATAACTACATATATAAATACCTATCTGTATGTAAATATGTATATATTTACAATTATCAAGCTTTGCTTTCATGGATCATTTTATTTGAATATTTCAATTGTTTTGTTCGTTTAGATTAGAAATTTTCATTTTTATTTGCCTTTATATTCTTTCATTATGTATTGTTAGTATATAAAAATTATAAATATTATTCATACTACACTTAAGCCCTTTAACGCTTTTATGTTATTTCTAAGTAAATTAGTTTGTATTTCACAAAATGTTTAAGAATATGAGTGAATAGAGAAAATAAACCAATAGTTGGTTCGAAACTATTTTCAACTGGGTTGTTCTGACTTATACATTGGGTCTCCATTTACAGCGTGGAAGACATGGTTAGGGTAGGGCAAGGAGCAGACATAATATAGGTACTCCTGGCTAACAATTATTTCACCAGGGTTGTGTCCGTCCGCATTTTAATAGCTATGATGTTTATTTAGATCTTTGTATAGTGTGTACTTTATTTTCTTGTTATATCTGGTATATGGGATAAACTTCGCGTGAACATTATGAACCCTCGACAGACTGAAGCAGCTGGTAGATCGTTAAGTACACACAATCACGTAAAGTTACATTATACCACCTCATCCCCCACATTGAACAGAACCAGTTTCATAACAGAGTCTAAAAAAAAGATTTTGCCTGATGACATTCAATTAACAGAATCTTCTGCAGAGGTACCCTTACAGAAGATTTTGGATAAAACCGTAAGAAGCATTTTAGATGTTAATGATATTGATACCAACAATGATATAGTCCTGGAATGCAAGTGGGGATTTGATGGCAGTAGTGGGCATAGTGTATACAAACAAAAATTTCAAGATGAGGAAGCTAGTGATGAATTTATGTTTCTAACTTCCTTCGTTCGCTTGTTGGATTGGGCAGATGACCAAATAGTTTGGGAAAATGATAGACATTCATCTTGGACGTTATGTAGACCACTTAAAATTATTTTTACAAAAGAGAATCCAAGTGTAATACAATCAGTAAGGGATAGCATAAATACAGAAATTGAAGACCTAGATACATTTAATTACATTTCAAAAAACAAAAATCTTAACGTTCACTATAAAATGCAGTTGACAATGATAGATGGTGCAGTTTTAAATGTATTAAGTGGAAACAGTAGTAGTTCAACTTGTGCTTTATGTGGAGCTAAGCCATCTGAAATGAACAGCTTATCGATTTTCGAAAGGCCTGTGAATGAGCAGTGCTATCAGTACGGATTGTCGACATTACATGCATGGATCAAATGTTTTGAATGCATTTTGCATATTTCTTACAAACAGCCTATAAAGAAATGGAGAGTGGTAGGAAAAGAAGATAAAGATCAGGTTGCTGAGCAAAAGAGAAGTATTCAAGCAGAATTTAAGTCTGAAATGGGTCTTATAGTTGATAAGGTTAAGACGGGGTATGGCACAACGAATGATGGCAATACTGCAAGGAGCTTCTTTTCCAATGTCGATCTTTCAGCTCAGATTACTAATGTAGATGTAAGCTTATTAAAAAATTTTTCTATTATTTTAAGAACACTTTCAAGTGGTCATTATATACATACATCAAATTTTGAAAAGCTTTTAAAAGATACAGCTCTTTTATATTTCAAATTATATCCTTGGTATTATATGCCAGCAACTGTGCATAAAATTCTAGTTCATGGTATAGATTTTATTAAATATTCCACTATTCCCATTGGAATGTTATCAGAAGAAACAATAGATACAAGTCATAAAATTATAAGAAATGCAAGATTGAAACATACGAGAAAAAGAAGTAGGATTGCCTCCATGGGAGACCTACTAAATTATCTTATTCTGCAGTCAGAGCCATCAATTTCGATGCATAGTCAGAAAATACTTTTAAGGAAAAGTGATATAAATGATCTGAAAGAGTATTTAGTTACAAAAGAAAGATTTCAGAGCATAAAAACAGCGAATCTGGTAGAATCTGAAAGTGATGACAGTGATAGTTGTTAATTTATTTTGATTGCCTATAATACCTACTATGTATATATTTTATGTGTGTATGTATATTGAATATGTTATGCTAAATAAATAAAATTCATGTTTTTAAATTTCTTTTCACTGAATTAATAATTTTTGTAAAATTTTGCTCTTATATGATCACAATTTACAAATTAAAATAATTTTTTACTAAATATATTTACATGCAAAATTTCAATCTTATCGGATCGGAACAGATAAAAATAGGAAACTTATTGAAAAAGTTAAAAAAATGTGAAAGAGGTATTGACAATTTTCGTGGACAAATTGCATCTTTTACGTATCAAGGATATAAGGGTGGTGGGCGTGTCCTTTGAGATAATTTCATAAAATTTATCAACGTTATCCGGAATATATCAGAGACCAATCGAGCCAAGTTTTGTTCAATTCCAGAAACAACTTTGGAAAATATAAGGTTTTTTCATTACAGGATATATGAGAGGTGGGCGTGTCCTTTGAGATAATGGCATATAACTCACCACAATTATCAGTAATATATTAGAGACAAATCGAGCCAAATTTAGTTGAATTCCAACAACAATTTTGGAAAATATAAGTTTTTTTCATTTCAGGATATATGGAAGGTGGGCGAGTCCTTAGGCCGATTTTTTCAAAACTTCGTTTTTTTCCTTTCCTACTTATAATAGTAATGTGTACCAATTTTCATTCTTCTACGATAACTCCTTCTATTTTTGGCCGCCGTTTATATGAAAACACGACACTGCGTCAGCAATAAAACATACGTACATATACAGCAGATACGGGCGTTTCATAGCACAATTGTGCTGAGATCATTCACACGTGTTCTTACCCTCTTTAATTTAGTCCTCGATGAGACAGCGAAGAATGAATATCAGGCGGATGCTTACGAATTTTTTAATATTTTTTTCCAGAATATTTGTCCAGCAAACAATTTCAGTCATGATGATATGCAAAAAACATTTTGTCATAAAAAATGCTTTCGATAACATACAATGCCTGTTATACAATTTTTCTCCAATAACGGACTATACTAATTCTCCTAATTTAGTAATGTCTTATTAATTAGTCTGTGTAAAATATTATCAAAAATATTTTGAATATGTTTCCAATGTGAAATGATACTGTTTAACTACGATTGACAGGTTCTCATGATAGCCAGAAGCAGTTCCTTTCGGAGACATGTCTGCTCAAACCATTGCATTGGCTTTCTGGACTCACTGGATATCTAGATTCAGATGCCCAAAAACTATAACTACAGATCAGGGTACGCAGTTTGAATCAGCTTTATTTAAACCATTGACTAATTTTATTGGATCTAAACGCGTTCGAAATACTGCATACCATCCACAATCTAACGGTATGGTCGGACGATGGCATAAATCAGCATTAGTGCGTGGTTGCGTTAGTTGTTGCCAGCCTGTTTCAATGATGAAGGCATAGTCACTGATCACTGAACATAATTGGCAGCGACTGACACTATCATGTACTAAAAGCAGAGTAACAGCACCCACCTTCGTCTGCCCTGTAGCAAAAATTAGCCGGCGAAGTAAAAGGTTGAAATAGCTACAAAAACAACTGTCTATCTTCTCATCTTTCCTAATCTGTCCCCTTAATACTATCCCCTCGTCTTCAGATCCGGCTCAATGCATTGCATATATAGGGGTCATCCCCTTAATGCTGGTCCAAGATAAAAAAAAATTGATACATCCAACCGCGTATTTCTCTTTTTTTTTGGCGAATATTCAGTGCTATGCTCCAGCAAACAAGCATTCTTTTATATATTTTTTTTCTTGAATGGAAAACATAACAAATTATAGTCCTATATTTTTTAATTTTTTTCATTTGACGGTTTGCTTAGCAAAAGTTTTATTTTTAATTAATAATTTTACGTAATCAACGTTCTTTTTCAACTTAGAAAATATTGGTACTTATGTGTAGATATATGATGCACCATTATCTTTCAAACGCTTGGATTTTTGTTTGGTGGGTAGCTCGCAAGCTCAACACATACACAATTTACCAATACATTGTCGGTGCCCACCACTGATATACAGCAATGGTGAACATCACGAAGCAAATTTTTGCAAATCGAATTCACACATATTCTTATTCTCTTTCATTTACCCTTATCTGAGACAAATTTTTGTTTATCTTTTTACTCATTTTTCTCAAAACCACTGCGAGAAATTTATTATGTATGCTGTAAGAAAAGCATTTATGACATAAAGTTGAAGGAAAAAGATAAAAAATTTCAAGGAAATTTTAAAGTTATAAAAAAATGTTAAAACATAATTAATTACTTAACGTATGTATATCTGCTTTCCATATATAGACAAAATTTTTGGGGAAAATAAATTCTTTCATAAAAAAATTTCATATAAGAATTACTTTTATTAATATATAAAAATTTTTCCCATATAGAATAATTATAAATGTGTTTGCTTTACACTTTTTACATCATATTTTGAAAAAAAGCTGCACTCCGCCTAATATGTTCTTTTCGCGCTGTTTCAGCGACGACTATATAAAACAAATAAATTAGTTACAGCAAATTTTTTCTGCCTGTGTGCTTATCTTTTTCGCTCACCTACACAACATTAGATTTATCATGTTCACAATTGTGCTGAGATCATTCACACGTATTCTTACCCTCTTTAATTTAGTAGTCGATGAGACAGCGACGAATGAATATCATGCGGATGCTTACGAATTTTTTTATGTTTTTTTTTTTAATATTTGTCCAGCAAACAAGTTCAGTCATGATGATATGCGAAAAATATTTTGTCATAAACAATGCTTTCGATAACATACAATGCCTTTTATACAATTTTTCTCCAATAACGGACTATACTAATTTAGTAATACACTTAGTCTTATTAATTAGTCTGTGTAAAATCTAATAAAAAAAATGTTAATGTTTCCCATATGAAAATGATCTTCCACGCCGACATATATCAAAGCTTGTTAAGTTTGATACATCCAACCGCGTATTTTTCTTTTTTTTTGCGAATATTCAGTGTTATGCTCCAGCAAACAACCATTATTTTATATATTTTTTTCCTGAATGGAAAACATAACAAATTATTGTCCTATCTGTTTAAATTTTTTCATTTGACTGTTTGCTGAGAAAAAGTTTTATTTTTAATTAATATTGATTACGTAATCAACGTTTTTTTCAACTTAGAAAATATTGGTACTTTTGTATATATATATATATATATATATATATATATATATATATATATATATATATATATATATATATATATATATATATAATGCGTCATTATCTTTCAAACGCTTGAAAGATAATCTTAATGCCCTCCAAATATTTAGTAAGTAAATTTAAATGGGACAGAGTTCCTTTATATAATATCGAACGTCAATGCCCACTAAAGGGGGCGGGGTCTTAAAATAGACTATATCATAGTCCAGACGAATGTATGGGCATTGCTAGATCCTCTCAGACTTCATTACTGATCAAGGATATGTATACTTTATGGGGTCCAATTCCCTTTGGAGGGTATTAACACTATATTTTGGCGGGGTCGCTCATGCAAGGGCTGTGGAAAGACATTTCACCTTTGTCATAAAACTCTAAAAATTTTTGTTTGGGATAATTAAATACAAAATTTAAAAAAATGTTTTGATAGGGTCATATAGGGGGCAAAGGGGAAGGAGGGGATAGGGCAGAGTAGTACCAAGTTTAACGCGTACTACTTTCTTTAACATAAAAATATATCATTTGCTTAACAAAATTACAAAAAACTTTAAAAATGAATTTGTTTTTTAGAGGTTGGTTTTCTAAGGGAAACTTTTCCCTCCGGCACGACTTGTCCCATCTCCGAACTTCTCTTCGTTTGGACTGAATCGTGATTTCCTTAGACGGACGGACTGAAATGCTCAGATCACTGATCAAGAATATATATAATTTATGGGTATAAAAAGCAAATACACGAGATGTACACGAGTGCACTCATAGTTATACTCAAGTAGAAGGTGTACACGATGAAAGAAAGACAATGTCTATAGTGTATTCAAGGTGTACACTGTATTCAAGGTGTCCATTAAATTTTGTTGTACATTTGATCTCTGGTATGCAATAGTTAACACGCTGTTTTTGAATATAATTTTTTAACATAGGTATGTTAGCCTTAAAGTAGCTATTAACTGACGTGAACTTCAAGCAACAATTAAGATTTTTTTTTGCATAAGACCGTAAGTAACACTATACGAAAAATGAAAACCTTTTGAAAAGTGCAAGGTCGTGACTTTATGGTTTCGATTCTACTATCAAATTGTAGTAAAACCCAATACTTAGTTTGGCTAATTTGGTGACCGTTTTGTTTTTATGGGCCTCCAAAGTTTCCCAATATTACTACGATGTCCAAAAAAAGGTGTCATCAGTTTTTGCCAAATAGCTAATCAGCACTTAAAAATATCGCTTAACTATGTTCGGCAAAAATGTAGCCAAGTGTAGGTTGAATATTTCTTGCTAAAATTTTATGACAAAAATGCATTTTATGTTACAGTTTTCTTAAAAAAGTTAAAGAAAAAAAAATTTTTTTTTAATCTTTTGATCATAACTTTTAGTAAACCCTGATTTTTCGTACACTGTATTTGGGAAAATTAGATAGGTCTTGTCGGGCAGAACGAAATTCCGTCTTTGGAATTTGCGAAACACCTCCAAAATTTTGAGTTACGGGTAAAAAAACAGGGTTTTCTACCTTGCTAGTTATTAGTCTGTATCTTAGTCTAGTGTCAACCGAACTTTGATTTCTCGGTGGATTTGGAAAGACAAGACAAAAGCCTTTCAAATGGCATATGCATGTACGCAGAGGCATTGAAAATCATATATTTTTCACCATCAAACTAATATTTTATGATTTTTTTTGTCACTTTTTAAATTTGATGGCGTTTTCCTGTACCATTTTGTATGGGAATCGTATAATTTCTGTTTTGGGCTAAAACGTGTATTTGTTCTGTGTAAAATCCAACTTGGTTTTTGAAAACCCACTGAAAATTGACCGAGTTTCGTTCTGCCCGACAAGACCTATCAAAACAATAATATCATGTCCCAGGTATTTCAACTTTGGTCTATTTTGTATCAGTGTCATTATTCAAAAAATTTAGTTTTATTATAAAAAAAGTTGATTCTTTATGACCTATTTTTGGTATCTAAACACTTTCAGATTATATTGGTATGTTCACAAAAGTTGTTCAGCTCTGCCGTGGTTACAATTTTCCCAAATATGTTGTACGAAAAACCAGGATTTCCTAAAAGTTGTCATAAAAAAATTGGAAAAATTTTTTTTTCTTCTGTGAAATTCTTTATTTGACATATTGTTGTGATAATACTATTTTAAATGAAATTTATTTGTTGGTGGTCAATCAATGTATACATACATACATATATATATATATATATATATATATATATATATATATATATATATATATATATATATATATATAAATATATATATATATATATATATATATATATATATATATATATATATCTATATATATACTCGTATATATATATATATATATATATATATATACATATATATATATATATATATATATATATATACATATATATATATATATATATATATATATATACATATATATACATATATATATATATATATATATATATATATATATATAAATATATATATATATATATATATATATGTCAATTACAAAATTTCATAACTGTTTGATTTAGATTTTATTTTTCATTTTGCCTCATAAATACTTTTCTTGTTATCCAATGTATTTCTAATTGTAGAAAGGTGTAGAAAAATAAAATAGATTCATACCGAATATAATTAATTTGTTGGGTTAGTTTTGTATGAGTTTCAAGGCCTACTATGCTTATTCTGTTGTGATTTTTGAAAATAGTTTGTAATTTAGAAATTATGAATATGGTTTTCAGAAGTATGTGCAAGTTATACGTGGCTGCCTGTAACCCACAAGCCTTCAAGTAGGATCTCTGAGATCCCGTTTTGAAAAAGAAGTATGTGCATAAGATAAGAGGTTTTTAACTTTTCAAAACTGTGGTTAAAGAATACTGATGATTTGGTAAAGCTCCAATGAAATGCATATAGACATTGCTTGACCAGCAACAAATAAATTTCATTTAATTTTTTGCTTTAACCTTTTTAAGAAAACTCTATGATAAAATGCATTTTTGTCATAAAATTTTAGCAAGAAATATTCAACCTACTCTTGGCTACATTTTTGCCGAACATAACTAAGCGATATTTTTAAGTGCTGATTAGCTATTTAGCAAAAAAAGGTTTTGGGCATCATGGTAATATTAGGAAACTTTGGCGGCCCATAAAAACAAAACGGTCACCAAATTGGCCAAACTGAGTATAGGATTTTACTACAATTTTATAGTACAATCGAACCCATATAGTCACGACCGCGCACTTTTTGCACTGTTGTACAGTGTAATTAAGCGTTTAACCGATTATCGGTTAGCAGTTTTACGTTCAATTGTTTCCATACCTAGTTTCTTTGCTTGTTTACTTTGCAAGTCTGTTGTTTGTGCAACATATCATATGTGGCATGTAAAGTCTATGTACTATATATATGCATACATGTCGTATTCAAAGTCTAAAGTTTACTTTTATAAACTGGTTACTGTTTTGTATAGAAAATTGTCATATAATAAGTTTATAAGCCTAAAATATATTTTTATGAATTAGGTTGTCTTGTAGGTGGTGTTTAAATCATCAAATAATTCTTCCCGCTACGAAAATCGAAAATATTCAAAAAGAGTGGGAAGTTACTGGTTTTACTCCGTTTTTAAAAAATTGAATTTTCACCAGAGCTCGACGTCGTCACTATTTCTGCATGTATATGTGTATGTTTGTGACCCTTTTATAGCTTTTCAACTTCTGAACCGAATCGAACAAAACTAGTGGCGTTTGAAAGGGTTCCTCGCAGCTTAGATTTTCTGTCAATTGGAACAGGTTCGAAAATTTACAATTACGGAAATATCAAAATAACTAATAAGTTATTAGATCGATCGATCACAAAAACTAGTCAGCTTGAAAATAAGGAGTCACTTCGAGCGCTACCAACTAGGTCAAAATTGGTTAACCTGTTCGTGAGATATCGAGAACGAAAAATTTACAAAAATGTGAATTTTTCAATTTAATTAAGATTCATAGGCTACTTGTTCGAAATTTGTTTTTAAATCTCAGAAAGACATGATAAATATTCCAAGGCACAAAGGAAAGTCAACATCAGTTTTATTCAACTTACACAGCAGAGCAGAACAGCTGTTTTCGAAAGACGCAACCCTTTCATCATCAGTGCTCATGTGTATTGTGTTTGTCACCACTTATTAGGTGGCTTAGTTGAATGTGATAACAGTTCCTATATAAACAAATTTTATTGTGAAAAAGGATACGAGAACTGTATCAAGCTGATGTTAACATGTTATTATTATAATACCCGTGTTAACGTTTGATTATTTTTCTTCATGTCCCATTTTTCTGAATTTTTTGTTCCATCATACCAAAGCAAATTTTTTGGTTTGAATTTTATACTTAAGTACATGTGAACGTTTTCCAATTTTTTTATTATTGGTAGCTCAAGCCATAGCTTAAATTTGTATGTAGTAAGTATTTTCACGAACATTTATATTGCTATATTAAATTTAATTAAGATTCATAGGCTAATTGTTCGAAATTAGTTTTTAAATCTCAGAAAGACATGATAAATATTCCAAGGCACAAAGGAAAGTCAACATCAGTTTAATTCAACTTACACAGCAGAGCAGAACAGCTGTTTTCGAAAGACGCAACCCTTTCATCATCAGTGCTCATGTGTATTGTGTTTGTCACCACTTATTAGGTGGCTTAGTTGAATGTGATAACAGTTCCTATATACACAAATTTTATTGTGAAAATGGATACGAGAACTGTATCAACCTGATGTTAACGTGTTATTATTATAATACCCGTGTTACCGTTTGATAATTTTCCTTTATGTCCCATTTTTTCTGAACTTTTTGCTGCATCGTACCTAAGGCAAACTTTTTTGGTTTGAATTTTATACTTAAGTACATGTGAACGTTTTCCAAATTTTTTTTTTATTATTGGTAGCTCAAGCCATAGCCTTAATTTGTATGTTAGTAAAAAAAAATTATGAAAAGATATTTCAAAGTTAAAATATTTTGTTTTTCATCAATTCTTATTCTGTTGTTATATTTGAAAATAATTTGTAATTTACATGTTGTGAATTCTCAGATAGTTTTCGGAAGTATATGCATAAGATAAGAGGTTTTTAACTTTTCAAAACTGTGGTTAAAGTCTACTGACGATTTGGTAAAGCACCAATGAAATGCATATAGACATTGCTTAACCACCAACAAATAAATTTCATTTATATATAATAGTATTGTGACAAGAATGTGTCAAATAAAAAAATAAAATAAAATAAAATTTCATTAAAATTTTAATTTTTTTTGTAGGGTCATTTAGTGGGTGAAGGAAGAGAAGGGGGTAGGACAGAGTAGTACCAGGTTTCATCTTAGCTTCGTCGTTAAAGCTTAAAAATGTTATATTTAAGGAATGTAGGCTTAAGTAAAACAATTTTAATTCTATTTTTGCAGATAATAACGCCCAATAAAGTGGGCGGGGTCCAAAAATAATTTTTTTTATTTTATGGGTCCAAGTTTAAGGCGTTGGACCGTATTTGACATAAAAATATATCATTTGCTTAACAAAATAACCAAAAAACTTTAAAAATTATGTTGTTTTTTCTGGGTTGGTCTAGTTCTTCTTAGGGGAACTTTTTTCCCTCTCGCCCGATTTAGCCCATCTCCGACTTAAACCTGCACTAAGTTTCAGAATATATTTGTACCAAATTTCAAGAGTCTAGCTCTTTTCGTTTGGACTGAATCGTGATTTCCACAGACGGACGGATGGACGGATGGACGGACGGACATGCTCAGATCGTCTTAGATTTCATCACTGATCAAGAATATATATACCTTATGGGGTCTGAGATGGATATTTCGATGCGTTACAAACGGAATGATAAAGTGAATATACCCTCCAAATTCTTTTTTGGAGGGTATAAAAAAAGGAATGAGCGAAACAGCTTTTTTCCCCGCCACTGTAGCGATTTTTACTTACCTTAGTAGCTGCGTTTTAAATGGCATTATTTGATGGAGCGTAATAAATGTTTTTTTTTAAATAACAAAATTATTTAAAAACACAAATAATATTTGGAAAACCACAAAAAATCGGGTCTGCATGCTTATTATAGCATATTTTTTCAGCTTCGAGAGTAAAATGGAAAAAGTGTGTACAAGATTAGAGTAGTACAGGAAACTTATGCTAGTCCCGCTGAAGAGAAATTGTAGGTTTAAGTTAGAAAATTGAGTAAATTTTCATGATGAGCATAAAATAAAGCAGCTAACCTCTCTACTTATTGTCCCTGCTAGATACGTGGAACTATGCAATATGCAAATTGATACTTTGCAGCAGAGTGATAGTGCTTGCTCAATGGTAATAGGGCAAATTTTCATACACACATTTGTTTTATAAGCCTCTTATTAATCAAAAATTTATTTACAACTTGGCGAACAGCCTGTTTCATATTCGACATTGACAAAAAGCATAAAGTCATACAAGGTAAATAATGATTTTTTGTGCGAAGTGGAAACTAACTCGAAATAGCTATCGACCACATTTCTAACAAATTATACTAAAATTCGACCATTATTTTCCACTTGATGTTTTACCAGAAGTGTTGGGCGATGTGGAGCTATTCTGCATCAAAAGTCAATTTCGAAACGTATGTTATTTTTGATCGAAGTTGATACTTGTTCTTTTTTTAAATCTTTCTTTATGCATATTAATTACCTATATACATATGGATTCATGTATTATAGTTAAATATAAGCTGGTCTGAAAACAAAAGCAACAAATTAATAATATTAAAGTTAACATACAGGAAACAATTTTACATGGAATTATTATTTAGTAGTATCCTTTAAACATATATACACATATATTTATTATTTTTAACATAATTTTTTCAGAAGACGAAGTAACTTGTGATAACATTAATTGCGGTCCTAAACAAGTTTGTCTAATTGACCTGTTAACACACAAACCGAGATGCACTTCATGTCGATATAAATGCTCTCGCAAAAGGCGTCCATCAGTAAGTTTCACTGAATTTACAACCCTCTAAACGTGTTTTAATTTATTTCATATATTTTCAGTTTCCTCAGTTTGATGAGGGTAAAATTTGTGGTTTCAATAATCGAACGTATAACTCATGGTGTGAAATGCGCAAAGACTCCTGCTCCACTGGTTTCTATATTGATGTTAAGTATGCAGGAGTTTGCCAATAAACATTCTGTATGCAGCGGAGGCTACATAAATGTTTTCATTACAACTTTACGCTACAGAAGCTGATATAGAGATATATACATATATAAATAATTGTGTAAAGAGTTAACATGATACACTCATACGAGTATATGTAGGGCCGTGTACATTATAGCTCCCAGCTAGCATTTGTATGATAATTTTTTGCAAACATCTCTTATATGATTCTCCTCACACCACTTATGATGATTAAAATCTGATCTATCAAGTGGGCGATTGAAAAAGCGTTCACTTAAGATTCATCCATATGATCATATAATGATTTCTTGAAAATACAGGAACAAAATATAAAAAAACTGCTTTAATATGTTGTTTTAGCATAATTTTATATCACACTTTGCTCAGCTAGTATTCCTTGCTTTTTATACCCTCCAAAAGAGAATATGGAGGGTATATTCACTTTGTCATTCCGTTTGTGACGCAGCGATATATCTATCTGAGACCCCATAAAGTATATATTCTTGATCAGTGATGAAATCTAAGACGATCTGAGCATGTCTCTCCGTCTGTGGAAATCACGATTCAGTCCAAACGATAAGAGCCAGACTCTTGAAATTTAGTATATATATATATATATATATATATATATATATATATATATATGTATATATATATATATATATCATGCTTTTATTACATGACACTGTCATGTAATAAAAGCAGAGTAACAGCACTCACCTTCGTCGGCCCTGTAGCAAAAATTAGCTGGCGAAGTAAAGAAAAAAAATTTTGAAATAGCTACAAAAAAAACTATCTTCTCATCTTTCCTTATCTGTCCCCTCAATACTATCCCCTCGTTTTCAGTTCCGGCGCAATGCATTGCATATATAGGGGACATACCCCGAGTGCTGGTGCAAGATAAAACAAAAAAAAACGATATTTTTATAGCAAATTTCAAGAGTGTCTTTTTTCGTTCCACAGACGGACGGACGGGCATACATTTTGGCGGGGTCGCTCTGACAAGGGCTGTTGGGGAAACATTTCACCTTTGTCATAAAAACTCAAAAAATAAATGTTTGGGATAATTAAATACGAAATTAAAATTTTTTTATAGTGTCATTTAGGGGTCAAAGGGGGAGGAGGGGGTAGGGCAGAGTAGTACCAGGTTACATTTCAGCTTCGTAACTAAAGCTTAAAAGTGTTAGGTTTAAGGAATGTAGGTTTAAGTAAAACAATCTGTTAAATTTTTACACTATTTTTGCATATAATAACTCCCAATAAAGAGGGCAGGATCCAAAATTATTATTGTTTTTATTTTATTGCTCCAATTTTACAATTACAAAAAAAAAATTAAAAATTATATTGTTTTATATACCCTTCACAAAAAAGTGAAAGGGTATATATAGGTTTGTCATTCCGTGTTTAGTATCTTCGATATCAATATTGGACCCCAAAAAGTATATATATATATATATTCTGGATCCTAATGAATAGCGATGACGATTGAGCGATGTCTGTCTGTACGGCTTTCCCAGCCTACAGAAGAGCTAAAGACTTCGTTCTTGGACCGCTGGATGGGAAATGAGCTTAAATATAGTGGTATTGAATTTCAGAAAGATCCGAAGTACGTTTCCAGAGATGGGAAGCTTACACCTATTCCTCGACGCAAAATTTATACCAAAAATCAATTGTTTTTTTTAATTTTTGTAAGTTAAACCAATTTTGTGCTTTGGGAAGCCTCAATGGTCTATTAAAAACTATAAAAATATAAAAAAAATTTTCAGGGATGGGAAATTAAAATTTTTTTTCGGCCCATTCCGTATTTTTTAGTAGATGTAGTAACTAATATTGTTAAAAATTTTAAGTTTTTCTTCAAAAAAACTTCTTTTTACGTTATGAATAATTTCAAATATAAATCAAAATTTCGAATCCAGGGTTGGACAACTGCAATATTTTATTGTTCAATAGTTCAAAATTGAAAATTTTTTCTAAGTAACACTACGAGTACTTTATACCTCTTGAAGAGTTGCATTGGTAAAAAAAAACAAAACTAAAATTAAAATTTCACTTCCAGGGTTGGGAAGTTGAACTTTTTTTTTTGGTACATGGTACAGTGTAGTACATGAAGGTGACCAAAATGGTTGCAAATTTAAGTTTTTCTTAAATAAAACGACTTTATACCGAATGAAGACTAGCATTGGTAAAAAAATCAATATCTCGCTTCGAGAGCTGGGAAATTGAAATTTTTTTTGTACCTAAAAGTAACAAAAATGGCAACTAACGTCGGTTTTTTTCTAATTAAAACTGTTTTTAGTTCAGTAAGAACAAAATTGGTATCAAAAATTAAAAATATATTAAAATTTAAATGAAAGAGTTGGATAACTGCACTATTTTTTAGAACATGAAAGTGACCAAAATGGTTACAAATATTAAGTTTTTCTTAAATAAAACTATTTCATGCCTCATTAAGAGTTGCATTGGTAAAAAAAAACAAAAACAAATTAAAATTTCGTTACCAGGGTTGGGAAATTGATACATTTTTGCTGCATAAAAGTAACTAAAAAGGCAATTGACGTTGTTGTTTTTGCTAATTAAAACTGTTTTATAATTCAGAAAGAACAAAATTGGCATTAAAATCTTAAAATATCAAAACTCCAGGGTTGGAAAAATTAAATATTTTATGGTACATAAAAGTGCCCAAAAAGTTTAAAAATCTTAATTTTTTGTCAAGTAAAACTATGTTACACCACACTAACAGTTGCATTGGTAAAAAAATAACATGTTAACATGAGATTGATACAGTTCTCGTATTCTTTTTCACAATAAAATTTGTGTAAATAGGAACTGTTATCAAATTCAACTAAGCCACCTAATAAGTGGTGACAAACACAATACACATGTGCACTGATGATGAAAGGGTTACGTCTTTCGAAAACAGCTGTTCTGCTCTGCTGTGTAAGTTGACTTTCCTTTGTGCCTTGGACTATTTATCATGTCTTTCTGAGATTTAAAAACAAATTTCGAACAATTAGCCTATGAATCTTAATTCAATTTAATATTTTTTTAATGTTTGTAAATTAAAACTATTTCATTCTCTGGCGAGCCTCAATGGTCTATTAAAAACTAAAAAAATAAACAAATTTTTTCCAGGGATGGGAAATTAAAAATTTTTTTTCGGCCCATTCCGTATGTTGTAGTACATGTAGTAACTAAAATGTTAAGTTTTTCTTTAACAAGACCTCTTTATACGGCATGAAGATTTGCATTTGCAAAAAGAAAAGAAAATTTTAAAATCAAATTTTGCTTCCTAAGGTGGGAAATTGAATTCATTTATATGTGAAAGTAATCAAACAAGCAACTGATGTTTGTTTTTTTTTGCTAACTAAAACTGTCTTATAACTTAGGAAGAACAAAATTGGTATAAAAAATTCAAAAATAAAAAATTAAATTTCGAATCCAGGGATAGACAAGTACAATATTTAATACCACATGAAAGTGACCAAAATCTTTAAAAATGAAACTTTTCCTAAAAAAAGTTACTTTATACCTCATGAAGCGTTGCCCTGATAAAAAAAATTAAAACTTCGCTTTTAGGGTTGGAAAAATTAACGTTTTTATTTGGTACATGCAATATTTTGTAGTACATGTAATAACCAAACTGGTTACAAAATTTTAGTTTTTCTGAAACAAAACTACTTTATGCCTCATGAAGATTTGCATTGATAAAAAAATTTAAAAAAATTGGAATTTCGCTTCCAGTGTTGGAAAATTGAAAATTTTTTTTATACACATAAGTAACCAAAAAGGCAATTGAAGTTGTTTTTTTTTTTTGCTAACTAAAACTATTTGATATTTTAGGAAGCACAAAATTGGTATCAAAAATTTCCATAATAATCTAAATTTCCAGGGTTGGACAAGTGCAATATATTATAGTTCATAAACGTGGCCAAAATGATTAAAAATTGTAAATTTTTCTTAAATAATACTACTTTATACTCCATAAAAAGTTGCATTGGTAAATAAAACAAAAAAAATAAAATTTCACTGCCAGGGTTGGGAAGTTTAAAGTTTTTTTTGGTACATGCAATATTTTGTCGTACATGAAAGTGACCAAAATTTTTTAGATCAGGAAAAACAAAATTGGTATCAAAAATTAAAAAAAAATCAAAATTTAGATTCCAGAGTTGGATAACTGCAATATTTTGTAGTACATGAAAGTGACCAAAATGGTTACAAATATTAAGTTTTTCTTAAATAAAACTATTTCATGCCTCATTAAGAGTTGCATTGGTAAAAAAAAAGAAACAAAAAACAAAAATAAAATTTCGTTTTTAGTGTTGGGAAATTGAAATATTTTTTCTACATAAAAGTAACCAAAAAGGCAATTGACGTTGCTGTTTTTGCTAATTAAATTCAGGAAGAATAAAATTGGTATTAAAATCTTACAAAAATCAAAACTTCGACTGCTAGGTTGGACAAATGAAATATTTTTGGTACTTAAAAGTACCCACATAAATTCCAAATTTTGTGTTTTTAGTGAATTAAACCTATTTTATATTTCAGAAAAAATTAAATTAGCATTAAAAAATTTAAAATTCGGTTCCAGGGTTGGAAAATCGAAATTATTTGGTACATAAAAGTACCCACATAAATACCAAATTTTGTTTTTTAATGAATTAAACCTATTTTATACTTCAGGGAAAATTAAATTGGTATTAAAAATTCGGTTTCAGGGTTGGAAAATTAAAATTTTTCGGTACATAAAAGGGACTTTTATCCCAATTTTGATTTTATTTAGTAAATTAAACATGTTTTATACTTCGCTAAGAATTTAATCAGCATTAAAAGTTTTTAAATTAAAAATTCTGTTCCAGGATTGGAAAATTGAATATTTTTTACATAAAGTTAACCATACAAGTTCCTAATTTTAGTTTTTTGTGTATGAAATCTTTTTTATACTTCGGGAAGAGTTAAATTGGTATTAAAAACCAAAAAAATCTAATAGACGATTCTACGGTTGGACAATTTTTGGGGTTTTTTGGGTTTCATGAAACGGATTTTTACTTTTTGTTATTAAATTAAACATGTTTAATATTTTTGAAAGACGTTCAGAGGTATTAGAAATAAGAAAAGCCAAGCATTTTGCTTCCTAGCCGAAAAATCGAAACGAAAAGAATTACATCTGTGAAGGGTATTTAAGATTCGGCACAGCCGAATATAGCACTTTTACTTGTTAATAAGTTAAACCTATTTTATAATTCAGAAAAACTTAATTTAGTATTAAAAAATTAAAAATTCAGTTCCAGGGTTGGAAAATCGAAATTATTTGGTACATAAAAGTACCCACATAAATTCCCAATTTTGGTTTTTTGTGAATGAAATATTTTTCGGGAAGAGTTAAATTGTTATTAAAAACCAAAAAATCTAAAACACGAATCTACGCTTGGGCAATTAGAACTTTCTGGGGTACGTGAAATGAATTTTTATTTGTTGTTTTTAAATTAAACATATTTAATATTTTTGAAAGACGTTCAGAGGTATTAGCAATAAGAAAATCCAAACATTTAGCGTCCTAGGCGAAAAATTTAAACGCTTTCTATATATAAAAGTAACAGATAACATCATTTTGATTTCTCAATTAAACCAACTTTCTGTTTTGGCAAGAAAGAAAGAAAGAAGAATTACATCTGTGCAGGGTATTTAAGATTCGGCACAGCCGAATATAGCACTTTTACTTATTTCATATAGGTATATAAACCTTTTTTGGTGTACTAAATCAATTTAATATTTCAGGAAAAATTAAATTGCTATTAAAAATCAAAAACAAAAAGACGATTTCACGTCTTTATAATTTAAACTTTTTTGGGTTCCTAATTTTGCGCGCTGGGCAATTGAAACTTTTTATACCCTTCACAAAAAAGTGAAAGGGTATATCTAGGTTTGTCATTCCGTGTGTAATATGTGCAATATCAATATGGGACCCAATAAAGTATATTGATTTTGAATCCTTATGAATAGCGATGACGATTGAGCGATGTCCGTCAGTCTGTACGTGAAATCGGGGTTCCCAAGTCCCCAGAAGAGCTAGAAACTTCTTTCTTGGACCGTTGGATTGAAAAAAATAGAGTGGTATTGAAATTCAGAAAAATCCGCAACACGGTTCCAGATCTGGGAAGCTTACAGCTATTTCTCGACGCAAAATTAATACCAAAAACCAAATATTTTTTTATTGTTTGTAAATTAAACCTATTTCATGCTTTGGGAAGCTTCAATGGTCTATTAAAAACTAAAGAAATAAAAAAATTTTTCCAGGGATGGGAATGTAAATTTTTTTTAGTAGTACATGTAATAACTAAAATGGTTACAAATATTAAGTTTTTCTTAAATAAAACCTCTTTATATTTATTAAGTTAATATATTTTAAATTAATATTTCGGTTTCAGGGGTGGGAAATTTGGAATTTTTTTATGCATAAAAGTAACCAAAAAGGCAATTAACGTTGTTTGTTTTGAAGACTATAACTATTTTAAATTTTATAAAGAACAAAATTATCAAAAATTAAAAATAAGAATAAAATTTCGAATCCAGGTTGGACAAGTGCAATATTTTATAATACATGAAGTTGACCAAAATGGTTAAAAATTTTAAATTTTTCTTAAAAATATTACTTACTTTTTTCTAACTAAAACTATTTTATGAAATCTTTTTATTTGACACATTGTTGTCACAATACTACTATATATAAATGAAATTTATATTTTATATATAAATGAAATTTTGACGATTTGGTAAAGCACCAATGAAATGCATATAGACATTGCTTAACCACCAACAAATAAATTTCATTTAAAACTATTTTATATTTTAGGAAGAACAAAATTGGTATCATAAATTAAAAAAAAAAATAAAATTTCGAGTCCAGGGTTGAACAAGTGCAATATTTTATAGTTCATGAAGGTGACCAAAATGGTTCAAAATTGGAAATTTTTCTTAAATAACACTACTTTATACCTCATGAAGAGTTGCATTGGTAAAAAAAACAAAACAAAAATTAAAATTTCACTTCCAGGGTTGAGAAGTGGAAAGTTTAGTACATGGTATATATTGTAGTACATGAAAGTGACCAAAATGGTAGCAAATTTTAGGTTTTTCTTAAATAAAACTATTTCATGCCTCATTAAGAGTTGTATTGGTAAAAAAATTTAAATTTCGCTTCCAGTGTTGGGAAATAGAAATATTTATTCTGCATAAAAGTAACCAAAAAGGCAATGAACGTTGTTGTTTTTGCTAATTAAAACTATTTTATAATTCAAGAAGAACAAAATTAGTATTAAAATCTTAAAAAATTAAAATTTCCACTTCAGGGTTGGACATATGAAATATTTTATAGTACATTAAAGTGACCAAACAGTTTAAAAATTTTAATTTTTTTGTCAAGTAAAACTATGTTAGACCTCACTAAGAATTGCATTGGTAAAAAATTAAAAATTTGCTTCCATACATAAAGGTACACATAAATTCCAAATTTTGTGTTTTTAGTGAATTAAACCTATTTTATACTTCAGGAAAAATTAACTGCCTATTTCTCATTGTCGAATGAATTCTTTCTTTCGTACAAATATATTTAAAACAAGAACAAAAGTTTATAAATTGTTTTTGTTTCTAATGTATTTATACGAAAGAAAGAATTCATTCGGCAATGAGAAATAGGCAGTAAATTGGTATTTAAAATTCGGTTCCTGGGTTGGAAAATCGAAATTCTTCGGTACATAAAAGAAACCATATAAGTTCCCAATTTTGTTTTTTTTCAGTAAATTAAACATATTTTATACTTCGCTAAGAATTAAATTGGTATTAAAAATTTTTGAATTAAAAATTCAGTTCCAGTGCTGGAAAATCAAGTTTTTTGGTACATATAAATAACCATATAAGTTTATACTTCGCTAAGAATTAAATTGGTATTAAAGATTTTAAATATTAAAAATCCAATTTCATATTTGGAATATCGACATTTTTTTATTCATAAATGTAACCATATAATTTTACATTTTTGATTTTTATGATGAATGATACCTACTTTATATATATATCAGGAAAAAAATAAGTAAAGAACTTTTTGGGGTACATGGAACGGATTTTTACTTGTTGTTTTTAAATTAAACATATTTAATATTTTTTAAAGACGTTTAGAGGTATTAGAAATATGAAAAGCCAAACATTTAGCTTCCTAGCCGAAAAATTTAAACGTTTTCTTATATATAAAAGTAACCGATAACATCATTTTGATTTTATAATTAAACGTACTTTCTGTATTAACAAGAAAGAAAGCACAGTATAACAAACAAAAAGCACTAATTTAGGGTCCGATTATGGTTTACAACAGTTGTTTGTTCAATGTTGTATTTTTGAAAAAGCGATTATGGTTTACAACTGTTGTCTGTAATGTTTTATGTTAAGTTGTTTGCCTTTGACAACACCGATTATCGTTTACAACATATGTATTTATGTGTTGTCAGTACTGTCAAAAACGTACAACAGCTCATTAGCTGTTGTTTCGCGAGCGTTACAAGTTAAATAAGCAAAATGGAGAAAAATTTTTAAGTAAACATATAAAATCTAAAAAACCAGAAAAATAATTAGTTATTATTTGTTCTTAGCAAAATTACAAATAAAAAACAAATGGAAAAACTGGTTGATCTTATGAAAATGAATCCAGAGATTGGCCGATGGAAGCTGCCATTTGGATGTAGCAAAATGTATCTCAAAGAGAAATGGGATCAATTTTCTGACCAATTAAATAGCTTAGGACCTCCTATTAAAACTACCAAAGAATGGTAGCGAGTTAGTAGCAGATCTGCTGAATAATTTATTTTACCTTACGTAAAATTATTTCTATTTAATCCACTATAAATCCAATTTGAAAAGAAAATTGGCTTTAAACAAGAGAAATTTTCAAAGTACTGGTGGTGGCCCATCTACTGAAGTGAGCTTGAGCCCATTGGAACAGAGCACTGTGGAACTTGTGTCAATGCAAACACAAGTAAGCCCAAGTGGTTCTGCAATGGGCTTGGCAACTCAGTATGATTCCGATGGGGCGGAATCAACATTTGGACCTGAGGAGCCTTCAACTTCCGTTATATGCACCGAGCCGCCATTGGCAAAAAATAGAAAAGCATTAAGCAATAGTCGGGAGGACGAACGATTAGCAATATTAAAAAGCCAATCGAAAAACCAAGAGGAGATTTCGAAATCGCACAAATATTAAAAGAAATATTTAGTTTTTAATAAATACAATTGAATATTACAATAATCACAATCATGACATTCAGGCATCCTTTCCTGTTTAAATACAAATGTTGTAATTCCTTTGAAGGCGCTACAATTCGTACGTGCGTACCATCTCTACATCCGCCTACTCCTGGAAATCTGGTTTTTGAAAAAAACGACGTTTTTTTCTTCTTCGGTCATCCGAGCATTTATCCACTTCTTGCAAATTTTTCGCTCAAAGAATTTAACTATTTCATTTAATATGCAGCAAACAGTTGGCTGTGAAACTCCAATATTAAAATCATTGCCGCTGCTTCTTTGATAACTACCATCAGCAAGAAACCTGGATGCACAACACAATTTTAAAACCGGTGGAATGGCAGAGCAGCGGATTGAAGGTGTTAAAAAAGAGTCAAGCTTTTGTAACAAAAACAAAAAAACATCTTTGTTTATCCGGAACAATTTTATAAAACTATAAAATTTATGTGTAATCAATACATTTTCAAAATTTGTTATTTTAGGAAAATCATACGTACTCAGTATTTGATAGCTCTAACGGATTTGTCGCGAATATTTTTCCGAATACGTGCCATGTATGTATTATTGTTATATTCAATTTCATCATCAAAATATAAATCATCGTTAATATCCATAATTCTTTTTGTTTTATATATGTATTTCAGACGAAAAATACGATTATTCAATTTTTTACCTTGACATTTGTTGACGCGCAGGTATGCTTTTTTATGGAAATATCTACTACAATTACATTACAACCCTGTGACATACGCAACAGCTAGCTGTTGTAAACCATAATCGCAAAAAGGGTTAGTGTTGTGTTGTAACTAAAACAACACAACATTTTTGTATTGTAAACCATAATCGGGCCCTTAATTGAGACATATGAATATTTTCTGAAATTTCTTTTTTTATTTGAAAGTACAATCCTTCCGGTTAATAATTGAAAATAATTTCATTCAAATGGCTGCATGGCTCGATAACGATCGCCATTGACTGTAACGGCCAATTCTTGCTCATTTTCGAAGAAAAATGGAACAATTATGCTTCTCGACCAAAATCCCACACCAAACAGTGACTCGTTTGGGTGCGTTGGCTTTTCAATGTATGCGTGCAGGTTTTCTGTGCCCCAAATGCGACAATTTTGCTTGTTTACATACCCGCCAAAATCAAAATAAGCTTCATCTGAAAAGATGATTTTTTTGCCAAAATCGGCATCTTCTGTAAATCGATCGCAGGCCCACTTAGCGAAGCGAAAACGCATTGGGTGGTCAACCATATTCCTTCAGCAGGAGGATAAAACTAATTATCTGTCATATCAGACATGAGCTAAGTGTTACCATTCACGAAATATTCACTAGTTGAAAAAAAAACGTTAGATTGCGGACCCTATATAATATCTTACGTCAACGCCCACTAAAGGGGCGGGATTTATTTATCTTGTTAAAGTCCCGTGGAGAACATCATTTCAAATACTTAATTTTTTTAGAAGACATACTTATATTGAAAAAAATTTGACTTGGCGTAATTTATTTACCACATGCAGATACGATTGAGAAATGTGACGACTATTGCATTATCATAGGTACTAGCAAAAATTTATCAGCAAGTCGGACCTTAATTGATTCTGGGAGATGAATCATCTGTATAGAACCATTTTCTCACAACGGGGTATATGCTCATTATCAAACGATACAAAATGCCAGCTGGGTTGCAAATGTTTTAAAACATCATGATTGCATGCATGGGTACGTATTTCCTTATTCAAGGCGCAATTTGTAAGCGCATAAAATGTTATATGCACCCTACATGTGTGAGTGTTTATTTTGCTTTTTATACCCTCCAAAAAAGAATACGGAGGGTATATTCACTTTGTCATTCTGTTTGTAACGCAGCGAAATATCCATCAGAGACCCCATAAAGTATATATATTTTTGATCAGTGATGAAATCTAAGATGATCTGAGCTGAGATGAAAAATAATAAAAATTTCTGGACCCCGCTCCCTTTAGTGGACGGTATTATATGCAAAAATAGTGTAAAAATTTAACAAATTGTTTTACTTAAGCCTAAATGCCTTAAAAATAACATTTTTAAGCTTTAATGACGAAGCTGAGAGATAACCTGGTTCTACTCTGCCCTACCCCCACGTCCCCGTTTGCCCCCTAAATGACCCAATAACAAAAAATTTCAGTTTTGTATTTAATTATCCCAAACACTTATATTTTTAGAGTTTTATGACAAAGGTGAAATGTTCCATCGAGAGACATTTCACCTAGTTTTAATACCCTCCAAAGAGAATTGGACCCCATAAAAGTATATATATTATTGACCAGTGATAAAGTCTAAGAAGATGTTCTCTGATCATGCAGTGATGAAACGTTTCCCCACGGGCCTTCCCGGAATGCCTCTGTCAAAATAGAGATTTAAAATTGGCTACAGAGATGACTTAAAGGATCTCTGTCCCACCAAGTTAAACGTTTTAAATATATGTTGATTAATTTTTATTGACATTATAAATAAAAATTATAATTTTTATTTCCTGAAGATGTTAAGAAGCTGTTAACGAAATAAAAAAAAAATGAATAAAAATTATAAGAAATAATATTTTATAAAAAACGACCACAAGCTTGATTAATATAACAATAAATATTAAATTTAATTTTTAAATATTTGGAGAGTATTTAAGATTCGACCCGGTCCAATAAAACGTTTTTACTTGTTTATTTTATGATAGTTGTACCATTACCTCAAATTACGAATAATGTTAATAATTGATTAATTGCAAATAATGTTGTTTTCTTTTCTAAATAAGAATGCTAAATTTTTTGCACTTTTAAATGGAAAATGGTAACATTATGGCATTTGAAAATAGTGAGTTTATTGGAAATTGATCTACTATCTGTTATGAAAATGCGTTTTATTTAAAAATTTCACTTAATTGTGGTTTTTTAGAACAAAAAGGGACAAAATGTTACACATGTTCCAGAAAAAAAATCGCTATAAGATACTGACCTAAATACTAATTTTTTTCTATTGAGGCATGATCAAATTATTCAGTATTTTGTTGCTGCTGCAGTCCAAATTATACCTAATGTGGCTGTCGCTGTAGGTGGGAAAAACAGAAGTGATATACAACAATTTAAAACTGTTTAGTAGCTGCACCTCAGCGTATGACAGGATGGAGGAACTTACGTAGTTTCGGTGGTTTGCATCCAAATTATTTTTTGCAGGTAAAAAAACTGACTGTTTCGTGATGATTTTAGTTAATTTTTCTTCCATGACTGTTATATGATTAGGATGATACAAGTCACGACTCTGATAGCACTAAATGACGATGTTTCATTTGCTACTGTAAGAGAGTTTCGTTTACTAATTTTCCAGGTATTTTGGATGTGTATTTCGTTTAGTAACTCTAACAATGTTACTGTGGGTTTTCCCATTTAATTTGTTATATAATTTTAAAAATTAAATTAACAGGAATTATGCTGGTATCATTTCTAATCACTCGTCCAGTGCACAAGCGAATTTCGATAATATAAAACAATAAATATATAAAAAAAGGAAAAATAAACTCCACACAAATATTTCTCTGTTTGTGCCATAGCGAACAAAAAAAAACCATTTCATAATTACAAAAAGGAACTAATTGCCTTCCAAAATAAATAAGTGCAAAATTAACAAATAATAAATATTTCAAGCAACCTAATAATAAACAAAATCAAAGTGAACAACAACAAAACTAAAAGAATGCAAATGCATAGCACTTGTGACGAGAAGAAAAAATAAGAAGAGAAACTGACACTACAAACAAGTGTTTAGCATATAGGAAGGCAATATTTTATTTTTCTTTCTTGTTTTTATGGCAGTTCATTTTAGAATAGATTTCTGCAGCATTCGAGAGCTGCGTGCGAACTTCTTCTCTGTGTATGCCCCCGTTTGTCTCCATCGGTCGGATGTTTTCACCTTAGGTGTCTGAAAATGCTGAGGCACAGGATTTTCACATACCTGGATATTACCTACTATCTCAATTTCAAAGTGGTGTCAGCAACCATTAGATGCACATGACCGATAATTTAGCTGTATTTGGGTAAAATTCAAAATCAGGGCACATCTTTTGCATTTTCCAAACGCGGAAAGGGAAAAAACTTCTCCAACTTCGACGCGCTTTCCGACTCCATATCGAAAACCTGTAATCGTTGTTGCTGGTTATTTTAATGTTCATAATTCATATAGGGTTCGCCATTCGAGCCACGCAACCTCAGAAGGCCGTTATGCTGAGCTATTCGCGGCGCATAACTACCTCACGCAGCTAGTGAATAAGCCAACATATATTTCGTGTGTTGATGGACACCAACAAAGACCCTCGACCTTTTTCTTTCTTCACATCCAAACAAATATATAATGGGTGTCAGGGCACCTCTCGGAAATTCGGACCATTGCAATGCAGTGCATTGCATTGCACCATCTCAGCCTCCTCTTCGATTACAGAACTTCGAAACGTTTCACACCCAGCTTTACTTTAAAGTATATTTACGAAAAGACTCGTTGGGATGAGCTCAACGATTTCTTTAGGCATTTCAATTGGAAACTTTGCTCTCTTGACAGTAATGTCGATGCCATCGCGGAAATTGTGAAAAATATAATATTGCTCGGAATGAACACTTTTATTCCATCCAAGCAAATTTCGATTAAACCTAAATTGGAGTCATGGTTTAATCAGACATGCAGAATTGCTGTCAGTTCCAGAGAGGCTGCATTTAGTATCTGGCGTACTAACAAAAACGCTGAAACTGATTTCATGCTCAAAAGAGTGACATCTGCGTGTGCTAAGTGCGAAAAAGTTCTGTACGAGCAGCGTCTTCGTGCTAGAATTCTTTCTGCATCTCGGGGCAGTAAGAGTTTCTGTTCATTTGTCAAAAGAGTGATGGATAATGCTGGTACTTCGACCCCGACTGATTTGAAGGGTGACCAATTATTCACTGAGCCGCTTGATAAAGCTAACTCTTTAGCTGAAATATTCGCAAGCAATAAACTACTACCGGTTCTTGAAAATGTATCCATAACTATGCCAAAGAAACGCTTTCGGGTCCGGGTTAAAAACGTCTTATCTGATCTCAATGTAAATAACTCTCCTGGGCCGAATGGAATTCCAGCACTGGTCTTAAAGCAGTGCTTTTCGACGTTAGCTCGTCTTCTGGCAACACTATTCAGCACTGTTTACCATACAGGCGAATTTCCCTCGTACTGGAAGTTTGCGCATGTAACGCCAATCCATAAAAAGGGAGAAACCAACAACCCCCGAAACCACCGATCGCGATTTGTTCTGCGCTTTCCAAGGTGATGGAAAGCATGGTAGATTTCCAAGTAGTGAAATATCTAGAGTCTAATAGCTTATTTAATGACCGCTAATATGTCTTTCGCAGGGCCGCTCTACGGGGGACCTCTTGGCCTTCCTTTCGAAAAAGTGGTGCCAATCTATCCACCACTTCGGCAAGAGTAAGGTAGTAGGTCTGGATATTTCTAAAGCATTTGACAGAGTGTGGCGCGGAGCACTTTTGTCGAAAGTTATGACTTTTGGTGTAGGTGACGTCTTCTTATTTATATAGAGCTTTCTCAGAAATCGTACTATAAGAGTTGTTATAGATGGGATTTCAACAAACGAGTATAAGATTAACTCTGAGGTACCGCAAGGGCCTGTTCTTTTTACTACAGTATTTCTTATATCTCTAAATAACCTTCTATGTCAGACTTTAACTCCTATATACTCGTTTGCAGACGATAGCAACCTCTGCCATTCATATGCTTTCAATAACATTATGCGACAAATGAAGACCTTTTTAAAAGTGCAAGGTCGTGACCATATGGGTTCGATTATACTATCCAATTGTAGTAAACCCCTGTACTTAGTTTGACCAATTTGGTTTTTTATGGGCCTCCAAAGTTTCTCAATATTAGCATGATGCCCAAAGAAAGGTGTCATCCGTTTTTGCCAAATAGCTAATCAGCACTTAAAAATATCGCTTAACATTGGTTAAATAGTTTATAGTCCTACTAACTAGCACCACTTGAAACAGTGGAAAAACTAAACAAAGAACGCTGATGAGATGGCGTAGCGGCCTCGAAATCAGTACTGATCCGTTCTGCTGGTTTAATGATTATGAAAAATATTTTTAATAGTCCACTCGGAAAAAGAAATAGAATGTAAACACATTCATTTATTAAAATGAAAATGAAAAATAATTTGCAGTTTCGCAGATTTTAAATTAACATCCTGTGATACAATTTAAATAAATAAAAAGTTCAGTATTAAAATACATAATCGCTTAACTATGTTCGGCAAAAATGTATAGGTTGAGTAGGTTGAATATTTCTTGCTAAAATTTTATGACAAAAATGTGTTTTATCTTAGAGTTTTTTTTTAAATTAAAAAAAAAAAATTTATATATATTTTGATCATAACTTTTAGGAAATCCTGATTTTTCGTACACTATATTTGGAAAAAATGTAGCCACAGCAAAGCTGAGTATCTTTTGTGTACATACCAATATAATCTGAACTTGTCTACAGCAAAAATAGAACATAAAGAATCTCTTGTGCCTTCAAATTTAAATTTTTATCTCAAGGCTCTGTTCTTTCTGCTACACTATTTCTTATATTTCTAAATGACCTTCTATGTCAGACTTTAACTATTATTTACTCTTATGCAGATGATAGCAGCCTATCATAGGCCGACATCGTCAGAGATCGAGGCGATGAGGCATGATATGAGTGTTGCGCTAAACGGTGACCTCAATAGGATTGTTGAATGGGGTCACAGAGACAAGGTAAATTTCAATGCCCGTAAGACTCAATGCTGCTTGCTTACACACCGACGCATGCCCGATCACGCTGCTTCATCTGTAAACATGGGTGGTATAGATATTGAGGAATCAGAAGCTCTTGATGATCTTGGCATGAAAATTCAGTGTGACGTTCAATGGACAGAACACATCTTTCATGTTTCAAAAGAAGCATTCAAGTGTCTCGGCTCTCTAAGGCGGTGTAGGACATACTTCACCCCATCTGATCTTCTCACTATTTACATCCGACTGAAGATGGAATACAACTCTCATGTATGGGCCGGAGCTTCAAAGTCTATTTTGAAGTCACTCGACCGTGTACAGGAGAGGGCGAAGAAATTCATAGGGGACGGAAGGGTAGCCAACTCTATTTGCTCACTTGAGCATCGACGTATCGGGTGCGTTTCACTGTTTTATCGTTACAATAATGGGTTTTGTTCCACCGAAGTCAGGGATCTCTTTCCCGAAACGCGCACTTTTCTAAGCTCAACATGCTCTACAGTGCGATCAAATCCATATGTAGTGGATTTATCAGTGAATGCACTACGCATTACAGAGAAAATTAATTCTTTGCCCGTACTGCTCGTTTATGGAATAAACTCCCTGCGGAAGTTTTTCCTCCGTATATAGCATGGAAAAATTCAAATCGAATGTTCATAGGGTCATTTACGGGGCAAAGTGGGAGGAGGGGGTAGGGCAGAGTAGTACCAGGTTACGTTTCAGCTTCGTTATTAAAGCTTAAAAATTCTATTTTTAAGGAATGTAGCCTTAGGTAAAACAATTTGATATATGTTTACACTATTTTTGCATATAATAACGCCTACTAAAGGTGGCGGGGTCCAAAAATTTTTGTTTTTTATTTTATGGCTCCAAGTTTAACGCGTTGGGCCTACTTTAACACAAAAATAAATCATTTGCTTAACAAACTTACAAAAAAACTTTAAGCATTATGTTGTGTTTTAGAGGTTGGTTTAGTTCTTCTTAGGGGAACTTAATTCCCTCTTGCCCGATCTAGCCCATTTCCGAACTTAAGCTATGCTATCCTTTAAAATATATTTATACCAAATTTCAAGAGTCTGGAACTTTTCGTTTGGACTGAATCGTGATTTTCACAGACGGACGGACGGACATGCTCAGATCGTCTTATATTTCATCACTGATCAAGAATATATGAGGTCTGATAAAAAAGAACCATTATTTTAAATTTTTTAAAAAAGTATTTATTTATTCATCAACTATCTTGTCCCCTTCAAAGTAATCCCCTTCAGATCTAATACACTTATGCCACCGTTTTTTCCAATCCTCGAAACACATATGAAATGAGCTTTTTGGTATCGCCAACATTTCCTGTTTCGATTTTTCTTTTATCTCCTCAATCGTAGCAAAACGCTTTCCTTTCATCGGTGTCTTCAGTTTTCGGAAGAGGAAAAAGCCAGCGGGGGCCAAGTCCGGTGAATACGGTGGTTGAGGCATGATAACCGTTTTGCTTTTGGCCAAATAGTCACGCACAAGCATCGATGTGTGTTCCAAAATTTTGCAATTTTGGAACAATCTTCGCTGCCGCACGTTTCATGCCTAAAACAACCGTGAAAATTGCGAACGATATGCTAACATCATCAGCAACCTCTCTGATAGTGATTCGACGATTATCCAAAATCATTTTCTTCACTGCTGCAATGTTTTCATCGGTTGTTGACGTGCTCGGGCGACCAGGACGAACGTCGTCATTGACATCTTCTCGGCCTTCCTTAAACCGGTTATAAAACAATTGAACTTGTGCTCTGCGTATAGTAGACTCAGCAAACGCCACAGTCAACATTTCAAATGTCCTTGCGCATTTAATTTCATTTTTTACACATTCCATTTTTTCGAATAGTCAAAAATCGAAGAGCACACCAAAACACGACTAACGTTTTTATCTGTCAAAAACAAACTGACAATCCAAAATGGCTGATATAAACAACATACATATATAACAGACATGTGTACCAACATAACAGAAAAATATGCGATAATCGAACATACGTAAGTCACGAAATTTGAATATAACGGTTATTTTTTGATCAGACTTCGTATATACTTTATGGGGTATCAGATATATACATCGCTGCGTTACAAACGGAATGACAAAGTGAATATACCCTCCATATTCTTTTTTGGAGGGTATAATAAAAAGAACATGATATTAAAACAGATACGGGCGTTTCATAGCACAATTGTGCGGAGATCATTCACACGTGTTCTTACCCTCTTTAATTTAGTCGTCGATGAGACAGCGACGAATGAATATCAGGCGAATGCTTACGAATTTTTTAATATTATTTTCCAGAATATTTGTCTAGCAAACAATTTCAGTCATGATGATATTCAAAAAACATTTTGTCATAAAAAATGCTTTCGATAACATACAATGCCTGTTATACAATTTTTCTCCAATAACGGACTATACTAATTCTCCTAATTTAGTAATGTCTTATTAATTAGTCTGTGTAAAATATTATCAAAAATATTTTGAATATGTTTCCAATATGAAAATGATCTTCCATGCCGACAAATATCAAAGCTGTAGCAAAAATTAGCGGACGAAGTAAAAGGTTGAAATAGCTACAAAAAAAATTCTATCTTCTCATCTTTCCTAATCTGTCCCCTTAATACTATCCCCTCGTTTTCAGATCCGGCTCAATGCATTGCATATATAAGGGTCATTACCTGAGTGCTTGTTCAAGATTAAAAAAAAATTGATACATCCAACCGCGTATTTCTCTTTTTTTTGGCGAATATTCAGTGCTATGCTCCAGCAAACAAGCATTCTTTTATATATTTTTTTCTTGAATGGAAAACATAACAAATTATAGTCCTATATTTTTTAATTTTTTTCATTTGACGGTTTGCTTAGCAAAAGTTTTATTTTTAATTAATAATTTTACGTAATCAACGTTTTTTTTTTCAACTTAGAAAATATTGGTACTTATGTGTAGATATATAAAGCACCATTATCTTTCAAACGCAAGCTCAACACATACACAATTTACCAATACATTGACGGTGCCCACCACTGTATTAAAACTAAACAGGAAAGAACATTAAAGATAAATGAGTATATGTATGTACATTGTATGTACATATATGAATTTTAAAGACGTGAACGTCTTTCTTTATTAAAGTAAAAATAATGCTTAAATTCTAAACTCAGATTATGGTTTTATATTCTAATTGGAGCAATCGTTGGTTGCAGTTATGCGATTAACGATTACTCACGATCACAAATAATTTCTCTTAAAATTATGAATCAACGAATGTTGAAAATAATGTTCTTTCTCTTAAATCAATTATGGAAGATTCATATTACATGAGTTAACTTAGTAAGTATGTGTGAATAAGATAAGATTCATATTACTATTGTTTATTATAAGATTCATATTGCATGAACCGAATTGGTAAGTATATTTATATATAAGATTCATATTACAATGGGACACTTAGTCACCATAACACTGTTGTGTAAAACTCCCCCGGACGAATATTGGTTCCCAATTTCTGAAGGATATTTGGGAAATAATACAATTGTTTTTTTAATTATTTTCTTACATTTACATTTAATGCTCAAGTACCCAACGAACAAAGTCGTTGCAATTATGATCACAATGTAAATGGTTATATTAGTAGTTTTTTGGTTATCTCTTAGTTCATTTATATATCTTATATCTCTAATAGTACGTATGTTATGTTTTCTTATGTTATTTTTTCTTCGACATTTATTTATAATTCCTTAAACAAACTAGGTATTATTATATGTTCACAATAAACCTTTCTATCGTATCGCCTTTCGAATATCTGTATTTTAAATCCCTCTATTCTAATAAGGCAATGTCCCATCAAAGTTATAGGCATCTCATTACATGTTTGATTTACAGTTATATTGTTCATATTTATAGCAAAAAGTAAATTACAATTTACTTCCACTACATTTGTAAACGAATTTTTTGGATAATTACATTCCATTTTTTTATAATTCAATACATTTTCAATACAGTTATCTTTTATAATTACTAAATTTTCTTATAATCAGTTTCATAGTATACATTATCTTTTGTGATATACGTTTTGGTTTCTTCTCTTAAATCTAGATTATTGTTATTTGGAGTTGGCAGGATAAACAAGGTGTCATAAAATTCAGGAGTTAATTGAGGGATTTGGAGGATAAAAAGGATGTTTTTTTTACTTGTGCCTACAGTTATTCTAATATTTTGTAATATTTCAAAAGTTATGTCATGTTCTTCTATTTCCTCATCTGTCAAAACATTCTGGCTCAGGAGCACCAAGCTTGATGTCAAAAGTATTCCCTCAACCTTGTCAGTTATTCTTTCTAGTTTTTCTATCTGAAAGGAAATCGCCGTCCTTTGAATCTCCAATTCATCCTTTTTGATTTGATTATTAATTGTCACATATTGGAGATACATTTTTTTTTATCTTATAGTATATTTTAGACATTGGATTGCTCAACTACACTATGTGCATTACCTTCCACCATTTATAATATTATTTCTTGCCTGTCTTCATCGTCCATTGTTCCAGAAAAATATTTCTGTCCCGTTCCCAAATTGTTAAAAAGTCCTCGTCTCTGTCCTTGTAGAATAAGCATTTTCAGCGATTTCTTCCAATGTTGTGTATTATTTTCTAAGTTTTCTATGTAGTCTTCATACCTTGTAATATTAAATATATGCACAATGCTGTGACATTCTGTAATAATGTGTTTTTTACCCAAAACTAAAACAGTAAATCCGTTTCCTACGCTGAGGTCAGTAAACTCAATCTTCTGAGCGTGTGTCGCATTCGTTATTACCTCAATTAGCAAAGTTAACCAGATCATCCTCCTCAAGTGTGTCAGCAACATTGTCCTCAGCACGGTCAACCAGAACATCCAATGGGCTCAAAAAAACCTTAGCTCAAATTAACTGATCCCTGTAGACATCCTGATTTTTATTTCTATATATTTTGTCAGTAAATCATCAAAGTAACTCTTTCGTTTCTAGCTTCCGTCTTATGTGCTCTAAAATACCTTTTAAAATTCTCATTTACCTTCTGATCTTTTCTATTTCTATTAAGGTATGTTAATTTTTTCGTCTTTCTTGACTCAATTGCTTCACTAATTTTTTTGTTTTCCATGGCATTATTCTGAAAATGAATTTCTATTGGTTTCTTACGAATTGTCAAATGAAAGGTGTTTTTGTAAATGAAATTCGCTTGCACTGGCAAATCTATATTATAAACCATGTCAGATGTTTCTTCACTTTCTTTTAAGATCCTGATATTCTCATTCCGGCTACCATGAAATCGCTCAACATCTGAATTGCCTGTGTGACGGTAAGGTGTAGTAAAATGGTATTCTACATTATGTTTCTCTAGAAAATCCTTAAACAGTGCCGAATTAATGCCGTGTTCATTATCAATAATTAATTGTTTTTGGAGTTCTCATCAAATTAAAAAGCATAGTTAAGTGTTTAATGAAATTAAGTGGAGTTCTCTCTTCGATTTTTTGTATGAGAGCATATTTCGAAAATTTATCTATCATCGTTTCATTTCGCAATTATTTATAGCTCTAGTTATTTCTTTTATCATGTTTCGGTAATAATATTTTCTTTTCGATTCATAATATGTTTTGTCAATTCCAGGGTGATTATTCTCATACTTATGATGTTTCATAATAATTTCTAACAATGTCTCTTTTTCTACATTTTGCGTATAAGTTCTATATATCTCCAACTTTTTTATATTCCTTAATCCAATAACCCGATTCTGAACCATATCGTGTAATTTTTCAATATCACAAAATTTTCTTCCTTTTCAATTATTCTGATTATTTCTTTCAAAATTATTCTGTAGTCTTTTGAATTGACTCCGAATTTATATAATTTTTTACCGAATTGAATGTGTCACATTGAAATATGGGTGCTGTTGGCTGAAGTAGTCGAACACGAGACTATGAAGCGGAGGGTCGTGAGTTCGAGCCCGCGCTGAGTCATGAAATGTTGGCTGAAGTAGTCGAACACGAAACTATGAAGCGGAGGGTCGTGAGTTCGAGCCCGCGCTGGTTCATGGAATGTTGTGTTGAATTCTTCTGAACAGCATTAGTGCGTGGTTGTGTTAGTTGTTGCCAGCCTGTTTCAATGATGAAGGCATAGTCACTGATCATTGAACATAATTGGCAGCGACTGACACTATCATGTACTAAAAGCAGAGTAACAGCACCCACCTTCGTCGGCCCTGTAGCAAAAATTAGCCGGCGAAGTAAAAGGTTAAAATAGCTACAAAAACAACTGTCTATCTTCTCATCTTTCCTAATCTGTCCCCTCAATACTATCGACTCGTTTTCAGTTCCGGCGCAATGCATTGCATAGGGGTCATCCCCTGAGTGCTGGTCCAAGATAAAAATATATATATAATTCTGCACATTTCTTCAGCCTTGACAACGCATCCGCGACTTTATTTTCTTTTCGCTGTACGTGGTCTATATCAATCTCATAATCGTTGATCTTGATTTTCCACTGAATCATATTTGAATTTGGCTCTTTCAAACTAGACAACCAAATAAGTGGTTTATGATCTGTATGCAATTTAAACTTTCTTCCATACAAATAATGTCTGCATTGAGCGCAAGCCCAAACAATAGCCAGAAGTTATTTCTCTATTACACTGTAATTGATTTCGTGCTTATTAAGAGTTCTTGAAGTAAAGGCTATAGGACCATTTTTGTGAGACAGCACAGCACCCAATGCAAAGTTGCAGGTGTCTGTTGAATACCATAGCTGAAGTCAATATCTTTCGCAATTGCTCAAAAGACTTTCTATAATCGGTGTAATTTTCGTTGATCTGCCCTTCGTTTTACTGTCTCACAGTTAAGGGTTTTTCTATATTGTCATAGTCTGGGATAAACTTCCTGTAATATCCGCTCAATCCCAGAAATGCTTGGAGTTGGTTCAATGCTCTCGGAATAGGAAATTTTTTTATGCAATCTAGTTTTTTAGGGTCTGCCTTTATTCCATCTGATGTCACAATGTGACGCAGGAAATATGTTTCCGATTTCAAAAACTCCGTTTTGCTTAGTGATACTTTAAAACTAGATTCTCTCAATGTTTGGAACACCTTTGTCCAATTATCTATATGTTCCTGAAGGGAAGTACCGAAAATCAATATATCATCCATATACATAGATGAAACATTTTTCGTTAATATATTTTTTAAGCACATTATTCATCATTCTTTGGAATGATGCTGGGGTAGTTTTGAGCCCAAATGGCATACGCCTAAATTCGTAGTGGCCATCATTAGTAGAAAATTCATCCACCTCTATCTGGTAGAATCCCTTAGTTAAGTCCAATGTAGTAAAGTAATTCGCTCGTCCCAATCTAACCAACAAATCGTCAATAATATGGTGTTTTTATCTTCTCTTGTCACAAGATTCAGCTTTCTATAATCTATTTTTATACCCTTCACAAAAAAGTGAAAGGGTATATATAGGTTTGTCATTCCGTGTGTAATTTCTTCGATATGCACATGGGACCCCATAAAGTATATATATTCTGGATCCTTATGAATAGCGATGACGAATGAGCGATGTCCGTCTGTCCGTCCGTCTGTACGTGAAATCGGGTTTCCCAAGCCCCCAGAAGAGCTAGAGACTTCGTTGTTGGACCGTTGGATTGGAACTTAAATAGGCTGCTATTGAAATTCAGAAAGATCCAAAGTATGGTTCCAGAGCTGAGAAGCTTACACCTATTTCTCGACGCAAAATGTATACCAAAAATCAATTATTTTTTTTAATGTTTGTAAATTAAACCTATTTCGTGCCTTCGGAAGTCTCAATGGTCTATTAAAAACTAAAAAAATAAAAATTTTGTTCCAGGGATGGGAAATTAAAAAATTTTCGGCCTATTCCGTATTTTGTAGTACATGTAGTAACAAAAATTGTTAAAAAATTTAAGTTTTTCTTTAACAAAACCACTTTATACGTCATAGAGATTTGCATTAGCCAAAAAAAAATCAAAAATTTTAAATTCAAATTTTGCTACCAGGGGTGGGAAATTGAATTTTTTTATACATGAAAGTAATCAAACAGGCAACTGATGTTGTTTTTTTTTGTTTTTTTGCTAACTAAAACTGTCTTATAATTTAGGAAGAACATAATTGGTATCAAAAATTCAAAAATAAAATTTCGAATCCAGGGATGGACAAGTGCAATATTTTATGGTACATGGAAGTTACCAAAATCGTAAAAAATTTGCAATTTTTCGTAAATAAAACTACTTTATACCTCAAGAAGCATTGCACTGGTTAAAAAAAATGAACAAAAAAAAATTTAAATTTCGTTTCCAGGGTTGGAAAAATTAAATTTTTTTTTGGTACATGCAATATTTTGTAGTACATGTAATAACCAAAATGGTTGCAAAATTCGAGTTTTTCTTAAACAAAACTACTTTATACCTCATGAAGATTTGCATTGATAAAGAAAACTTTAAAAAATTTAAATTTCGCTTCCAGGGGTGGGGGAATTTAAATTTTTTTAAACATAAAAGTAACCAAAAAGGCAAATGACGTTGTTTTTTACTAATTAAAACTTTATTTATAACCTATATGGTTATAAATATTAAGTTTTTCTTAAATAAAACTATTTCATGCCTCATTAAGAGTTGCATTGGTAAAAAAAACTTAAATTTCGTTTCCAGGGTTGGGAAATTGATATATTTATTCTGCCTAAAAGTAACCAAAAAGGCAATTAACGTTGTTTCTTTTTGCTAATTAAAGCTGTTTTATAATTCAGGAAGAACAAAATTGGTATTAAAATCTTAAAAAATCAAAACTTCGACTCCAGGGTTTGACAAATGATATACTTTATGGTACATGAAAGTGACCAAAAAGTTTAAAAATTTTAATTTTTTTGTCAAGTAAAACTATGTTACACCTCACTAAGAATTGAATTGGTAAAAAATTATAAATTCGGTTCCGGGTTTGGAAATTGAAATATTTTTGGTATATAAAAGTACATACATAAATTCCAAATTTTGTGTTTTTAGTGAATTAAAAGCTAATTTATATATCAGAAAAAATTAAATTAGTATTAAAAAATTTAAAATTCTGTTCCAGGGTTGGGAAATCGACATTTTCGGATTCATAAAAGCAGCCATTTTATTTGTTATTTTTTATTTTTATGATGAATTATACCTACTTTATATATCAGAAAGAAGTAAACTGGTATTAAAGACCAACAACATTAAAAACCAAAGACGATTCTACTGTTGGACAATTAGAACTTTTTGGGGTACATGAAACCGATTTTTTGTTTTGTTTGTAAATTAAATATATATAATATTTTCGAAAGACGTTCATAGGTATTAGATATAAGAAAAGCCAAACATTTAGTTTCCTAGCCGAAAAATTTTAACGTTTTCTTATATATAAAAGTAACCGATAACATCATTTTGATTTTTTAATTAAACCTACTTTCTGTTTTGGCAAGAAAGAAAGAAAGAAGAATTACATCTGTGAAGGGTATTTAAGATTCGGCACAGCCGAATATAGCACTTTTATTTGTTTTTTCTTTTATTGATTTGTTTAGTAGTATTAAAGATACTTTCTTATTAACTAAATGATATTAAATTGCCCATTTTTTCAATTGATCTGATATAAGTTACTTCTTACAAAATGCACACAGTTTCTTTTAAATATATTAACTTTTCTTTCATTTTTTTACATTTATGGGTAGTAGGTTCAAGTATCAGTCTATTACGAATCCTAAATATTTTATGTTTTCAACTTTCTCAATTATTTTGTTATTAATTTCAAATGCAATTTCCCTATTCATGTTTATTTTTAAATTTTTGTTTTATTTTCATTTAGTTTTAACTTATTCATTTTTAACCTATTATTTGCATTTACGATGTCATGCATTAAGTTTCTATGGCACTGTTCATCAGTTTCTGATTCACTAAATATTTCACATTTCTCTAGTATGTTAGGTATGTCATTTATATATATGATTAATAAAAGAGCATCCAGAATTGTTCCCTGAGGTACCCCATATTTATTGTTTACAGTGTCAGAAATATTATTATTACTATGGGGTATTTATCCTCTCGCAAGATTCAGCTTTCTATAATCTATTACTATCCTCAAATCTTTTTGTCCTCTCTCTTTTTTTTTCCCCAAATTGGGTGAATCACTTGGAGTGATTCTATGAACCTCTGGATACCGGTACCATTTTGTGTAAACCGGTTTATCATTATTAGTAGTTATCCTGTGTTTCACTTCATTTGTGAAAGTCAGGTCGTCGCCCTTTTCCATAATTTATATCTGGAAACTCACTCACTCACTCCCCATTCAAATGTTCCAGTCTCAATTGTTCTTCTACACGGAATTCATCAAGATGATGTAATTCGGGCAAATTTTTAATAACCCTCAAATCAAAGTCAATTTTCTCGTTACAATTTTCTTCATTTTCTCCTTCAAAATACAAAGGAAATCTCTGTTTATTTATTATTACAATTTTATTTTCATAATCTATTATGGAACTATTATCACTCAATAACCTCGATCCTAATATTCCATCGAATACAGGATGAAAATTAGATATTCTAAATATTACATAGTTTCTAAGACGAACCTGTAGGCCATTCTTCGAAACCATAGCTTCCTTCTCATTAATCAAAAACCCCACTGCCGTTTTTATATTCATTGAATATACCAAATTTCTTGGACAATGACTTTCTCTAATCAGATTGTCAGTAGAACCTGTATGAATTAAGAAACTGGTTGCATTGCCCCCTCGCTTAAATAGAACATAGGGAAATCCACATTCGGTGGGTCCCCCATGGTGGAGGCCATTTGCTGAAAATTTTGAGGTTTTTGTTTTATATTCTTATAATGATTCTGTCTTCGTGTCTGTCCGCTAACCTCCATCGGTTCCGGGCTCGGATAATCGCTTTGTCCTAAATACTTATTCTCAGTGGGGTAAAAACAATTGTGTCCATAATTCTTTTTCTGATAATTTTGTGTTTGATTAGAAGTTTTCTGATAATTTTGTGTTTGATTTTTTTTTGGGATTTGGGAATCAGGAATCCTATTTTGACTATTATATAAAAATCTTTCCTTAATATTAATCTTTTCAATAAAATTTGCTTGTCCATATTCATGGAGGGCAATCTCCAAATAAGTTGGTTTAATTTTGGTTTAACTCTTTCAAGTTTATGGGCAGTTTATTTATAAACACTTTCAATACTACTCAATTATTATTACTGTGACCATTCGTCCTTTTTTAAGAGGACAGTCCTCTTGTTTTACATGATGTTCTCTTAGATAAACAAAAATTAAAGTGTCGTTTTTAATACTTTTTTGTTTAAACTCCAAAATTAAAAGTTTTATTTTCTCAATACAATACAAGTCAAAATCACCAATACAATAGAAATTATAATCATTGTGCAGATTAAAATCTTTTTCTCAAATGACTGGGATATTTCTGGACATATTTTAAGTTCTGGGCATATTTTGTTTAAAAAATATTAAGTAAGTGAGTCGGCCATGCCTAGAATATATGCAATTGACTATAAATAGTAAAAACAATTTTGATTACATTTCTAAATGTCCTCTTTTTTGGGTTGAAAAAATGGTCACCGTAATTTTATGAGCTATTTCTAAAAAATTACCATCTAATTTTTGCCTTTCATTTAGCAAAGACAATTTGTTTGTACAAAATTGTAACACGTCCCCTCTATATTGGGCACCTCATACGAGGTTGTTCGGCCGAGTTTGTAGAATTTTTTGCGGCTATAACATAAGCCACTTCAAACCCATGAAGTTGAAATGATATGTTATTGGCCTTTTTTGTTCTTCAAGCACTTTAACTTGCAGAATTCTGATGGGTTCAATCAATAAAACATCTTAATTGCTTTATATCAAAATGAACGCTTATCATTTATTTGTTCTTAGGTTAGGTTAGGTTAGAGGGCCGTTGTCCCTGGCGGGACAATCCACTTGGGTCTGTCAATTCGGTCCCTTTGTGATGCCCTTAAGCAGAGGACCTCCTAAGGGATATCCTCCGCCGTTTCAAACCATCCTGTACCCCTGAGGAAGGATGATACCCCTGAAAGCTCCATGTTTGCCAGGCTGTCTAAGTCTGACAGGAATCGGGAGCCCACCGCCGTTGCCCTTGCATTAGCAAGGGCAGGACACTGACACAGAAGATGTGAGGACAGTTTCTTCCTCCTCTTCCTCATTGCAGCTTCTGCAATAGTCGTTGTATATTAGACCCATCCTCCTCGCATGAGTCCCAAAGCTACAGTGTCCTGTCGGAACAGTCACCAGTTGACGCATGCGCGCCTTGTCAAACTTGAGAAGGTCGCGTGTTTTGCGTAAATCGTAATGGGGCCACGTGGCTCTTCCCACGAGACAGTTAGCCACGCTTTCCCACCTAAGTTGAGCTAGTTTGTATGATTCGCTTTGAATCAGAAACTTGCATCGCGCTAATGGAATGCCAGTGTAGTGACTGATCATTGAACTGTTCAATTCGGTCCCTTGTCTGGCAATCTAATCCGCAGTATGGTTGCCTGGACATCCAGAATGCCCCGGCACCCAAACCAGTGTCACCCTCGAATGTTTTTTTTTTTTTTTTTTTTTTTTTTATTCATGGGATGAATGGGATGAAATCATCGAAAGACCCTGGCAGTGATGGTGTTTGCCAGGAGTGCGAGACTTTAACACGCTAAAACACCCCTTTACACTGACCCAAAACCTTTCCCTGTGGTACTGCCGTAAGGCTTTACATCACAGGGTGGGAATAGATCCTAGACCTAATCTAACCTAAAGAGATTCTTCTGCGAATCTCTTCTAACCTACGAAGTTCTAACAGAACGAATTTTGCAAAATTGCATACACACGTCCAGTTGTACAAAGATTCCAACATGGTTGGAACTATGTTGTCCGGCCTAATTCTACGCCCCAAATCTGCTTCTAAGCACTCTCTTCTACTATTGAATCGTGGACAGATGAAGAACACATGTTCGGCATCTTCCACGACATTACCATCACAGCTCGGACAAAACGGAATACTGTCATGTCCGAAACGGTACAAGTACGACCTGAAGCAACCATGTCCAGTCAAAAACTGTGTAATATAGTAGTTCAAGTCACCGTGCTTTCTTGATAACCATGTACTGATGTCAGGTATCAGTGAGTAAGTCCATCTTCCCTTATCAGTCGCTGTCCATCGTGCCTGCCACTTACGTAGGCACAAATCTGTCACACCATTTGTACTGTCCGATATCGCCTCTAATTCGATGGGCATCATACCGGCGATGACAAAAGCTGCCTCGTCGGACACAGTTCGGAATGCGCTACATACTCGCAGGGCGGCCAGCCTATACACAGGGGATATCAGATTCACATACGTAGGATATCTCAGTGAACCTGACCATATAGGGGATGCATACAGGATAATGCTTTTAACTACACTAGAGATCAATTTCCTCTGCAGATATTTCGGACCTCTCGTATTTGGCATGATCCGGGATAAAGCTGAGCAGGTCTTCGATGCTCTGGCACCTATATACTTAAAGTGCTCATGAAAAGATAGACGTGTGTCAATCATGACTCCAAGGTATTTTAGACATTCCTTGGATTCTATGCTACACGTACCAATATTAAGCCTAATGGTTTCCCTACGTTTCCGACTACTAATCAGAACCGCCTCTGTTTTATGGTCAGCTAGAGCTAGACCCATTGACCTGAGCCAAGACCTAACGATCTGAATACTGGCATTTGCAATGGTTTCCGCCTCTAGCAACTCTTTTGCTTCACATACTAACGGTATGTCGTCTGCGAATCCAACTATCTTTGCCTTCTCAGGTAGATTTAACCTCAATACTCCATCGTACATGACGTTCCACAGTAGTGGGCCAAGTACTGATCCTTGAGGCACACCGCCAATTATCTGGCGTCTCCTAGTACCTTTATCGGTGTCATAAACTAGCTCTCTATTTCGGAAATAATCCTGTATAATTGCCAGTAAATACCCTGGGATGTCTAATCTTGCTAAGGCTTCAACAATACGTCCCCAGTTTGCCGTGTTGAAGGCGTTCTTTACGTCTAGGGTAACGACTACACAATACTCCTTAGTTCCATTTCTCCACCGCTCCCCTTGGATAGCCCTAGCAGCAGTTTCTACTACAACCTTGATAGCATCCACTGTTGATCTTGCTTTCCTGAAGCCATATTGGTTATTTGATAAACCATTCTTAGCTTCAACACAGCCCTCCAATCTTCTACAGATTATACTTTCTAGCAGTTTCCCACTCGTATCTATCATACACAGTGGACGATAAGAGGAGGGGTCGTCTAGCGGCTTATTATCCTTGGGTAACAGTACCAGCTTTTGTCTTTTCCACATTGTTGGAAAAATTCCCTGGCTCAAGCATGCGCTTATTACCTTCAAGAAGTACTCAGGGTGGAGTTTGACAGCTTCTTTTAGCACCATATTTGGAATACAATCTAAGCCTGGCGCCTTATTGTCTTTGAATTTCGAGACAGCGCCTTCTATCTCGGAAATCGTAACCGGAGGAATATCGGAAAATGCAGCCGAATAGCTGTTTTGCCACGTAGGAATTTCCTGTTGGGGAAAGAGATGATCTACAATTCCCCTGAGAATAGGCTCCTCTCTTGGCGGCGATGGACCAAGACATTTAAGTCTCTTGGTTACCAGTTTATATGCAAGGCCCCAAGGATTTCCATCTAATTCCTCACATATATTAAGGAAACAACTGCGCTTACTCCTACGTATTGCAATCTTCAACGCTTTCCTTTTATCCTTATATATTTGATGGTGTACACTGTTCTCTAGACTACCTCGCGTCCTCGTATACTGCCTTCGGGAGGTTATGCACTCCGAACGCAACCTAGCAATTTCACCATTCCACCAGTAAACTGGAGGCTTATTTGGTGACCTTTTACGCTTCGTCATGCTCACATTGCACGCACTCGTGATATGGCTCACTAATTGTTCTGCCATATCTTCAGCCGAACCATTCAGTTGCATGTTCTCCATACAAGCTGCGAAGATATCCTTATCAAAGGTATTTATCTTCCAGCCTGTCAAGTCTCGTGCTTGTACAGCCACATGGTGCTGTTCGTCTTGTACATCTATGATTATAGCGCTATGATCGCTATGAGTATAAATGTCAGATATTCTCCAGTTCACCTGGCTTGTGATGCTGCTACTGGCAAACGTAATGTCAATTACCGAACCAGCATCACCCCGTCTGAAAGTTTGTTCAACCCCATTATTCATGAGTACAACGCTCAATGCAGAAAAGGCTTCCAAGAGCACTCTACCTCTTGCATTCGTCAAGGGGCAGCCCCATTCAACAGCCCACGCATTAAAGTCACCTGCTATTATGACTGGGTTCTTGGTGGCTGCATCTGTTACTATATTATCAACTATGCTTCGAAAGTCCTCTATAGAATACCTAGGGGGAATATAGCAGCTGTACAATGTGATACCAGAGATAGTGGCTCGGGCATACCCACATTGTGATGTTATTCTATCCCGTAGTGTTAAGGTGCTGGTGTTCCATATCGCCGATGTATCCGTGTTATCAGAAACCCAATTTACAGATCCCATGGTCCTATATGGCTCACTCAGCACAGCGACGTCTACATTTAAATCTCGAACGCTTTGCTTAAGAAGCTCTTGTGCTGCCTGGCAATGGTTGAGATTTAACTGTAATATACGCATTTTGATGTCTTAAGTTTGGTTTTAAACCTTAAGTTTCTGTAGCGCCTTTTTGTAGTACGGACAAACTACACCTCCGGTGACATGATCACTAGCGGTGTCTGTTGCATTCCTACAAAGCAAACACGACGGTTTTTTGGAGCACGTTCCAATTTTGTGGCCGGTTTCGCCACACCGTAAGCAATTATTAGAAAGGTCCTTCCCCTTACAATTTGCGGCCCTATGTCCATAATCTAGGCATCTAAAGCACCTTATCGGCGTTGCCTTTTCGCGTATTCGGCAGACGACCCAACCAATGCGTATCTTCGCCATCTGCACAAGACGGCTAGCTATGGCAGCACTTACGCCAATGGTGGCAGTTTGCGTTCCTCCATACGCTCTCCTCAACGATTTAATTGCAGCAGGCTGCAGAGATTTCAAATCGTCGGATGCTTTTATGAGGGCTTCATAAACGTCCTCCTTAGAGGTTACCTCATCTATATCCCTAATCTCGACTCTAACCTCATGGGATATTGCCCTTACTTCGGCGACCTGACCTAGTACCGATTCTACTGTCGCCCTGAATTCACTTGTATCCTGGTGCGCGGGTTTATTCAACTCCAACAACAATTCACCCTTACCAGTCTTCCTAATGTTCCTCACACTTTGGCCCAGATCATTCAACTTTGGGTCTTTCTTCACTTGTCTGAGGATATCAGCATAGGAAGCATCCCCGCACGTCTTAATTACCAAAGCATCTGGTCTTACTATCTTCTTCCTACTTCTAACTCTGGTATGGACCTTAACCCAGCCAGGATCTTTAGCATTCACGCCTGGTTTCCCAGCCGTACTTCTGCCTGCCTCACTGGGTGTATGATTCCCGCTATTCCTATTGGGGGTTACACCCTTCTTCTTCTTAGATTTGTTCCCCTTTGGGCTAAGAGTGCTTAGATCTCTTTTGCGCTTTGGGGTTGCGTTTAGCACAAAGGTTGGCCTTGACGGTTCTTCCGTCTGCGTCCCCTTATGAATTTGTGACTTCTTGTCACTAACAGGTCTGCTGCTCAGCTCATCCGCTACTTGCATATACAACGCCTGTATCTCCCGCGACATCGTCACAATATCTCTATGCACGTTCGAACGCGACTTTAAGAAGTCTAACAACTTCGAGATCTTATCTCCTAATTTCCCCAAACTACTGCTGCTTACCTCACTACTATTAGCAACGCTATTGGAAAGGAGATTATCTCCACTTCTAACTCCTGAAGGGGGTGATCTCATGATCACCGACTTCCTCACAAATGGGTTCTCGCTGTCTACCACGTTTAACCCATCATGTCCATTACCTCTATTTTTATTTATATTAATTGTGTTCATTCTAGTGGGTCCAAACTCAAAGCCGCTATCTCCGTTCGATGTGCAGTCACGTTAAGATCCCATGGGTCCCTTTGCAAGCAGTGAGGTCCATGCGAGGGTTGACGAAAAGGTCTTATGGATCTTCTCGCCAGAGCCAGATCCGTGCTAACCGGGGAAGAACATCCGAACCTGCACCATCAACTTAATGATGACGAACTTCAAACGTACTTTGAGACTTGCCAAGTTTTAATAGGACGGAGGCAGTTGTGGCATTAGCCTGAGAGCCATTTCTGTAAAATTTCACCCCTACATACTCAGGTCCCAGAATACCACAACCACCAGCCCAGGGTTCTAAAAATTCAATCTCGTATGTCCAGATATGCCATAATTAAGACCGTACTGGACTTGGTCTTAATGCTTTTCAGCGGTGTGGAATCACAAGTCTTTTAAGGGTTTCTATCTAGAATTCCCTCAGACCTGTGATAACTCAGGGTCCGCGGGGTCGTCAATCCCGTTATCCTCATAAGAAGATACCCTTGCGGGGTATCGCTATCTCATTGATAGACAGTCGGCATTCGACCACAGTGTTTGATGTACTTTACACACCACTAATAGCAGAGATGGCTGCTTTGCTATCGGTAACAATGAAGATATCATTCGATATCCTATAGTACCTTAGCCATCTCGCTGCCCGAGTAATAGCAGAGATTTCGGCTTGCAAGACAGTACAACCGTCCTGGAGCCGGAATGGAGATCTTGCATTGAAGTTCTCTACATAGAAGCCTCCGCCCGTTCTTGTTCCCCTTTTGGATCCGTCAGTGAAAACTCTAACTGAATCCTCGGGAAAGGAAAGCCTGTGCACCTGTTCCCTGTCAACGACAACGGAACGGAAAAGTCCACCAAAGAAGGGTTTTGGTACACAGTAGTCAATGTTGGCATGGATTTCCGAGTGCTCTCTTAAAATCCTAGCATGCCCATAGTCAGTCCTAGTCCATGGGCATACTGTATTCAACCTGACCGCAGAGAATAGAGCCAGTTGTCTGGCCAGAATGTCAACCGGGAGCTAATTTAGCATTGCAAAAATTGCTCCCGTTGGTGTAGATCGTAGTGCGCCTGTCATCAGTCTCGCTACGACCCGAAAGACTTTTTCAAAGGTCCTGCGATGAGCCTGCTTGTCCATCGCATTCCACCAAACCAATACGCCGTAAAAGAGTACTGGTTTAATAACAGCCTCAAGGATCCAATTGATCCCCTTAGGGTTGATACCCCATTTGAGGCCTACTGCCCTTTTGCATGTATAAATAGCCACTAAGGCCCTTACCGCTCTCGCCTGTATGTTCTGATTCCATGATAGCTTACTATCCAGAATCACACCCAGGTACTTGGCCGTTTTAGATAGTTTCAAGGAGGTGCCGTTAAGCTTTGGGTGTATAAAGCTATCGGTCTTGTACCTCCTAGTGAAGAGCACCAACTCAGTCTTGGCTGGGTTGATGCCGAGCCCACAGCTGACACTCCACCTACTCAGCAGAGCCAGCGCAGACTCCATACACTGAGATATGGTATCCAAGTGCTTACCCGATATCGCCACCGCTACGTCATCCTCATACGCGACAGTCATAATCTGTCTGTGTTCTAGACTTAGCAAAAGCGAATTAATGGTCACGTTCCACAACAGAGGTGACAGAACACCTCCCTGTGGAGTGCCCCGATAGACTGCCCTATACTCAGTGACATCCCCAATCGAGACCCTGACTACCCTGAAAGTTAGTAAGTTTCTAACAAACCGGCATAAATTGTCATCAATCCCTACTGCTACCATCCCATTGATGATGGAATCAGGGTTGGCATAGTTGAAAGCACCTCCTATGTCCAGAAAAACCCCCATAGTAAATTCCTTATACTCAAGAGATTTTTCTATGTGGCCCACTAGAGAATGTAGTGCCGTTTCCACAGCTTTGCCTTTAGTGTAGGCGTGCTGTGATTTGGAGAGAAGCTCATTCGGAATGGTCATTCTCAGATGAATATCCCTTTCTAAAGTTTTGAGTAAAAAAAAAAAAAAAAACTTTATTTGTTCTTTCTTATATACTAAATTTCATATACATTATTTAAGTTGACTGCACCTATTGCACAATACTACAATGTCTCAAATTACTTGCTTGTACAAAAGCTAAACATAAAAATATAGTATATTAAATTGAATTAAGATTTTATAGGCTAATTGTTCGAAATTTTAATTTAAATCTCAGAAAAACATGATAAATATTCCAAGGCACAAAGGCAAGTCAACATCAGCTTTTGTTATTCAACTTACACAGCAGAGCAGAACAGCAGTTTTCGAAAGATGCAACCCTTTCATCATTAGTGCTCATGTGTATTGTGTTTGTCGCCACTTATTAGGTGGCTTAGTTGAATGTAATAACAGTTCCTATTTACACAAATTTTATTGTGAAAAAGGATTCGAGAACTGTATCAACCTGATGTTAACATGTTATTGTTAATGTTAGCGTTTGATTATTTTTCTTCATATCCCATTTTTCTGAATTTTTTGTTCCATCATACGTAAGTCAAACTTTTTTGGTTTTAATTTTATACTTAAGTACTTGTGAACGTTTTTCCAATTTTTTAATATTGGTAGCTCAAGCCATAGCTTAAATTTGTATGTAGTAAGAATTTTAACGAACATTTTATATTGCTATATTAAATTGAATTAAGATTTTATAGGCTAATTGTTCGAAAATTTTTGGTTTGAATTTTATACTTAAGTACATGTGAACGTTTTTCCAATTTTTTATTATTGGCAGCTCAAGCCATAGCTTAAATTTGCATGTAGTAAGAATTTTAACGAACATTTTATATTGCTATATTAAATTGAATTAAAATTCATAGGCTAATTGTTCGAAATTTGTTTTAATTTTAATTTAAGCTATGGCTTGAGCTACCAATTACAAATTTGGAAAACGTTCACATGTACTTAAGTATAAAATTCAAACCAAAAAAAGTTTGTCTTAGGTATGATGGAACAAAAAATTCAGAAAAATGGGACATGAAGAAAAATAATCAAACGGTGACACGGGTATTAAAACAATAACATGTTAACATCAGGTTGACACAGTTCTCGGATTCTTTTTCACAATAAAATTTGTGTAAAAAGCAGGGCTGTGGAGTCGGAGTCGGAGTCGAAGTGTCGGAGTTTCACTGTTTTTGCCGGAGTCGGAGTCGGAGTCGCTAAAAAAAGTCGCGACTCCGACTCCAACAAAGAACTTTTTAAATATTTTTCATAATAAAAATTCTGCGAATTTTTTTTTTTAAATATTTTCTATTTTTTATTTGCGTTTAGAGGTCCATAAGTACCCTCAAAAAAAGTTGTTAAACATTTCTTGATTGAATTATCGGGATACCCTAAGGTCCATATACATTTGGCATTGGAGTTGAAGTCGGAGTCGGAGCCGGAGTCGGAGTCGGAGTCGTACTTTAAAAATTTCGGCGGCTGGAGTCGGAGTCGGAGTCGCAACTATTTTTTCACGACTCCACAGCCCTGGTAAAAAGGAACTGTTATCACATTCAACTAAGCCACCTAAGAAGTGGTGATAAACACAATACACATGAGCACTGATGATGAAGGTGTTGCGGATTTCGAAAACAGCTCTGCTGTGTAAGTTGATTAAAACTGATGTTGACTTTGCTTTGTGCCTTAGAATATTTATCATGTCTTTCTGAGATTTAAAAACAAATTTCTAACAATTAGCCTATGAGTCTTAATTCAATTTAATAAAGCAATATAAATGTTCGTGACAATACTTACTACATACAAATTTAAGCAATGGCTTGTGCCACCAATAAAAAATTTGGAAAACGTTCACATGTACTTAAGTATAAAATTTAAACCAAAAAAAAGTTTGATTTAGGTATGATGAAACAACAAATTCAGAAAAATGGGACGTGAAGAAAAATAATCAAACGGTAACACGGGTATTAAAACAATAACATGTTAACATCAGGTTGACACAGTTCTCAGATTCTTTTTCACAATAAAATTTGTGTAAATAGGAACTGTTATCACATAAAACTAAGCCACCTAAGAAGTGGTGATAAACACAATACACATGAGCACTGTTGATGAAGGTGTTGCAGATTTCGAGAACAGCTGTTCTGCTCTGATGTGTAAGTTGAATAAAACTGATGTTGACTTTCCTTTGTGCCTTGGAATATTTATCATGTCTTTCTGAGATTTAAAAACACATTTGGAACAATTAGTACATGAATCTTAATTCAATATAACATAGCAATATAAAAGTTCGTGAAAATACTTACTACATACAAATTTAAGCTATGGGTTGAGCTACCAATAACAAATTTGGAAAACGTTCACATGTACTTAAGTATAAAATTCAAACCAAAAAAAAGTTTGACTTACGTATGATGGAACAAAAAATTAAGAAAAATGGAGCATGAAGAAAAATAATCAAACGGTAACACGGGTATTAAAACAATAACATGTTAACATCAGGTTGATACAGTTCTCGGATTCTTTTTGACAATAAAATTTGTGTAAATAGGAACTGTGATCACATTCAACTAAGCCACCTAATAAGTGGTGATAAACACAATACGCATGAACACTGATGATGAGGGTGTTGCGGCTTTCGAAAACAGTTGTTCTGCTCTGCTGTGTAAGTCGAATAAAACTGATGTTAACTTTCTTTTGTGCATTGGAATATATAACATATCTTTCTGGGGTTTAAAAACAAATTTCGAACAATTAGCTTATGAATCTTAATTCAATTTAATATAGCAATATAAATGTTCGTGAAAATACATAGTACATATAGTAATTTATTTTTGTCATATTACTAATAATAATTGATTGTGGCTATTGAGCTTACAAATATAGGGGAAATCAGGTCATTTATATAAAACTAAAAGAATCATAATATTTTGTCAACAACACTTATTTATGGTTATTGCACTTGGATTAAATTAGGTCAAAATAAAATACTATGTTGTGGTTATCAACATTCTCCCCGGCGTTGATCGATGATACTAGATGTGAATTAAGTATGTATGATGCCAACGGTGATGAGTCGGGGTAATGGAACCGGATGCGGTCTTGGTTGATTGGGACTGTGATTTAATCTCCCTTTATGGTTTGACCAAATTTAATTAGTGTGATGGCTATCGCAATGATCAGAGAGATTATAAGTGCTGAAAAGCTTACTATATGATGATGTTGACTATTGGACTTGATAAGCTCTTGTAGACGTGTAACTTCCGACTCCTTAAGTTGTTTTTGCAACTCATTCAGTTGATTGAGGTGAGTTTTAAGCTGGCTGGTTGTACTGTTAACGACTCGCTTGATTTCCTGTGGTGTGCTTATACGATTGATGTGGTTAAGTTGGATATATGATGTCTGCAAGTTGTTTGAAGCACTGAAGCCTTGAATGTGATGGCGCTATTTTTAATCACGCAAGTTGGGTCTACGTGCATGATGCCAGTGCCTCTTATTAAGTGTTGTGAAGTTTCAGTGCCGCATACTGCTGAAATTTCTATTTCTGTGGTTGAAGCAAAAATCCACTTTTTAGGATTTTTTAATTGTGTCCATGTTGCGTTGTTTGGGACTCGGATGAGTTTGGAGTTGGTTGTGAGTTCGGTTGTTGAGAATGTTTATTTCACAGGAATTGGTAATTGCATTTCCCTTGAGCTTAACTTGCTAATTTGGACATATGTAGCCATCGTTTTAGATATTGTAGTATCTAGTGACGGCGTTACTTGCAAAAGCGATATACTAATCTCTGTGTAAATTAACTGCCAGAAACGATTCTTCTGAATTGATGGATATAAGGATATTATTTTCTATTGTTGGAAAAGGAATTACATTGAAGAGTTCTGGAAATTGTTGGTCGACAAGCGGTAACATTATTTCAATGATAACTTCAACCATTGTTACCGCTCCTCGGCCTTCATAGCTTATAAAATTGTATGAAGCTGTCATCTTCGATAGGAAGCGTGCGTTGCCTTGGAAGATGTGACCTTATTATATTTAATTCACTCCTAAATTGATGAGAGTTAATAGCAAAGGACTGATTTTTCCGTGATGAGCGTCGGTGTCGATGATTTGCAGGGTTAGGCAGTTAGTGTCAATTAATTGGCCAGCAGCAACATTTGTTGTGTTTGACTAATTTGATCAGCTTTTTAGCTAGCATCAGCTTTTTAACTAGTATCAGCTTTTTAACTAGCTTGTTCGTTTATATTTTTCACAATTCCCCTTAATTGATTCTGTGTACTGAGCTCATCTTGTTTAATAATGTTAATAGTCGAATCAATGATGGACGTTTGGTTTTAAAGTAATTGGAAAATATAGCCTGGATCTTTTAGTGGTGTCTGACATTTCATTTGCATAGTCTGAGTTCAAACCACCGAATGATGACCTTGCCACATTTCCTACAATTTTGAATCCGTCTCGTTTTATTCTGCTATTGACGAAAAGCGCCTTCTCCTCCAGTAACTCTTTCTCAATTTGAATAAAATTGTTTACCGACATGTCGCATTTTAATGGGTGTTTGATGGGTGAACATAACTGCTGTAGGGTGGATAATCTGGACTGAAATTAGTTTACTTCGGACAAAAATGGTAGTATACCATAAGCTTCCATTCAGCCGTAATGATTTTTACGGTTCCCATTCCTTCGAAATATAGTCCTTTATCAGAGAGGAAGTTGGTTATTTAAATGTTAGTGCTTATGACAACCGGGAAGAGAAGAATTGTTATGATCATTGTAAGAAGGATTGAGTTGATGTTAGTTTTTGCCCTTTTATCGGCGGGACATCTGCTTCGTCAGATGTCGATTGGAGACTAGAGTTGGATGCTTCATTTTCCGCTAATTGGCAAGTGGAGTTGGATGCTTTATTTTCTTTAGTTCGTCCTCGTGAAGTAGCGGAGCTAACTTATGAATCAGTCTTCTTTTTATTCCTGACTGTGTTTTTATACCTGCTACCCGAACCTTGCCATCAGTTCCCTCATAAGTCTTAAGAACTCTGCCCAGTTTTATGCATAACAGGCAGATTATCCTCCTTTATTATGACCAGTTTTCCCTCCCTTGTATTATCGGATGATGTTCTCCATTTTCATTTGTCTTGTATATGGTGCAGATATTCCAATGACCAGCGCTTCCAAAACTCGTGTTTGAGTTGGGAAACGAGCTTCCATCTTTGCGACAATGACTGGCTGTTAGGGTTAGGTGCTTTTGAGTCTACTTGTGCTGTAAGTGGTTCTCCGATCAAAAAATGAAAAGGAGTTAAGGCTGCATAGTCGTTTGGATCACTCGACAGTGGAGTTAGTGGTCGTGAGTTCAGAATTGCCTCAATTTCAACGATTACAGTTTCTAGCTCTTCGTATATAAGTAAAGCTGTTGCCATACTTCTAACCAGCAATTGTTTCGCGGATTTAACAGCTGCCTGCCATAGTCCACCGAAATGAGATGCCCTAGAGGGTATAAACTTCAATTCGATCCCACAGTTGCTGCAAGCTCTTATGATAGCTCCCTGTGATTGATCAGAGAAAATAACCTCATTGAGTTCATTACGTGATCCTATAAAGCTTGTAGCGTTGTCCGAGTATATGGTCAGGCAACGTCCTCGGCGAGCAATAAATCTCTTTAGAGCTCTAATAAATGCTTCTGTGGTAAGGTCACTCACCACATCTAAGGGTACTGCTTTGGTTGAAAAACAAATAAATACCGCTGGGTACACCTTGTAGGGCCGCTTGCCTCTCAACTTGTTTTGAAGTCATAGTGGGCCGCAGTAGTCTACCCCTGACACCTTGTTGGAGTCACTCTGCTGGCGGGTAAATTTTCCATAACTTGCTGCATTAGGATTGGTCTTGACCTTGTAAATCAGCTGCAGTTTTGGACGATATTTGTGACTATCGATTTGCCCTTGATTATCCAAAACTGCTGTCTCGAAATGGCTAATAGCGTTTGTGGACCGCAGTGATGGTTGTCGATGTGAAACATGTTCATTATAAGCTTTGAGATCGGGTCGTTGTATGGAAGAAGTATTGGGTGTTTGGCGTTGTATGAGAGGCTATAGGGTTCTAACCTTCCCCCGACCCCTATAATACCATTCTCGTCGAGAAATGGACATAAAGCACTTAGTGAGCTTGATTTTTCGAGTACACTCTTCTTCTTCAAAGTGTTGAGCTCAAGCTTGAATTCTGATGCCTGAATGAATTTGGTTATTATGGTCGTTGCTGAAGTGAGTTCTTGAACGGTGAGTATCTTGCTGATTGGCCGACTTGCCTTTGATATCTCAGCATTTTGACTGAAGCGTAGCACATATGCCACCACTCTTTGAAGAGTCTTGAATGAACCATGAGTGTGGATTTTCTAGATTAGCTCTTCAAATCCAGGTGATGTGGTAGATAGAACAGCTACGGGGCTTACCTCGAATTCTTCAGAATTCTAAGGTGGATGAGATTTATTGAATTCCTTAGGCCACATTTTCTCGTTGCCATGTAGAAAGATTGGCCCGAAAAAACACAAACTACATTGTAACAGCTCTCCGGGGCATAAACCTCGAGAAATGAGACCATCCTTAAATTTTGAACGTATCTAAACTGTGGCACCGAACGCCTTTTCTGACGCATCGACAAAGGTATGTATTTGCGTTTCCCTTGACACTTGACCATCAAAAATATGTCTCTTGGTAGATAAGTTGCTTATATGTTTTAATTGTTGGCGGAATGACGGCTAATGTGCGTGAAGACTTTCTGGGAGTGAGTCATCCCATGATAGTATCAAGTGCCATAGCTGTTGGATGAACATTTTCGCGGCAACTACTACTGGACCAGCGATTCCCAAATGGGTCAAATATTGTAATTCGTTGGATTTGCTGAATATCTGATTTAAGGCAGAATAAGTTTGCCTTTGGATTCCATGTTCAACCTAAAATTTTGTGCATTGACTATCAAATTCTAGATTCAGTTCTATGTCTTCAGGGTGGATTCCTGAAAGTAGTTGATGATGGTTTGCGAACCATTTTCTCAATTGAAACCCAGCCTCTTGTAGAAATCGAGTTAGTTGCTCTTGCATTTCAACTGCGGTTCTTAAACTATTTGACCTGCTCATGCCATCGTCTACATAAAAGTCTTCTCTTAATACTTTTGCACCCAGTGGATATTCCATGTTCTTGTCTGCTAACTGTTGCATGTATTTTGTTGCTAAATAGGGGGCTGCCGAAGTTTTATACGTTATAGTATTGAGCTTATATGTTTGTACTGTTTCCGTTGGGCTTTTCCTCCAGTATATAGTTGAATGTTTCGGTCTGCCGGATCAACTAGAATTTGCCGGTACATTTTCTCTATATCAGTACAGAAAACAGATCTTGGCAGTCGAAACCGTAGCATCATACCAAAGAGGTCGCCCTGTGTTGGGGGCCCGATTCTTAGTTTATCGTTAAGAAAGAGGCCTGTCGAGGACTTTACAGAATCATTGAAAACTACTCGAAGCATCGTGGTCTTACTATCGGGCTTGAGAACACAGTGATGCGAGATGAAAAAATGAGGTGCATTCACGTCAGACGTATCTATACGAGTCATGTGGCCTAGTTTTTCATATTGGTTCATGAACTCCACATATTGAGTCTTGATGTTTTGGTTTCTTGATCATCTATGTTCTTGAGCTATAAATCTTGAAAATGCAATCTTCTTAGTATTGCCTAAGCTTCTGGGGTCTTTACGAAATGGCAGCCGTACTACAAATCGACCTTCAGAATTTTTTATAGTAGTCTGAGCAAAGTGTGTTTCAAATTTCTTTTCTTCCTCGGTGATACTGCTGTTTGACTCGAAATCGTCTATTTTCCAAAATCGCTCAATGAGTTTGTTTGTGTCTGGGCTGCCCTTGCTATTTATTTCACATACTTCCGAGATAATGGAGCCTTGTCCTAGCCTTCCGCCAACAGCCCAACCTAACCTTATATATATCAAGGATGGTAGCTCCGGTGATAAGTTAATTTTACCAGAAATTATTAGATCATGGTAGTTCTCAGCGCCAAATAGAGCGTCAACGTTGTAGGGTTTGTTAAACTCAGGATCAGCTGGTTCAATATTTTCTGGAAGTCGCCAGGATGTGCAGTTGAACTATTCAGAAGGTTGAATTGGGAAGTACGAAAGCTTCTAGCATTATGCTGAAGCCATTTGTAGTGGAATTAAGGCCTAAGTTGATTCGTTGATTTGTTCTGCGTGATTGATTGCCGATACCTTCGATGCATAGACATGTCTCTGTGGGCTTGATGGATAACTGATTTATAAGTCTGTTTGTCACAATATTGATTTGTGATCCCAAATTCAATATTGCTCTGAAGAGACCAGATTGCCCATTGTAGGCAGTGATTTTTACGCGTGCTGTTGCCAGCAGTACGTAACCTCCCCGGCCCCAGTCGAATGTGGTGACGCTACTGTTGAAGGCGCCGGTACAAACGTCGTTGGAGGTTTACTGCCAGTGTAAACATGGTTTGTTGATGATAAAGGCTTTGGGTTGTGTTGATTTGTTTCCAGGTGTACTAACGTGTTGTACCTTTTCTGACATTTTCTACAGCAACTTGTTGTACAATGTTTTGCTATGTGACCAGACTTGAAACAGTTGACACTTAGTTGGCGCTGCTGAATCCATTTTAATCGCTCTGCCGCCGACTTCAATATGAATTGTTTGCAATGATACAACTGATGATTGCCATTGCCGCATAAATTGCAGGAGTAGGCAATCTGAGATGTAGTTGCTGCCGACACAGCTCTTTTTGGCGCGTTTTGGATTTGGCCGACTACTTCTAGCGATTGGAATCTGGTTTCCAAGAAGTCCAAGAATTCTTCTGATGATAGTAATGATCTGGGAAGCTGAATGTGCTGCTCTTTTAACACATGGGTTCCTTTATCTAGTTTTTTAATTAACATATTGACTAATATTGGATCCCAAGTCTAATAATTTATTTATAATATTATTTGTTAAATTCCTGGGATTGTTGAAGCGGCCTTGAAGTGTATTCCAGACCGTCTCATAATTGGTTTCTGTTAGAGCTAGATTTTGTATTAATCTTGCGGCCTCACCGGTTACATTTGTTTTTAGAAGCCACATTTTTTGTATGGTTGTCATTGCCTTCTTGTGTATCATTTCGTTGAACATGTCATAGAATGGCTTCCAACTCAGATAATCCCCGTTGAATATTGGTATTGTTACCTTTGGGAGATGAGTGTTGATATATTATTGTTTGGCTGCTTGTTTCTGGCGTTAAACAAGATTTTAGGATTTCGATTTGTAACATCTTTTCTGTTATCTCTGATTGTTTCGTCAGGAATTGGTATGTATCGTGCTCGATATTTTCCATGCATATTTTATCCTGTAACTGCTGTACAGTTGTCATATTACAATTCACTTCATTTACTTTTATATCTAACTGTGTAGATGTGTACTGACCCCCAGCCGTTAACATATCGTTCAATGTGGTGATACTTTTAGTTATTGCATCCGATGCCAGCTCCCCAGTGATATTTGAGTTGCTTGCTTGCATCTTTTATTGTTCCTTTAATGGCTGTGGTCACCAATTTTGTGGAAGATTTGTCAGATAAGGATTGATGTCCAATCTTGGCGCTTGGGCTTCGGACCGGCTGATAGTAGCGAAATCTATGTGTTGTTGTGAATCAACAAATAAAAGATCATCTAGATAGGATCGACACTCTAGCAAGGTGTTAGATCATGGGGCTTACCAAAACATGTTCTAGAAATTGCCAGCTGGGCAACCCGAGGTCACCTTTGTGTGGTCTCTTGGTGATAAGAGGGGTAGTGGTGACACCCAATTTCACCCAATGTTAAGAGCATCGTCAGGTTAGGCCGCAAAGCAGGTACTGACGTTAAATCAATGACATATATTTGTTCCTTTAATGGCACTTTCAATTGGTTTTTATTAGCGGAAGTTTATGGCGAGTGTTTTAATAGTAAAGTTGCGAATTAAATTCTGATATTTGGACTGTTTAAAGCCGGGAGTGTTGTTGTGAGGCATTATCGAACATCCCTCCTACATATACATTGCACTAATTTGTTAGCGCAGCAGTAATGTACATGCAACTTAAATACTTCTTGCGTTAAAGAATGGTGCAATACTGTTGTATTATTTAGGTCAATAGAAAATAGCTTAATTGCAATATATTATTTTTTAGTTAATGTTAAGAAAGTATAAATAGCTAGTTCTAAGTTAGTTAAGGACAGTTGTAGTAAACCAAGCTGTAATAAAGAACCTGCGATTCCCTCCAGGTAAAAAGAAGTAACTATTGCCTTTAAAAACTACACTACAACAGTGTGATGATTACGCTGATGTAAAAATTTTTGAAATCGGTTGACGGGTTCCGGAATTATTCGGGTGTGAATTAGAATCGTGTATTCATAAAGCAAGGTTGCATGCTGTTGTGTATGCAAGAGGACTTTTTTGTTGTTTAATAGCGGTACGTTTTGGTTGTTATACCCTCCAAAAAAAATTTGGAGGGTATATTCACTTTGTCATTGCGTTTGTAACGCATCGAAATATCCATCTCAGACCCCATAAAGTATATATATTCTTGATCAGTGATGATATATAAGGCGATCTGAGCATGTCCGTCCGTCCCTCCGTCCGTCTGTGGAAATCACGATTCAGTCCAACCAAAAAGAGCTAGACTCTTGAAATTTGGTATAAATATATCTTGAAGCTTAGAGCAAGTTAAATTCGGAGATGCACAAAATCGGGCAAGAGGGAAAAAGTTCTCCTAAGAAGAACTAGACCAACCCAGAAAAAACAACATAATTTTTAAGGTTTTTTGGTTATTTTGTTAAGCAAATGATATATTTTTATGTCAAATACGGTCCAACGCCTTAAACTTGGACCCATAAAATAAAAAAATATGTTTTTGGACCCCGCCCACTTTAGTGGGTGTTATTATATGCAAAAATAGCATAAAAATTTAACAAATTGTTTTACTTAAGCCTACATTCTTTAAAAATAACATTTTTAAGCTTTAACGACGAAGCTAAACGGCTATGTCTGTTGTTGGCCGGAACAAGGTATTGTCGTGCCAGAGGGTTGTCATGCTTGCCTGCATGCCAGTCTGTAGAACAGTTTCAACGGATGCTCTTCAGGTCGTACTGGAAGTGATTCGCAGGGCGATTGCTTTCAAGGTTAAGAAAGGATTGCCACTTCTAGAGCGGGACTGGATTTCTGCTGTGGACTTGGTGAATAAGGATTCTAGGGAATCAGGGTGCTCTTAAACGAGCGTATTGTTTCCAACTGTCAGGATAGATGGACAAGTAGTGACAATGGGAGGGTGACGTATGAATTCATACGTGACGTTAGATTCGTTAGTGACCTCCCAGATTTTTGCTTTGGCTTAAGTCCGAGCTTTCTGTTGACTGGACACGGTTCATTCAATGCATATTTGCACCCGGGGGTCTGTCTGACTCTTCGTAATGTGAATTCGGGGAGGGACCGGAGGACTGGAGGCATATACTGACGGAATGCCATCTCTATGACGATATTAGGGACCTACACGGTATGGACATAACTCATACCGGTGGGATATGGGATTTTAGTACAGTTTTGAAGGACGATCGTACTGTTGGGCGTTTGGGCGTTTTCACCTCTGGGGCGATAAATAGAAGACGGAGACGGGAGTAGCGGAGGTAAACCTATGTCCGGGCATTTGCGTGACCGACGTCCGCATGGTGTTGCCGTTTTTGTCCACAAGTTGCGGAGCTGTTGCGGCCTGATGGGGTGTGGAGATGTAGGTGTATTTCCCTGCTTTTGGTGACTCGCTATGGGTCCCCTCAATCTCTCCCTTCGGGGATCTTTGGGGAGATTTGTAGCGGTGTGTGAGGGCGCGTGGCAACTGACTCAGTGAAAAGTTTACTACCCTGGCTATGACTATGTTTTTAATTATGTTCCGGTTTTGAGTCGCTTCGTCGATCATTGGTTCACCCGTGAGGGGAAATGTTGAGTGTTGTCATATCTTGTGAGTTTTGTCCTGCTGACCTCACACATGTGAGCAAAGTGTCGCCCGTGAGGGCGGCTGTTAATTGTCGGTGTGTGTTGTTTGTGCCATTTATGTTGATGTTTGTTGTGGTGGGCCACCAGTCCCGAACTGTTTGGAGTTCAACTGGAAGTAGTTTGAAACCCAAATCGCGGGGAGAGCGTTAGCTAGTGTGGAGTTACATTGCAACCGGGTGCCGTGACCCAAAGATCGGCAGGAGTTTTAGATGGGCTCCGCTCCTAACCAAGGGGGAGGCCATGTCGAAATACATGGTTTCAAATTGGTACTCATGTGTGACAGTTGTTGCGCATGGGGGCGTTGGTAGACGCATTGTATTCAACCGGTGCTAAGACCACCGTCAGGTTAGGCCGCAAGGCAGGTAATGACGTTAAACTCAGACACATTTGTTTCTTTAATGGCATATTTTTTAGCAACTGTTACTGGTTCTGTTAAGATTTTTGTTGTAGATTTAGATATGTTGTGTGCAGCCCTTGCGCTGTTGTTGATAGCTTCTTTTCTTCTTTCACCAAACTCAGGGGATTTTCAATACGCCCGATTGATATCCAGCTTTTGCCCTGTCTAAATGTAATTTTTGGTGGGTTGACAATTGTTGGGTATTCTGTTTTTTGTACTCAAGGCCCTTACCGGAGGTGGGTGAGACCTTTTAATAACTAAAATTTCTGGGGTCACCAATGTGGAATTGTTTGCGGCTATAACATAAGTCACTTCAAACAAATAAATTTGAAATGATAAGTTATTGGCCTTTGTTGTTCTTCAAGCACTTTAACTTGCAGAACTATGATGGGTTCAATGAATAAAACACCGTAATTTCTCTATATCAAAATGAGCGCTTATCATTTATCTGTTCTTTCTTATATACTAAATTTCATACACATTATATGTATAAGTTAACTGCACCTATTGCACAATACTTCAATGTCTCAAATTACTTGCTTGTACAATAGCTAAACAAACAAGTAAAAGTGCTATATTAGGCTGTGCCGAATCTTAAATACCCTTCACAGATGTAATTCTTCTTTCTTTCTTTCTTGCCAAAACAGAAAGTAGGTTTAATTAAAAAATCAAAATGATGTTATCAGTTACTTTTATATTTAAGAAAACGTTTAAATTATTCGGCTAGGAAGCTAAATGTTTGGCTTTTCTTATATCTAATACCTATGAACGTCTTTCAAAAATATTATATACATATATTTAATTTACAAACAAAAAGAAAAAATCTGTTTCATGTATCCCAAAAAGTTCTAATTTTCCGACAGTAGAATCGTCTTTTAGATTTTTTTGGTTTTTAATACCACTTTACTTCTTTCTGATATATAAAATAGGTATAATTCATCATAAAAATCAAAAATAATAAATAAAATGGCTGCTTTTATGAATCAGCAAATGTCGATTTTCCAACTCTGGAACCGATTTTTTAGTTTTTAAAATGTTTATTACCAGTTTAATTCTTAGCGAAGCATAAAATATGTTTAATTCACTCAAAAAAACCAAAATTGGGAACTTATATGGTTACTTTTATGTACCAAAAAATTTCGATTTTCCAAACCTGGAACCGAATTTTTAATTTTTTGATACTAATTAAATTTTTTCTGAAATATAAAATAGGGTTAATTCACTAAAAACACAAAATTTGGAATTTATGTTAATTTTAATACTTTTATGTGCCAAAAATATTTCAATTTTCCAACTCTGGAAGCGTATTTTTATTTTTTACCAATGCAATTCTTAGTGAGGTGTAACATAGTTTTACTTGAAAAAAAAAATTAAAACTGTTAAACATTTTGGTCACTTTTATGTACCATAAAATATTTCATTTGTCCAACCCTAAGTCGAAATTTTGATTTTTTTAAGATTTTAATACCAATTTTGTTCTTCCTGAATTATAAAACAGCTTTAATTAGCAAAAAGAAACAACGTCAATTGCCTTCTTGGTTACTTTTATGCAGAATAAATAAATCAATTCCCCAACCCTGGAAACGAAATTTAAATTTTTTTACCACTGCAACTCTTAATGAGGCATGAAATAGTTTTATTTAAGAAAAACTTAATATTTGTAACCATTTAGGTCATTTTTATGTACCACAAAATATTGCAGTTATCCAACTCTGGAATCTAAATTTTGATTTTTTGTAGTTTTTGATATAAATTTTCTTTTTCCTGAACTAAAAAATAATTTCAATTAGTAAAAAAAACAAGGTCAATTGCCTTTTTGGTTACTTTTATGTTAAAAAAAAATCAATTTCCCAACCCTGGAAGTGAAATATAAATTTTTTAAAATTTTCTTTATAAATGCAAATCTTCATGAGGTATAAAGTAGTTTTGTTTAAGAAAAAAATCGAATTTTGAAACCATTTTGGTTATAACATGTACTACAAAATATTGCATGTACCAAAAAAAAATTAATTTTTCCAACCCTGGAAACGAAATTTTAGTTTTTTTTGTTTGTTTTTTTTTATCAGTGCAATGCTTCTTGAGGTATAAAGTAGCTTTATTTAAGAAAAATTGCAAATTTTTTACCATTTTGGTAACTTTCATCTACCATAATATATTGCACTTGTCCATCCCTGGATTCGAAATTTTATTTTTTTTAAATTTTTGATACCAATTTTGTTCTTCTTAAATTATAAGACAGTTTTAGTTATCAAAAACAAAACAAAAATAACAACATCAGTTGCCTGTTTGATTACTTTCATGTATAAAAAAAATTCAATTTCCCACCCCAGGAAGCAAAATTTTAATTTAGAATTTTCTTTTCTTTTTGCCAATGCAAATCTTCATGACGTATAAAGAGGTTTTGTTAAAGAAAAACTTAACATTTTTAACAATTTTAGTTACTACATGTACTACAAAATACGGAATAGGCCGAAAAAAAATTTTTTAATTTCCCATCCCTGGAAAATTTTTTTTATTTTTTTAGTTTTTAATACACCATTGAGGCTCCCTAAAGCACGAAATAGGTTTAATTTACAAACATTAAAAAAATAATTGATTTTTGGTAAAAATTTTGCGTCGAGAAATAGGTGTAAGCTTCCCAGCTCTGGAACCATACTTCGGATCTTTCTGAATTTCAATAGCAGCCTGTTTAAGTTCATTTCCAATCCAACGGTCCAGGAACGAAGTCTCTAGCTCTTCTGGGGGCTTGGGAAAACCGATTTCACGTACAGACGGACGGACAGACGGACATCGCTCAATCGTCATCGCTATTCATAAGGATCCAGAATATATATACTTTATGGGGTCCCAACCTATATATACCCTTTCACTTTTTTGTGAAGGGTATAAAAATATAGTAATTTAGTTTTGCTTATTAACGATAATTAATTCTGGCTATTGAACTTACAATTATAGCGGAAATTAGGTAATTTCAATAAAACTAAAAGAATCATAATATCTTGTCAACAATACTTATTTATGGTTATTGAACTTGGAATAAATTAGGTCAAAATAAAAGTACTATATTAAATTGAATTGAGATTCATAGGCTAATTGTTCGAAAGGAAACTAAACATCAGTTTTATTCAACTTGCACAGCAGAGCAGAACAGCTGTTTGCCGCAACACTTTCATCATCAGTGCTCATGTGTATTGTGTTTGTCACCACTTATTAGGTGGCTTAGTTGAATTTGATAATAGTTCCTATTTAAACAAATTTAATTCGGAAATAGAATCCGAGAACTGTATCAATCTGATGTTAACATATTATTGTTTTAATACCCGTGTTACCGTTTAATTATTTTCTTCATGCCCCATTTTTCTTAATTTTTTGTTCCATCATACCTAAGTCAAACTTTTTTGGTTTGAATTTTCTACTTAAGTACATGTGAACGTTTTTCCAATTTATTATTGGTAGCTCAAGCCATAGCTTAAATTTGTATACAGTAAGTATTTTAACGAACATATATATTGCTATACACCTAATAAGTGGTGACAAACACAATGCACATGAGCACTGATGATGAAAGTGTTGCGGCTTTCGAAAACAGCTGTTCTGCTCTGCTGTGTAAGTTAAATAAAACTGATGTTGACTTTCCTTTGTGCCTTGGAATATTTATCATGTCTTTTTGAGATTTTAAAACAAATTTCGAACAATTAGCCTATAAATCTTAATTCAATTTAATATAGCAATATAAATGTTCGTGAAAATACTTACAATACAAAAGTACTATGTTGATGTGGATATCAGCAGAGGTTAAACGCCCGAAATTTAGTTCCAACTGGTCTTTTATTTCCGCCAATCTTGAAAGATGCGGATGTATCTCTAAAACTATCTTAGGCTTAGCTCGTATCTTGCCCTTCATTGCAGACAAGATAATTCTCTGTGATGTGGGGTTATACACATACATTGCAGCCATGAATTAGACCCAGAAATCGGAATGGGTCACTCGCTGATGTGCTTGTTGCTGTAGTTGTACCTGTTGTTGTTGAAGTTGCTCCTGTAATTCTCGTTGTAACTGTTGCCGCCTTTGTTGCAATTGCTGCTGTAGCTCCTGTTATAGCTGTTGATTCATCTTCGGAATCCTTCTGTTGTTGTCAAATAATCTACCTCTTGTTCGTCTGGTTTTCACTTTTGGGCTACTCAAGCAAAACATCATTTTGCTTGATGACACAAAATATATAATACAACAGTTGTCAACTAAATCAAGCTTCACAATGTCGCTATTAATAGATAATTTTTATTAATTTATTGTTATTATAATTTTGGATTGACTTAAGTATCGCACAATTTATTAATTTTTATTTTTTATTACTATTTCCTTTTTCACGGGAAATTTTGTTTTTATACTTTTGCACAGGATATTATTTTTTTATCCTTTTTCGCAGGATGTTTTATTTGTATCCTTTTCTGTATGATACTTTTATTTTTATACTTTTTCGTAGGATGTTTTTATTTGTATCCTTTCCCGTAGGATACTTTTATTTTTAACTTTTTTCTTAGTATATCCAAACGACTGCGCCAATTTTAATGACGTAAACGCTTAAATTCTAAACTCACAATATAGTTTTATATTCTAATTGAAGCAATCGTTGGTTGCAGTTATGCGATCAACGGTTACTTATGATCACAAATAATTTCTCTTAAAATTATGAATCAACGAATGTTGAAAATAATGTTCTTTCTCTTAAATCAATTATGAAAGATTCAGATTACATGAGTTAACTTAGCCAGTATGTGTGAATAAGATAAGATTCATATTACAATTGTTTATTATAAGATTCATATTGCATGAACCGAATTGGTAAGTATATTTATATATAAGATTCATATTACAATGGGACACTTAGTCACCATAACACTGTTGTGTAAAACTCCCCCGGACGAATATTGGTTCCCAATTTCTGAAGGATATTTGGGAAATAATACAATTGTTTTTTTAATTATTTTCTTACATTTACATTTAATGCTCAAGTACCCAACGAACAAAGTCGTTGCAATTATGATCACAATGTAAATGGTTATTAGGGTGGCCCATATTATACACTCAGAATTTCAAAACTAGTTTACATGTCTGGGCACCCTTTAATTTTTTACTAGTAATAAAAAAAGTATCTTGACAGAGTTTGAAAAGAATATTCCTATCGGAAGACAGTGCTCAAAGACATGAAACATTAATCACAGACTTGAAAGATCTGTCATTTTGGGGGTTGATTTAAAATAAGTAAATTAGTTTATATTAAAGTATAAAATTGATGAATAATACAAAATTTTTTTAGAAAAGTGGTGAGTGGGATAAATAAGCATGATTTAATCCTCTGAAGTTGACAGCTGCAAACTTTCAACAACTGCTTGTTTTGTAGTTTCGGTCGGAACCCACTTTCTGTTAGCTTCAACCACTTGCAGGAGCAACTGTTTCTCTTCTTCATCATTTGTTAGAAGCTTATTAAACTCTTCAAACAGTTTGACACCACGCTCAGCTACGTCATTAACAACTTTCAAGTTATTTGTGATTTTTTTGCCACTAATGTAATGTTCACTACTGTTCCATTCATTTGGATGTGTGTTCAAACAAATAGAGTTTATTTTTAACTTGTCAAACAGCTGCAAAGATCTTTTGTTAGAAAAGTCAGCCAAAACGGCTTGGTCAGTTAAAAGTGACGAATCTCCTCTTATCTTCCGGTTAGTAGGATCACACTTCATCTTCTTGACAATTTCCACCTTGGCCTCATTTGATACTTTCTCTGAGAATAAACTTAAGCCGACTAGCTCATCCGAGAGGTACCAAAGATGGGATTTTATTGTATTTTTAACTACTTCGCTAACTTGGGGATCAATAATTACGTAACTGGTCATGTCCTTCCACAGAGAAAGGTCTGCCCAAGCTGCATTTGTAGCCATAGGCGCTTCAAACCAATATTTTATATATACAAGAACTCCAAAGTTCACAAAGCGTTCTAACTGCGATTTTTCCTTTGTGTGGTTTCAAAACCGCCTTCCTCACGATACAAGTGCATTTTGATGGCATATATCAGTTTCGCCATCCAACGAGCGTGGTGTACTGCACCTGGAGCTCTCCAATGAATTTTAGCTGGAGTATGACCAAGAGCTAGTAGAGACAGCTCTATTAGTTCCATGTAATCGTCTCTGGGCTCCTTTTTGCTTTCTAAGGTAATTAATAAAGCATTTACTGCGGCGAGTTTGAAATGTATATTGCCAGGATCTTCTTTCAATGGTTGATAGTTGTCTTTGTTTATAAAGGGCCATGCTGCCTTAAATCTTTTGAATAAAGGAATGTCAGGAGAACTGGATGGTCCGAAACAGAGAGTAAAAGTCTTACTGAGAACAATCTCCAAAATGTGGTGCCTGCATGCTAGCCATAATAACTCTCTTCCAACTTTATGTTCCAGCAAAACACAAGCTCCATTTTTCAATCCTGTATTAACGGATGTAGTATCAAAACACATGCCTACTATCTTGTTCTCTAAACTCCATTCAGTTAGTGCATTATAAACAGCATTCGCTGCGTTTGCTCCAGTACCACTTATCAGTTTTGGCACTCGAAGTAATTTCTCCTTACCATCTGTAGATACTAATACGGGCAAACGATCTACTTTTTCAGTGCCCAAAATATCATGAAGAATTTTCCCGTCCCAATGAACAATAACTGGATCGTCAAAAGAAGCAGTTTGTTTTATTTCCTCAAACACAGCTTTTCTTCCATCTTTCCTTTTGCGTTGAATAGTACTTCGTGATAATGGCAATGAACTAGGGTCATGTCCCAACGCTGCTGCGATAGGTACCATTAGTCTTAAGGCTTCCCTATCAGAAACCTTATTGCGATCTAATGCACTAGTGACATGCTTAGAAAATAAAGATTTCTTTGCAATTGGTTCAGTCTGCAATTCCGTTTCGGATTCCCTTGTTTTTAGAGATGTTGATGGCTTATACATCTCTTTTGATGTATTTTTGGCTGCATCAGAATGTTGGGGTGGTTCATCTTCTGAATCTGAAATAGTTTCAGTTGGAGATATAGCGGAAGGGTGACCTGGCTCTTTCGCTTTTTCAAATCTCTTTTTTTCTTTTATTTTTCTTTGAAGAATTATTTCTTGTTTCTTGTTGTATTTCCTGTCTGCTGCTGAAATAATCAAACTTCTTTCAGTCCTCTGATCAATTAAAAACTCTCTATCTTCGTCAACTTTGCACATAGTAAGTGCATCAATGTGAGCAATATCAAACACCATATCTAGCTGCTCTTGAAATAGTGTTTCGCGCTTCTTTTGGGTATGAGAGATTCTTCCCTTATTTTTTTTTAACAGAAGCCATTCAGAATGTAATTTTTCAAGCTTATCAATACAATGTTTTACAAGCCTAATCGGGAAAGCGGCCTTATTCCACACTAAAATAAGTTCTTCTATAGTGCAATGACTTGCATTTCGAACCGATCTTTTTTTTTGCAGAAAAAAATGGAATCTAAGAAGAACTTGCCTGAGAGTTGGTAATTGGTTACATCTAGATATTGGTTCTAAATCTTTGACACCTATTAAGAATATAGTGTCCGCTTGACGTGTTGAACTTAATGACAAAGCCATATTTTTATAATTTTTATATTTTTAGTGATTTTTTTCTTTGTATTTCTTGCATAAAAATAGTATCTGGAAAAAAAGGAAAACCCATAAATTAATATTTAAAAAGTAAGAAAATATCAAAAATTTTTAAATTTTGGAGACGTTGAGCACTGCCTTCTAATCCACTTAGGGCATTGCAATTTGGCACTTTACTACTTTAAGCTGAAGTAAAAAAATTAGTGGGTGCCCTGAGGTGTAGGATGAATTTGAAATTTTTGGGCCACCCTAATGGTTATATTAGTAGTTTTTTGGTTATCTCTTAGTTCATTTATATATCTTATATCTCTAATACGTATGTTATGTTTTCTTATGTTATTTTTTCTTCAACATTTATTTATAATTCCTTAAACAAACTAGGTATTATTATATGTTCACAATAAACCTTTCTATCGTATCGCCTTTCGAATATCTGTATTTTAAATCCCTCTATTCTAATAAGGCAATGTCCCATCAAATTTATAGGCATCTCATTACATGTTTGATTTACAGTTATATTGTTCATATTTATAGCAAAAAGTAAATTACAATTTACTTCCACTACATTTGTAAACGAATTTTTTGGATAATTACATTCCATTTTTTTATAATTCAATACATTTTCAATACAGTTATCTTTTATAATTACTAAATTTTCTTATAATCAGTTTCATAGTATACATTATCTTTTGTGATATACGTTTTGGTTTCTTCTCTTAAATCTAGATTATTGTTATTTGGAGTTGGCAGGATAAACAAGGTGTCATAAAATTCAGGAGTCAATTGAGGGATTAGGATGATAAAAAGGATGTTTTTTTTACTTGTCTCTACAGTTATTCTAATATTTTGTAATATTTCAAAAGTTATGTCATGTTCTTCTATTTCCTCATCTGTCAAAACATTCTGGCTAAGGAGCACCAAGCTTGATGTCAAAAGTATTCCCTCAACCTTGTCAGTTATTCTTTCTAGTTTTTCTATCTGAAACGAAATCGCCGTCCTTTGAATCTCCAATTCATCCTTTTTGTTTTGATTATTAATTGTCACATATTGGAGATACATTTTTTTTATCTTATAGTATATTTTAGACATTGGATTGTTCAACTACACTATGTGCATTACCTTCCACCATTTCTAATATTATTTCTTGCCTGTCTTCATCGTCCATTGTTCCAGAAAAATATTTCTGTCCCGTTCCCAAATTGTTAAAAAGTCCTCGTCTCTGTCTGTGTAGAATAAGCATTTTCAGCGATTTCTTCCAATGTTGTGTATTATTTTCTAAGTTTTCTATGTAGTCTTCATACCTTGTAATATTAAATATATGCACAATGCTGTGACATTCTGTAATAATGTGTTTTTTACCCAAAACTAAAACAGTAAATACGTTTCCTACGCTGAGGTCCGTAAACTCAATCTTCTGAGCGTGTGTCGCATTCGTTATTACCTCAATTAGCAAAGTTAACAAGATCATCCTCCTCAAGTGTGTCAGCAACATTGCCCTCAGCACGGTCAACCAGAACATCCAATGGGCTCAAAAAAAACCTTAGCTCAAATTAACTGATCCCTGTAGACATCCTGATTTTTATTTCTATATCTTTTGTCAGTAAATCATCAAAGTAACTCTTTCGTTTCTAGCTTCCGTCTTATGTGCTCTAAAATACCTTTTAAAATTCTCATTTACCTTCTGATCTTTTCTATTTCTATTAAGGTATATGTATAGTTGTATATTTTATTCGACCTTAGAAATTTATGCATATATGTTTCTTCTTTATCAGGCTCAAGGTCATACACATTTAAATAAAACTCTTATTTTGTTTTATTAAATTTTGTTAATTGTTATAATTTATTATTTTCAATATTTCGAGCCCCTTTGGTGCTCATCTTCAGGAAATATGCTATATAAACCAAAAATATAAAATATTATTATATACACAAAAACAACAAAAATTATGTCTTACTTAGAGTAAGGTCGTCGGTTGTCCGCTTTCTTAAAAAGTAAAACGCTTACTAAAAAATTCTGTTTGTTTACCTATTTTTGTTTATGCTTAGCTAATACATGTCGATATGTATGCGCGCAATTTTCTGTATCTGTTTTGTAGTTCATTCGTATGTTCGCGGGAGTGTTAATTATATGTAACATCTCAATTATATACCTCTTTTTGTAATTGTTTTCTTGCTGTAAAATTGATGTACTGTCAATGTTGGGAGAGTGTCCAGTATTTGCACAGTGGGCCGCTAAAGCTGTTTTTTGGTCTGTAATTCCTTTCCGTGTGTTATGATCAGACTTGTGTGCGGCTAATCTAGTACGCAGTTTAGATTTAGTAGTTCCGACATATATTTTACTGCATTTATTCGATCCATCTCCGTTACATGGAATTTTGTATACCACGTTAGACTTATCCAGTTTGTCAACTTTTGCTTTCGTATACGAAAATAACTTATTTCAACTTTTGCTTTCGTATACGAAAATAACTTATTGTTAAAGTTGACAAACTGGATAAGTCTAACGTGGTATACAAAATTCCATGTAACGGAGATGGATCGAATAAATGCAGTAAAATATATGTCGGAACTACTAAATCTAAACTGCGTACTAGATTAGCCGCACACAAGTCTGATCATAAGACACGGAAAGGAATTACAGACCAAAAAACAGCTTTAGCGGCCCACTGTGCAAATACTGGACACTCTCCCAACATTGACAGTACATCAATTTTACAGCAAGAAAACAATTACAAAAAGAGGTATATAATTGAGATGTTACATATAATTAACACTCCCGCGAACATACGAATGAACTACAAAACAGATACAGAAAATTGCGCGCATACATATCGACATGTATTAGCTAAGCATAAACAAAAATAGGTAAACAAACAGAATTTTTTAGTAAGCGTTTAACTTTTTAAGAAAGCGGACAACCGACGACCTTACTCTAAGTAAGACATAATTTTTGTTGTTTTTGTGTATATAATAATATTTTATATTTTTGGTTTATATAGCATATTTCCTGAAGATGAGCACCGAAGGGGCTCGAAATATTGAAAATAATAAATTATAACAATTAACAAAATTTAATAAAACAAAATAAGAGTTTTATTTAAATGTGTATGACCTTGAGCCTGATAAAGAAGAAACATATATGCATCTATTAAGGTATGTTAATTTTTTCGTCTTTCTTGACTCAATTGCTTCACTAATTTTTTTGTTTTCCATGGTCATTATTCTGAAAATGAATTTCTATTGGTTTCTTACGAATTGTCAAATGAAAGGTGTTTTTGTAAATGAAATTCGCTTGCACTGGCAAATCTATATTATAAACCATGTCAGATGTTTCTTCTCTTTCTTTTAAGATCCTGATATTCTCATTCCGGCTACCATGAAATCGCTCAACATCTGAATTGCCTGTGTGACGGTAAGGAGTAGTAAAATGGTATTCTACATTATGTTTCTCTAGAAAATCCTTAAACAGTGCCGAATTAATGCCGGGTTCATTATCAATAATTAATTGTTTTTGGAGTTCTCATCTAATTAAAAAGCATAGTTAAGTGTTTAATGAAATTAAGTGGAGTTCTCTCTTCGATTTTTTGTATAAGGGCATATTTCGAAATGGAATTCTTCTTGCTTCTCTAAAATTTGTTATTTCGTACACTTTTGGTTTATATACGATATATAAATCTTCATTGTCAGTAACTTTGTTATTTTCTTGTTTTGATTTTTGTCTCTTTGCTTGACCTCTTGTTGTTACTATGCACACATTTGCCTCATTTATGGTTTTGATGGAGTCTATATCAATTCTTGATAGTGCATCTGCACCGCAATTATCAGAGCCTTTGATATGCTGAACTTCAAAATCATACTCTTCTATGTCTAGTCTCATGCGCGTTAATTTAGACGATGGGTTTTTAAGTGAAAAAAGATACGAAAGTGGTTTATGGTCGCTGCGGATAACGAATTTTCTACCGTAAACGTAGGGTCTAAAATGATTAATCGCCCAATGAATTGCTGTCAACTCTTGTTCAATGGTAGATTTATGCGATTCTTCTTTTGTAAACGAACGTGAAGCAAATGCGATAGGCATTTGTTTTCCCTCAAATGATTTCTCACACTCCTTTGACCAAATGAATTCGACGTTTTTACGAGTAAGTTCTGTTATATGCAATGCATATTTCGCGAAGTTAGGAACGAATTTTCTATAATAGTTGCAAAAGGCAATAAAACGTTTGGCTTCGTCAGGATTTGTTGGTGTTGGAAAATTTTGAATAATCTTAAATTTAGATTCGTAGGGGAGAATACCTTGATTGGTACACCTATGCCCGAGGGAAACGACTTCAGTGCAGAAAAAATTACACTTTTGAGGGTGAAGTTTCAAGTTGTATTTTCTGCACGTCTCGAAAACGTCACGTAAGTTATTGATCATGTGCTTCTCAGAACAGCCTATAACAATTAAATCGTCCATATACCAAAATGCTTGGCCTGGCTTAAGACCTGAAAAGGCTAACGACATCATTCTTTGGAATGAGTTTGGTGCGACTTTCAAGCCATACGGGAGACGCTTAAAACGAAATGAGCCTTGCTGTGTGGAAAATGATGTTAAATCTCTGGATTCCTCATCCAGTTCAATCTGGTGAAATCCTGAAATGAGGTCTAAACATGAAAAATATTTTGCACGCCCAAGTTGGTCAAGGATATCATCTATTGGCAATGGATATTTATCGGCAGCTAATCTCTTGTTTACTTGGCGAAAATCGAAAACTAAACGCCAGTTTTTACTATTATCTCCAGGAAGTGATTTTTTCGGAACGAGGAGAAGTGGGCTGTTATATTCGGATAACGAAGGTTCAATGATTTCATCTTTTAGTAACTTTTTGAGTTTGCGGAATACGGTAATTCTTGATGTATGTCGGTGTCGGGTCTTTGACGTGAAGTCTTTGCTTATAAAAATTATTGGCTGTGATTTTTTCATGTTCTAATGCAAAAATGTCTGTATATTCTGTACAAAGTTTAACTAGCTTGGCGGAAACAAATTTAGGAAAATTCTTTTCTAACTTGTGAATTAATTCATCATTTCTATATCCATCGGACTGCTGTATTGTAAAAACGTTATAATGGGTTTAATTTTCAAAACGAATTTGCTTATTTTTAATCGTTGTGTTATTGTTAGTGGTATTTAGGATTTTTAAATACGGATTAGATCCTGAAATTATACAATTTGGTATTAAAATGCCATTTTCTAGCTCTTGATTGGGTATGAAATAGGATTGGTTGTGGTCTAGACCATAAATTTTCCGAAAGGTTTCGCAATGTGAGGGCACAGTAAATTCATTAGCTGTTTGCAAATCAATGATTGGTATTTGGACATCATAAGGCAATTCCCTAGTACGGATTATTAAAACGCTATTTTCATCGCCATAATTCAAAATGCAATTCTCAGATTTTAAAAAGTCAAGACCTATAATACCATCACACGGAATAGGGAAGCTATTGTCAACCACAATTAATCTGTGACCAATTACATTGCCATTAATAAAAATATTACAAAAGATAGAACCAATGCTACTAAAAACTCCTTCACCAACGCCTTTTATAGAAACGATCTGAGTTCTATTTATCTCTGTGCTGTTTCGTACTTGTTCCACTTTAACTAAAGAAATATCGGAACCAGTGTTCAGAAGGAAAGTGCTTTTTGAAATGCCCGATAAATTTAGTTTAATATAAATACAAAAATTTAAATTCAAACTGTAAATTGTCTCATATTCAGGGGTGAAACGCTTAGTGTTATTTGTATTTCTAAAATCCTGTATGTGTTGGTGAATTTCGTGCCCCCTCCCCTGTGGGGGTCCTATTGGTTTCCCGAATCCTGTTCTATAACGCGTACATTTCTATTACTAGGTGTGAAATTATTAGGCTGTGATCGACGGTTACCATTATTACTGTTGCGGAAATTCTCAGTATTACTGCTAGGGCCTTGGTAATTCCGAGCGTGAAGTGAATTGTTGTTACCGCTGCTGCCATTATTATTGAAACTATTTCGGTTTCTGCCTCTAAACCTATTATAATTCGTGCCTCGATATCTATTGTTTGCGTTATTTTGTGTTCTGACGCGAAAAATTTGTTGGCTACTTGTGCTATCGTTCGCTACGCTAGTAAATTTGGCTGTTGCCTCCGAAATATTATCAAATTTTCCTACCTCCATGATCAGTTTAACCTTTTCGTTGTTAGCATTCTTTGCCATAGATGGTACCGCGATTTGGGTCGAGTACTTATTCGCCGTCTCCGGTCCTAAACCGTCTGCCAGATATGCGTTGTTCAGTGCCTTTGCCAACTGTTCCATTTCCTTTGTGTAATCCGTTGTACTTTTGTTCAACTGTTTTGTATTCAAAATTTTGCAAGTGATTGACTCTGCACTCTCACCTTTTATTGACGAACGAAGCTTAGCTATAACATTTTTATTTGTATTTTCCGTAGTTATGTAATTCCTTACTGTACCTAACAATTTCGTTTTTATTAACTGGATGGCTATCGCCTCATGTGTACCTTTTAACGTGTTCAGCAATGTCAAAGCGTCAACGAATCGTTGCAAATTTTCCACCTTGCCATCGAAATCTGGCAATATTTTGCATGCTAACTCTATGAATTTCAATTGGTCTGCCATTGTGGGTATACAAGTGTTATACAAGCGTTGCGTTACTATCCCAAGGAAGCTGTTCTTCCTCACTGTCCTCTTCCAGCTTAAATTCAAAAGATTCGTTCAATTCAGTAGGGATTTTAACCTCAATGTTCAGCCTTGAAAAAATATACTCTAATTTTGACCTAACACCCATAATGAGTTCCTCTACCTGTTTACTTTCGCCCTTTGCTAATATGTGTCCTAGATTCCTGAAAGTCGTCACAATGTGATTGTGGTGAATTCCCTGCAAATAATTTTGGACTACGTGATCCAATTTATTTAAAACAAACTAGTTACAGCATGGTCCAATGTAATGTAGTCATGGACCATGTCATTGTCAAACAAGAATTTGTAGTTAAGCGACAAGTGTTCGTGTTTAAACGACTGAATTTTGAGTTGTTGTTGTTGTTTTTGGCTGTTTATTGTAGTGGCGTCTCTGTCATTGTTTTCATTTTAGTTCTTGTTTTTTTCTATTTTACTGTAGTAAGGTCTATGTCATTGTTTTCAATTTATTTTTTGGAGCGTGGTATGCACAAATATTAAAATTATTATAAATAAAAATCAAAAATATTAAAAGAAAAAGGTACAAACAAAATCATTAATTGTGAAAAGTGAAAAAATGCAGTGTAGTTCGCGTCATAGAAGACGTCTTGTAAAAGCAGAAGAAGAAAAGTGCATAGATTTATTACAAAATGATAGGTGTGGGCAAATTGAGTGGCCAAATGCCGCACAGGATTCTGTAAATATTGAATTGGCAGAAGCAGAATCTGCCACACACCAAGAAGTAGATGAGACTTTTGATACAAAAAATTCATTAATAAACGATTTAGGGCAGTGGCAGTTAAGTAGCAGAACATCCCACAAGCATATGAGAAACCTGTTGTGCATTTTACGAAAGTATGGTGTGGATGTGCCTCTTTCTCCAATGACGCTGGTCCAAAAAACTAATTCAAGAGCAGATATAACGCCTGTTCCGCCCGGTGAATATGCACATTTCGGCATAAAACAAAGCTTGATCAAAGCAGAACATGTATTAAAAAAGTATAACCAAATAATTTGCGATATTAATATTGACGGTTTACCTATTTTTAAAAGCTCAAATACGCAGCTTTGGCCAATATTAATTAAAGTGCTTAACGACAAAAATATAAAGGTGTTTCCTGCTGGTATTTATATGGGCAAGCAGAAGCCTCATGATGTAAACCAATTTTTAGAAAAATTTGTTGAAGAAGCTTCCGATTTGCAAGAAAATAATGTCTTTATTGGTGGCAAAAAAATATTGCTTAAAATAAGAGCGGTGATATGTGATGCACCAGCAAAAATCATTCGTTTGTGAAATCGCTCACCATTCGTCAGCAAATGGATGCTCAAAGTGTACACCAGTGGCCAAAAAAATATCTAATGTCTTAACCTATAGCACAAAAGAGGGTGAAATTATAGGCGATGACGATTTTGATAAAAGAAAATATAAAAATCACCACCAACTTAAATTTTATAATACTAAAACACCATTTGAGAAAATAAATTTAAATATGTTTAGCCAAGTTCCTCTGGACCCCATGCACGTCATTGATTTGGGTGTAACAAGAAATATGTTGTGCAAGCTTATTAAAAATAAGGTTAATGAAAAAATTTCAATTGCTAATAAGTCAAATATATCTAAGTTATTGGTTTCTTTCCAAAAAAGAATTACTAAAGACTTCACAAGATTGCCTCGCAGTTTGGATGAACTTGCAAACTGGAAAGCAATAGAATTTCGTCAATTCCTATTGTACACTGGTGTTGTAGTTTTGAAAAATAATGTTGGCGATGATTTTTATTACACGTTTTTACTTTTGCATTGTGCTATAAGGCTATTGTCATGTCCAAAAAATTTTGTAAATAACATCCCAGCCGCAGAAGATTTGTTGAAACTCTTTGTTGAAAATTTTGGAGTTGTTTTTGGTCCTCAAAGTGTAACCTATAATGTTCACAGTTTACTTCACATATGTGCATGTGTTAGACAGCATGGCTTGTTATATAACTTTTCTGCGTACGATTTTGAAAGCCACTTGCAAATGATTAAAAAAGATGTTCGAAAACCAACTAATATTTTGGAACAATTATACAAAAGAAATGTTATTCAAGATGATGTAAACGAGCCAAAAACCTTCGGATTAAAAGAAAAGAATGGAGTTATATATGGCTTTTTGTGTGAGGAATATTTTTTAAGTGCAAAAAGTCCAAATAACATATGCCTTGTAATGCCTTTTACGCCTTTAGCAATTATGAGCTTCAAACGAGGAGAGAATAATGAAACTTTTATAAAAGCGCGACGTTTTCAAAATATTAATTCATTTTTCGAAGAGCCATTGGACTCTTTATCAGCATTAGGTATATGTACTGCTGATAACATATTGGAAGAAAAAGAGGACCTTTTTGATATTAATGCTATTCACTGCAAACTTCTGTCACTGCCTTTTGAAAATAAACTTGTTTTTCTGCCAATTCTTCATAGCTGCAATTAATTTTCGTAACATTTATAATTTTTAATATTTTCTTCGACCTTTTCTTATGATTTTTATTTAATAATTTAATTATTTATTTATTTAATAATTATTAAGGGACCTCAAGCTTAAATAATTATTAAATAAAAATAGCATTTATAAGTAATTCTAAAATAATTTTGAACTACAGGGTGTTTTTTTTAAAGGTATAGAACTTCGAATTGAAATAAAACACAAGAAAATCGTTTTAATGTCCATCAATTTGGCTTTATTGGAAGGATAATTTTATGGCATTAATGTTTAAATATGATTTCGGGCATGTGGCCGCCGCGGCTGGCTCGAATAAAGCCAATTCTACAGGTCCAATTTTCAACCACTTTTTCGAGGATATGGGGCCGTATGTTGGCAATAGCGCCACGAATGTTGGCTTCCAAGTCCCCTAACGTTTCTGGTTTGTTGGCGTAGACGAGCGACTTCACATATCCCCAAAGAAAATAATCCAATGGTGTCAAATCACACGATCTTGGTGGCCAATTGACAGGTCCATTCCGCGAAATTATGCGCTCATTGAAAGTTTCCTTCAATAAATCGATTGTGACGTGCGCTGTGTGGCACGTAGCGTCGTCTTGTTGGAACCACAACTCATCCACATTCATGCCATCCAATTCGGGAACAAAATAGTCGGTTATCATGGCTCTATACCGGTCTCCATTAACGGTAACTGACTCTCCAGCATTATTTCGGAAGAAGTATGGCCCAATGACTCCACCAGCCCATAGAGCACACCAAACAGTCAGTTTTTGTGGATGTAATGGCGTCTCAAGGGTCTCATGTGCGAAAACGATCCATGGTTAACCGAATTAATTGCTCTGATGGACGATTATGTCGACCATAAAATGGACGGAGCTTGCGGTAAACTTCGCGAACTGAACCATTACTTTCGAAATAAATTTGCACGATTTGCAAGCGTTGTTCTTTTGTCAACCTGTTCATGATGAAATGGCAAACCAAACTAAATATTAATCACTTGACAGCTGACAAAATGGCCGCCAGTTAAAAAAGTGATGCCAACTTAAAGTTCTATACCTCAATAAAAAACACCCATTATAAGTATAAAATGGAAACACAACCAGGAAATATTAAAAGACTAAATGCTTCCAATGGACTTTTAAATTGTGAGTATAAAATAATAATGTGTCGTGTTATTTTTGTAAGTAGATACTTATTACTTTTTTTTAGATCGTACCAAAAAAACAACATGCTCTGTTTGCATCGAACTTAAAGGTGAGTTACTACCCGTCCACACGAGCAATAAGTTTGGCAATTATTGCCGTGGCAACCGTCAAATTTGATTGCCGACACAAGATATTAACGTGTGGACCGCATGAATATATGTTAGAACACATATTCGGCAACAAATGTTATAATACATTGCCGAGCAATAATCTTTTAACACATGCTGTCAAATTGAATTGTCATTTGATTGTCTTAGAAGAAAACAACACTGTTTATAATGTTTTAAGATTTGTACGTGTTCGCTACCAAGATATGCAAGCAAGAACATTGGCAATTGACGTCGCGTTTCTGCCGGCGTTATTGCTTGTATCAAGACACGAAATGTTGCTCGTGTGGTCGCAGTGTTAGTAAAAATGTCCTTTCTTAATAATAACATTTACATTTTTGTTGCAGAAATGATCGACAAACAAAACCAATTACTTGGTACGATTATGGCAGATCAAAAAATCTTAAAAGAACAAGTTTTGAAACTGCAAGGTAGTGTTTAATATACCTTTACTATTAATAAACGTTATTTAATTTGTTTACTTTCATAATTAACCTATTTTACTTATTCAATTTTTTTCAGATACAACAGAACATCAAAATAAGGTAATAGTCGAAATGTTGGCTGACCACAAAATTCTTCTACAAACACATAACACGACTCGCCAAAGTATTAATACCATAACAAACGTACATATTTCCGCTTAGAACTGATGAAGATCTTCAGAAAATTGAAGCTGGTATATGCGAAACTAATGAAGAAAAATATGTAAGCAACTATTATAGAAAACTATTTAATATAAAAAATAAGCTATTGTCCAATTATAAAATATTTTTAGATATCTGCTGTCAAATTTTTAATTGATGGAAACGTCCTCAAGAATTTGGAACGGATTTTTTCACGAGAACTGTGCACAATGTACAACACGGATGGAATCTGCCAAAAAAAAGTTTCAAGGATTACAAAATTGTAATTGGTAAGCCTTTTGATGACAGTATATTTCCTTTTAATAATAACATATTTTTAGCTGCAATAGGTAACTACTCCTCCAATGCTGAAAAAGAATTCAGATTAGCACTTCAAGTTGTAAAAAAACAACACTTTCGTCTTATATGTATGTGCAAAAAAAAAAAAAAAATTGAACTAACCGAAAAAACTGTACTCAATTAAATAATTTTAATTTATGCAAATATGTAAATTTTTTCTAATATGTACATATGTATATTAATATGTTAAAATAAAAAAAAAATGTACTGAATATTTAATACAAATAATTTTAGTTAATGCAAATACATATGTAAATTTTTTCAAATATGTTAAAATAAAAAAATTTTCTGAATTGTTAATAAAAATAAGTTTAGTTTATGCAAATACATATGTAAATTTTTTTAAATATGTATATCAATATGTTAAAATAAAAAAATGTACTGAATTGTTGGTATAAATAATTTTCAAAACTACTCCTCTGGGATGTACCATGGAGTAGTTTCAAAACGAGGTACCATGGAGTAGTTTCAAAATTACTCCTCTGGGATGTACCATGGAGTAGTTTCAAAACGATTTACCATGGAGTAGTTTCAAAATTACTCCTCTGGGATGTACCATGGAGTAGTACTACGGAGTAGTTTTGAGATTACTCCGGTGAAATGCAAAGCTGGATTATATGGTCCAGCCCTAGGACATCGTAATGTTAAATGGACTAGTTTTTTTCATACAAATGGATTATGTTTGGAGTACTCCTGGTCCATTGTGGAGTAGTTCATACATACGTGTATGGACTACTCGCGTTTTTTGCAGGGTTACCATCAAATCCAAGTGCTTGCTCTGTGTCGCCCTGCCGGGTAAATTCGACTTGAATTAAAGCCAAGGTAAAGCATTTTAAGGTTATTATGAATTCAATTTAATTTATTGTAGAAAAGTATATAAAAAGTTATTATTATTTGGTTTACCAAGATATGTAGAGAAGCGATGAAATTTAAATATCAAGTCGAAACGCGATTTCATAATAAAAAAAATTTCCAATGTAGTATTTAATTCAAAAATGAATATTGCTTTAAAATTTTTAGCAAATTTCTTAATCTCTTGTACACTAAAGAATATGGTAGTAATCGATACTTGTTTTTTTTTGCTTTAAATTATTTTATATTCATATTTATTTTATGATATAAATATTTGTTCAAAGAAAAGATCTACATCTTAATATGTTTACAATTAATTTTATTAAGAGGAATTTCCATAGCTAAAACGAATTCAATTTACATAAAGCAAAGTATTTATAATAATATAGACTAAAGTTAGTTGTATAATGTTGTATTGTGTTAACAAATTTTGAATTTTGAAACATTAAATCAAGATATACTAACTATTTTTTTATTTTTAATGTTATGAGCTAGTGAGGCTACGTTCTTATATAAATAAAACAATTTATTTTATTTCGTTTTCCCGACGTTTCGTCAATTACTTGTTGACTTTTTCTAGGGTATTTGGAAAATCTATTTAATAATTAAAAACATAAGATAATTATATTGCACACTTTCGCTTATTATAATGGGAACTTACAATAATTTGCTTATTATAATTTACATATTAATTTTTTAAATTTGATTAAAATGCTATGGTTTTCCATTTAATATAAACACAAATTACAGCTTAAAGCTTTTTCACAGCTTTACTCAATAGCTAACTTATAATTAGTGCTTATGTTGTCCGTATCTTCTTTTAAATTCATCGTCCTTTTCCTTTTTTGTTGAATTCTTAAACTTTCTATAGTGTATCTTTTCTTTTCAATGTTTTCCTTGTCTAGTATCTTTACATTTTTAAAATCAGCAGTGTGATTGTTGTCCAGTATGTGTTGTGATAATGCTGTTGAGTGTTTCTTCTTTTCTATGTCTGTCCTATGCTCTCTTATTCTCATTTCTAAGTTTCGTTTCGTCGTACCTATGTATAACATATCACAGCTGTTATTGTTATTGCCATTGCATTTTATTTCGTAGACTACATTATTTTGTTGTTCCTTATTTATTGGCGCTTTAATTTTTGAAAATATTGTGTTTATTGTTTTATTTGGTTTATATGCGAACTTTGTGTTTATTTGCTTTATTGTGTTTCTGATGTTTGTGTTATCAGTTAGGCCAGGTATGTAACTTACACTATAATACTTATTTTCTTCCTTGTTGTTAGTATTTTCAGGTGTTGTGTTGTTAAATAATTTTTTTTTTTTTTTTTTTTCTTTTGTCTAATTTTTTTAACCTTTTTTCTTTAATAAATAATATATTTGTTTGAGTCTTGAGGTTAATTTATATTAATATTTGATATTCGATATTTCGCTAACCATCGGTTAGTTTCTTCAGGAAATTATTTAGTTTTGTCAAAAATTTTCTTTTCAATTAATATATACAAAATTTTTTTTTTTTTTTCTATATAGTCAAGTGATTTGGTTTATATGTATATTTATATATTTTTCATATTGTATGTATTGCAAGCACACTTCACTGTTATATAATTTCCCCTTTTTTGTAGTCCATCTACATAAATGTGGTTGATTGTTACGTTCATTACTTGGTGAACCACTAGACAATATTATGAGTTTTTTTTTTATTTAATAGATGTTTTACTGGAGCCACTGTTTGCTTAGTTTTTTTTATATTAAACGTTCTTTTTAAGTTTTTTATTTTATTTTGAAAATAATCTTATTTCAACATTTATTTATTGCAATACACTTTATAAGAAATGTTTTACATCTTTTGTTTGCTTTGATGTTTTATTTTAAGTCATTTTATAAATTTTTAGCAAATTGTATTTGCTAACACGGTATATTAAATTTTACACAGTACAAGTTAAGACATAATTTCATATACATATATGTATGTATATAAATTTTATTTTATTCATTTCCTTTACACTTGTCACTTTTCAAATAGTTTTTCAGCTCTTGAAAACTAATAATTCACTCCATAATATCCTTTCATTCAATTACAAAGGCTATTTACTTTTCTAGTTCTTGATAAAAATAACCAATATACATAATAATATTATTTGCAGAGAACAAAATAGTTGGCGCGACAAGGGTAAAAAAAAAATATAGGCACGGTCGCCATATAGCGCGTGCGAAGACGCGGTAAATAAATTGAAACCAATCACTTGTAAGTTCAAACTCTTAATGCCGATACTTCAGCATTTATTCTTTATTATTCATATTCTTATTGGTATTCTTGTGTGGAGACTTAGTACCAAACAGTAGTAGACTGTAATGGCACTACACTAGTGCTGATCAGAAAAGTTTAACACAATATTCATGACTCAGCGCGGAGTTGAACTCAGGACTCTCCGCTTCATAGTGGGACAGAATTCCTTTAAGACATCTCTGTACCCAATTTTATATCTCTATTTTGAGAGAGTCATTCCGGGAAGGCCGTGGGAGAGACGTTTCATTTCTGCAAGATCTGAGAACATCTCAGCTCCTTATAGGCTTAAGGAATAAAAATTTTTCAATATTTACACTATTTTTGCATATAACATTGAACGTCAATGCCAACTAAAGGGGACGGGGTCCAAAAATTGACTATATCATTATATTAAATTGAATTAAGATTCATAGGCTAATTGTTCGAAATTTGTTTTTAAATCTCAGAAAGACATGATAAATATTCCAAGGCACAAAGGAAAGTCAACATCAGTTTTATTCAGCTTACACAGCAGAGCAGAACAGCTGTTTTCGAAAGACGCAACCTTTTCATCATCAGTGCTCATGTGTTTTGTGTTTGTCACCACTTATTAGGTGGCTTAGTTGAATTTGATAACAGTTCCTATTTACACAAATTTTATTGTGAAAAAGAATACGAGAACTGTATCAACCTGCTGTTAATATGTTATTGTTATAATACCCGTGTTACCGTTTGATTATTTTTCTTCATGTCCCATTTTTCTGAATTTTTTGTCCCATCATACCTAAGTCAAACTTATTTGGTTTGAATTTTATACTTAAGTACATGTGAACGTTTTTCCAATATTTTTTATTATTGGTAGCTCAAGCCATAGATTAAATTTGTATGTAGTAAGAATTTTAACGAACATTTATATTGTTCGTTAAAATTCTTACTACATACAAATTGACTATATCATGTTTACCATAGACGAACGTATGGGCATTGCTAGATCGTCTCAGACTTCATCAGTGATAAAGAATATATATACTTTATGGGGTCCAATTCTCTTTGGACGGTATTTAAGCGGGTTCACTCTGGGAAGGACTGTGGGGGAGCTATTTCACCATTGTCATAAAACTCTGAAAATAAATGTTTGGGATATTTAGGTTAGGTTAGGTTGAAAAGAGGGGCGTAAGCAAGGGCTATCCCAATCCGTTCAGGATTACACCTGGGCCTCATAGGCCTGTTTTGCGCTCTATTATTAGGAGTTTCCTTTTATCATAGGGAGCCTCCACTAAAATCATGGAAACCTTTGATTTTGATTACAACAAGAAGCTAGTTTCTTCAATGTATTTTCTTAAGTCTCTAGAACCCATAAGAAATTCCATCTCCTGTATAATCTCCTGATTAAATGTTTGTCTTCTAATTTGACTAAATGCCGGACAGTAGCACAAGTAGTGCTCCAGTGTCCCGTCATCTTCCTGACAGGCCCTGCATGTTATATCGTCAACAATACCCATGCGTGCCAGGTGATTCCTTAACTCTGTATGTCCTGTCATCAAATTAACCAATCTTCGTAGTGCTGGCCTACTCAACGTTAGGATCTCCTTTCTTCTGTTACCATCTGGGTCTCCCCATAGAATCCTAGTCACCCTACCTACGGTAGAGTGCTGCCAATCTCTTGTGTGCAATTCTACAGCCCATTGCTTTAGTTCTTTCTTAAAAACCTGAAATGGCTTTGGATTATCCAGTGTGATATTCGCCATTGATGCACCAAGATTGAACCGCATAATTCCTTAGGGCCCCGATGACTTTCCTACGATCCGTGAATGTACGAACCGGTAGCCTTGGGATATTTAAGTACAAAATTTAAAAATATTTTATATATTTTTTTGTAGGGTCATTTAGGGGGCAAAGGGGAAGGAGGGGTAGGGTAGAGTAGTACCAGGTTACGTCAAAGCTTCGTCATTTAATCTTAAACATGTTATTTTTAAGGAATGTAGCGTTAAGCAAAACACTTTCTTAAATTTTTACACAACTTTTGCATATAATAACGCCCACTAAAGTGGGCGGGGTCCAACAACTTTTATTTTGTGGTTCCAAGCTTAACGCGTTGGACCTTTTGTGACATTAAAATATATCATTTGCTTAACAAAATTACAAAAAAACTTAAAAAATTATTAAATTGAATTTAAACATTTGTACAAGTTCATTTAGTTCTTCTTAGAGGAACTTTTTTACCTCATGCCCGATTTACCCTACTTCCGAACCATCAACCATTGGGTGGGTGGCAAATTACCTTCCTTTATCAAGACCATGTCACTATTCGTAGATTCTCAAAGGTTTGAAGCCATTTGGGTTTCTTTTGTAATTGACTTAAATATGCTGTTGAACATTTGGACCAAAATTGTTGCACGATACGTTGAAGGTATTGCCATCGGGTGAGGCGATTAGCATTCACGTCTGTTAAGTTTTCATCAGGAATGGATACGTTGGGACGAACAATTAAAAAATGCCCCGGTGTTAGAGGATAATCGTCGCCCTCAAACTTTTTTTTTATCTTGGACCAGAGCTCAGGGGATGACCTTTATATATGCATTGCATTGCGCCAGAACTGAAAACGAGGGGATACTATTAAGGGGCAGATTAGGAAGAGAAGATTAGACGCAACCCTTTCATTCTTACGACATACAAATTTAAGCTATGGGTTGAGCTACCAATAATAAAAAAATATTGGAAAAACGTTCACATGTACTTAAGTATAAAATTCAAACCAAAAACGTTTGACTTGATATGATGGAACAAAAAATTCAGAAAAATGGGACATGAAGAAAAATAATCAAACGGTAACACGGGTATTATAACAATAACATGTTAACATCAGGTTGATACAGTTCTCGTATTCTTTTTCACAATAAAATTTGTGTAAATAGGAACTGTTATCAAATTCAACTAAGCCACCTAATAAGTGGTGACAAACACAATACACATGAGCACTGATGATGAAAGGGTTGCGTCTTTCGAAAACAGCTGTTCTGCTCTGCTGTGTAAGTTGAATAAAACTGATGTTGACTTTCCTTTGTGCCTTGGAATATTTATCATGTCTTTCAGAGATTTAAAACAAATTTCGAACAATTAGCCTATGAATCTTAATTCAATTTAATATTTACAATTGACGTTGTTTTTTTTTTTGCTAACTAAAACTATTTGATATTTTAGGAAGAACAAAGTTGGTATCAAAAATTTCCACAATAATCTAAATTTCGAATCCAGGGTTGGGCAAGTGCAATATATTATGGGTCATGAAGGTGAAGTTTAAAGTTTTTTTGGTACATGCAATATTTTGCAGTAAATGAAAGTGACAAAAATTGTTGCAAATTTTAGGTTTTTCTTAAATAAAAGGAGTTTATACCTAATGAAGACTAGGACTGGTAAAAAAAATAAATTTTCGCTTCCAGGGCTGGGAAATTCAAATTTTGTTTATACATAAAAGTAAACAAAGAGGTTTTTTTACTAATTAAAACTATTTTCTAGTTCAGGAAAAACAAAATTGGTTTCAAAAATAAAAAAAAAAAATCAAAATTTTGATTCCAGAGTTGGATAACTGCAATATTTTGTAGTACATGAAAGTGAACAAAATCGTTACAAATATTGAGTTTTTCTTAAATAAAACTATTTCATGCCTCTTAAATAAAACTATTTCAGAGTTACATTGGTAAAAAAAAACAAAAAACAAAAATAAAATTTCGTTTCCAGGGTTGGGAAATTGAAATATTTTTTCTACATTAAACAAACCAAAAAGGCAATTGACGTTGTTGTTTTTGCTAATTAAAAATGTTTTATAATTCAGGAAGAACAAAATTGGCATTAAAATCTAAAAAAAATCAAAATTTCAAATCCTGGGGTGGACAAATAAAATATTTTTGGTACATAAAAGTACCCACATAAATTCCAAATTTTGTGTTTTTAGTGAATTAAACCTATTTTATATTTAAAAAAAATTAAATTAGCATTAAAAAATTTAAAACTCGGTTCCATGGTTGGAAAATCGAAATTTTCCGGTACATAAAAGGAACTTTTATCCCAATTTTTTTTTATATTGTAAATTAAACATATTTTATTATAAATTAAAAATTATTTTTTATTAAAAATTCTGTTCCAGGATTGGAAAATTCTTTTTTTTGCATAAAATTAACCATATAAGTTCCTAATTTTGGTTTTTTGTGTATGAAATCGTTTTTATACTTCAGGGAGAGTTAAATTAATATTAAAACCCAAAAAAATCTAATAGACGATCCTACGGTTGGACAATTTTTGGTTTTTTTTGGGTTACATGAAACGGATTTTTACTTATTGTTTTTAAATTAAACATGTTTAATATTTTTGAAAGACGTTCAGACCATTTTGGTAACATTCATGTACCATAAAATAGTGCACTTGTCCATCCCTGGATACGAAATTTTATTTTTTATTTTTGAGTTTTTAATACCAATTTTGTTCTTCCTAAATTATAAGACAGTTGTAGTTAGCAAAAAACAAAAAAAAACATCAGTTGCCTGTTTGATTACTTTCATGTATAAAAAAATTCAATTTCCCGCCCCTGGAAGCAAAATTTGAATTTAAAAAAGAATTTTTTTTTGCCCAATGCAAATCATCATGACGTATAAGGTGTTTTTTTTAAAGAAAAACTTGAAATTTTTAACAATTTTAGTTACTACATGTACTACAAAATACGCAATAGGCCGAAAAAATATTTATAATTTCCCATCCCTGGAAAAAGTTTTTAATTTTTTAGTTTTTAATAGACCATTGAGGCTCTCCAAGGCACGAAATAGGTTTAATTTACAAACATAAAAAAACAATTGATTTTTGGTATAAATTTTGCGTCGAGAAATAGGTGTAAGCTTCCCAGCTCTGGAACGATACTTCGGATCTTGCAATAAGACTCTATTTAAGTTCATTTCCAATCCAACGGTTCAAGAGCGAAGTCTCTAGCTCTTCTGGGGGCTTGGGAAAACCGATTTCGCGTACAGACGGACGGACATCGCTCAATAGTCATCGCTATTCATAAGGATCCAGAATATATATATATATATATATATATATATATATATACTTTATTGGGTCCCATGTGCATATCGAAGATATTACACACGGAATGACAAACGTATATATACCCTTTCACTTTTTTGTGAAGGGTATAAAAATACAATTGACTTTTTTTTTTTTTGCTAACTAAAACTATTTGATATTTTAGGAAGAACAAAGTTGGTATCAAAAATTTCCACAATAATCTAAATTTCGAATCCAGTGCAATATAATATAGGTCATGAAGGTGACCAAAATGGTTCAAAATTGTAAATATTTCTTAAATAATACTACTTTATACCTCATAAAGAATTGCATTGGTAAAAAAACAAAAAAAAAAAATAACATTTCACTTACAGGGTTGGGAAGTTTAAAGTTTTTTTGGTACATGCAATATTTTGTAGTACATGAAAGTAACCAAAATGGTTTTTCTTAAATAAGTTTTTAAGTTTTTCTTAAATAAAACGAGTTTATACCTAATGAAGACTAGGGTTAGTAAAAAAAAATAAAAATTCGCTTCCAGGGCTGGGAAATTTAAATTTTGTTTATACATTAAAGTTAAGAAAAAGGTTTTTTTACTAATTAAAACTATTTTTTAGTTCAGGAAAAAGCAAAATTGGTATCAAAAATTTAAATAAATCAAAATTTAGATTCCAGAGTTGGATAACTGCAATATTTTGTAGTACATGAAAGTGACCAAAATGGTTACAAATATTAAGTTTTTCTTAAATAAAACTATTTCATGCCACATTAAGAGTTGCATTGGAAAACAAAAATAAAATTTCGTTTCCAGGGTTGGGAAATTGAAGTATTTTTTCTACATAAAAGGAAGCAAAAAGGCAATTGACTTTGGTGTTTTTGCTAATTAAAACTGTTATAATTCAGGAAGAACAAAATTGGTATTAACATCTTAAAACAATCAAAATTTCGACTCCTGGGTTGGACAAATGAAATATTTTTGGTACATAAATGTACCCACATAAATTCCAAATTTTGTGTTTTTAGTGAATTAAATCTATTTTATATATCAGAAAAAATTAAATTAGCATTAAAAATTTAAAATTCGCTTCCAGGGTTGGAAAATCGAAATTTTTGGTACATACCAAATAAATTCCAAATTTCGTTACTTGTGAATTAGACCTATTTTATAATTCAGGGAAAATTAAATTGGTATTAAAAATTTGGTTCCAGGGTTGAAAAATCGAAATTTTCCGGTACATAAAAGGAACTTTTATCCTAATTTTGATTTTATTTAGTAAATTTAACTAATTTTATACTTCGCTAAGAATTTAATCGGTATTAAAAGTTTTTAAATGAAAAATTCTGTTCCAGGATTGGAAAATTGAATTTTTTTGTACATAAAATTAACCATATAAGTTCCTAATTTTGGTTTTTTGTGTATGAAATCTTTTTTGTACCTTGGGAAGAGTTAAATTGGTATTAAAAACGAAAAATCTAATAGACGATTCTACGGTTGGGCAATTTTTGGGTTTTTTTGGGTCACATGAAACGGATTTTTACTTTTTGTTTTTAAATTAAACATGTTTATTATTACTGAAAGACGTTCAGAAGTATTAGAAATAAGAAAAGCCAAACATTTAGCTTCCTAGCCGAAAAATTTAAACGAAAAGAATTACATCTGTAAAGGGTATTTAAAATTCGGCACAGCCGAATATAGCACTTTTACTTGTTGGTTACTTATATGTATAAAAAAAGTTTCAATTTCCCAACCCTGGAAGCGAAATTCTAATTTTTTAAAATTTTTGTTATCAATGCAAATCTTCATGTGGTAGCTTTGTTTCAGAAAAACTAAAATTTTTTAACCAGTTTGGTTATTACATGTACTACAAAATATTGCATGTACCAAAAAAACGTTAATGTTTCCAATCCTGGAAGCGAAATTTTTATTTTTTTTATCAGGGCAACGCTTCATGAGGTATAAGAAAAATTTAAAATTTTTAACCATTTTGGTCGCCTTCATGTGCTATTAAATATTGCACTTGTCCATCCCTGGATTCGAAATTTAATTTTTTATTTTTGAAGTTTTTATACCAATTTTGTTCTTCCTAAGTTATAAGACAGTTTTAGTTTGCAAAAAACAAAAAACAAACAGTTGCCTGTTTGATTAGTTTAACGTATAAAAAAATTCAATTTCCCACCTCAGGAAACAAAATTTGAATTTAAAATTTTCTTTTCATTTTGCCAATGCAAATCTTCATGACGTAGAAAGAGGTTTTGTTAAAGAAAAACTTAAAATTTTTAACAATTTTAGTTACTACATGTACTACAAAATACGAAATGGGCCGAAAAAAAATTTTTAATTTCCCATCCCTGGAATTTTTATTTTTTAATAGACCATTGAGACTTCCCAAAGCACGAAATAGGTTTAATTTACAAACATTAAAATAAATAAATGGTTTTTGGTATAAAATTGGTTCAAGAAATAGGTGTAAGCTTCCCAGCTCTGAAACCGTGCTTCGGATCTATCTGAATTTCAATAGCACTCTATTTAAGTTCATTTCCAATCCAACGGTCCAAGAACGAAATTTCTAGCTCTGCTGGGGGCTTGGGAAACCCGATTTCACGTAGAGACGGACGGACAGACGGAAATCGCTCAATCGTCATCGCTTATTCATAAGGATCCAGAATATATATACCTTATGGGGTCCCATGTGCATATCGAAGAAATTACACACGGAATGACAAATCTACCCTTTCACTTTTTTGTAAAGGGTATAAAAATTAGAAATTCGGTTCCAGGGTTGGAAAATCCAAATTTTCAGATTCATAAAAGCAGCCATGTTATTTGTTATTTTTGATTTTCATGATGATTTATACCTACTTTATATATCAGAAAGAAGTACACTGGTATTAAAAACCAACAAAATCTAATAGACGATTCTACGATTGGACAATTAGAACTTTTACCTGAAGCGGATTTTTCGTTTTGTTTGTAAATTAAATATATATATATAATATTTTGGAAAGACGTTCATAGGTGTTAGATATAACAAAAGCCAAACATTTAGTTTCCCAGCCGAAAAATGTATACGTTTTCTTAAATATAAAATTAACCGATAAAATAATTTTGATTTTTTAATTAAACATACTTTCTGTTTTGGAAAGAAAGAAAGAGGAATTATTTAAGATTCGGCACAGCCGAATATAACACTTTTACTTGTTAATAGTCATTTTCATAATTTTATCATATATTATCCCGCTCGATAACATCAATTATTATCACTTGGTAAGTTATCCCCTCCATGTGTCTACCGGTGTCACTTCTCACCCAGTAAACAGCACGGAGTAGGGATGACACCGAAGATGGTCTCCTATTTCTCTAAAACAATAAGCCTTCTCTCACTCTCTCTACAGTTTTTGGCTATTATTAATGTTTATGCGTCAATCGTAGTAGTTAAACCTTTTCACTATCTCAGTGTAACTCTCATATCAAATATATTGTCGAGTAACTTTCTTATTTATTTATTAATAACTAATATTATTGAATATAATTAATTGTTAATAACTAATAAAAATATTAATTTTGATTGACGATCAGTTAATTAAGTGATTTTCATAACCTCTAAAATACACGTGTCACAAGCTCCCGCAAACAACGGCTATTAAGTTGTAAGTGTAAATTATTTTTTACGTTTATTATAAAATCAAAAATGACTCTTTCCTATATATAACGAAAATATTGTTGGGAATGGTGAAAACCGAAATCGGTGAAAGTTAGATTTTTATTACAATAGGGAATTTTTTTTTTGTGTTTACTTATAAGAGCTCCATGCTCTCGAGTGGGTAAACCATCAAGTTTGTTTGTATTAGCTAAATACGACCTAACAATATATATTGTTCACTCTGCAGCATTAAGAGATTACTATTATGTTTTTAAAATCTTTTATTCGACATATTGTCTCAATTAAATTAGTGCTTTTTGTTTGTTATGTGGTCAAGTATGTCTATATGCCTGCATTTCATTGGTTCTTACACCAAATCATCAGTAGACTTTAACCTAATTCCAAAATAACAAAACCTCTTAGCTTATACATAAATTCCCAAAAATGAATTGAGAATTACACAAGCAAAACCATAGGATTTGAAATTCAAGAAACACAACAAACATATTTTATTCGATATAAATCTATTTTGTTTTTCCACCTTCATACAATTAGTCTACCGTTGGCAAACAATAAAAGTATATAAAAAATGCACAATGAAAAACAAAATCTACACAAAACGTTTTTAAAATCTTTTATTCGACATATTGGCTCAATTAAATTAGTGCTTTTTGTTTGATATGTGGTCAAGTATGTCTATATGTCTGCCTTTCATTGGTTCTTACACCAAGTCATCAGTAGACTTTAACCTAATTCCAAAATAACAAAACCTCTTAGCTTATCCATAAACTCCCATAAATGCATTGAGAATTACACAAGCAAAACCATAAAAAACGTTTTTAAAATCTTTTATTCGACATATTGTCTCAATTAAATTAGTGCTTTTAAAAACGTTTTGTGTAGTTTTTGTTTTTCATTGTGCCTTTTTTATATACTTTTATTGTTTGCCAACGGCATACTAATTGTATGAAGGTGAAAAAACAAAATAGATTTATATCGAATAAAATTTGTTTGTTGTGTTTTCTTGAATTTCAAATCCTATGGTTTTGCTTGTATAATTCCCAATTCATTTTTGGGAGTTTATGTATGAGCTAAGGGGTTATGTTATTTTGGAATTAGGTTAAAGTGTACTGATGATTTGGTGTAAGAACCAATGAAATGCAGGCATATAGACATACTTGACCACATAACAAACAAAAAGCACTAATTTAATTGAGCCAATATGTCGAATAAAAGATTTTAAAAACGTTTTGTGTACATCTTGCTTTTCATTGTTCCTTTTTTTATATACTTTTATTGTTTGCCAACGGCAGACTAATTGTATGAAAGTGTTAAAACAAAATAGATTTATATCGAATAAAATTTGTTTGTTGTGTTTTCTTGAATTTCAAATCCTATGGTTTTGCTTGTGTAATTCTCAATTCATTTTTGGGAGTTAATGTATAAGCTAAGAGGTTTTGTTATTTTGGAATTAGGCTAAAGTCTACTGATGATTTGGTGTAAGAACCAATGAAATGCAGGCATATAGACATACTTGACCACATAACAAACAAAAAGCACTAATTTAATTGAGACAATATGTCGAATAAAATATTTAAAAAACGTTTTGTGTAGATTTTGCTTTTCATTGTGCTTGACCCAATCAAAAAAAAAAAAATTTTTTTTAAATTTTGTATATAATCATCCCAAGCATTTATCTTTAGAGTTTTATGACTGCCGATTTCTGCCGTACCTCCCCCCCCCCCACCTCTTCCTTTGCCCCCTAAATGACCCTACCAAAAAAAAAAATTTTTTTTTAATTTTGTATATAATCATCCCGAGCATTTATCTTTAGAGTTTTATGACTGCCGATTTCTGCCCTACCCCCCCTCCCTCTTCCTTTGCCCCCTAAATGACCCTACCAAAAAAATTTTTTTTTTAAATTTTGTATATAATCATCCCAAGCATTTATCTTTAGAGTTTTATGACTGCCTGTTGCTGCCCTACCCCCTCCTCCCCCTTTGCCCGCTAAATGACCCTATTAAAAATAAATATACATATTTTTTTATTTTTTGTATAATCATCCCAAGCATTTATTTTTACAGTTTTATGTGTATCTGTTTCTGCCTTACCCCCTCTCCCCCTTTGCCCTCTAAATGACCCTATCAAAAAAAAGAAATTTTAATTTTGTATATAATTATCCCAAGCATTTATTTTTATAGTTTTATGACAAAGGTGAAATGTTTCCCCCACAGCCCTTGCCAGAGCGACCCCGCCAAAATACAGTTTTTATAGCCTCCAAAGAGAATTGTGATGAAGTCTAAGACGGTCTAGCAATGCCCATACGTTCGTCTGTGGAAAACATGATATTGTATATTTTTGAACCCCGCCCCCTTTAGTGGGCGTTGACGTACGATATTATATAAAGGAACTCTGTCCCACCAAGTTAAGCATTTCAAATTCACTTACTAAATATTTGGAGGGTATTTGAGATTCGACCCGGTCGAATATAACGTTTTTACTTGTTTTATATAATTTTATTGTTTGCCAACGGCAGACTAATTGTGTGAAGGTAGAAAAACAAAATAGATTTATATCGAATACAATTTGTTTGTTGTGTTTTCTTGAATTTCAAATCCTATGGTTTTGCTTGTGTAATTCTAAATTCATTTTTGGGAGTTTATGTATAAGCTAAGAGGTTTTGTTATTTTGGAATTAGGTTAAAGTCTACTGATGATTTGGTGTAAGAACCAGTGAAATGCAGGCATATAGACATACTTGACCACATAACAAACAAAAAGCACTAATATAATTGAGACAATATGTCGAATAAAAGATTTTAAAAACGTTTTGTGTAGATATTGTTTTTCATTGTGCCTTTTTTATATACTTTTATTATTTGCCAACGGCAGACTAATTGTATGAAGGTGGAAAAACAAAATAGATTTATATCGAATAAAATTTGTTTGTTGTGTTTTCTTGAATTTCAAATCCTATGGTTTTGCTTGTGTAATTCTAAATTCATTTTTGGGAGTTTATGTATAAGCTAAGAGGTTTTGTTATTTTTTAATTAGGTTAAAGTCTACTGATGATTTGGTGTAAGAACCAATGAAATGCAAGCATATAGACATACTTGACAACATAACAAACAAAAAGTACTGATTAATAGTATGTAATGAATTAATGATATAAATAATTATTACTTTTATTATATTATAAATATTAATGTTTGGTGTTTTGTTATTTTGAAACAACATTCCCTCATCGTTCACAGCGTTTCATGCTTTTTTCACTCATATTCCACATCCTTATACACTTCCAATAACTTAGTTATTTTTTTTCTACACTAGAAATTCTCTAGAAATTATTTACATGGCAAAACAACGTTTGCCGGGTCAGTTAGTATATATATATATATATATATATATATATATATATATATATATATATATATCTTAATCCATTTATTGATTCCAAAACTGTGTTACTGGTCAATGGTAGATTATCACAATCGTCTTTTCTTTTTTAAGTCCAGATTTTTCTAAATTCGTACTTACCTTTAATCATCTACTTATGTATATGTGAACTATACTTACTTTAGATCCATACTTACCTTTGAAGTTCTATTTGGTTTTGAAATTATACTTTTGAGTTTACACATACCGTTTATCTTATACGTAGTTGAATGAATGTTTATGGAATATTGGAGCTGGTAATAGGTAAGACAGGTTGCATACACTGCCTGGAAACTATGAACGTTCGGTTTTTCAGTATAAACCGAATGCTCAGAAGATAAAGTCATGAAAGTAATATCAAAAAGGTCACTTGTTACTTATTGATAATACACCGAGTTAGTAGCTACACGCAGTTCCTTCTTTTTCAAAATTGTAAATCTATTTAAAAATCCATTTTTTTCCAACTCCAAATAAAGACCTGGTCATTTGTAAGTATATTGACATAATTTTTCTGAGAAACATTACCTACCCCTACTCACAGGAAGATTAAATCAACAATTGGCAACGAAGTTTGCCAAGTATGTTCAGTTGGGAATTGAAGTTTCTCCAATTGGAATTTTAGCAGGTTTCCTATCATATTTGGCTTTATTGCAATGTCTGATATATTGATTTATACTATTTAACATTTTTGACCAATAGTATTGTTGAAATATCTGCTTATGATTTTCTTTACAGTTTCTATGAGCACGAACATGAGTTTGCTCCATATGGCTGTTTGATCATCTGGGTTAGTAATGTCAATCGGGAATATCTTAGTATGTATGAACGCATTTGTTTTTAAATATATTTTTTATGGTCTCCTTAAACTCGTAGAGATCTTCTTTGGTGCAATGAATTGCTGCAACAAGGCTTAAGGAATTCCAACAACATGTTTTTCAAATTTTCTCTCGTATCGAACTCTATTATGTGGCGAATTCTATCAAAAGTTATCAGGGATTCATGTTTTGTGAAATTGGTTTTATAAAGCAAAATTTGTTGTGTAAATTCGTTAAGAGGTTTATTGATTTCAGGGATATTAAAACTGTCGCTGCTTTCAATAGAATGTTGGGTACTTTGGAGTGACTAATCATCGAGAATATTTTAAGTATATTTATTAATTTAAGTTAATCACAATGGGCCTTTTGATGGCCTCCGAGTGTTTTTCTCGCTTTACTGCGGGCAGCCCTTTTAACCTATTTATTTAAGTCAGTCTATGGACTATTTCCTTACAGACTATTTAAACAGCATAGTATATAATTCAATTAAATCAATACAAATTAAATATTATGCTCTTTAGAGAACATAGTATAAGTCAATGATTAAAAACAAGTAAAAACGTTATATTCGACGCTCCAATTATTTAGTGAGTAAATTTAAAATGTTTAACTTGGTGAGACGGAGTTCATGTATAGTATAATATCGTACGTCGTAGTACTAGGTTATGTCTCAGCTTCGTCATTAAAGCTTAAAAATTTTATTTTTAAGGAATGCAAGTTCAAGTAAAACACTTTGTTAAATTTATATACTATTTTTGCATAAAATAACGCCCACTGAAGGGGGCGGAGTGCAAAATTCTTATTTTATGGCTTCAAGTTTAACGCGTTGGACCTTCTTTGAAATAAAAATATATCATTTGCTTAACAAAATTACAAAAAAACTTAAAATATTATGTTGTTTTTTAGAGGTTCTAAGGGGAAAATTTTTCCCTCTACCCCGATTTAGCCCATCTCCGAATTTAACTTGTGCTATCCTTCAAGATATATGTATACCAAATTTTAAGAGTCTAGCTCTTTTTGTTTAGACTGAATCGTGATTTCTACAGACGGACGGACGGACGGACATGCTCAGGTAGTCTTAGATTCCATCACTGATCAAGAATATACTTATATACTTAATGGGGTGTCAGATGAATATTTTGCTGCGTTACAAATGGAATGACAAGGTGAATATACCCTTAATATTCTTTTTTGGAGGGTATAAAATATATGACGTTGCGTTTGATGATACAAAGGTTCTGCGAAAAATCTATAAAATGATACATTTCATTAAAGCAAGTACATAGTTTTCTAAGAGCATCTGACATTTCAAAGTTAGTACGACAAGCTGCAACATAGAGTGGGTTAACAGAACGAAGTGAACGTTGAGGAATATTGAAACATACATTGTTCAGTAAAAATTCCGAATTGATGTTACCACTGATAAAATTTACCATAAAAGAGGTGTTGAGGATTGTTGTCCGGCTCTTTATAGTAGGAAGATTAATTTCAGCTAATCTCGTAGAGTATGACTGTAGTGCCAACCGATTTCTATAAACGTTTCTTAGGCAGAAAATCCGAAATTGCTTTTTAACGGATTCAAGACGTTCAATATGAAGTTATACAGTGGATCCCAAATTATGCTACCATAAAATTGGCCGAACTAATGCAATATACAATGTTTTAGTGACATAAGGATCATTAAACTGGTTTGCCCATCTCTTAATGAATGCAAAGATACTGCGAGATTTATTAACAGTCATAGTAATGTGTTGGACAAAATTAAGTTTACTATCGAGTAAAATTCCCAAATCCACGACTTTGTGAAGCGTTTCTAAATTATAACAATCTAAGTTATAACTATGAACAGGGCTGTATGGTCTTGAAAATTGCATATGATTACATTTTTTCAAGTTTAATTGCATTAAGTTTAATTTACACCAAAGACATATAAAAATTTTTTAAATCATTCTGCAAGAACTGTTGATCAGATGGATATTTTATGTTGCACCATATTTTTACGTCGTCCGCATACATCAATATTTTACAATATTTTATTACTTCTGGTAGGTCATTGATAAATAGAAGGAAGAGAATTGGACTAAGGTGACTCCCCTACGGAACACCAGAGATGACTGAAATATTCCTTGAAACTGCGGCGTTATATTTTACCGATTGTGTCCTGTTTAACATATAAGATTTTTTTTTATTTATTTATTTAATCAGCCTATGAAAAAAAATTCTTACAGGCCATTGAAAATATTTTATTACAAAATTAAATTTAAATCAAAATAGTATAATTGAGATAACGTATATAAAATTAACTATTTAAGTGATTAATGATATTCATTTTAATGGTGTCGGGATGGGATGAGTAATCAATTAAGTCGTAAAGGCTGTTGAATTCTGCACACATTTACCATAATTAGTGCGAAAATATTGTAGCTTGAGAGGCATGTAATATCTTGTCGGGCGTTGTGGAATTATAAATTCAATTTTACTCAGCAGTACGTCGGAAATAGTAATACCGTTGATTAAGTTTAATATAAATGAAACATTCATACATTTTCTTCTAGTTTTTAATGTAGGGAGCTTGATAAGAGATAGGCGGCTTTCATATGATGGAAGATTTGCATTTGCATTCCAGGGCAGATTTCTAAGACAGAATATCAAAAATTGTTTTTGAACAGATTAAATTTTCTTAATATGAACTTCATATTGAGGATCCCAGACCACACATCCATATTCCAAAACAGGTCTAACAAGAGAAGTATATAATTGCTTTATAACATACGGATCGTCAAACTCCTTTCCGCAACGTTTAATAAAACCAAATACTCCTTTAGCTTTATTTATAATCTGGGAGATGTGATGGTTGAAAGTTAGCTTAGTGTCCAGTAATACACCAAGATCACGAAATGAATCAACTTTTTCAACAGCATATTCGTTAATTCTGTAGGTACACTGTACGGAAAATCCTCTGTGAAACGACATGTATTTACACTTCCTTAAGTTTAACTCCATTAAGTTTAGATTGCTCCATTGGTGGAGGTTATTCAAATCCGTTTGAAGTAATGAGGACACACTAGAATTATTAAAGCTAAGGAAAAGCTTTACATCATCAGCGTACATTAGTATGTTGGAATGGTGAGTACAGGACGGTAAATCGGTAATGAATATGAGGAACAATAAAGGACCCAAATGGCTACCTTGAGGAACTAGAGAAAGTACAGAAATAGTTTTAGATTTACGATTTTTAAACAAAACACATTGATGGCTGTCCTTAAGATAAGTCGATATCCATTTCAGGAAAATAGGAGAAAAGTCAACTAATTCCAGTTTTGATATAAGAAGGTCATGATTTACTTTATCAAATGCCTTGCTAAAGTCTATATAAATAGTGTCGATTTGGTAACCTAAGCAGAACGAATCTATTACATAAGATGTAAATTCCAAAAATTAGTAGCAGTAGAGCGTCCTTTTCTAAATCCACTTGAGATGTTTAATCTACTTCCGGACTCAAACAACGGCAAAATAAATGATGCTTTCCAATATGTAGGAAAATAGCCAGCCGATAGCGATATATTAAATAAGTATGTTAAAGGCATAACTAGTGGATATAAACACCGTTGTAGGATACAGCTAGGAACACCATCTGGACCATATGTTTCGGAACTTTTTAATTTTCTAACAGCGCTTATAATTGTTGTTGCATGTATTTTAGGAGAACTGATGTGTGTAGCTTCAGGAATTAAATATGGATATTCAGAAAGGTGGTTGTATTATTTCCGAGAAAATGATGTGGAGAAAAAATCAGCAAAAATGTCACAATTCTCTGAATCATCTGAAGATTCGTTATCACAGAACGTCATCATCGAAGGAAACCCAGAAACTTTTCGCTTTGAGTTAACGAAATGGTAGATGATTTGGGGTTGTATTTGAAACATGATTTAAACTTAGAAAGATAGTTATTATAACATTGTGTATTAGCTAAATTGTAATGTGCCCTTGATGTTGAATATTTTGGGTAATCAGAAACTAGACCGGTTATTTTGAAGACTCTATAATGTTTATTCTTTAAGTTTTTGACTCTAGCAAAATGCGATGTGTTACACGGGGGTCCAATAGTGATTTTTCATTTTCTTAATGGAATAGATTTCTGAAAGCAGTCAAATAATACTGCGTAAAATTTTGATAACTTTTTATCAATTTCTTGAGGATTTAAAGCATTGTCTGTATGATGGGTATAAAAAGAAGAAACATAATACAAAATTAACAACAATATTAACAAGTAAAAGTGCTATATTCGGCTGTGCCGAATCTTAAATACCCTTCACAGATGTAATTCTTCTTTCTTTCTTACTTGCCAAAACAGAAAGTAGGTTTAATTAAAAAAAATCAAAATTATGTTATCAGTTACTTTTATATTTAAGAAAACGATTAAATTTTGTACCACAAAATATTGCAGTTATCCAACTCTGGAATCTAAATTTTATTTTTTTTTTTAATTTTTGATACCAATTTTGTTTTTCCTGAACTAAAAAATAGTTTTAATTAGTAAAAAAACAACATCAGTTGCCTTTTTGGTTTTTTTATGTATAAAAAAAAAATTCAGTATCCCAACCCTGGAAGCGAAGTTTAAAATTTTCTTTATCAATGCAAATCTTCATGAGGTATAAAGTTTGTTTAAGAAAAACTCGAATTTTGCAACCATTTTGTTTATTACATGTACTACAAAATATTGCATGTACCAAAAAAAATTAATTTTTCCAATCCTAGAAACGAAATTTTAATTTTTTTTGTTTTATTTTTTATCAGTGCAACGCTTCTTGAGGTATAAAGTAGTTTTATTTAAGAAAAATTGCAAATTTTTTACCATTTTAGTAACTTTCATGTACCATAAAATATTGCTCTTGTCCATCCCTGGATTCAAAATTTTATTTTTTATATCTGAATTTTTTATACCAATTTTGTTCTTCCTAAATTATAAGACAGTTTTAGTTAGCAAAAAACAAAAAAAACAACATCAGTTGCCTGTTTGATTACTTTCAATTAAATTTCCCACCCCTGGAAGCAAAATTTGAATTTAAAAAAATATTTTTTTTGCCAATGCAGATCTTCATGACGTATAAAGTGGTTTTGTTAAAGAAAAACTTGAAATTTTTAACAATTTTCGTTACTACATGTACTACAAAATACGGAATAGGCCGAAAAAATATTTTTAATTTCCCTGGAAAAAATTTTTTATTTGTTTAGTTTTTAGTAGACCATTGAGGCTCCCCAAAGCACGAAATAGGTTTAATTTACAAACATTAAAAAAAATTGATTTTTGGTATAAATTTTGCGTCGAGAAATAAGTGTAAGCTTCCCAGCTCTGGAACCATACTTCGGATCTTTCTGAATTTCAATAGCACTCTATTTAAGTTTATTTCCAATCCAACGGTCCAAAAACGAAGTCTCTAGCTCTTCTGGGGGCTTGGGAAAACCACCGCGTACAGACGGGCATCGCTCAATCGTCATCGCTATTCATAAGGATCCAGAATATATATACTTTATGGGGTCCCACGTGCATATCGAAGAAATTACACACGGAATGACAAACCTATATATACCCTTTCACTTTTTTGTGAAGGGTATAAAAAAGTGGTTGATCTTGATAACCAAAGAGAACAGCAAATATCTATGAATAAGCTCATATACAGTTCACACGAAAATATATAATAAAACCATCAGTTGGTGGTTGGTTACATGGGCACTTGAATAACAATTTATGCTACAAACAGATATGCAATAAATTGCAATATACAATTAAGAAAGTTAAAAGCAAAGAAAATGAATAAATAAATTAATTATAATAAATGTCTCATAAAAAAAGGAAGAACTATGATTCTTGAGCCTACTTAAATAAACTTCATAGTCAGTCATTTTCATTCAAAATCATTTAATATTTTAAACATTTCTTGATGTAATTTACGTCTACACATATAAAATAAACAAAAATAACATTTCTTAAAAAAAAAAAATAAATACTAAAATATTTCACTTCACAGCAGGAAAAAAATTTTGTCTCTCTAAACTTCTAAATTGCGATTAGGGACGATTGACTTAAGGTCTCCTTAAAATTTCTTAACGCATCGATATTTTTTTCCGATATTATGAACCACTACAGTTGTCTAAAGTTGATATAATTGGATTATAATTATAACACTCTGATGGGAATAAAATTTCGAGTCTTCGGAAGTGTCTAACTCATCAGGCGCTTTGTAAATATCAAAGTAAAGTACCCTGAAAATTATACGCCAATACTCTCCTTAGTTGTTCAACGATAACATACTTACCTGTAAAACTAAATTAGTAAATCTACTTACCTAGGAACCTATACTACATATCCCTTTAATTCTCTACTTACCCAATTATAGTAACTCTGTGTTACTACAATTAGTATTTTTTTGCAGTTGATTTCTCTAGGTATCTGGTTTTCCCTCTAATCTGTAAAGAAATAATTTTTACAAGAAAAATATCCGAATTGCGTTAGAGCTAATTATCTTTGATTGGCAACGTTTATTATTCACCCATCTCAATTATTTCAACTCTACCTCTATATTCACGTTGACTAATATCACAGCATCTATTGCTATATTCAATAGCCCCTATCATAGACTGTAGAAAGAGGAGTTTGGAAAAGTATCACTAGTTATATAATTTTTTTACATTTGCTTTAGAACTAAAGATATAGTAGTATTTAAACCCGAACTCCGTAGAAAGATAATATAAATTGCCTTCTCTTAACCCAAGAGAACCTAAATTAGATATAAAGTGGAACACCAAACTTATAACTGATAAGATATCCTGATCTACACTATTAGTTAACGTATAGTGCGGTCCAAGTTTGTTCAACACTTCTCAAGACCCCATCCCGATCTTTACGCCCACATAACAAGAAACACTTTAAGATTGATTGCAGCGCTGACAACATTACAGAAGACGTTCGGAATGAAGCCCAGGATAAGTTTGAATTCTGTACAGACGAATATTATAACTGCTCTTCCCATATTCTCGATCTATTAAAGTCTGTTCGGTCAGTGAATCCGGGTTTCCCGAGATTTCAGTTAACTTCCCATCATTCTTTAACCCATCAGGATGAAACTCAAATAATTCTTCAAGCCAATTCGAATGAATGCATCAAACTCCCGCCTTGTGGTACGTAGGTATTCCACAGCTGTTATGAACAATGGCCCTCATTTCGAGACATACTCACTGCATTGTACATCAACCAATCGAAGCTCAGTAATGTTACAAAACTATATCACAAAAATAAAACGACGGGGGAGGCAGCGGGTATAGTGTGCGGGAGTTATAGGTCAAAGAGAGGGCGATTTCAGGATTTCAAAAAGTTATTTTCTACAATTTTGTTCGAAACAATACCCATTCAGGAAAAATCTAATGATGCCAAATTTCAGCCGTTTTCATACTCCTTAAGGTGATATAGGTCATAGGTGGTACAAATTTGGTTCGGGAGTTATAGGTCAAAGAGATGGCGATTTGAGGGTTTCCAAAAGTGATTTTCTAAAATTTTGTTCGAAACAACAACCACTCAGCAAAAATCTAATGATGACAGATTGTAGCCCCTTTCATGCCCTTTAAGGTGAAATAGGTCATTTGGTGGTACAAATCTGGTTCGGGAGTTATAGGTCAAAGAGAGGGCGATTTGAGGGTTTCAAAAAGCGTTTTTCGAAAATTGTGTTCGAAACAACAACCACTTAGAGAAAATCTAATGATGCCAAATTGTAGCCCTTTCCATGCCCTTTAAGGTGATATAGGTCATTTGGTGGTACAAATCTGGTTCTGAAGTTATAGGTCAAATAGAGAGCGATTTGAGGGTTTCAAAAAGTGTTTTTCGAAAATTTTGTTTGAAAACCCAACCACTCAGCAAAAATCCAATAATGACAAACTAAAGCCCTTTCCATGCCCTTTAAGGTGATGTAGGTCATTGGGAGATTAAAACTCTGGTTCGGGAGTTATAGGTCAAAGAGAGGGCGATTTGAGAATTCGAAAAGAGTTTTTCGAAAATTTTTTTTGAATCAACAACCACTCAGCGAAAATTTGATGATGACAAATTGTAGCCAATTCTATGCCCTTAAAGGTGACATAGGTCATATGGTGGTTCAAATCTGGTTCGGGAGTTATAGGTCAAAGAGAAGGCGATTTGAGGGTTCAAATAGTGTTTTTCGAAAATTTTGTTCGAAACAACAACCACTCAGCAAAAATCTAATGATGACAAATTGTAGCCCTTTCCATGCCCTTTAAGGTAATATGGGTCATTGGGAGGTAAAAACTCTGGTTCGGAAGTTATAGGTCAAAGAGAGGGCGATTTGAGGGTTCAAATAATTTTTTTTGAAAATTTTGTTCGAAACAACAACCACTCAGCAAAAATCTAATGATGACAAATTGTAGCCAATTCCATGCCCTTTATAGTGAAATAGGTCATTTGGTGGTACAAATCTGGTTCGGGAGTTATAGGTCAAAGAGAGGGCGATTTCAGGATTTCAAAAAGTTATTTTCTACAATTTTGTTCGAAACAATACCCATTCAGGAAAAATCGAATGATGCCAAATTTCAGCCGTTTTCATGCTCCTTAAGGTGATATAGGTCATAGGTGGTACAAATTTGGTTCGGGAGTTATAGGTCAAAGAGAGGGCGATTTGAGGGTTTCAGAAAGTGATTTTCTAAAATTTTGTTTGAAACAACAACCACTCAGCAAAAATCTAATGATGACAGATTGTAGCCCCTTTCATGCCCTTTAAGGTGAAATAGGTCATTTGGTGTTACAAATCTGGTTCGGGAGTTATAGGTCAAAGAGAGGGCGATTTGAGGGTTCAAATAATTTTTTTCGAAAATTTTGTTCGAAACAACAACCACTCAGCAAAAATCTAATGATGACAAATTGTAGCCAATTCCATGCCCTTTATGGTGAAATAGGTCATTTGGTGGTACAAATCTGGTTCGGGAGTTATAGGTCAAAGAGAGGGAGATTTCAGGGTTTCAAAAAGTGTTTTTCGAAAATTTTGTTCGAAACAATAACCATTCAGCAAATATCTAATGATGCCAAATTTCAGCCGTTTTCATGCCCCTTAATGTGATATAGGTCATAGGTGGTACAAATTTGGTTCGGGAGTTATAGGTCAAAGAGAGGGCGATTTGAGGGTTTCAAAAAGTGATTTTCTAAAATTTTGTTCGAAACAACAACCACTCAGCAAAAATCTAATGATGACAGATTGTAGCCCCTTTCATGCCCTTTAAGGTGAAATAGGTCATTTGGTGTTACAAATCTGGTTCGGGAGTTATAGGTCAAAGAGAGGGCGATTTGATTGTTCTAATAATTTTTTTCCGAAAATTTTGTTCGAAACAATAACCACTCAGCAAAAATCTAATGATGACAAATTGTAGCCAATTCCATGCCCTTTATGGTGAAATAGGTCATTTGGTGGTACAAGTCTGGTTCGGGAGTTATAGGTCAAAGAGAGGGCGATTTGAGGGTTTAAAAAAGTGTTTTTAGAAAATTTTGTTCGAAACAACAACCACTTAGAAAAAAATTTAATGATGACAGATTGTAGCCCCTTTCATGCCCTTTAAGGTGAAAGTCATTTGGTGTTACAAATCTGGTTCCGGAGTTATAGGTCAAAGAGAGGGCGATTTGATTGTTCTAATAATTTTTTTTGAAAATTTTGTTCGAAACAACAACCACTCAGCAAAAATCTAATGATGACAAATTGTAGCCAATTCCATGCCCTTTATGGTGAAATAGGTCATTTGGTGGTACAAATCTGGTTCGGGAGTTATAGGTCAAAGAGAGGGAGATTTCAGGGTTTCAAAAAGTGTTTTTCGAAAATTTTGTTCGAAACGATAACCATTCAGCAAATATCTAATGATGCCAAATTTCAGCCGTTTTCATGCCCCTTAAGGTGATATAGGTCATAGGTGGTACAAATTTGGTTCGGGAGTTATAGGTCAAAGAGAGGGCGATTTGAGGGTTTCAAAAAGTGATTTTCTAAAATTTTGTTCGAAACAACAACCACTAAGCAAAAATCTAATGATGACAGATTGTAGCCCCTTTCATGCCCTTTAAGGTAATATGGGTCATTGGGAGATAAAAACTCTGGTTCGGAAGTTATAGGTCAAAGAGAGGGCGATTTGAGGGTTCTAATAATTTTTTTCGAAAATTTTGTTCGAAACAACAACCACTCAGCAAAAATCTAATGATGACAAATTGTAACCAATTCCATGCCCTTTATGGTGAAATAGGTCATTTGGTGGTACAAATCTGGTTCGGGAGCTTTAGGTCAAAGAGAGGGCGATTTGAGGGTTTAAAAAAGTGTTTTTAGAAAATTTTGTTCGATACAACAACGTCACAGCTAAAATCTAATTATGACAAATTCTAGCCCCTTCCATGCCGTTAAAGGTGATATAAGTCATTGGGAGGTAAAAGCTCTGGTTCGGGAGTTATTGGTCAAAGAGAGGGCGATTTGAGAGCTTCAGAAAGTGTTTTTCGAAAATTTTGTTTGAAACAACAACCACTCAGCAAAAATCTAATGATGACAAATTGTAGCCAATTCCATGCCCTTTATGGTGAAATAGGTCATTTGGTGGTACAAATCTGGTGCGGGAGTTATAGGTCAAAGAGAGGGCGATTATAGGATTTCAAAAAGTTATTTTCTACAATTTTGTTCGAAACAATACCCATTCAGGAAAAATCTAATGATGCCAAATTTCAGCCGTTTTCATACTCCTTAAGGTGATATAGGTCATAGGTGGTACAAATTTGGTTCGGGAGTTATAGGTCAAAGAGATGGCGATTTGAGGGTTTCCAAAAGTGATTTTCTAAAATTTTCGCCCCCTCTTTGACCTATAACTCAAGACCCAAATTTGTACCAGCTATGACCTATATCACCTTAAGGGGCATGAAAACGGCTGAAATTTGGCATTATTAGATATTTGCTGAATGGTTATCGTTTCGAACAAAATTTTCGAAAAACACTTTTTGAAACCCTGAAATCTCCCTCTCTTTGACCTATAACTCCCGAACCAGATTTGTACCACCAAATGACCTATTTCACCATAAAGGGCATGGAATTGGCTACAATTTGTCATCATTAGATTTTTGCTGAGTGGTTGTTGTTTCGAACAAAATTTTCAAAAAATATTATTTGAACCCTCAAATTGCCCTCTCTTTGACCTATAACTTCCGAACCAGAGTTTTTACCTCCCAATGACCCATATTACCTTAAAGGGCATGGAAAGGGCTACAATTTGTCATCATTTGATTTTTGCTGAGTGGTTGTTGTTTCGAACAAAATTTTCGAAAAACACTATTTGAACCCTCAAATCGCCCTCTCTTTGACCTATAACTCCCGAACCAGATTTGAACCACCATATGACCTATGTCACCTTTAAGGGCATAGAATTGGCTACAATTTGTCATCATCAAATTTTCGCTGAGTGGTTGTTGATTCAAAAAAATTTTTCGAAAAACTCTTTTCGAATTCTCAAATCGCCCTCTCTTTGACCTATAACTCCCGAACCAGAGTTTTTATCTCCCAATGACCTACATCACCTTAAAGGGCATGGAAAGGGCTTTAGTTTGTCATTATTGGATTTTTGCTGAGTGGTTGGGTTTTCAAACAAAATTTTCGAAAAACACTTTTTGAAACCCTCAAATCGCCCTCTATTTGACCTATAACTTCCGAACCAGATTTGTACCACCAAATGACCTATATCACCTTAAAGGGCATGGAAAGGGCTACAATTTGGCATCATTAGATTTTCGCTGAGTGGTTGTTGTTTCCAACAAAATTTTCGAAAAACACTTTTTGAAGCCCTCAAATCGCCCTCTCTTTGACCAATAACTCCCGAACCAGAGCTTTTACCTCCCAATGACTTATATCACCTTTAACGGCATGGAAGGGGCTACAATTTGTCATCATTAGATTTTTGCTGAGTGGTTGTTGTTTCGAACAAAATTTTCGAAAAAAATTATTAGAACAATCAAATCGCCCTCTCTTTGACCTATAACTCCCGAACCAGATTTGTAACACCAAATGACCTATTTCACCTTAAAGGGCATGAAAGGGGCTACAATCTGTCATCATTAAATTTTTTTCTAAGTGGTTGTTGTTTCGAACAAAATTTTCTAAAAACACTTTTTTAAACCCTCAAATCGCCCTCTCTTTGACCTATAACTCCCGAACCAGATTTGTACCACCAAATGACCTATTTCATCATAAAGGGCATGGAATTGGCTACAATTTGTCATCATTAGATTTTTGCTGAGTGGTTGTTGTTTCGAACAATATTTTCGAAAAAAATTATTAGAACAATCAAATCGCCCTCTCTTTGACCTATAACTCCCGAAACAGATTTGTAACACCAAATGACCTATTTCACCTTAAAGGGCATGAAAGGGGCTACAATCTGTCATCATTAGATTTTTGCTGAGTGGTTGTTGTTTCGAACAAAATTTTAGAAAATCACTTTTTGAAACCCTCAAATCGCCCTCTCTTTGACCTATAACTCCCGAACCGAATTTGTACCACCTATGACCTATATCACATTAAGGGGCATGAAAACGGCTGAAATTTGGCATCATTAGATATTTGCTGAATGGTTATTGTTTCGAACAAAATTTTCGAAAAACACTTTTTGAAACCCTGAAATCTCCCTCTCTTTGACCTATAACTCCCGAACCAGATTTGTACCACCAAATGACCTATTTCACCATAAAGGGCATGGAATTGGCTACAATTTGTCATCATTAGATTTTTGCTGAGTGGTTGTTGTTTCGAACAAAATTTTCGAAAAAAATTATTTGAACCCTCAAATCGCCCTCTCTTTGACCTATAACTCCCGAACCAGATTTGTAACACCAAATGACCTATTTCACCTTAAAGGGCATGAAAGGGGCTACAATCTGTCATCATTAGATTTTTGCTGAGTGGTTGTTGTTTCAAACAAAATTTTAGAAAATCGCTTTCTGAAACCCTCAAATCGCCCTCTCTTTGACCTATAACTCCCGAACCAAATTTGTACCACCTATGACCTATATCACCTTAAGGAGCATGAAAACGGCTGAAATTTGGCATCATTCGATTTTTCCTGAATGGGTATTGTTTCGAACAACATTGTAGAAAATAACTTTTTGAAATCCTGAAATCGCCCTCTCTTTGACCTATAACTCCCGAACCAGATTTGTACCACCAAATGACCTATTTCACCATAAAGGGCATGGAATTGGCTACAATTTGTCATCATTAGGTTTTTGCTGAGTGGTTGTTGTTTCGAACAAAATTTTCAAAAAAAATTATTTGAACCCTCAAATCGCCCTCTCTTTGACCTATAACTCCCGAACCAGAGTTTTTATCTCCCAATGTTCCATATTACCTTAAAGGTCATGGAAAGGGCTACAATTTGTCAACATTAGATTTTTGCTGAGTGGTTGTTGTTTCGAACAAAATTTTCGAAAAACACTATTTGAACCCTCAAATCGCTCTCTCTTTGACCTTTAACTCCCGAACCAGAGTTTTTATCTCCCAATGACCTATATCACCTTAAAGGGCATGGAAAGGGCTACAGATTATCATTATTAGATTTTTGCTGAGTGGTTGTTGTTTCGAACAAAATTTTCGAAAAACACATTTTGAAACCTTCAAATCGCCCTCTCTTTGACCTATAACTCCCGAACCAGAGTTTTTATCTCCCAATGACCTACATCACCTTAAAGGGCATGGAAAGGGCTACAATTTGTCGTCATTAGATTTTTGCTGGGTGGTTGTTGTTTCAAACAAAATGTTCGGAAAACACTATTTGAAACCCTCAAATCGCCCTCTCTTTGACCTATAACTCCCGAACGAGATTTGAACCACCAAATGCCCTATGTCACCTTAAAGGGAATAGATTTGGCTACAATTTGTCATCATTAGATTTTTGCTGAGTGGTTGTTGTTTCGAACAAAATTTTCGAAAAACACTTTTAAAACCCACAAATCGCCAACTCTTTGACCTAAAACTAGCGAAACAGATTTGTGGCACCAAATGACCTATATCACCTTAAAGGGCATGGAAAGGGCTACAATTTGGTATCATTAGATTTTCTCTAAGTGGTTGTTGTTTCGAACACAATTTTCGAAAAACGCTTTTTGAAACCCTCAAATCGCCCTCTCTTTGACCTATAATTCCCGAACCAGATTTGTACCACCAAATGACCTATATCACCTTAAAGGGCATGGAAAGGGCTACAATTTGGTATCATTAGATTTTCTCTAAGTGGTTGTTGTTTCGAACACAATTTTCGAAAAACGCTTTTTGAAACCCTCAAATCGCCCTCTCTTTGACCTATAACTCCCGAACCAGATTTGTAACACCAAATGCCCTATTTCACCTTAAAGGGCATGAAAGGGGCTACAATCTGTCATCATTAGATTTTTGCTGAGTGGTTGTTGTTTCGAACAAAATTTTCGAAAAAAATTATTTGAACCCTCAAATCGCCCCCTCTTTGACCTATAACTTCCGAACCAGAGTTTTTATCTCCCAATGACCCATATTACCTTAAAGGGCATGAAAGGGGCTACAATCTGTCATCACTAGATTTTCGCTGAGTGGTTGTTGTTTCAAACAAAATTTTCGAAAAACACTTTTTGAAGCCCTCAAATCGCCCTCTCTTTGACCAATAACTCCCGAACCAGAGCTTTTACCTCCCAATGACTTATATCACCTTTAACGGCATGGAAGGGGCTACAATTTGTCATTATTAGATTTTAGCTGTGACGTTGTTGTATCGAACAAAATTTTCTAAAAACACTTTTTTAAACCCTCAAATCGCCCTCTCTTTGACCTATAACTCCCGAACCAGATTCGAACCACCAAACGACCTATGTCACCTTAAGGGGCATAGATTTGGCTAAAATTTGTCATCATTAGATCTTTGCTGAGTGCTTGTTGTTTTAAACAAAATTTTCGAAAAACACTTTTCGAAACCCTCAAACCGCCCTCTCTTTGACCTATAACTCCCCAACCAGGGTTTTTACCTCCCAATGACCTATATCACCTTAAAGGGCATGGAAGGGGCTACAGTTTGTCATCATAAAATTTTTGCTGAGTGGTTGTTGTTTCGAACAAAATTTTCGAAAAACACTTTTTGAAACCCTCAAATCGCCCTCTCTTTGACCTATAACTCCCGAACCAGAGTTTTTATCACTTAATGACCTACATCACCTTAAAGGGCATGGAAAAGGCTTTAGTTTGTCATTAGTAGATTTTTGCTGAGTGGTTGTTGTTTCAAACAAAATTTTCGAAAAACACTTTTCGAAACCCTCAAACCGCCATCTCTTTGACCTATAACTCCCTAACCAGATTTGAACCACCATATGACCTATGTCACCATAAAGGGCATAGAATTAGCTACAATTTGTCATCATCAGATTTTCGCTGAGTGGTTGTTGATTCAAAAAAAATTTTCGAAAAACTCTTTTCGAATTCTCAAATCGCCCTCTCTTTAAACTATAACTCCCGAACCAGAGTTTTTATCTCCCAATGACCTACATCACCTTAAAGGGCATGGAAAGGGCTTTAGTTTGTCATTATTGGATTTTTGCTGAGTGGTTGGGTTTTCAAACAAAATTTTCGAAAAACACTTTTTGAAACCCTCAAATCGCTCTCTATTTGACCTATAACTTCAGAACCAGATTTGTACCACCAAATGACCTATATCACCTTAAAGGGCATGAAAGGGGCTACAATCTGTCATCATTAGATTTTCTCTAAGTGGTTGTTGTTTCGAACACAATTTTCGAAAAACGCTTTTTGAAACCCTCAAATCGCCCTCTGTTTGACCAATAACTCCCGAACCAGAGTTTTTACCTCCCAATGACTTATATCACCTTTAACGGCATGGAAGGGGCTACAATTTGTCATCATTAGATTTTAGCTGTGAGGTTGTTGTTTCGAACAAAATTTTCTAAAAACACTTTTTGAAACAATCAAATCGCCCTCTCTTTGACCTATAACTCCCGAACCAGATTTGTACCACCAAATTACCTATATCACCTTAAGGGCATGAAAACGGCTAAAATTTTGTATCATTAGATATTTGCTGAATGGTTATTGTTTCGAACAAAATTTTCGAAAAACACTTTTTAAAACCTTGAAATCGCCCTCTCTTTGACCTATATCTCCTGAACCAAATTTTGGCACCAAATGACCTATATAACCTTAAAGGGCAAGATATTGGCTACAATTTGTCATCATTACATTTTTGCTGAGTGGTTGTTGTTTCGAACACAATTTTCGAAAAACACTATTTGAAACCTTCAAATCGGCCTCTCTTTGATCTATAACTCCCGAACCATAGTTTTTATTTCCCAATGACCCATATCGCCTTTAAGGGCATAGAATTGGATACAATTTGTCATCATTAGATTTTCGCTGAGTGGTTGTTGTTTCGAACACAATTTTCGAAAAACACTTTTCGAAACCCTCAAACCGCCATCTCTTTGACCTGTAACTCCCGAACCAGATTTGAACCAACATATGACCTACATATGTCACCTTAAAGGGCATAGAATTGTCACAATATGTCATCATCAGATATTTGCTGAGTGGTTGTTGATTCAAAAAAAATTTTCGAGAAACACTTTTCGAAGCCCTCAAATCGCCCTCTCTTTGACCAATAACTCCCAAACCAGGGTTTTTACCTCCCAATGACTTATATCACCTTTAACGGCATGGAAGGGGCTACAATTTGTCATCATTAGATTTTAGCTGTGAGGTTGTTGTTTCGAACAAAATTTTCTAAAAACACTTTTTTAAATCTTCAGATCGCCCTCTCTTTGACCTATAACTCCCGAACCAGATTTGAACCACCAAATGACCTATGTCACCTTAAAGGGCATAGATTTGGCTACAATTTGTCATCATTAGGTTTTCGCTGAGTGGTTGTTGTTTCGAACAAAATTTTCGAAAAACACTTTTTGAAACCCTCAAATCGGCCTCTCTTTGACCTATAACTCCCGAACTAGATTTGTACCACCAAATTACACATATCACCTTAAGGGGCATGAAAACGGCTGAAATTTTGCATCATTAGATATTTGCTGAATGGTTATTGTTTCGAACAAAATTTTCGAAAAACACTTTTTAAAACCCTGAAATCGCCCTCTCTTTGACCTATAACTCCCGAACCAAATTTTGGCACCAAATGACCTACATAAATCAACTTAAAGGGCAAGATATTGGCTACAATTTGTCATCATTACATTTTTGCTGAGTGGTTGTTGTTTCGAACACAATTTTCGAAAAACACTATTTGAAACCCTCAAATCGGCCTCTCTTTGACCTATAACTCCCGAACCAGATTTTAACCACCAAATGACCTCTGTCACCTTAAAGGGCATAGAAAAGGGCTACAATTTGGCATCATTAGATTTTCTCTAAGTGGTTGTTGTTTCAAACAAAATTTTCGAAAAACGCTTTTTGAAACCCGCAAACTACCCCCTCTTTGACCTATAACTCCCGAACCAGATTTGTACCACCAAATGACCTATTTCACCTTAAAGGGCATGAAAGGGGCTACAATCTGTCATCATTAGATTTTTGCTGAGTGGTTGTTGTTTCTAACAAAATGTTAGAAAATCACTTTCTGAAACCCTCAAATCGCCCTCTCTTTGACCTATAACTCCCGAACCTAATTTGTACCACCTATGACCTATATCACCTTAAGGGGCATGAAAACGGCTGAAATTTGGCATCATTAGATTTTTCCTGAATGGGTATTGTTTCGAACAAAATTTTCGAAAAACACTTTTTGAAACCCTGAAATCGCCCTCTCTTTGACCTATAACTCCCAAACCAGATTTATACCAACAAATAGCTTATATCACTTTAAACGGAATGGAACGGGCTGCAATCACTCAACTTCAGATTTTCTCTAAGTGGTTGTTGTTACAAACAAAATTTTCGAAAAACACTTTTCAAACCCCTCAAATCGGTCTCTCTTTCACATTTAACTCCTGAACCAGAATTTTTACCTTGGAATTTCCTAGATCACCTTAAAGGGCATAAAAATGGCTACAATTTGGCATCATTAGATTTTCTCTAAGTGGTTGTTGTTTCAAACAAAATCTTCGAAAAACACTTTTCGAAGCCTCCAAATCGCCCTCTCTTTGAGCAATAACTCCCGAACCAGAGTTTTTACCTCCCAATGACTTATATCACCTTTAACGGCATGGAAGGGGCTACAATTTGTCATTATTAGATTTTAGCTGTGACGTTGTTGTTTCGAACAAAATTTTAGAAAATCACTTTTTGAAACCCTCAAATCGCCCTCTCTTTGACCTATAACTCCCGAACCAAATTTGTACCACCTATGACCTATATCACCTTAAGGGGCATGAAAACGGCTGAAATTTGGCATCATTAGATTTTTCCTGAATGGGTATTGTTTCAAACAAAATATTCGAAAAACCCTTTCGAAACCCTCAAATGGCCCTCTCTTTGACCTATAACTCCCGAACCAGCTTTGAACCACCAAATGACCTAAGTCACCTGAAAGGGCATAGAACTGGATACAATTTGTCATCATTATATTTTCGCTGAGTGGTTGTTGTTTCAAACAAAATCTTCGAAAAACACTTTTCGAAGCCTCCAAATCGCCCTCTCTTTGACCAATAACTCCCGAACCAGAGTTTTTACCTCCCAATGACTTATATCACCTTTAACGGCATGGAAGGGGCTACAATTTGTCATTATTAGATTTTTGCTGATTGGTTGTTGTTTCGAACAAAATTTTCGAAAAACACTTTTTGAAACCCTCAAATCGCCCTCTCTTTGACCTATAACTCCCGAACCAGATTTGAACCACCAAATGACCTTGTCACCTGAAAGGGCATAGAATTGCATACAATTTGTCATCATTAGATTTTCGTTGAGTGGTTGTTGTTTCAAACAAAATTTTCGAAAAACACTTTTCGAAGCCTTCAAATCGCCCTCTCTTTGACCAATAACTCCCGAACCAGAGCTTTTACCTCCCAATGACTTATATCACCTTTAACGGCATGGAAGGGGCTACAATTTGTCATCATTAGATTTTAGCTGTGACGTTGTTGTTTCGAACAAAATTTTCTAAAAACACTTTTTTAAACCCTCAAATCGCCCTCTCTTTGACCTATAACTCCCGAACCAGATTCGAACCACCAAACGACCTATGTCACCTTAAGGGGCATAGATTTGGCTACAATTTGTCATCATTAGATTTTCGCTGAGTGGTTGTTGTTTTAAACAAAATTTTCGAAAAACACTTTTCGAAACCCTCAAACCGCCCTCTCTTTGACCTATAACTCCCAAACCAGGGTTTTTACTTCCCAATGACCTATATCACCTTAAAGGGCATGGAAGGGGCTACAGTTTGTCATTATAAAATTTTTGCTGAGTGGTTGTTGTTTCGAAAAAAATTTTCGAAAAACACTTTTTGAAACCCTCAAATCGCCCTCTCTTTGACCTATAACTCCCGAACCAGAGTTTTTATCTCCCAATGACCTACATCACCTTAAAGGGCATGGAAAGGGCTTTAGTTTGTCATTATTAGATTTTTGCTGAGTGGTTGTTGTTTCAAACAAAATTTTCGAAAAACACTTTTCGAAACCCTCAAACCGCCATCTCTTTGACCTATAACTCCCTAACCAGATTTGAACCACCATATGACCTATGTCACCTTAAAGGGTATAGAATTGGCTACAATTTGTCATCATCAGATTTTCGCTGAGTGGTTGTTGATTCAAAAAAAATTTTCGAAAAACACTTTTCGAAGCCCCCAAATCGCCCTCTCTTTGACCAATAACTCCCGAACCAGAATTTTTACCTCCCAATTACTTATATCACCTTTAAGGGCATGGAAGGCGCTACAATTTGTCATTATTAGATTTTTGCTGATTGGTTGTTGTTTCGAAAAAAATTTTCGAAAAACACTTTTTGAAACCCTCAAATCGCCCTCTCTTTGACCTATAACTCCCGAACCAGATTTGAACCACCAAATGACCTTGTCACCTGAAAGGGCATTGAATTGGATACAATTTGTCATCATTAGATTTTCGCTGAGTGGTTGTTGTTTCAAACTAAATTTTCGAAAACCACTTTTCGAAGCCCTCTCTTTGACCAATAACGCCCGAACCAGAGCTTTTACCTCCCAATGACTTATATCACCTTTAACGGCATGGAAGGGGCTACAATTTGTCATCATTAGATTTTAGCTGTGACGTTGTTGTTTCGAACAAAATTTTCTAAAAACACTTTTTTAAACCCTCAAATCGCCCTCTCTTTGACCTATAACTCCCGAACCAGATTCGAACCACCAAACGACCTATGTCACCTTAAGGGGCAGAGATTTGGCTACAATTTGTCATCATTAGATTTTCGCTGAGTGGTTGTTGTTTTAAACAAAATTTTTGAAAAACACTTTTCGAAACCCTCAAACCGCCCACTCTTTGACCTATAACTCCCAAACCAGGGTTTTTACCTCCCAATGACCTATATCACCTTAAAGGGAATGGAAGGGGCTACAGTTTGTCATTATAAAATTTTTGCTGAGTGGTTATTGTTTCGAACAAAATTTTCGAAAAACACTTTTTGAAACCCTCAAATCGCCCTCTCTTTGACCTATAACTCCCGAACCAGAGTTTTTATCACTTAATGACCTACATCACCTTAAAGGGCATGGAAAAGGCTTTAGTTTGTCATTATTAGATTTTTGCTGAGTGGTTGTTGTTTCAAACAAAATTTTCGAAAAACACTTTTCGAAACCCTCAAACCGCCCTCTGTTTGACCAATATGACCTATGTCACCTTAAAGGGCATAGAATTGGCTACAATTTGTCATCATCAAATTTTCGCTGAGTGGTTGTTGATTAAAAAAAAATTTTCGAGAAACACTTTTCGAAGCCCTCAAATCGCCCTCTGTTTGACCAATAACTCCCGAACAAGAGTTTTTACCGCCCAATGACTTATATCACATTTAACGGCATGGGTGGGGCTACAATTTGTCATCATTAGATTTTAGCTGTGAGGTTGTTGTTTCGAACAAAATTTTCTAAAAACACTTTTTGAAACAATCAAATCGCCCTCTCTTTGACCTATAACTCCCGAACCAGATTTGTACCACCAAATTACCTATATCACCTTAAGGGGCATGAAAACGGCTGAAATTTTGCATCATTAGATATTTGCTGAATGGTTATTGTTTCGAACAAAATTTTCGAAAAACACTTTTTAAAACCCTGAAATCGCCCTCTCTTTGACCTATAACTCCCGAACCAAATTTTGGCACCAAATGACCTATATCAACTTAAAGGGCAAGATATTGGCTACAATTTGTCATCATTACATTTTTGCTGAGTGGTTGTTGTTTCGAAAACAATTTTCGAAAAACACTATTTGAAACCCTCAAATCGGCCTCTCTTTGACCTATAACTCCCGAACCAGATTTGAACCACCAAATGACCTATGTCACCTTAAAGGGCATAGAAAGGGGCTACAATTTGGCATCATCAGATTTTCTCTAAGTGGTTGTTGTTTCGAACAAAATTTTCGAACAACGCTTTTTGAAACCCTCAAATTACCCCCTCTTTGACCTATAACTCCCGAACCAGATTTGTACCACCAAATGACCTATTTCACCTTAAAGGGCATGAAAGGGGCCACAATCTGTTATCCTTAGATTTTTGCTGAGTGGTTGTTGTTTCAAACAAAATTTTAGAAAAACACTTTTTTAAACCCTGAAATCGCCCTCTCTTTGACCTGTAACTCCCGAACCAGATTTGAACCACCAAACGACCTATGTCACCTTAAAGGGCATAGAATTGGCTACAATTTGTCATCATTAGATTTTCGCTGAGTGGTTGTTGTTTCGAACAAAATTTTCGAAAAACACTTTTCGAAACCCTCAAATCGCCCTCTCTTTGACCTATAACTTCCGAAAAAGAATTTTTACCTCCCAATGACTTATATCACCTTTAACGGCATGGAAGGGGGTACAATTTGTCATCATTAGATTTTAGCTGTGAGGTTGTTGTTTGGAACACAATTTTCGAAAAACACTTTTCAAACCCCTCAAATCGCCCTTTATTTGACCTATAACTCCCGAACCAGATTTGTATTAACAAATGACTTATATCACCTTAAAGGGAATAGAAGGGGCTGCAATCAGTCATCATTAGATTTTCTCTAAGTGGTTGTTGTTACAAACAAAATTTTCGAAAAACACTTTTCGAAACCCTCAAATCGCCCTCTCTTTGACCTATAACTCCCAAACCAGATTTGTACCACCAAATCACCTATATCACCTTAAGGGGCATGAAAACGGCTGAAATTTCGCATCATTAGATTTTTGCTGAATGGTTATTGTTTCCAAAAAAATTTTCGAAAAACACTTTTTGAAACCCTCAAATCGCCCCCTCTTTGACCTATAACTCCCGAAATAGAGTTTTTATCTCCCAATTATCTATATCACCTTAAAAGGCATGGAAAGGCCTACAGATTGTCATTATTAGATTTTTGCTGAGTGGTTGTTGTTTCGCACAAAATTTTCGCAAAATACTTTTTGAAACCCTCAAATCGCCCTCTCTTTGACCTATAACTCCCGAACCAGATTTGAACCACCAAATGACCTATGTCACCTTAAAGGGCATAGATTTGCTACAATTTTTCATCATTAGATTTTCGCTGAGTGGTTGTTGTTTCGAACAAAATTTTCGAAAAACACTTTTGGAAACCCTCAAATCGCCCTCTCTTTGACCTATAACTCCCGAACCAGATTTGAACCACCAAATGACCTATGTCACCTTAAAGGGCATTGTATTGGCTACAATTTGTCATCATTAGATATTCGCTGAGTGGTTGTTGTTTCGAACAAAATTTTCGAAAAAAACTTTTTGAAACCCCCAAATCGCACTCTCATTGACCTATAATTCCCGAACCAGATTTGTACCACCAAATCACCTATATCACCTTAAGGGGCATGAAAACGACTGAAATTTGGCATCATTAGATTTTTGCTGAATGGTTATTGTTTCCAACAAAATTTTCGAAAAACACTTTTTGAAACCCTCAAATCGACCCCCCCCTTTGACCTATAACTCCCGAACCAGATTTGAACCTCCAAATGACCTATGTCACCTTAAAGGGAATGGAAGGGACTGCAATCAGTCATCATTAGGTTGTTGTTTCGAAAACAATTTTCAAAAACACTATTTTAAACCCTCAAATCGCCCTCTCATTGACCTATTATTCCCGAACCAGATTTGTACCAACAAGTGACTTATATCACCTTAAAGGGAATGGAAGGGACTGCAATCAGTCATCATTAGATTTTCTCTAAGTGGTTGTTGTTACAAACATAATTTTCGAAAAACTCTTTTCAGACCCCTCAAATCGCTCTCTCTTTGACCTATAACTCCTGAACCATAATTTTTACCTTAGAATTTCCTAGATCACCTTAAAGGGCATAAAAAGGGCTACAATTTGGCATCATTAGTTTTTCTCTAACTGGATGTTGTTACGAACAAAATTTTTGAAAAACACTTTTTGAAACCCTCAAATCGCCCTCTCTTTGACCTATAACTCCCGAACCAGAGTTTTTATCCCCCAATTACCTACATCACTTTAAAGAACATGGAAAGGGCTTTACTTTGTCATTATTAGATTTTTGCTTATTGGTTGTTGTTTCAAAAAAAATTATCGCAAAACACTTTTCGAAACCCTCAATCCGCCCTCTCTTTGATCTATAATTCCCGAACCAGAATTTTTATCTCTTAATGACCTATATCACCTTAAAGGGCATGGAAAGGGCTACAGTTTGTCATTATTAGATTTTTGCTGATTGGTTGTTGTTGCGAACAAAATTTTCGAAAAACACTTTTTGAAACCCTCAAATCGCCCTCTCTTTGACCTATAACTCCCAAACCAGATTTGAACCACCAAACGACCTATGTCACCTTAAAGAGCATAGAATTGGATACAATTTGTCATCATTAGATTTTCGCTGAGTGGTTGTTGTTTCAGTAGTATGTTTGTGTATGTTTGGGGCCACTTTTTCCATACAAAATGTGGCTCCATGCGTACTCTACAGTCGGCATAGTTGTTTTGAGTGATGGGTTTGTAACATGTAGGGTGTAAATGTGTGTTTTGTGTGTGTGTTTGTAGATGGTCGACTATTGCGTATGGTAGGGTGTTTTTTGAAATGGTGACCGCAAAATGGTGACCGCAAAAAATAACAAATCGCAGAAGGGGAAAAAAAGGTGTGTGTGTGTGTGTGTGTGTGTGTGTGAAATTTATAAATGTACAAAATCATGGTGACCGCAAATATAAAAAATAGCAGAAGGGAAAAAGGTGTGTGTGTGTGTGTGTGAAATTTATAAATGTCCAAAATCATGTTAAAAAAACAAAAAACAAATTAAATTATGTGAACTTGATAAATGTCCAAAAATCATGTTAAAAAACAAAAACAAATTAAAATTATGTGAACTTGATAACCGCAATAAGTTTTAAACTAATTGTAGTATGTATCATCATGTATGCATAATCTAGAACAAAATGTTGAACGTATGAACCACTATTAATTTTGTTTTGTGAACTTAATCACCGCAATAATTGTATGCGTTCATATTATTAAAAAAAATATAATATATTTTCAATTTCTTCTATTAGTAGAAGAAATGTTGAGGTTATTAACCACTGCAAATTTTGTTTTTAGAAAAAATGGATAAGAAGTTTGTATAGTTGAAAATAGTTTATATATTTTTTATAAGAAAAAATTGTGGGGGTAAATTTTTGTAGCTACTTTGAGTATATAAAAAATAAAAACAAATTAAATTATGTGAACTTAATAACCGCAATAAGTTTTGAACTAATTGTATGTGTAATCATGTATGTATAATCATATATTAAAAAAAAATATATAATCCAAATTAAAACTTGTCCTTGAGTTCTAGAACAAAATGTTGAACGTATTAACCACTATTAATTTTGTTTGTGAATTTAATCACCGCATTAATTGTATGCGTTCATATTATTAAAAAATATAATCTATTTTCAATTTCTTTTATTCTTAGAACGAAATGTTGAACGAATTAACCACTATAAATTTTGTATTTTTTTTAGAACAAATGGGAAAAAAGTGTATGGAAATGTAATAAGTTAGGTTTTTAAAAATATATTTTAAATTTCTGCTATTACTAGAAGAAATGTTGAGGTTTTTAGAAAAAATGGATAAGAAGTTTGTATAGTTGAAAATAGATTATTTATTTTTATAAGAAAAAAATTGTGTGGTAAATTTTGTAGCTACTTTGAGTATATAAAGAGGTAATTGTTGGAAAGAAATTATTAATTTAATTCTGAATTTTAAAACAGAAGGTAAAATTTTTAAATCAACAATGGAAAGTTTCACAATGTTCAATGTAGATGAGGAGGAAACACAATTGTTGGACTTGGGGACGTTGACACGGCCAACCCCAACCCCAACACCACCACCACCACCACCATCAGCATATGATGGATTTGGATTTGGACTTACTCCAATGGAAACGCCAACATCATCACATTCCATCCGTTCTGGTCGTATTACTCCAACTCCACTTCCAGCCACGGTGAATTTCACATCATCACCGCCACCTCCACCACCCCCGTCACTACCATCACTACCTCCTTCTCTAAACCGTTTTGTAATGTCGTCGTCGTCGTCAGGACCGTCTTCCTCAACAAGACCGGCAACTCCGTCCATGTGTATGGATAGAAAATTTGTGGAGTTGTACCGGATGTATGAGAAAGAGTACCATAAATTGACAGCTCAGATATCCACTCATGTACAGAAGTGGACTGAGCTCTGCAACAGTTACAAAGAGAAGGAGGAAAGAATGCAGAGAATACGGTCGAGGCAAGAAGGGGAGTTGAAAAGTTACAGAGATGATCTGGTGGGCAAGAGGAGACAAGCGGAGGAGGCTATAAGCTCTCCAATGGAAGCGTTATACAAGAGTAGGTATGAGTGTAAAATTTGTTTTTCTTATTGTAAAGGGGCAAGGTTGTACTTCTTCAACTGCTCTCACTACACATGTGTAGATTGCTTCAGACGTGGAAACAGCACAACATGCCCCTATTGTAGACAACAAATTTTGCAGATACACCGAATTTGTAAGCGAGTGGAATGTTATTTAGTTAGATACATTCCCCCCGCCGAATTTTTCTATAACGCTACCAACATCGTAGATCTCACTTCCCATAGTGTGATGGGAAGTAAAGATGAGAGCTTTTAGCCTCCCAAAAAAAATATATAAATAAATATTATTGTAAAAATATATAACATTGTTTTTTTTTTAAATAAAAATTATAAAACAATAAAAAAATATATAAATTGTTTTTAAATAAAAAAAATAAATTGTCTTTTTTTATTTCACTTATATTAGGGACTTCTTTTTTTCAGATACAACTTCTTTATTTAATTAAATAAATAAAAACAACAAAAAAAATAAATTGTCTTTTTATTTCACTAGGGACTTCTTTTTTTCAGATACAACTTCCTTATTTAAATAAATAAATAAAAACAACAACAAAAATATATAAATTGTTTTTATTTCACTTTTTATTAGGAATTTCTTTTTTCAGATTTACAATCCTTAAAAATACGTTTATAAAGTTGTAACAGTCTGCGTGCTAACAAATATTGATCATAAAATATTTTACAACTACAAATGTTGAAAGATTGTGTGTAAATATTTTCACAAAAGTATTTATGTACAATATTATTAAAATAAACAAATGGTTTACTCATATTATTGTACATTCTTAGTTCGTTAATAACTATAAGAAATAACTCTACATGCTGGTGTTCCATCTCTTTAGCACAATTGAGTAAAAATTCTTCTAATTCAGCCGATGTTAACATTTTCTTAAAGACAAATAAATAGTAGCGGTGAGGTGTAGTCTTTATAATAGTTATCAAGCAACTAAAATAAAAAATTGAAAAACTTAAATGTTTTTATTTATTATTTTTTTATAGATTAACAAGGTTTTCTTTATTTAAATACGAATGAATAAAATTTCTTAGTATAATCACATTTTTTTCAGCACATATTTGCTTAAAATTATTATTAATTTTATTATGATTTTTACAAATATTTACATTTAAATTGTTTTTATACAAAGTTTTTATATTTGGACAACACAAATCATCTAAATTAATTATACTTATTTCTATTTCTCCTTCAAGTAGTTCTTTTAACCATTTCACTTTTTCAAGTCCTTTAACATATACAACAGGATATTCTTTCTCTCCTTTTCTCATACTTACTAATAAGTATTTTATTAACTCTTTTAAGGTAGAGTCGCCACTATTCCAATGCAATCCATGCAAGTTATTATACAGCCATTTATTAGTAATTCTATCCTTTTTGCTTAATTCTGAGTATTTCAGTGGTGATTCAATAAGAAAGGTTTGTCTTTCAAAGTCAGCTACCGAAATGCATACTTCTTTTGCATGAATTTTATTGTTAAGATAAAATCCTTGCATATCGATAACTATAAATGTATCCTTATTCATTGTTTTAATATAACTGTGAATATCTGTGAAGGATAGTATTATTTTATTCATTTTTTTTTAACATTAATAATGAAAAACGTGTTTTGTAATTGTTTATTTATTTATTGGTTCTTTTCAAATATAATTTTGTAATAAATTCCAGATGGAATTTTTTTGATGGAATAAAATCCCGATGACAGGTCCTTGATAACATCATCAGATATTAATGTATATTTTTTTGGAAGGAAAACAATATGATGTTCGAGTTCCAACATTATCGTCAGCCCATATAATGTCGCTTTTCTCTCACATCTTTTGATCTCCAGCGATTCATGCATCGGAAAGTCCTTCAACTATAATATAGTTTTGGGATACTTTTTTTCACCAATCTTATTTAAAGTTTCAGTTGTACTATCCATCATTTTATTTTATTTTATTGTCACTGTTATATATATAATTATCAAATTTCTGACTAAAGCCTAGTATTCTGTTTAAAATTTCATGTGAAATTCTGACATATCCCATATAAAAAATATTCAATCGAAATACTTGTGGAAAAATGTTGCTGAACTAGTACTCTGTTTTAATTATGAAAAACATGTGAAATAACATGAATGTTATTTATTTCCTACGAAAATTTTTTGACACTAAAAATTTTCTCATTGAAAATAGAAAACAAAATTTCAATTAAAAAGGAAAAAAAAAACAAACTGAAATAACTGATGTTGCGCAACATTTTCCACAAATTCAAACAGAGTACTAGGCTTAAGAATGAATACATTTGGTAAAAAATCAGTGATATTTATATCAAAACTTGTAAGAGAAGAGATGTAAGAATATAAGAGGAGAGGGGTTGGTACGTGCTTTTAATAAAATATTTGTGGTTTTGAATAACAACTACATAGTAACGGAAATATATTTATATATATATATATATATATATATATATATATATATATATATATATATATATATTTCATGTATTCTATTTATAAAATAAAATATTTTGTGGTTTTTAATGATTACTGCTTAGTAGTATATTTTATAAAATGAAATTTTTTTTTTTTTTTGTGATAATATGTTATGTGTATTTTTTTATATTTTATGTTTTTGAAATCGGTTTGATAATAATATAACTCATGTAAGTTTACCCACCGTAAAATCAGAACTCTCCTTATCTACAACTTAGGGTTTAAATACATACATTCCTAGAACATAAACTCATTCTTGTTTAGAATATTCTACTAAAAACACTCTGTTTAACATATAAAAAATAAAAAAAAAATGAGGAGCTTTATCTGTGAGATTTGCCACAAAGTATACAATTTAAATTCTTCATTAAGAAGACATACACGATTACATCATCGTGAAGAACCAACTTCTTCATATCTTTGTACAGGAAGTGCTAGCGATGACAGAACAATTTATTGTAAAGAGTGTAATAAAACTATTCAGAAATCAAATTGGCATTATCATAAAAGGACAAACGAGCATAAACAAAATTGTATTGAAAACCTGGATAATAATGATGATGATGTTAAATGTATAAAATCGATATTTAACAATCGCATAGCGTCGTATTTAATTGAAAATAAAAACAAAGCCGATTTAGTACCTGAAAACTTTTTGCTCACAATTAGGTACAAGGTATTGGGATTATTAAACGACGAGCTTAAAAAACGTTTAAATCTGAAATTTAACATGGAACTATTTAGTGAATATATGTTGGTTAAAGAAGAAGACGATTCGTGCACCATCGAAGTAAAGTCTCATCAAACGAAAATGACTGTTCTTTGTACATCATCGACAGAAGATGATATTTTGAGCATTTACAATGATCAGTGCGATGTCATTATTAAAAAAATGAGTGAATTCCAGGAGCGTGAAAGCGGATGGACGTTAATTGAAATTTTACGCCTAGAAATTAACATTAATCAATACAAATGTATTAAAGGCTTAAGGTCTAATTCATAAAAAATATTTCATGCTTATAACATCGTTATTTGACATATTTCTATGGGATAATTGTCAAATAAGACGGTTATAAGCATGAAATATTTTTTATGAATTAGGCCTTTACAATATATCCCATTACCACAAACAATACAGAAAAAATTTGCGTGTATAAATGTACAAAATAGTGATGAATATTGTTTCAAGTGGGCCATAATATCAGCTTTATATCCAATTGAACATGGGCACCATCCAACTAGAGTATCATCCTACAAAGTTGACAACGTAAAAGATGAAATTATAATATTAAAAAATAATATTGTGGTAAATTTCAAAAGCTTGATTTTTCCGCTAGCGGTTAATCAAATTAAAGTTTTTGAAGCTAACAATCCTGAGATAAGTGTAAATGTGTTTGGCTTAGATGGTGATAAAGTTGAGGGACCATACTACTTTACAACAACAACAGAAGAGAAAGCTAATCATATTAACCTATTACTTTTACAAAAAGGTAATAGGTTCCACTACGTTTGGATTAAAAATATGTCAAAGTTTGTTGCTAATATATAATTATATTTTATTTTATTAAAACAATATTAATAAAAATGTTCCTTCGCTTATTTGATTACAGATTAATCAAAAGACAAGTTACAACACACTGTAGAATGTTACATATATGTAATACATGTTTAATTCATTTTCATAATCAATTGTCACTAAAGAAACACAAAGAAAATTGCAACAAAATCGTAACTGAACTACCAACTACAGGTCGAAACTTAGTAAGTTTTAATAATTTTAAAAAGCAAATGGATGTACCTTTTGTAGTATACGCTGATTTTGAATGCATTCTCAATCCTATTAATGTCCAGAATTCAGTTAATGTTAAATCTACACAAAAGCATATTCCATTTGCTTATAGTTACTATATAAAATGTTCATTTAACTCTAGTTTAGATATATTTAGAACATACAGTGGTGATGAGTCACCAAAACATTTCTTCACTAATTTGGTTAAGATAGCTTAGATATATATAATAATTATTTAAGTGTAGTTAAACCAATAAATTCCTTAACATTTTCTCAACAAATAAGGCAAAACCAGGATACCATTTGTCATATATGTAAAAAAGAATTATCTATTTTAGATCGAGTAGCTGATCACTGTCATTTAACAGGGGGCCTGCACATAACAAATGTAACTTAGAATATCAAATAGCACATTTCATACCTATATTTTTTCATAATCTTTCGGCATATGATAGTCATTTGTTTGTAAGAGAACTTTCATCCATTGAAGGTGATATAAATATAATTCCTTTAAATAAGGAGCTATATATTTCTATATCCAAGAGAATTCATGTAAATCAGAAGAATACAATAGAACTGCGTTTTTTGGATTCTTGTCGGTTTATGCCATCAAGCTTAGAAAAACTAGCACAATACTTAACCGATAATGAATTAACAACAGTAAAATCTACTTATCAAAATCAGAATGAGTTCAGTTTAATGAAACGTAAAGGAGTCTTTCCATATGATTATCTAGATTCAGTGAATCGTGTAGAGGAAACACAACTACCACCCCGTTCAAGTTTCTTCAATAAACTTACGAATGAGTCGTGTAGCGAAGATGATTATGAGCATGCTAAAAAAGTTTGGAATACATTTCAATGTACTAAACTATTGGACTATCTTCTGTTATATTTAAAAGTAGACGTTTGATTGCTTTGTGATATATTCGAAAATTTTAGAAAAGTTTGTAAAAATATTTATAATTTAGATCCCTGTCAATATTATACTACCCCGGGCTTATCCTGGGATGCTATGTTGAAAACAACAGAAATAGAATTGGAATTGTTAACTGATATTGAGATGTATAATTTCGTTCTACGAGGTATTCGGGGAGGTATTGTTCAATGCAGTAAACGTCATTCGACAGCTAATAATAAATATGTTAGTGATTATGATTCAACAAAAGAATCGAATTATATAATGTATTTAGATGTAAATAATTTGTATGGATATGCAATGTCTCAATATCTTCCCTTTAAAAATTTCAAATGGATTGAAAACTGTGAAAATTTTAATGTAAATAATGTGAGAGAAGATTCTTCATTCGGATACATACTGGAAGTAGACTTAGAATATCCAACTACAATACACGACTATCATAGTGACTTACCGTTTTGGGCAGAAAACAAGAAAATTGAAAGCATTAAACAGCGAAAACTAATAACAGATTTAAATAACAAAAACAATTATATTTTTCACTATCGCAACCTTCAACAATGTTTTCAACATGGTTTGATTTTAAAGAAAATTCATAGAATCCTTGAGTTTAATCAGTCAAATTGGTTGCAAAAATATATTGATTTAAATAATCATCATAGAACATTAGCTAAAAACTTATTTGAACAGAATTTTTTTAAATTATTAAACAATGCTGTATATGGTAAGACTATGGAAAATGTTGATAAAAGAAAAGACATCAAAATAGTATGTGAATGGGAAAATAAAGGTAAGCGATTAGGAGCTAGAACACTTATTGCTAGACCTAATTTTCATAGTTCGCTCATAATTCATGATAATATGATTGCTATTCAAATGAACAGAGTGAGAACTGTATATAATAAACCTATTTACATCGGGTATACAGTTTTAGAATTGTCAAAATATAAAATGTATGAATTTCATTATGATTATATGAAACCGAAATATCTTGAAAATATTAATCTTAATTACATGGATACAGATTCCTTTATATATGATGTAAGAACGAATGATATATACAATGATATTAGAAATGATATCATAACACATTTCGATACATCAGCATATTCCAAAGAAAATCCTTATAATATTCCACTAATGAACAAAAAAGTATTAGGAATGATGAAAGATGAGTGCAATGGGAAAATTATTAAGGAATTTATTGGTTTAAGAGCTAAAATGTATTCTGTAAAAATAGATAGAGTAGATCAGGAACTAAAAAAAATAAAAGGAGTAAAACAAAGTGTGACCAACAAATTAACAATTAATGATTTTAGAAAATGTTTGTTGGAGAAAAAACTATACTATGACACAATGTATGTATTTAAATCAAAAATTCATGAATTGTATACACAACATGTATGTAAACTAACATTAAGTTATTTAGATGATAAGAGATTTATACATGAAAATGGAGTTGATACATATGCTTGGGGGCATTATAAAATAAATGCTTCTTCTGATAACGATGATGATGATGATATGTTATGTAACTAGCTCTAAGTATAATTGATAAGAAAAACAACTTATACTATACATTAATAAAAAAAATTATCTGATTACAAATAAAAGAAAAATATGTTTTTTATTTTTTATTTTAAATTATATTTATTGTATAGAAATTTTAAACACAAGTGACCACAATTAAATGTATTGAATTTCTGTTTTTGATTATAATTATATTCAATAGGTGATTTTAAATAGTTGATGATTTCCAATGGTGGTTGTAAATTTCCAAAGCTATCAAAATATTCTTTATAGTTATGATGTTTATAATATGCTACCCAATGTGTTCCAGGACCATTTGATTTATCTAAATTAACAATACCGCATTCTTGTGTTAACGGTTTTCTAGGTAAAGTATCACGCATGAAAACACCTCTGAAATGTTTCAGTTGTTTGCCATACTTATTCAAATCGATGTCTGTTAGAGGGCGATTAGGTAGATTTTTTAAAAGTTTTTTGGAGCTGGACTATAATAGAGACCATATCCAGTTTTATATGGTTTTAGATATAATCCTTTCCCCATGGCAATGGATTCCATATATCTATTGTGACGGGAAGCCTCAGCCAATTGCTCTTTACCATTTTTTATATCATTGACTGCTTTAACAATAGCAGATCCACCGGTTGCTAAGCCTCCAAGTGCTGATAATGCTGTAAGAATATGAACAAGAGGAAGAAATCCACCAATTTTTGGTACTGGTATAACTCTCGGTACAATAATGTTTGTTCTCTTTTGCCCTTTTAACTTGGAATAAACTGCCTTTTGAGCAATTTTAACTGCATCATTGATATCGGAAGGCTTCTCTTTTCTCAATAGCTTCAAGGTATTCCTTATAGTTGTTGTAAATAATTTTTTATGACATTTATTCTTCTTTCTGTTTTTCCTTCGTTTCTTTTTTTTATTTTTACGAATCTTGAAATTATTTTTAATACCCATACCAAATTTTAATTTTGCTTTCATTGCGTTAGTTACAAACCAAGAGTCAGCCTTTTCTTTTAAACTACTATCTGTCGATTTCACTCGTTGCCAAGCCTTTTCAGCTAAGACTATATCTGCTTGATGTCTCGTATTTATATCTTTTGATTGTGAGTATGCAATATCGTGCTCTCTACAGGCTGCATCCAATAAATTAATTCCTCTATCTCCTCTTGCTAACCGTTTTTCAAGTTTAGTTCCAGGTCCACAAAACTGATATCCAGGTAAATGGAGCTCAATAGGTAATTTATTTATTATGTTGTTTACAAATCCTCTTCCACTCTTACACTGTTTAGCTTTCAAATTTTTAATGTAGTTTTTATACATTTTTTGTATGTTTGTTTGTTTGTTTGTTTTTCATTTAGCACCTGTAATAGTGTTAACGTGAACAGATTAAATGATAATGATTTTCTATATAAACGTTAATTTATATATAATCTTAGTTACTAGTAGTTAATCAATTAATCAATCATTATGCGTTTCGTTAAGCAATCAAAGGAAATTGTTATAAGAAATATTGATGAATCAATGGGAAGAAAGATTAAAACTTTACACAACACATTATTACCCAATTCGATACGTGCATTAATTGTGGGACCATCAAATTGTGGTAAAACTAATGTAATGATAAGTCTAATAGAAAGTCCTAACGGATTGAGATTTAAGAACATCTATATATATTCAAAATCATTGTATCAACCAAAATATTGCTATTTAAAGAAACTAATTAAACCATTAAAAGAAATTAATCTCTTCACGTTTTCGGAAAATGAAAATGTTTTAAGTCCAGCTAAAGCATACCCACATTCCATAATTATATTCGATGATGTGATTTGTGACAAACAAAATACAATAAGAGATTACTTTTGTATGGGAAGACATAAATATATTGATTGTTTTTATCTATGTCAAACATATACCAAAATTCCTAAACATTTAATACGTGATAATGCAAACTTGATTATAATATTTAAGCAGGATGAAATGAATCTGAAGCATATATATAGCGATCACGTTATAGGTGATATGTCGTTTAAACAGTTTTTAGAGCTCTGTAGTGAGTGTTGGAAAGATAAATATGGATTTCTGGTTATAAGTAAGGATGATTTATTAAGTAAAGGACGCTATCGAAAAGGATTTGACAATTTCATACAAATTTGAAGAAAAAAAATGTAAAGCAGATCGTTAGCAGATATAAAGCTGATATAGAGCAGATCGTTATCAGATGTAAAGCAGATGTGAAGCAGATCAATATGAATAACAATAAAAAAGTTTTAAGTGATATTGTTAAGACAAGAGCAATTTTAAAAGAAAAATTAAAGAATATCAAATTCAATGAGATTGATAGAATAAATTTGTTGGAAGATACTTTTCAACCAATTACCAAGCCATTAAAACAATTAGTTCGGAAATTAGATTATGAAGACGACGAAGGAAATTCAAAACACTCAGCAACGCTACCTTCAACACCGCTACCATCCAAAGTTGCAGACAATGTTAAACCAAAACTAGATATTGAGGATGTTGATGATGATGATGATGATGATGATGATGATAGCAAACATAAAGTACAAAAACGTAATTTAAAAAGAATTAACACATCAAGGAATATAACGGATTTAATATCAACTAAAAAGAAAAAACTTGATGTAAATGAAGGACAGACGATAATGAAAGATAATAAAAAAAATTGGAGTAGAAAACGACTTTATCTGAAACCTATACCAATTATATATAATCCTACGAAACCAAGTAATCCAAAAAATATATATAATCCTACGAAACCAAGTAATCCAAAAAAAAATATTAACACATCAAGTAATATAACGGATTCAATATCAGCTAAGAAGAGAAAACTTGATGTAAATGAAGGAAAGACGATAAGGAAAAATAATAAAAAAAATTGGAGTAGAAGACGGCTTTATATGAAACCTATACCAATTATATATAATCCTACGAAACCAAGTAATCCAAAAAAAAAAATTCCTACGAAACCAAGTAATCCAAAAAAAAAATTAACACATCAAGTAATATAACGGATTCAATATCAACTAAGAAGAGAAAACTTGATGTAAATGAAGGAAAGACGATAAGGAAAGATAATAAAAAAATAAAAAATTGGAGTAGAAAACGACTTTCTATGAAACCTACACCAATTATATATGATGCTCCGATACAACGTGCAACAGAGATAAATGATGATTATAATACTGTATGTAACACACTTAAACAAAGTAAAATAGAAAAAAATATATCACCATTATACAGAAATATTGAATTGCTTATAGAAAATAACCGTTAACACGTATTTCGTCCTTTTGTATGTCAGTCCGGGATGTGTTTTAGCTATTTAAGAAAATTAAAATTAAATTAAAACACCAAGCATATATATTCAAAAATAAAAAGATAATTAAAAAAAAAAAATGCCAATCAACAGAAAAAGAAACAATAAAAAAAACAAGAGGAGATCAAATAAATAAACATTTTAAAAAAGCACATACCAACCAAAATTAAAACAATAAATACCTTAACTTACAAAAATAAATTAAATACAAATCATTACAATAACAATCTACATAAAGAATAACTCAAATAAGAAAAAGTCAACATAACAACAAAACAACAGCATTCCATACCATCAGTGACGGCACCCATACCAGTGTTGGCACTATGAGCCACTATGGGAAAATGGAAGTGGACCAGACTAGGGCTTTTATGGCCTGCGTTTCTGCATTGTTATGCGCCTCCCATCCCTCTTCCCATAAATAAAATAAAATAAAACTCTATTTTATTGGTGCGGTGTACTGATAGCGGCTGGATCATTCGCTAGTGAAGGCATATCACTGGCTAGTGAATGGTCACTGCAGTTGTTGTCATTGCACCGTAATCACTAATCTAGAGTTTGGACTTCGGTTTGTTTTTTTCTCTCATCTTGTGATGGTGGGTAAGTTTCGAATCGACTTCTGCAACATACGTGGGTTAAGAGCAAATTTTTTTTCTGTATATGCTCACGTTTGTCTCCATCGGCCGGATGTTTTCGCCTTAAGTGAAACCCAGGTACATGAGGATGCTGATCCACAGGATTTTCATTTGCCCGGGTATCACCTCCTGTCGCTTTTTATTCTTCATAGGGGCCTTGCAATATATATACGTAATGAAGTTGTGTACCAATGCCAGCAACCATTAGGCATGTCTGACGCAGAATTTAGCTGTCTTTGGGTTAAATTCAAAGTCGGTACACATTTTTTACATTTCGGGTTTCTGTATAGAAGTCCAAACGCGGAAAGAGATGCTACCTTACATGGCTTCGATACTCTTTCCGACTCCATATCGAAGATTCTTGATAGTTGTCCGAGCAGTGAAATTGTTGTTGCTGGTGATTTCAATGTTCATAACACATCTTGGCTTCGCCATTCGAGCCACACAACTTCAGAGGGCCAATTTGCTGAGTTGTTCGCCGCGCACAATCACCTTGTGCAATTAGTTAATGAACCAACACACATTCCGTGTGTTGAAGGGCACCAACATAATACTCTTGACCTTTTTCTAACTTCACATCCTGAAAAGTATGAAGTTACTGTCAATGCACCTCTCGGTAACTCGGATCATTGCACCATTTCCGCAACCTTTCCGTTCTCCAAACTTCGTAACGTTTCGCGTGCAGCCACGAAGCGTAGTAAATATATTTACGAAAAGGGTCGTTGGGCCGAGCTCAACGAATTCTTTCGGAATTTTAATTGGAAACTATGTTTTCTTGACAACGATGTCGATTCCATGGCGAAAATGGTTGAAAGCACAATTCTACTGGGGATGAAAGCTTTTATTCCCTGTAAGCAAATTTCGGTTAAACCTAGAGCGAAGTCTTGGTTTAACCAGGCATGTAAAGATGCGTTGCGATCCAGAGAGGAAGCATTCAGTACTTGGCGTAATAACAAAAATGCCTATACTGATTTGCTACGCAAGAAGGCAAGATCTTCGTGTGCCAAAGTGTTAAGACGTGAAAAGGCTTTATACGAGCAGCGTATTCGCACTAGAATTCTCACTGCCCCCAGGGGTAGTAAGAGTTTTTGGTCTTTCGTCAAAAGTGTTAAGGAAAGTGCTAGTTCTTCAATTCCGACTCTTTTGAGGAATGACCAAATATTTACTGACCCGGTTGATAAAGCTAATATATTGGCTGAAATATTTGCAAGTAACTCTCACTTGCCTGATAGCTCTCAACCACTCGCCGTGCTCGAGAGAGTATCCGTAACTATGCCTAAGATATTTTTTCGAGCGCGTGCAGTTAAAAGGGTTCTTGCGGATCTCAGCACAAGGAAGTCTCCTGGGCCGGATGGAATCCCTGCACTGGTCCTGAAGCAGTGCTCTTCGACGTTAGCACGTCCATTAGCCAAACTTTTCAGTATACTATACCACTCCGGTAAATTTCCAATGTGCTGGAAGGTTGCTAATGTAACGCCAATCCCCAAAAAGGGAGTGGCTAATAACCCTGAAAATTACCGCCCGATTGCAATATGTTCTGCTATATCGAAGGTGATGGAAACTATGCTCAACTTCCATCTTGTGAATTATTTGGAGTCCAACAGTTTACTAAACGACCGCCAGTATGGTTTCCGCAGAGGCCGCTCTACGGGTGACCTATTGGCCCTCCTTTCGGAAAACTGGTGTAGTTCCATACACCGTTTTGGCGAAAGTAAAGTGGTGGCTCTAGATATTTCTAAGGCGTTCGATAGAGTGTGGCATGGAGCACTCTTGTCCAAACTTATTGCATTTGGTGTCGGAGATACCTTCTCTCGGTTTATATCGAGCTTTCTCAGGGATCGCTCTATACGAGTTGTTATAGATGGGGTCTCATCCGATGAGTTCAGAGTCAACTCAGGGGTACCGCAGGGCTCCGTTCTTTCTCCTACTTTATTTCTAATTTTTCTTAACGATCTACTTTCCCAAACTTCCTGTCCTATTTACTCTTTCGCAGATGATAGCAGCCTTTCGCATTCCTATTCATTTAACTGCAGGCCGTCAACGTCTGAAATCGAGACGAGGAGGCAGTTCATGAATGACGTTCTGGATAGTGACCTCGCGAAGATTTCCGAATGGGGTCAAGCGAACAGGGTCGATTTTAATGCCCGTAAGACCCAGTGTTGTATGCTTACGCATCGACGTACGTATGACCATGCTGCTTCATCTGTTTCTATGGGTGGTGTAAGTATTATGGAGTCAGGGGCTCTTGATGTTCTGGGCATGAAAGTGCAGTGTGATGACAGATGGACGGAACATGTCTTTCAGGTCGCAAAAGAAGCATTCAAGTGCCTTGGCTTCTTAAGACGTTGCAAGAGATACTTCACCCCTTCTGATCTTCTTAATATTTACACCACTTACATCCGACCGAAGATGGAATACAACTCTCATGTCTGGGCCGGTGCTTCAAAGTCTATTTTGAAGTTACTCGACCGCGTACAGGAGAGGGCGATGAAACTCATCGGAGACAGTAGGGTAGCCAACTCTATTGACTCTCTTGAGCATCGTCGCAATGTGGGGTGCGTATCGTTGTTCTATCGTTACTATAATGGCAGGTGCTCTGGTGAAATTAGGGAACTTGTTCCCGAAACCCATTCTTTCGTACGCTCAACACGTTTTTCATCAAGAGCGCATGCGTTTGTGGTCGATATTCCAACGAATCGCACTACGCATTACAGAGAAAATTCGTTTTTTGGCCGAACAGTCCGTATGTGGAACAAACTACCCGCAGATGTCTTCCCCGCCACTTACAATTTGAGCAGATTCAAATCGAATATCCACAGACACTACTCCCTTTATCCTCCTTCCCAAAATCTATTTTCCCAGTTCCAGCGCAATGCACTGCATATGTAGGGGTCATCCCCTGAGTGCTGGTCCTACTCCTAAAAAAAAAAAAAAAAAAAAAAAAAATAGATACAGTTTATGGTTTTAATATCGATCATGAAGGACGTTGGCAATATGGTAATAATCAAATTTTATTTGATAAAAGTAACACAATGCAAATAGGAAACAAAAAATGGAAAATTACTCCAGGACTGTTTCAATTAGTATTTCATTCAAAACCTATACATTATACTAAGGATGATCTAAATAAATATAAAGATATTCTAATGCAAACAAATGTACATAAACGTCAATATCAATCAACTGCACAAATAAAGGGAACTAAAGCATTTAAATATCGAAGAGTAATTAAAAACTTATTCAACAAAAAGAAAAAACGGTTTATCATTAAAATCAGTAGATAATCGTAAACCAAACTATATATATTGGGATGATCCAAATGAATTAGTTGATAGACTACGTTTACTTCTGTCATCAGAAAGTATTGGACATAATAATCATAAAAACGAAATAATATCTATTATTGAAGAACTCAGAGAATCTAAAATAATATATTAAATGAAATGAGTTATATAAATAAATTTGGTGAAAGTTCAGTTAAACAAAAACTAAACAGAAATTCAGTTACGAAAAACTATATTAACAAAACAAATGATGTACTAACTGCTAAAATGGACGGTTTAAGAACGGATATAGATAATCTTTCTATGCTTCATCAAACTGATGTGAAACAATTAACACTTCACAACGGACATTCAATTGCTAAAATCGTTGCTGATATTAAAAAAGAATCTATAAGAATTGATAAATTGAAAGGTGATGTGGAAAATGTTATTAGTTCCATTCAAAGACATATTGAAAATACAACAAGCACTCTCAGTAAAACTATTAGTAATCAGATAATCAATGGAAATAAAGAATACAGAAATAATATTGAAGACAGATTTAATAGCATAGAAGAATTTATACATAAATGGGTTGGAATGGAAGAACTCAAAAATCAATATACAAATCAATTGAATGAAATTAAAAATGATATGAAAGTATTTAAGGAAGTTATTAACAATAGTAAACAATTATATTCAGAAAATAAAGCCTATTTAAGCAACCTTGAACAGAGATTTGATAACATTGAAACTTACCTGTTTAGAACAATCGGTATGAAAAAGAAAAACTAAAGCTACATATTATCATTACATAAATCTAAAAAAACAAAATGGATATTAATGTTGATAAACGAGAAATAGTGGAGGAACTACATAAACAAGCTAGAAGAAATTTTAAGAGAAGACGAGTTGTAGTTAAGGGAATAGATGATTTGTGGCAAGCTGATCTGGTTGAAATGGGGGTCTATGTAGCAAATAATAGCGGTTATCGTTATCTTCTGACAGTAATAGACACGTTTTCGAAAAAAGCGTGGTCTGTTGCAGTAAAAAATAAAACAGCGCAGAACGTAACGAATGCTATGAAAAGTATTTTCGATAAATATCATCGAAAACCAGTAAACTTACAAACAGACGATGGAAAAGAGTTTTTTAACAATCAATTTCATCATTTAATGCAATCACAACAAATTAATCACTATTCAACATATAGTAGCCTAAAAGCATCCATTGTTGAACGATTCAATAGAACATTAAAGGGTATGATGTGGAAAGAGTTTAGTCACCAAGGAACATATAAGTGGGTAAACAAATATCAAGAACTTGTAAATAACTATAATAACACATATCATAGAACAATAAAAATGTCACCTAATGATGTAAATTCCTCTAACGAAAAATCTCTTTTGGACACCGTCTATAATCATTTGAAAGCTTTTAAGAAACCAAAGTTTAGAGTTGGCACTCATGTTCGAATTAGTAAATACAAACATATATTTGAAAAAGGTTATACACCAAACTGGACTACAGAAATATTTAAAGTTAAATTTGTAAGAAATACAAATCCAAACACTTACATTTTAGAGGACTATAAAGGACATGAAATTAAAGGTGGATTGAAATTAAAGGTGGATGAGTTAATGAAAACTAAATATCCACAAACATATTTAGTCGAGAAAGTTTTGAGGAGAAGAGGGAATTTGTTGTTTGTTAAATGGTTAGGTTTTTCACCTGAACACAACTCTTGGATCAACATTGATGATACATCACTATAAAATATATTAAATATATGTTAACACTATTTATTTAGAGATCAAACGTTAAGATGACAATAACTTTAATGTTAAACGGAAACTCATCACTACTTATTGCCAACTACTTTCCACCTATCGAGCTCGATCAAAACTATGTTTGTGGATTAATTAGTCTTGATACATATCATTCAATACCCAATATTGATGTGCAAAACAATTTATTTCATATTGGTAATCATGAAATAGAAATTCCCGTGGGATCATATGAATTTTCTGATATAGCTGATTACATTACTGAAAAATATAACAAGTTGAATAATAAAGGAACTCTAAATATTCAAGCAAATTACAATACATTACAAACTTATATACAAAGCTCTGTTGATCGTATATATTTTAATAAAGAACGAACAATTGGATCACTTCTTGGTTTTAGTAAGAGAGTATTGGAGCCAAATGAAGAATATAGTTCAGATAAAACTATAGATATTACAAAAATATATACTATATTAGTTGAGTGCAATATTGTGACTGGTTCATATATAAATAACATTTCTGCGCACACTCTACATCAGTTTTCTCTGAACGTCAGTCCTGGTTATAAAATAACTGAAGCACCCGCAAACGTAATATACTTACCTGTAAATACAAGATTAATAAATACACTTGTTGTGAAAGTGGTTGATCAAGACGGAAATCTTGTCAACTTTAGAGGAGAAAAAATATCTATAAGACTTCATTTAAAACCGATGAAGGAATGATTATATATAATAAGAATATTTTAAATAATCAATCAACATTCAGATTCCCAACACCACCACCAACACCACCACCACTAACACCAACATCAACACAATACACAACAACAACAACAAATATAGAAAATTGTAAATATCAAACAATAAGACATCGAAAAACTCTAAGCAAATTTAATAAAGAGTTTCTACAAAATTTAGGATACAAAATCAGAAATATATAATAAAAAAAAAAATTAGTGGTCTAATTAACATATTAAATAAACCACAATTTGATAACTCAATTATCAGAAAAGAATATCATAGCTATACATCGTATTTACAATCATTTAAAAATAACGATGAAATTCGGATATCAATTCAAAACCAAGATTTATATATACAACCCAGTGAAAGCTACATATATATTGAAGGATACGTAACAAAGGAAGATTCAACAGTTTCAGTGTCTTTTAAGCTCCTAAACAATTGTATGGCTCATCTTTTTGATGAAATTCGATATGAGTTAAATGGTGTAGAGATTGATCGTACTCGTCAACTTGGAATTACAACAGATATAAAAAACTATGTGTCACTAAATCAAGCGGAAAGTGATGCATTAGTAAATGCAGGATGGGCACCAAATAATGCCGACGATCTATCACTTATTAGTGGTTATTTCAATTTTTGTATACCATTGAAAATGTTGCTTGGATTTGCTGAAGATTTCAATAAAATAATACTAAATTCTAAACATAAATTGATACTTTTACGATCCAAAGACGATTCTCGCGTCATCAAGTCTATTATATCGAGTGAAAAATTTAAATTATCTTTATTAAATATTACATGGAAAGTACCACATGTACAGCTTGCTGATGAATACAAACTGGAAATGTATAAAACAATCAACACACGTCATCCTCTAAACATATCATTTAGAAGTTGGGATATGTATTACTATCCTTCCCTTCCGGAAAGCACTACAGTGTTATGGAATGTTAAACTGGCCAGTGAAAATGAAAGACCACGCTTCTTGCTTATAGCTTTTCGCGATAGTGACAACAAATTTATACACTGCGATTTAACTGACGTAAAAGTTCATCTCAACTCAGATACGTATCCTTATGATGATTTAAATCTTAAGTTTGATCGAAATAGGTTCGCACTACTATATGATATGTATTCAAAATTTCAATATAACTATTATTTACGCGATCCCCAACCATTACTAAAACGAGACAAGTTTAAATCAACTGCACCAATCATAGTCCTGGATGTATCTCATCAAAATGAAGCAGTTAAAAGTGGCCCTATCGATGTGCGAATTGAATTAGAAACACTAAAGAACATACCATCTAATACATCTGCATATTGTTTAATTATACATGATAGAATGTTTGAATATATACCTCTTAAAAACGAAATACGAAAAATATTGTAAATATATATGTATATGTATATATATATGTTAAATTTAAATATTAAAAAATAAATAAAATAATATAACAAAACAAAAGAACTGTGTGTTTTTTAATTTTGTAAATATTTTTTCAAGGTGTGTATAAAAAGGTAAACTATTATCTCCTTTCTAGCATTGCAGCTTTAGTTCTAATTGTGTACACATCTATCACATAAAACAAAAACATAACAACAATGAAATTTATTTTATTATGTTTTTTTGTTGTGTTAAGAATACTGACTGGTATGTCTATGTCATTACCAATATCCAACATCAGTACTCCAAAAATTGAAATTGAATCAAATTCAAAAAGCATTGAATTGAATTTTACCCTTCCCAATAGTGAGATTCTCAAAATAAACATATCATTTGCGATGTTAAAGGAAAGTGAACCACTGGAAATAAGAGATGATGATGATGATGATGAATATCAATCAGATGACAATGAAAAAATATTAACGACAACAAGTATACCTGATACAGCAGGAAACTTAAATTTAACAAAATCAACTTTAGTAACAACAACTGATTCACCAGTCACAACAACAACAGATGAACCGCAAAAAATAATTACAGTAGATGATGCAATAGAAGCGTTTCGCAAAGAACTCATTGATAAAGAAATGTATATAGGTGGAATTCTAAATGCTAAACAAGCATTTTATCGTCATTTTAATCTACAATATGAAAATGTTGAAATACCTATTCGTTGTACCTATAACAGTAAATTTGAAACACAATATTTAAAAATTAGCTGTTTTGAATATCGTGAAATTGAATTCTTAGTAATGGTGAAATTGAGAAAGTTCGAGTAGAAGACTTATCACGCAAATTGCAACACATCAAAATTACTAACCTTAAGAATTATACACAAACATATAAAATGACTATTGAATAATAGTTTAACCGTTAGTAACTAATCGAACTTAAAAGACAAACCATTATGTTGATGGTGGTGGGAAAGCTTTTAAAAATAATCCTAGTCATTCTAATCTTACAATTTGATGCTGCTGCACGGTGCAATAGTCAGTATTATTCACAATATCAACAACAGCAACAACAACAACAACAGCAACATCAAATTCATAATAGTACTATTTCATTAGATGGTGAAACAAACAGATATCTTAATTTCAAATTTAAGCTCCCAAATCAAACATTGCATATAGAAATACATTTATCAGTTCAACTAGATCCTTCTACATCAGAAAACAATTCCGCAACAACAACAACATCAACACCAACAAGAACAGTTGACCCTTACACACGACAGTCACGAAGCAGTGATAATGAAAAACATTTCACTATAGATGATCTAATTGAAGCATTTAGAAAATAATTAATTCAAAAAGAAACTAACATTGGCGGTATCATTGAAAGCTCTAAAGTTTTCTATCGACATTTCAATCTAAAATATGACTACTATGAGATCAGAGTTCGCTGTGGTTATTACAGTAACTATAAATATCATACATTAAACATTTACTGTTTTCAATATAATCCTGACGACGATAGAGATATCTTCCCCGACGAAAGAAATCATAAACATAATTTTGAATCGCAATATCTCACAGAACGTTACTCCAATCTTATAAATATAAGAACCATCAATATAAAAGATTACACACAAACACTTCACATGAGTATTAAGTAATTCACACACACACACACACACAACCAACATGCTCAAAGAAATATTAGATTTTTTAAAATCATGCTCTCATATAATTTCTAATGAAGATAAAACTAAACTTATCAATATACATTCACAACTGGCGTATGCACACAACTTAAAAACCATAAAAAATAAACATGGTGAACATTTTGAGGATTGTATTTGGTCAAACGAAAACACTACATGTGGACCCGACACGTGTCAATGTCACTATCATAAACTATACAACAACCAGGCCGAAGTTGAAGCAAGAAATATTATCAACTTTTATAATATAATTAAATGTAAAAATTGTCCTTTCAATATATAAAATATTATTTACTTTTCCATTTCTTAGAATAAGTAATTTATTTTTATACAACTAAATAAATAATTAAAATATCATATCAGCAAACTCTATTTGGTTTTTTTATTAACTCAAGGACAAGTTTTAATTTAGATTATATTTTTTAAAAACATGATTATGCATACATGATTACGATTTGCGGTCACCATGATTTTGTACATTTATAAATTTCACACACACACACAGCTTTTTTTCCCCTTCTGCGATTTGTTATTTTTTGCGGTCACCATTTTGCGGTCAAAAAACACCCTACCATACGCAATAGTCGACCATCTACAAACACACAACACACATTTACACCCTACATGTTACAAACCCAACACTCAAAACAACTATGCCGACTGTAGAGTACGCATGGAGCCACATTTTGTATGGAAAAAGTGGCCCCAAACATACACAAACATACCACTTGTTTCAAACAAAATTTTTGAAAAACACTTTTCGAAGCCTCCAAATCGCCCTCTCTTTGACCTTTAACTCCCGAACCAGAGTTTTTACCTCCCAATGACTTATTTCACCTTTAACGGCTTGGAAGGGGCTACAATTTGTCATCATTAGATTTTAGCTGTGAGGATGTTGTTTCGAACAAAATTTTCGAAAAACACTTTTTTAAACCCTCAAATCGCGCTCTCTTTGACCTATAACTTCCGAAGCAGATATAAACCACCAAATGACCTATGTCGCCTTAAATGGTATAGATTTGGCTACAATTTTTCATCATTAGATTTTCGCTGAGTAGTTGTTGTTTCAAACAAAATTTTCAAAAACACTATTTTAAACCCTCATATCGCCCTCTCTTTGACCTATAACTCCCGAACCAGAGTTTTTACCTCCCAATGACTTATATCACCTTAACGGGCATGGCAAGGGCAACAATTTGTTATCATTAGATTGTTGCTGAGTGGTTGTTGTTTCGAACACAATTTTCAAACACACTATTTTAAACCCCCAAATCGCCCTCTCTTTGACCTATAACTCCCGAACCAGATTTGTACCAACAAATGACTTATATCACCTTAAAGGGAATGGAAGGGACTGCCATCAGTCATCATTAGATTTTCTCTAAGTGGTTGTTGTTACAAACATAATTTTCGAAAAACTCAAACCCCTCAAATCGCTCTCTCTTTAACCTATAACTCCTGAACCATAATTTTTACCTTAGAATTTCCTAGATCACCCTAAAGGGCATAAAAAGGGCTACAATTTGGCATCATTAGATTTTCTCTAAGTGGTTGTTGTTACGAACAAAATTTTTGAAAAACACTTTTTGAAACCCTCAAATCGCCCTCTCTTTGACCTATAACTCCCGAACCAGAGTTTTTACCTCCCAATGACTTATATCACCTTAACGGGCATGGCAAGGGCAACAATTTGTTATCATTAGATTGTTGCTGAGTGGTTGTTGTTTCGAACACAATTTTCAAACACACTATTTTAAACCCCCAAATCGCCCTCTCATTGACCTATAACTTCTGAACCAGATTTGTACTAACAAATGACTTATATCACCATAAAGGGAATGGGAGGGGCTGCTATCAGTCATCATTAGATTTTCGCTGAGTGGTTGTTGTTTCAAACAAAATTTTCGAAAAACACTTTTCGAAACCCTCAAATCGCCCCCTCTTTGACCTATAACTCCTGAAATAGAGTTTTTATCTCCCAGTTATCTATATCACCTTAAAAGGCATGGAAAGAGCTACAGTTTGTCATTATTAGATTTTTGCTGAGTGGTTGTTGTTTCGAACAAAATTTTCGCAAAACACTTTTTGAAACCCTCAAATCGCCCTCTCATTGATCTATAACTCCCGAACCAGAGTTTTTATCTCCCAATGACCTACATCACCTTAAAAAGTTTGGAAAGGGCTTTAGTTTGTCATCATTAGATTTTCGCTGAGTGGTTGGTGTTTCAAACAAAATTTTCGAAAAACACTTTTTGAAACCCTCAATTCGTACTCTCTTTGACCTATAACTCCCGAACCAGATTTGAACCACCAAATGACATATGTCTCCTTAAAGGGTACACAATTGGCTACAATTTGTCATCATTAGATTTTCGCTGAGTGGTTGTTGTTTCAAACAAAATTTTCGAAAAACACTTTTCGAAACCCTCAAATCGCTTTCTCTTTGACCTATAACTCCCGAACCAGAGTTTTTATCTCCCAATGACTTACATCACCTTAAAGAACATGGAAAGGACTTTACTTGGTCATTATTAGATTTTTGCTGATTGGTTGTTGTTTCGAACAAAATTTTTGAAAAACACTTTTTGAAACCCTCAAATCGCCCTCTCTTTGACCTATAACTTCCGAACCAGATTTGAACCACCATATGACCTATGTCGCCTTAAAGGGCATAGATTTGGCTACAATTTGTCATCATTAGATTTTCGCTGAGTGGTTGTTGTTTTAAACAAAATTTTCGAAAAACACTTTTCGAAGCCCTCAAATCGCCCTTCTCTTTGACCTTTAACTCCCGAACCAGAGTTTTTACCTCCCAATGACTTATATCACCTTTAACGGCATGGAAGGGGCTACAATTTGTCATCATTAGATTTTAGCTGTGAGGATGTTGTTTCGAACAAAATTTTCGAAAAAGACTTTTTTAAACCCTCAAATCGCCCTCTCTTTGACCTATAACTTCCGAACCAGATTTGAACCACCAAATGACCTATGTCGCCTTAAAGGGCATAGATTTGGCTACAATTTGTCATCATTAGATTTTCGCTGAGTGGTTGTGGTTTCAAACAAAATTTTCGAAAAACACTTTTCGAAACCCTCAAATCGCCCTCTCTTTGACCTATAACTCCCGAACCAGATTTGTACCACCTATGACCTATATCACCTTAAGGGGCATGAAAACGGCTGAAATTTGTCATCATTAGATTTTTGCTGAGTGGTTGTTGTTTCGAACACAATTTTCGAAAAACACTATTTGAAACCCTCAAATCGCCCTATCTTTGACCTATAATTCCCGAACCAGATTTGTACCAAAAAATGACTTACGTCACCTTAAAGGGAATGGAATGGGCTGCAATCAGTCATCATTAGATTTTCTCTAAGTGGTTGCTGTTACAAACAAAATTTTCGAAAAACACTTTTCAAACGCCTCAAATCGGTCTCTCTTTGACCTATAACTCCTGCACCAGAAATTTTACCTTGAAATTTCCTAGATCACTCCAAAGGGCATAAAAAGGACTACAATTTGGCTTCATTAGATTTTTGCTGATTGGTTGTTGTTTCTAACACAATTTCCGAAAAACACTATTTGAAACCCTCAAATCACCCTCTCTTTGATCTATAACTACCGAACCAGATTAGAACCACCAAACGACCTATGTCACCTTAAAGGGCATAGAATTGGATACAATTTGTCATCATTAGATTTTCGCTGAGTGGTTGTTGTTTCAAACAAAATTTTCGAAAAACACTTTTGGAAAACCTCAAATCGCCCTCTCTTTGACCTATAACTCCCGAACCAGATTTGAACCACCAAAAATGACCTATATCACCTTAAAGGGCATAGATTTGGCTACAATTTTTCATCATTAGATTTTCGCTGAATGGTTGTTGTTTCAAACAAAATTTTCGAAAAACACTTTTCGAAACCCCCAAATCGCCCTCTCTTTGACCTATAACTCCCGAACCAGAGTTTTTACCACCCAATGACTTATATCACCTTTAACGGCACGGAAGGGGGTACAATTTGTCATCATAAGATGTTAGCTGTGAGGTTGTTGTTTCAAACAAAATTTTTGAAAAACACTTTTTTAAACCCTCAAATCGCCCTCTCCTTGACCTATAACTCCCGAAGCAGATTTGAACTACCAAATGACCTATGTCACTTTAAAGGGCATAGATTTGGCTACAATATGTCATCATTGGATTTTCGTTAATGGTTGTTGTTTCAAACAACATTTTCGAAAAACACTATTTGAACCCTCAAATCGCCCCCTCTTTGACCTATAACTCCCGAAATAGAGTTTTTATCTCCCAATGATCTATATCACCTTAAAAGGCATGGAAAGGGCTACAGTTTGTCATTATTAGATTTTTGCTGAGTGGTTGTTGTTTCGAACAAAATTTTCGCAAAACACTTTTTGAAACCCTCAAATCGCCCTCTCTTTGACCTATAACTCCCGAAGCAGATTTGAACTACCAAATGACCTATGTCACTTTAAAGGGCATAGATTTGGCTACAATTTTTCATCATTAGATTTTCGCTGAGTGGTTGTTGTTTCAAACAAAATTTTCGAAAAACACTTTTCGAAACCCTCAAATCGCCCTCTCTTTACCTATAACTCCTCAACCAGATTTGTACCAACAAATGACTTATATCACCTCAAAGGAAATGGAAGGGACTGCAATCATTAGATTTTCTCTAAGTGGTTGTTGTTACAAACAAAATTTTCGAAAAACACTTTTCAAACCCCTCAAATCGCTCTCTCCTTGACCTATAACTCCTGAACCAGAATTTTTACCTTAAAATGTCCTAGATCACCTTAAAGGGCATAAAAAAGGCTACAATTTGGCATCATTAGATTTTCTCTAAGTGAATGTTGTTACGAACAAATTTTTAAAAACACTTTTTGAAACCCTCAAATCGCCCTCTCTTTGAAAAATAACTCCCGAACCAGAGTTTTTATCTCCCAATGACCTACATCACTTTAAAGAACATGGAAAGGGCTTTAGTTTGTCATCATTAGATTTTCGCTGAGTGGTTGTTGTTTCAAACAAAATTTTCGCAAAACACATTTCGAAACCCTCAAATCGCCCACTCTTTGACCTATAACTACCGAACCAGATTTGTGGCACCAAATGACCTACATAAATCACCTCAAAGGGCATGAAAGGGGCTACGATTTGCCATCATTAGATTTTCGGTGAGTGGTTGTTGTTTCAAAAAAATTTTTGAAAAAAACTTTTCGAAACCCTCAAATCGCTCCCTCCATGACCTATAACTCCCGAACCAGAGTTTTTAGCTCCAAATTTTGATATCACATTAAAGAGCATGAAAAGGGGTACGATTTGCTATCATTAGATTTTCGCTGAGTGGTTGTTGTTTCAAAAAAATTTTTGAAAAATACTTTCCGAAACCCTTAAATTGCTCTCTCTTTGACCTATAACTCCCGTACCAAAGTTTTTAACTCCAAATGACCTAAATCACCTTAAAGGGCATGGAAAGGGCTAGAATTTGGCATTATTAGATTTTCGCTGAGTGGTTGTTGCTTCGAACAAAATATTCGAAAAACACTTTTCAAAACCCTCAAATTGCTCTCTCTTTGACCTATAGCTCCCGAACCAGAGATTTTACTTCCAAAAGACCTATATCACCCTAAAAGGCATGAAAAGGGCTACAATTTGGCATCATTAGATGTTCGCTGAGTGGTTGTAGTTTCGAACAAAAATTTCGAAAAACACTTTTCGAAACCCGCAAGTTGCTCTCTCTTTGACCTATATCTCCCGAACCAGAGTTTTTAGCTCCAAATTTTCTATAACACGCTAAAGGGCATGGAAAGGGCTACAATGTGGCATCATTTGATTTTCGCTGAGAGGTTGTTGTTTTGAACAAAAATTTCGAAAAACACTTTTCGAAACACTCAAATTGCTCTCTCTTTGACCTATAACTCCCGAACCAGAGATTTTACTTCCAAATGACCTATATCACCTTAAAAGGCATGAAAAGGGCTACAATTTGGCATCATTAGATGTTCGCTGAGTGGTTGTAGTTTCGAACAAAAAATTCGAAAAACACTTTTCGAAACCCTCAAGTTGCTCTCTCTTTGACCTATATCTCCCGAACCAGAGTTTTTAGCTCCAAATTTTCTATAACACGCTAAAGGGCATGGAAAGGGCTACAATTTGGCATCATTTGATTTTCGCAGAGAGGTTGTTGTTTTGAACAAAAATTTCGAAAAACACTTTTCGAAACACTCAAATTGCACTCTCTGACCTATAACTCCCGAACCAGAGTTTTTACCTCCAAATCACCTACATCACCTTAATGGTCATAAAAGGGGCTACAATTTGTCATCATAAGATTTTTGCTGAGTGGTTGTTGTTTGGAACACAATTTTCGAAAAACACTATTTGAAACCCTCAAATCGCCCTCTCTTTAACCTATTGTAGCATAATATGAATTAATTCTCTTAAGCAACATCAACATGAAAGAATTAATCGTTTTAAAGGCATCAACAAAATAACCAAAAGAATATCAAGTGTCACTAAAGTATCAGCACTGGCCGGCAAACATATTTGAATAGTTTTAATACACCGCCGCCTTTGCACCTCTTGCAGTGACCATGAAATATTAATGTCTTGTGTATGTGTCACACTTAATACTGTCATGAGAAAATTTGTTTATTTCTTTTAATATGCCATACATATTCGGTTACACCAAAATATTCGCCGCCGTGGGAAAGAACAAATATTTTTTAGGGAAAATCAAATTTCAACCAAATTTCCCACATTGTTAGTACTTAAACATTTATAAAAATAATCTAGTAAGTAGTATATAAGCTGAACTAATTTTAAGTTAAACTTAATCTTAATTTGGAAACAACATTGAAAGCATTATTTGCTAAGTTGTTTTTAATAAAAGATTTTCAACAAAAACAAACATTGATTACCTTTTTCTTTTTTGATTGGTTTTTACTATAACTCCCGAACCAGATTTGTACTAACAAATGACTTATATCACCTTTAAGGGAATGGAAGGGGCTGCAATCAGTCATCATTTGATTTTCGCTGAGTGGTTGTTGTTTCAAACAAAATTTTCGAAAAACACTTTTCGAAACCCTCACATCGCCCTCTCTTTGACCTATAACTCCCGAACCAGAGTTTTTATCTCCCAATGACTTACATCACTTTAAAGAACATGGAAAGGGCTTTAGTTTGTCGTCATTAGATTTCCGCTGAGTGGTTGTTGTTTCAAACAAAATTTTCGAAAAACGATTTTCGAAACCCTCAAATCGCCCTCTCTTTGACCTATAACTCCCGAACCAGATTTGTACCAACAAATGACTTATATCACCTTAAAGGGAATGGAAGGGACTGCAATCAGTCATCATTAGATTTTCTCTAAGTGGTTGTTGTTGCAAACAAAATTTTAGAAAAACACTTGTCAAACCCCTCAAATCGCTCTCTCTTTGACCTATAACTCCTGAACCAGAATTTTTACCTTAGAATTTCCTAGATCACCTTAAAGGGCATAAAAAGAGCTACAATTTGGCATCATTAGATTTTCTCTAAGTGGTTGTTGTTACTAACAAAATTTTCGAAAAACCCTTTTTGAAACCCTCAAATCGCCCTCTCTTTGACCTATAACTCCCGAACCAGATTTGTACCAACAAATGACTTACATCACCTCAAAAGAAATGGAAGGGACTGCAATCAGTCATCATTAAATTTTCTCTAAGTGGTTGTTGTTAGAAACAAAATTTTCGAAAAACACTTTTCAAACCCCTTACATCGCTCTCTCTTTGACCTATAACTCCTGAACCAGATTTGAACCACCATATGACCTATGTCGCCTTAAAGGGCATAGATTTGGCTACAATTTGTCATCATTAGATTTTCGCTGAGTGGTTGTTGTTTCAAACAAAATTTTCGAAAAACACTTTTCGAAGCCCTCAAATCGCCCTTCTCTTTGACCTTTAACTCCTGAACCAGAGTTTTTACCTCCCAATGACTTATATCACCTTTAACGGCATGGAAGGGGCTACAATTTGTGATCATTAGATTTTAGCTGTGAGGATGTTGTTTCGAACAAAATTTTCGAAAAAGACTTTTTTAAACCCTCAAACCGCCCTCTCTTTGACCTATAACTTCCGAACCAGATTTGAACCACCAAATGACTTATGTCGCCTTAAAGGGCATAGATTTGGCTACAATTTGTCATCATTAGATTTTCGCTGAGTGGTTGTTGTTTCAAACAAAATTTTCGAAAAACACTTTTCGAAACCCTCAAATCGCCCTCTCTTTGACCTATAACTCCCGAACCAGATTTGTACCACCTATGACCTACATCACCTTAAGGGGCATGAAAACGGCTGAAATTTGGCATCATTCGATTTTTGCTGAGTGGTTGTTGTTTCTAACAAAATTTTCGAAAAACACTTTTTGAAACCCTCAAATCGCCCACTCTTTGTCCTATAACTACCGAACCAGATTTGTGGCACCAAATGACCTATATCACCTTAAAGGGCATGGAAAGGGCTACAATTTGTCATCATTAGATTTTTGCTGAGTGATTGTTGTTTCGAACACAATTTTCGAAAAACACTATTTGAAACCTTCAAATCGCCCTATCTTTGACCTATAACTCCCGAACCAGATTTGTACCAAAAAATGACTTATATCACCTTAAAGGGAATGGAAGGGGCTGCAATCAGTCATCATTAGATTTTCTCTAAGTGGTTGTTGTTACAAACAAAATTTTCGAAAAACACTTTTCAAACGCCTCAAATCGGTCTCTCTTTGACCTATAACTCCTGCACCAGAAATTTTACCTTGAAATTTCCTAGATCACCTTAAAGGGCATAAAAAGGACTACAATTTGGTTTCATTAGATTTTTGCTGATTGGTTGTTGTTTCTAACACAATTTCCGAAAAATACTATTTGAAACCTTCAAATCGCCCTCTCTTTGACCTATAACTCCCGAACCAGAGTTTTTACCTCCCAATGACTTATATCACCTTTAACGGCACGGAAGGGGGTACAATTTGTCATCATTAGATGTTAGCTGTGAGGTTGTTGTTTCGAACAAAATTTTCGAAAAACACTTTTTTAAACAGTCAAATCGCCCTCTCTTTGACCTATAACTCCCGAACCAGATTTTAACCACCAAATGACCTACATATTTCACCTTAAAGGGCATAGATTTGGCTACAATATGTCATCATTGGATTTTCGTTAATGGTTGTTGTTTCAAACAACATTTTCGAAAAACACTATTTGAACCCTCAAATCGCCCCCTCTTTGACCTATAACTCCCGAAATAGAGTTTTTATCTCCCAATGATCTATATCACCTTAAAAGGCATGGAAAGGGCTACAGTTTGTCATTATTAGATTTTTGCTGAGTGGTTGTTGTTTCGAACAAAATTTTCGCAAAACACTTTTTGAAACCCTCAAATCGCCCTCTCTTTGACCTATAACTCCCGAAGCAGATTTGAACTACCAAATGACCTATGTCACCTTAAAGGGCATAGATTTGGCTACAATTTTTCATCATTAGATTTTTGCTGAGTGGTTGTTGTTTCGAACAAAATTTTCGCAAAACACTTTTTGAAACCCTCAAATCGCCCACTCTTTGACCTATAACTACCGAACCAGATTTGTGGCACCAAATGACCTACATATATCACCTCAAAGGGCATGAAAGGGGCTACGATTTGCCATCATTAGATTTTCGGTGAGTGGTTGTTGTTTCAAAAAAATTTTTGAAAAAAACTTTTCGAAACCCTCAAATCGCTCCCTCCATGACCTATAACTCCCGAACCAGAGTTTTTAGCTCCAAATTTTTATATCACATTAAAGAGCATGAAAAGGGGTACGATTTGCTATCATTAGATTTTCGCTGAGTGGTTGTTGTTTAAAAAAAATTTTTGAAAAATACTTTCCGAAACCCTTAAATTGCTCTCTCTTAGACCTATAACTCCCGTACCAAAGTTTTTAACTCCAAATGACCTAAATCACCTTAAAGGGCATGGAAAGGGCTAGAATTTGGCATTATTAGATTTTCGCTGAGTGGTTGTTGCTTCGAACAAAATTTTCGAAAAACACTTTTTGAAACCCTCAAATCGCCCTCTCTTTGACCTATAACTCCCGAAGCAGATTTGAACTACCAAATGACCTACATATGTCACCTTAAAGGGCATAGATTTGGCTACAATTTTTCATCATTAGATTTTCGCTGAGTGGTTGTTGTTTCAAACAAAATTTTCGAAAAACACTTTTCGAAACCCTCAAATCGCCCTCTCTTTACCTATAACTCCTCAACCAGATTTGTACCAACAAATGACTTATATCACCTCAAAGGAAATGGAAGGGACTGCAATCATTAGATTTTCTCTAAGTGGTTGTTGTTACAAACAAAATTTTCGAAAAACACTTTTCAAACCCCTCAAATCGCTCTCTCTTTGACCTATAACTCCTGAACCAGAATTTTTACCTTAAAATTTCCTAGATCACCTTAAAGGGCATAAAAAGGGCTACAATTTGGCATCATTAGATTTTCTCTAAGTGAATGTTGTTACGAACAAATTTTTAAAAACACTTTTTGAAACCCTCAAATCGCACTCTCTTTGAAAAATATCTCCCGAACCAGAGTTTTTATCTCCCAATGACCTACATCACTTTAAAGAACATGGAAAGGGCTTTAGTTTGTCATCATTAGATTTTCGCTGAGTGGTTGTCGTTTCAAACAAAATTTTCGCAAAACACTTTTCGAAACCCTCAAATCGCCCACTCTTTGACCTATAACTACCGAACCAGATTTGTGGCACCAAATGACCTACATATATCACCTCAAAGGGCATGAAAGGGGCTACAATTTGTTATCATTAGATTTTCGCTGAGTGGTTGTTGTTTCAAACAAAATGTTCGTAAAACACTTTTCGAAACCCTCAAATCGCTCTCTCCATGACCTTTAACTCCCGAACTAGAGTTTTTAGCTCCAAATTTTTTATATCACCTTAAAGGGCATGGAAATGGCTACGATTTGCCATCATTAGATTTTCGGTGAGTGGTTGTTGTTTCAAAAAAAATTTTGAAAAAAACTTTTCGAAACCCTCAAATCGCTCCCTCCATGACCTATAACTCCCGAACCAGAGTTTTTAGCTCCAAATTTTTATATCACATTAAAGAGCATGAAAAGGGATACGATTTGCTATCATTAGATTTTCGCTGAGTGGTTGTTGTTTGAAAAAAAATTTTTGAAAAATACTTTCCGAAACCCTTAAATTGCTCTCTCTCTTAGACCTATAACTCCCGTACCAAAGTTTTTAACTCCAAATGACCTAAATCACCTAAAAGGGCATGGAAAGGGCTAGAATTTGGCATTATTAGATTTTCGCTGAGTGGTTGTTGCTTCGAACAAAATTTTCGAAAAACCTTTTCAAAACCCTCCAATTGCTCTCTCTTTGACCTATAGCTCCCGAACCAGAGATTTTACTTCCAAATGACCTATATCACCTTAAAAGGCATGAAAAGGGCTACAATTTGGCATCATTAGATGTTCGCTGAGTGGTTGTAGTTTCGAACAAAAATTTCGAAAAACACTTTTCGAAACCTTCAAGTTGCTCTCTCTTTGACCTATATCTCCCGAACCAGAGTTTTTAGCTCCAAATTTTCTATAACACGCTAAAGGGCATGGAAAGGGCTACAATTTGGCATCATTTGATTTTCGCTGAGAGGTTGTTGTTTTGAACAAAAATTTCGAAAAACACTTTTCGAAACACTCAAATTGCTCTCTCTTTGACCTATAACTCCCGAACCAGAGTTTTTACCTCCAAATCACCTATATCACTTTAATGGTCATGAAAAGGGCTACGATTTGCCATCATTAGATTTTCGCTGAGTGGTTGTAGTTTAAAAAAAAATTTTCGAAAAACACTTTTCGAAACCCTCAAATTGCTCTCTCTTTGACCTATAACTCCCGAACCAGAGTTTTGAGCTCCAAATTTTCTATATATATATATATTTTTTTTTTATTTGTTTTTTATTTTTATTTTATTTTTTTTTTTGTTTGCTGGGATCAAGTCGTGTTTTTTGTCAGCTCCAATAAATCACCTGTAAAGTCTGTACTCAAAGTGTAAATACCTGCATAAATCGTTAGATCGTGCGAAGCGGCTTATAAGTATCAAGTTGCGCTGTTGTTTTCCTCCACAAAAAAGTGATTTTATAAGTTAATTAAAATTTAATTTCTTTTATTATTTCACTGGAAGTTTGGTTGTTTGTGCTTGTTGCATAAAATTACTCAAAGCAAGACGAACTAAATAGATACATAATATAATAGCAAATATCTACAGCTGTTTCATTCTATCATAATACTGGCAATACTGCGCGACAGTTGAATTATCACTGCTTAATCACTGCAATACCCCTCGTTGTTAATTGTAAACTGCATTACCATTTATCACTACCCAGTGAGCAAAAGTAATTGCATCGGATTATTTATAAAAACTAAAAATTATATACATATATTTGATTGTTTCATCGTTAATTCCCAAGATGGCATGCTTAAAAAAGGGATGTACTTTAGAAGGATCGGATGATAGAATGATAATCTGTTGGTTATGTCACGGTTCATACCATTTTAAGTGCGTTGGTATATCTGGCTTAGTGGGCGAGTCAATAGCTAAAAACAAAAATGTTCATTGGCGTTGTAATAGTTGCCAGAAAGTCAGTGTTGAATTTTTTAAATTCTTCCAGAGCACTAAAAACAATTTCCTGCAAATCCAGAACAACCTTGGCCATTTAACTGAACAAATTAATGAATATGGAAAACTTTTTAGTGACTTTAAAACTTTAGATAGTTTACAATCACCATCCACAGTTCGCCGCAAAAGCCCCAGGTTGTTGAATAAAGATAACAATACGATTAATGACGGATCCAGTTTAACAAAAAATTCGCCTCCTAGAACAACTATGCAATGCCTCAGATAATGTTGGTAACATTATTCATGTCAACGATATAAATAATGCTCTGAGCTACTCATCAACGGCCGTGCCTCTAAATAATGCTTCAAAATCTCTAAGCCCCGCTCAATTAAGTAATTTTGATGTCTCAACTCCAGTCCCGTTAACCTCAATAGCGAGCTCGTCTACAGTTCTTAATCAAAATATAACTGATACGTCAACAGCCCCAAGGGAGTTGCGTACGATTCCTCCGAAAAAAACCATATTTGCTACACGTTTCGCATCGGATACAAAAGCTGAAGATATGAAATGGTATATTCAAAGGAAATTTGAAAATTGCTCACCACAGGATATTCTCGTTTTTAAAATAAACTCTAGAAATAGAGCATCATTCAAAATAATTGTGCCGGAGGTACTGTTTCAGCAAACTGTTAAACATAGAGTTTTGGCCTAAGAATGCTTTAGTACGTGAATTCATTTATAAAGATAATAATAATGCTCGCTTGCCTAATTTAGTGCATCCCAACCCAAAAAACTAATATCTATTTTATACCAAAATGTCAGATCCGAAACAGCTTTGGATATGACAACGATATTATAGCATTCACTGAAACCTGGCTTAATAGTAAAATTAATAATACCGAAATTATGTGTTCCAGATACCAAATTTTCAGAAAAGATAGAGAAAGTTGTCAAACAGCCAATAATATTATAAAAAAATCGGGTGGTGGGGTTTTAATTGCTGTCTCAACTATGTTTTCGTCGGAAGAAATTATACTGCATGATCTTTTGCACATTGAGTTTATATGCGTATTAGTCAAAATACATAAACAGCTTATGTATATTATTTGCTTGTATATTTCTCCTAACTCGCAATATTCTATCTATGAGGATTACCTAAAAGCTATAAATTTTATTGCAGATAAAGTAAATTCAAATGATATTATACTTGTGCTGGGAGATTTTAATATGCCAAATGTGTCCTGGAAATATGTGCCTGATTGTAATTATTTGTCACCTCTTCAATCTTCGGAATTATCGCAGTATTTCATTAACAGTTTACTGGAGTGCTGCCTTTTTCAAATCAACTGCATCACAAATACTTCTGATAAATTGTTAGACCTTGTATTTGTTAATGAACCGTCAGACTTTTCGATATCGCAGCATCCCCCGCTTTCAAATCCTGAGGATAGTTATCATCCTACGATTGAATTAACTTATATCTACCAACCTCATCGACGGTCAAATACATCTCAGCAAAATAAAATTTTTCGTTTTAAGTCAACAAATTACATTAAACTTCAACGTGAACTCTCTCAAATCGACTGGTTAAATGAATTATCTTATGGCAATGATTTAGACAAAAGTATCGAAAAATTTTACCAGATACTACACAAATGCTTCCTATCTTCAATACCTAGAGTACTACCTGCCCCCTGCCATGGTCCACCTTGGAACACTAAACAACTTTCAAGACTTACAAACCGCAAGAGTAAACTATTTAAAAAGTACAAGCAAAATGCATCTCAACTAAATTATTCCATGTACTCCTCAGCAAGATCTGCATATACCATTGCTAATCAACTGGCTTATAGTGCTTATTTAAACAGGATAAAAAATAACCTAACAAATGATCCCAAATCTTTTTATAAGTTTGTCAACTCGAAGAGGCGTGTGTCAGATTTCCCTTCTGTTATGAAGTTTAAAGATTATGAGTCGTCAGATGATAAAGTTATAAGTAATATGTTTGCTGAATTTTTTGCTTCAACCTATTCTTTGTCTACGTTTAGCAATATAGAGCAGTATTCTTACCATATCCCTGAATCAGTGAATTTTAATGTACCCCGTATTGAGCAGCAAACTGTTTTGACTTATATGAAAAATCTAAAACTTTCGTATGATCCCGGTCCTGATGGTATTCCTAGTAGTATTTTAAAATACTGTCCTGATTTACTAAGCACTCCATTGACCTATTTATTCAACAAATCACTCAAATTGAGTTACTTTCCTCCAATTTGGAAGAAATCGTTCCATTCAAATCTGGATTTAAAGCTGATATATCCAATTATAGAGGTATAGATAAACTGAACGCTATACCAAAGTTGTTTGAGCAACTTTTATGCGATACATTGTCTTATCAAGCAACGTCTATCCTTTCTTCTGCGCAGCATGGTTTCTGTAAAGGTCGATCAACTATTACGAATCTCTTAGAATTAACAACCTTAGTTAACGATGGATTTGTCACTGGCAAACAAACAGATGTCATCTATTTTGATTTTAGTAAGGCCTTTGATAAGGTGAATCACAACTTACTCATTCATAAGCTTGATCGAATTGGATTTGGAACGTCTCTAATAAAATGGATTGAATCTCATTTGAAGAACAGAATGCAGTGTGTCAAGTTCCGCAATATGCTTTCTACTGATATAAATGTTATATCAGGTGTGCCTCAGGGTAGTCATCTCGGCCCACTTTTATTTACTTTATTTATTAATGATGTTCCATCCGTTGTTGAAAACTCAAATATACTAATGTATGCAGATGACGTAAAGTTATTCTTATCGCTTGATTCCATTGATCAACAGTTGCGTCTCCAAGCTGACATTGTACACTTAACCGCTTGGTGCGCTAATAATTTAATGGACCTAAATGTGAAAAAGTGCAAATATATGATTTTCTCAAGATCAACACCAATCAATGGACTCTATAAAATGAATAATGCTGTTCTTGACCTAGTGGATTCATTTAATGACTTGGGAGTTATTTCGAGGTGCCTCTGTGGCTGATGGATAGCAATGCTACCTGTCAGTCCAATGGTCGTGGGTTCGATTCCCGCCGGAGACTCTGGGTGTTTTCCGCAGACAAGCATATAGCTTTGCGGGCTGTGTTTGTTTTAAAAAAAAAAAAAAAAAAAGATAAAAAATTGGACTTCAGGTGCCATATAACCTCGACTATTAACAAAGCTACTGGTGTTCTGGGTTTTATTAAACGCTGGGCTAAGGAGTTCTCTGACCCTTATACAACCAAGATGTTATTTACTACTTTAGTTCGCCCAATACTTGAATACGGATCTGTTGTATGGGACCCACAATATCTTTCACATTCAAATAAAATAGAGTCAGTACAAGTGCAATTCTTATTATTTTGTCTTCGTGGTCTTCCTTGGAACTCTAATATAAGATTACTATCTTACGAGAGACGCCTAGGACTTATTAAGCTTCCAACCTTAAGGAGCCGTCGACAAATGCTAAATGTTACCTTTCTGCTGAAATTAATAAACTGCAGCATCACATCTCAATTTCTCCTGAGAAAAATAAACTTGAATATACCCAATCGTCCAACAAGGTATTATAGCTTCTTGAGAATTAAGTTTTACACTACAAACTATAGTAACTTCGATCCCTTTCGGAGAATCTGCAGTGATTTTAATAGTCTTTACCCTTGTATCGATTTCAACAAAAGTATTAATGTCGTAAAAAATGATATAATTTTACATCTTAACTCATTACAAAATTGATTATAAATAAATGTTTAATTTGTTAAATCGACATTTGTTAAAGCCATATTTTTTGTTTTTGCTGTAATTTGTCTTGTTGCTATTAAAACAAAGCTTTATAGATTCCATTTATATATGTATGTAATTATCATTTCTGAAACATTGTTATATTTTAATTGTATCAGTCTGTAAGGATTAATCCATAGACTAAATAAATAAATAAAAAAATAAACACCTTAAAGGGCACGGAAAGGGCTACAATTTAGCATCATTAGATTTTCGCTGAGAGATTGTTGTGTCGAACAAACATTTCGAACAACACTTTTCGAAACCCACAAATTGCTCTCTCTTTGACCTATAACTCAAGAACCAAAGTTTTTACTTCCAAATGACCTATATCACCTTAAAGGGCATGAAAAGGGGCTACGATTTGCCATAATTAGATTTTTGCTGAGTGGTTGTTGTTTCAAACAAAATTTTCGAAAAAACACTTTTCGAAACTCTCAAATTGCTCTCTCTTTGACCTATAACTCCCGAACCAGAGTTTTTAGCTCCAAATTTTCTATAACACCTTAAAGGGCAAGGAAAGGGCTTCAAGTTGGCATCATTATATTTTCGCATGAAAAGGGTACGATTTGCCATCATTAGATTTTCGCTGAGTGGTTGTTGTTTCGAACAAAATTTCTTAAAAACATTTTTCGAAACCCACAAATTGCTCTCTCTTTGACCTATAACTCCCGAACCAGAGTTTTTACTTCCAAATGAACTATATCACCTTAACCCTACGATTCATAACCGGGTACCCGTGTACCTTTTTTTACTTTAAAGTGCTGCTGTGCCTATAATTTTTGAGATATGGACATAAAACTCCGAATCATGAGAGATTTTGGCTAAACTAAGATTTAATTACGAAAAAATTCAAAATATTTTCAATATTTTCTTTAAAAAATGATTTTAAATATTATAAACACACAACCGGGTCCGCGGGTACCCTAATGCAATTCCTATGTAAATGCCTAACATGTAAATGAAAAAACGTTTTTTTGTGTTGTTTTTATTGGAAATAAATGTCTTTTTTATTTATTTTATCATATTTTATATATATTATATTATAATTCATCCGAATCACTATCGTTGTTATTGTGGCAATTGTAGCATTTAGTAATTGTTATGACGTGCTCATCGCATATCGGCGTGCTACATATGCTGCAATTTTTTCTAGTTTTTCTTCTGCGCTTATTTGGAAGAAGGTTGCACATGTAGCACACGCCCGTATGTACTTTTCTGCCCCTTTGTCGTGCTGACGGAGATGTTGACGGACCTGCAGCTCAAAGCACACTCTCCAACGGCCTTCCAATGATGCTTTCAATTGCATTTTTTGTTGAAAATTGGCGCACGCTTTGCACATTTGAAATTCTATTTTCTATAACAGGAATGCACAGGTTTTCTGCCACTTGACGCAGGAAATTCTTCCTGCGCGTCGTGGTGTATCGTGCAGTTGGATTATTTCCATAATATATGATGTGTGATGCAAATGCGCTCACATCAATGATGTTATAGAAAAATGCCATCGGCCATCTTCTTGTTTGTCGCTGGGTCGTGTATTCTTGGAGCGTTTGGTCCATTACGTCCACCCCACCTTTTGTTTGGTTATAAAAATTTATAATTTCTGGTTTCCCATTCTCGTCAATTTGTGCATCATCATGCATACTAGAAAGAAGGATGACCGAGTTGGACTTCCGCTGCTTATATGAGAGCAGTGTTACGTTGTCGTAGAAGCCAAATAAACTTGAACCAACGTCTCTTTTTTTGTCTTCTTTCATTTCCGCAGGGATGTACCCACAATGCTGAGCTTTTCTACTTTTAGTTGCCTAGCCAACGGCAGCGTCGTAAAAAAATTATCCATTGTTATATTTCGTCCGCTACCGTAGTATGGCCCAACTAAATCTCTCACCACTCTTTCGCCAACACCAACTTAACGACCAGTTTCTTGTTTGCCAGTATATATTTGGCCATGAAGTGGATATGAGTTTTTGGCATCGCAAATCCACCATACTTTTATGCCATATTTTGCTGGCTTCGAGGGTATATATTGGGTGAATTTGGTTCTACCACGGTATGGATATAATTGTTCATCAATGGTCAAATATTCTGATGGCACATAATATCTGGCAAGATTTGCATTGAACATTATCCAAATATCGCGAATTGGCGCCGCTTTGTCTTGACGCTGCCGCTCTACCCGTGTTCTGGGGTCGTCAAACCGCATAAAACGCAGCAAATCGAAAAACCTGTTTATTCCCATGGTGGCGCGGAATATTGGGTGAGCCTGTGACGTCCACAAATCTCTTGCGTTTTCGTCATTAGAATGATTTGTGCCAGCCATCAAAATAATTCCAATGAACGCATAAATTTCGTTGATTGTCGTGTCTTTCCACTTCAACTGACGTCTATTGGGATTCGCTTCATTGTACGCATTATATGTGGCATGCGCTTTTCTATTTGTGTGGCGCACTATTATATCCACCATTTCCACTGTGAGGTATGATTTGAAGCACTGCAAAGGCGTCATATTTTCAGTAATCCGCGCTGGACCACAGCGGTCTCTGAATATATTGTGGCTTCTCACTTGTTGGCAACTACGTGGTGTTCGCTGCCATTGTGTGCCGTCACGTGCAGTCATGTAGTCTGCTAGGTTTGTTGTTGGTGCATCTTCTTGCATATCATCATCTTCACTTTCATCATCAAAGAAAATTTCCTCTGGTGCGTCAATAGCAGCTGCAATTTCGTTTGCGTTGTCAACATTAAAATCTTCATTCTCTGATTCCGAAACTTCGCCAGTATAGGCCACATTTCCTTCATTTTGGTCTTCCACAGAGTCCACTTTAAGGTCCTCAACTTGAGTCGCTTCCTCAAATAAACTTTGAATATATGTGCTTCTTGCTTCATCACTCAAATTCCAGTATTCCCTTGTAGACAAATATCGGTCGTTGCGGCTCATTTTTCACCAACTTCACTGTTCAAATATTCAACACAGACTGGCGAAGCAAATGAAATATTTCAATTTTACGACACAAATGAACATCTGCTATCTAATTCAAAAGCAATTAAGCAAGTAGGTACCGAAAATAAGCAAAATAAGCAAATAAGCAACCCTTACATAAAACCAGTTTCTGCATACTTGTGTCGCTTTAGGTACTTATATACGAACAGAAACCAGTTTTTTTTTTTCAAATATCAAATTTGTACAGTTGAGAACGCAAAATATAATCAACAACAAAAATATTTACAGGAAAATATTATTTTATTTCAATAAACGCAAAACAACCTACTTCGGGTACCCGGGAACCTGGTTATGAAATTAAAGGAGTTTTGCTGCTTATGAATCGTACGGTTAAAGGGCAGGAAAAGGGCTACGATTTGCCATCATTAGATTTACGCTGAGTGATTGTTGTTTCAAACAAAATTTTCGAAAAACACTTTCCGAAACCCTCAAATCGCTCTCTCCATGACCTATAACTCTCGAAAAAGACTTTTTACCTCCAAATCACCTGTATCACCTTAAAGGGCATGTAAAGGGCTACGATTTGCCATCATTTTATTTTTGCTGAGTTGTTGTTGCTTTGAACAAAATTTTCGAAAAACACTTTTCGAAACCCTCAAATTGCTCTCTCTTTGACCTATAACTCCCGAACCAGAGTTTTTACCTCCAAATCACCTATATCAGCTTAAAGGGCATGAAAAGAGTACGATTTGCCATCATTAGATTTTCGCTGAGTGGTTGTTGTTTCAAACAAAATTTTTGAAAAACACTTTTCGAAACCCACAAATTGCTCTCTCTTTGACCTATAACTCCCGAACCAGAGTTTTTACTTCCAAATGAACTATATCACCTTAAAGGGCATGAAAAGGGCTACAATTTGGCATCATTATAATTTCGCTGAGTGGTTGTTGTTTCGGACAAAAATTTCGAAAAACACTTTTCGAAACACTCAAATTGCTCCCTCTTTGACCTAAAACTCCCGAACCAGAGCTTTTACTTCCAATTGACCTATATCACCTTAAAGGGAATGAAAAGGGCTACGATTTGCCATCATTAGATTTTCGCTGAGTGGTTGTTGTTCCAAAAAAAATTTTCGAAAAACACTTTTCGAAACCCTCAAATCGCTCTCTCCACGACCTATAACTCTCGAACCAGAGTTTTTACTTCCAAATCACCTATATCTCCATAAAGGGCATGAAAAGGGCTACGATTTACCATCACTAGATTTTCGCTGAGAGGTTGTTGTTTCAAACCAAGTTTTCGAAAAACACTTTTCGAAACCCTCAAATCGCTCTCTTCATGACCTATAACTCTCGAACCAGAGTTTTTACCTCCAAATCACCTATAACACCTTAAAGGACATGAAAAGGGCTACGATTTGCCATCATTAGATTTTCGCTGAGTGGTTGTTGTTTCAAACAAAATTTTCGAAAAACACTTTCCGAAACCCTCAAATCGCTCTCTCCATGACCTATAACTCTCGAACCAGAGTTTTTACCTCCAAATCACCTAAATCAGCTTAAAGGGCATGAAAAGGGTACGATTTGGCATCATTATATTTTTGCTGAATTGTTGTTGTTTCAAACAAAATTTTCGAAAAGCACTTTTCGAAACCCAATAATTGCTCTCTCTTTGACCTATAACTCCCGAACCAGAGTTTTTACTTCCAAATGACCTATATCACCTTAAAGGGCATGAAAAGGGCTACGATTTGCCATCATTAGATTTTCGCTGAGTGGTTGTTGTTTCAGACGAAAATATCGAAAAACACTTTTCGAAACACTCAAATTGCTCTCTCTTTGACCTATAACTCCCGAACCAGAGTTTTTACTTTCAATTTACCTATATCACCTTAAAAAGCATGATAAGGGCTACGATTTGTCATCATTAGATTTTCGCTGAGTGGTTGTTGTTTCAAACAAAAATTACGAAAAACACTTTTCGAAACCTCAAATTGCTCTCTCTTTGACCTATAACTCCCGAATCAGAGTTTTTACCTCTAAAACACCTATATCACATTAAAGGGCATGAAAAGGTCTTCAAGTTGGCATCATTATATTTGCGCTGAGTTGTTGTTGCTTCAAACAAAATTTCTGAAAAACACTTTTCGAAACCCTCAAATCGCTCTCTCCATGACCTATAACTCCCGAAACGGAGTTTTTAGCTCCAAATTTTCTATAACACCTTAAAGAGCATGGAAAGGGCTACAATTTAGCATCATTAGATTTTCGCTGAGTAGTTGTTGTTTCAAAAAAACAATGTTTGAAAAACAGTTTTCGAAACCCTCAAATTGCTCTCTCTTTGACCTATAACTCCCGAACCAGAGTTTTTACTTCCAAATGACCTATATCACCTTAAAGGGCATGAAAAGGTCTTCAAGTTGGCATCATTATATTTGCGCTGAGTTGTTGTTGCTTCGAACAAAATTTCTGAAAAACACTTTTCGAAACCCTCAAATCGCTCTCTCCATGACTTATAACTCTCGAACCAGAGTTTTTACCTCCAAATTTTCTATAACACCTTAAAGAGCATGGAAAGGGCTACAATTTGGCATCATTAGATTTTCGCTGAGTGGTTATTGATTCGAACAAAAATTACGAAAAAAACTTTTCGAAACCTCAAATTGCTCTCTCTTTGACCTATAACTCCCGAATCAGAGTTTTTACCTCTAAAACACCTATATCACATTAAAGGGCATGAAAAGGTCTTCAAGTTGGCATCATTATATTTGCGCTGAGTTGTTGCTTCGAACAAAATTTCTGAAAAACACTTTTCGAAACCCTCAAATCGCTCTCTCCATGACCTATAACTCCCGAAACGGAGTTTTTAGCTCCAAATTTTCTATAACACCTTAAAGAGCATGGAAAGGGCTACAATTTAGCATCATTTGATTTTCGCTGAGTGGTTGTTGTTTCAAAAAAACAATGTTTGAAAAACAGTTTTCGAAACCCTCAAATTGCTCTCTCTTTGACCTATAACTCCCGAACCAGAGTTTATACTTCCAATTGACCTATATCACCTTAAAGGGCATCATAAGGGCTACGATTTGCCATCATTAGATTTTTGCTGAGTGGTTGTTGTTTCAAAAATAATTTTCGAAAAACACTATTCGAAACCCTCAAATCGCTCTCTCCATGACCTATATGCCTCGAACCAGAGTTTTTATCTCCAATTCACCTATACCACCTTAAAGGGCATGAAAAGGGCTACAATTTTGCATCATTATATTTTCGCTGAGTGGTTGTTGTTTCGGACAAAAATTTTTAAAAAAAATTTTCGAAATACTCAAATTGCTCTCTCTTGGACCTATAACTCCCGAACCAGAGTTTTTACTTTCAATTGACCTATATCACCTTAAAGGGCATGATAAGGGCTACGATTTGCCGTCTTGAATTTTCGCTGAGTGGTTGTTGTTTCAAACAAAATTTTCGAAAAACACTTTCCGAAACCCTCAAATCGCTCTCTCCATGACCTATAACTCTCGAACCAGAGTTTTTACCTCCAAATCACCTAAATCAGCTTAAAGGGCATGAAAAGGGTACGATTTGGCATCATTATATTTTTGCTGAATTGTTGTTGTTTCAAACAAAATTTTCGAAAAGCAATTTTCGAAACCCAATAATTGCTCTCTCTTTGACCTATAACTCCCGAACCAGAGTTTTTACTTCCAAATGACCTATATCACCTTAAAGGGCATGAAAAGGGCTACGATTTGCCATCATTAGATTTTCGCTGAGTGGTTGTTGTTTCAAACAAAATTTTCGAAAAACACTTGTCGAAACCCTCAAATCGCTCTCTCCATGACCTATAACTCTCGAACCAGAATTTTTATTTCCAAATAACCTATATCACCTTAAAGGGGTTGAAAAGGGCTATCATTTGACATCATTGAATTTTCGCTGAGTGGTTGTTGTTTCAAACAAAATTTTTGAAAAACACTTTTCGAAACCCTCAAATCGCTCTCTCCATGACCTATAACTCTCGAACCAGAGTTTTTACCTCCAAATCACCTAAATCAGCTTAAAGGGCATGAAAAGGGTACGATGTGGCATCATTATATTTTCGCTGAGTGGTTGTTGTTTCGGACAAACATTTTTAAAAACACTTTTCGAAACACTCAAATTGCTCTCTCTTTGAGCTATAACTCCCGAATCAGAGCTTTTACCTCTAAAACACCTATATCACATTAAAGGGCATGAAAAGGTCTTCAAGTTGGCATCATTATATTTGCGCTGAGTTGTTGTTGCTTCGAACAAAATTTCTGAAAAACACTTTTCGAAACCCTCAAATCGCTCTCTCAATGACCTATAACTCCCGAACCGGAGTTTTTAGCTCCAAATCACCTATAACACCTTAAAGGACATGAAAAGGGCTACGATTTGCCATCATTAGATTTTCGCTGAGTGGTTGTTGTTTCAAACAAAATTTTCGAAAAACACTTTCCGAAACCCTCAAATCGCTCTCTCCATGACCTATAACTCTCGAACCAGAGTTTTTACCTCCAAATCACCTAAATCAGCTTAAAGGGCATGAAAAGGGTACTATTTGGCATCATAATATTTTTGCTGAATTGTTGTTGTTTCAAACAAAATTTTCGAAAAGCACTTTTCGAAACCCAATAATTGCTCTCTCTTTGACCTATAACTCTCGAACCAGAGTTTTTATTTCCAAATAACCTATATCACCTTAAAGGGGATGAAAAGGGCTATCATTTGATATCATTATATTTTCACTGAGTGGTTGTTGTTTCAGACGAAAATTTCGAAAAACACTTTTCGAAACACTCAAATTGCTCTCTCTTTGACCTATAACTCCCGAACCAGAGTTTTTACTTCCAATTGACCTGTATCAGTTTAAAGGGCATCATAAGGGCTACGATTTGCCATCATTAGATTTTCGCTGAGTGGTTGTTGTTTCAAACAAAATTTTCGAAAAACACTTTCCGAAACCCTCAAATCGCTCTCTCCATGACCTATAAGCCTCGAACCAGAGTTTTTACCTCCAAATCACCTAAATCAGCTTAAAGGGCATGAAAAGGGTACGATTTGGCATCATTATTTTTTTGCTGAATTGTTGTTGTTTCAAACAAAATTTTCGAAAAGCACTTTTCGAAACCCAATAATTGCTCTCTCTTTGACCTATAACTCCCGAACCAGAGTTTTTACTTCCAAATGACCTATATCACCTTAAAGGGCATGAAAAGGGCTACGATTTGCCATCATTAGATTTTCGCCGAGTGGTTGTTGTTTCACACAAAATTTTCGAAAAACACTTTCCAAAACCTTCAAATCGCTCTCTCCATGACCTATAACTCTCGAACCAGTGTTTTTACCTCCAAATCACCTAAATCAGCTTAAAGGGCATGAAAAGGGTACGATTTGGCATCATTATATTTTTGCTGAATTGTTGTTGTTTCAAACAAAATTTTCGAAAAGCACTTTTCGAAACCCAATAATTGCTCTCTCTTTGACCTATAACTCGCGAACCAGAGTTTATACTTCCAATTGACCTATATCACCTTAAAGGGCATGGTAAGGGCTACGATTTGCCATCATTAGATTTTCGCTGAGTGGTTGTTGTTTCACACAAAATTTTTGAAAAACACTTTTCGAAACCCTTAAATCGCTCTCTCCATGACCTATAACTCTCGAACCAGAATTTTTATTTCCAAATAACCTATATCACATTAAAGGGGATGAAAAGGGCTATCATTTGACATCATTATACTTTCGCTAAGTGGTTGTTGTTTCGGACAAAAATTTCGAAAAACACTTTTCGAAACACTCAAATTGCTCTCTCTTTGACCTATAACTTCCGAACCAGAGTTTTTACTTTCAATTGACCTATATCACCTTAAAAAGCATGATAAGGGCTACGATTTGTCATCATTAGATTTTCGCTGAGTGGTTGTTGTTTCAAACAAAATTTTTGAAAAACATTTTTCGAAACCCTCAAATCGCTCTCTCCATGTGCCTATAACTCTCGAACCAGAGTTTTTACCTCCAAATCACCTATATCACCTTAAAGGGTATGAAAAGGGCTACGATTTGCCATCATTAGATTTTCGCCGAGTGGTTGTTGTTTCAAACAAAATTTTCGAAAAACAGTTTTCGAATGCTCAAATTGCTCTCTCTTTGACCTATAACTCCCGAATCAGAGTTTTTACCTCTAAAACACCTATATCACATTAAAGGGCATGAAAAGGTCTTCAAGTTGGCGTCATTAGATTTTCGCTGAGTGGTTGTTGTTTCAAACAAAATTTTTGAAAAACATTTTTCGAAACCCTCAAATTGCTCTCTCCATGACCTATAACTCACGAACCGGAGTTTTTAGCTCCAAATCACCTATAACACCTTAAAGGACATGAAAAGGGCTACGATTTGCCATCACTAGATTTTCGCTGAGTGGTTGTTGCTTCGAACGAAATTTCTGAAAAACACTTTTCGAAACCCTCAAATCGCTCTCTCCATGACCTATAACTCCCGAACCGGAGTTTTTAGCTCCAAATTTTCTATAACACTTTAAAGAGCATGGAAAGGGCTACAATTTGGCATCATTAGATTTTCGCTGAATGGTTGCTGTTTCAAAAAAAAAAATTTTTGAAAAACAGTTTTCGAAACCCTCAAATTGCTCTCTCTTTGACCTATAACTCTCGAACCAGAGTTTTTACTTCCAAATCACCTATATCACCATAAAGGGCATGAAAAGGGCTACGATTTACCATCATTAGATTTTCGCTGAGTGGTTGTTGTTTCACACAAAATTTTTGAAAAACACTTTTCGAAACCCTTAAATCGCTCTCTCCATGACCTATAACTCTCGAACCAGAATTTTTATTTCCAAATAACCTATATCACATTAAAGGGGATGAAAAGGGCTATCATTTGACATCATTATACTTTCGCTAAGTGGTTGTTGTTTCGGACAAAAATTTCGAAAAACACTTTTCGAAACACTCAAATTGCTCTCTCTTTGACCTATAACTTCCGAACCAGAGTTTTTACTTTCAATTGACCTATATCACCTTAAAAAGCATGATAAGGGCTACGATTTGTCATCATTAGATTTTCGCTGAGTGGTTGTTGTTTCAAACAAAATTTTTGAAAAACATTTTTCGAAACCCTCAAATCGCTCTCTCCATGTGCCTATAACTCTCGAACCAGAGTTTTTACCTCCAAATCACCTATATCACCTTAAAGGGTATGAAAAGGGCTACGATTTGCCATCATTAGATTTTCGCCGAGTGGTTGTTGTTTCAAACAAAATTTTCGAAAAACAGTTTTCGAATGCTCAAATTGCTCTCTCTTTGACCTATAACTCCCGAATCAGAGTTTTTACCTCTAAAACACCTATATCACATTAAAGGGCATGAAAAGGTCTTCAAGTTGGCGTCATTAGATTTTCGCTGAGTGGTTGTTGTTTCAAACAAAATTTTTGAAAAACATTTTTCGAAACCCTCAAATTGCTCTCTCCATGACCTATAACTCCCGAACCGGAGTTTTTAGCTCCAAATCACCTATAACACCTTAAAGGACATGAAAAGGGCTACGATTTGCCATCACTAGATTTTCGCTGAGTGGTTGTTGCTTCGAACGAAATTTCTGAAAAACACTTTTCGAAACCCTCAAATCGCTCTCTCCATGACCTATAACTCCCGAACCGGAGTTTTTAGCTCCAAATTTTCTATAACACTTTAAAGAGCATGGAAAGGGCTACAATTTGGCATCATTAGATTTTCGCTGAATGGTTGCTGTTTCAAAAAAAAAAATTTTTGAAAAACAGTTTTCGAAACCCTCAAATTGCTCTCTCTTTGACCTATAACTCTCGAACCAGAGTTTTTACTTCCAAATCACCTATATCACCATAAAGGGCATGAAAAGGGCTACGATTTACCATCATTAGATTTTCGCTGAGTGGTTGTTGTTTCAAACAAAATTTTCGAAAAACACTTTTCGAAACCCTCAAATCGCTCTCTCCATGACCTATAACTCTCGAACCAGAGTTTTTATTTCCAAATAACCTATATCACCTTAAAGGGGATGAAAAGGGCTATCATTTGAGATCATTATATTTTCGCTGAGTGATTGTTGTTTCAGACGAAAATTTCGAAAAACACTTTTCGAAACACTCAAATTGCTCTCTCTTTGACCTATAACTCCCGAACCAGAGTTTTTACTTCCAATTGACCTGTATCAGTTTAAAGGGCATCATAAGGGCAACGATTTGCCATCATTAGATTTTCGCTGAGTGGTTGTTATTTCAAACAAAATTTTCGAAAAACACTTTCCGAAACCCTCAAATCGCTCTCTCCATGACCTATAAGCCTCGAACCAGAGTTTTTACCTCCAAATCACCTAAATCAGCTTAAAGGGCTTGAAAAGGGTACGATTTGGCATCATTATATTTTTGCTGAATTGAAAAGCACTTTTCGAAACCCAATAATTGCTCTCTCTTTGACCTATAACTCCCGAACCAGAGTTTTTACTTCCAAATGACCTATATCACCTTAAAGGGCATGAAAAGGGCTACGATTTGCCATCATTAGATTTTCGCTGAGTGGTTGTTGTTTCAAACAAAATTTTTGAAAAACACTTTTCGAAACCCTTAAATCGCTCTCTCCATGACCTATAACTCTCGAACCAGAATTTTTATTTCCAAATAACCTATATCACATTAAAGGGTATGAAAAGGGCTATCATTTGACATCATTATACTTTCGCTGAGTGGTTGTTGTTTCGGACAAAAATTTCGAAAAACACTTTTCGAAACACTCAAATTGCTCTCTCTTTGACCTATAACTTCCGAACCAGAGATTTTACTTTCAATTGACCTATATCACCTTAAAAAGCATGATAAGGGCTACGATTTGTCATCATTAGATTTTCGCTGAGTGGTTGTTGTTTCAAACAAAATTTTTGAAAAACACTTTTCGAAACCCTCAAATCGCTCTCTCCATGACCTATAACTCTCGAACCAGAGTTTTTACCTCCAAATCACCTATATCACCTTTAATGGTATGAAAAGGGCTACGATTTGCCATCATTAGATTTTCGCCGAGTGGTTGTTGTTTCAAACAAAATTTTCGAAAAACAGTTTTCGAATGCTCAAATTGCTCTCTCTTTGACCTATAACTCCCGAACCAGAGTTTTTAGCTCCAAATTTTCTATAACACCTTAAAGAGCATGGAAAGGGCTACAATTTGGCATCATTAGATTTTCGCTGAGTGGTTATTGATTCGAACAAAAATTACGAAAAACACTTTTCGAAACCTCAAATTGCTCTCTCTTTGACCTATAACTCCCGAATCAGAGTTTTTACCTCTAAAACACCTATATCACATTAAAAGGCATGAAAAGGTCTTCAAGTTGGCATCATTATATTTGCGCTGAGTTGTTGTTGCTTCGAACAAAATTTCTGAAAAACACTTTTCGAAACCATCAAATCGCTCTCTCCATGACCTATAACTCCCGAACCGGAGTTTTTAGCTAAAAATTTTCTATAACACCTTAAAGAGCATGGAAAGGGCTACAATTTGGCATCAATAGATTTTTGCTGAGTGGTTGTTGTTTCAAAAAAAAAAATTTTGAAAAACAGTTTTCGAAACCCTCAAATTGCTCTCTCTTTGACCTATAACTCTCGAACCAGAGTTTTTACTTCCAAATCACCTATATCACCATAAAGGGCATGAAAAGGGCTACGATTTGCCATCATTAGATTTTCGCTGAGTGGTTGTTGTTTCAAACAAAATTTTCGAAAAACACTTTTCGAAACCCTCAAATCGCTCTCTCCATGACCTATAACTCTCGAACCAGAGTTTGTACCTCCAAATCACCTATATCACCTTAAAGGGTATGAAAAGGCCTACGATTTGCCATCATTAGATTTTCGCCGAGTGGTTGTTGTTTCACGCAAAATTTTCGAAAAACACTTTCCAAAACCCTCAAATCGCTCTCTCCATGACCTATAACTCTCGAACCAGAGTTTTTACCTCCAAATCACCTAAATCAGCTTAAAGGGCATGAAAAGGGTACGATTTGGCATCATTATATTTTTGCTGAATTGTTGTTGTTTCAAACAAAATTTTCGAAAAGCACTTTTCGAAACCCAATAATTGCTCTCTCTTTGACCTATAACTCCCGAACCAGAGTTTATACTTTTAATTGACCTATATCACCTTAAAGGGCATCATAAGGGCTACGATTTGCCATCATTAGAATTTTGCTGAGTGGTTGTTGTTTCACACAAAATTTTCGAAAAACACTTTCCAAAACCTTCAAATCGCTCTCTCCATGACCTATATGTCTCGAACTAGAGTTTTTATCTCCAATTCACCTATATCACCTTAAAGGGCATGAAAAGGTCTACAATTTTGCATCATTATATTTTCGCTGAGTGGTTGTTGTTTCGGACAAAAATTTTTAAAAACAATTTTCGAAACCCAATAATTGTTCTCTCTTTGACCTATAACTCCCGAACCAGAGTTTTTACCTCTAAAACACCTATATCACATTAAAGGGCATGAAAAGGTCTTCAAGTTGGCATCATTATGTTTGCGCTGAGTTGTTGTTGCTTCGAACAAAATTTCTGAAAAACACTTTTCGAAACCCTCAAATCGCTCTCTACATGACCTATAACTCCCGAACCGGAGTTTTTAACTCCAAATTTTCTATAACACCTTAAAGAGCATGGAAAGGGCTACAATTTGGCATCATTAGATTTTTGCTGAGTGGTTGTTGTTTCAAAAAAAAAATTTTTTGAAAAACAGTTTTCGAAACCCTCATATTGCTCTCTCTTTGACCTATAACTCTCAAACCAGAGTTTTTACTTCCAAATCACCTATATCACCATAAAGGGCATGAAAAGGGCTACGATTTGCCATCATTAGATTTTCGCTGAGTGGTTGTTGTTTCACACAAAATTTTCGAAAAACACTTTTCGAAACCCTCAAATCGCTCTCTCCATGACCTATAACTCTCGAACCAGAATTTTTACTTCCAAATCACCTATATCACCTTAAAGGGCAGGAAAAGGGCTACGATTTGCCATCATTAGATTTACGCTGAGTGCATGTTGCTTCGAACAAAATTTCTTAAAAACACTTTTCGAAACCCTCAAATCGCTTTCTCTTTGTCCTATAACTCCCTCAAATCGCTCTCTACATGACCTATAACTCCCGAACCGGAGTTTTTAACTCCAAATTTTCTATAACACCTTAAAGAGCATGGAAAGGGCTACAATTTGGCATCATTAGAGTTTTGCTGAGTGGTTGTTGTTTCAAAAAAAAAATTTTTTGAAAAACAGTTTTCGAAACCCTCATATTGCTCTCTCTTTGACCTATAACTCTCAAACCAGAGTTTTTACTTCCAAATCACCTATATCACCATAAAGGGCATGAAAAGGGCTACGATTTGCCATCATTAGATTTTCGCTGAGTGGTTGTTGTTTCACACAAAATTTTCGAAAAACACTTTTCGAAACCCTCAAATCGCTCTCTCCATGACCTATAACTCTCGAACCAGAATTTTTACTTCCAAATCACCTATATCACCTTAAAGGGCAGGAAAAGGGCTACGATTTGCCATCATTAGATTTACGCTGAGTGCATGTTGCTTCGAACAAAATTTCTTAAAAACACTTTTCGAAACCCTCAAATCGCTTTCTCTTTGTCCTATAACTCCCGAAAAAGAATTTTTACTTCAAAATGACCTATATCACGTTAAAGGGCAGGAAAAGGGCTACGATTTGCCATCATTAGATTTTCGCTGAGTGGTTGTTGTTTCACACAAAATTTTCGAAAAACACTTTCCAAAACCCTCAAATCGCTCTCTTTATGACCTATAACTCTCGAACCAGAGTTTTTACCTCCAAATCACCTAAATCAGCTTAAAGGGCATGAAAAGGGTACGATTTGGCATCATTATATTTTTGCTGAATTGTTGTTGTTTCAAACAAAATTTTCGAAAAGCACTTTTCGAAACCCAATAATTGCTCTCTCTTTGACCTATAACTCCCGAACCAGAGTTTATACTTTTAATTGACCTATATCACCTTAAAGAGCATCATAAGGGCTACGATTTGCCATCATTAGATTTTTGCTGAGTGGTTGTTGTTTCAAAAAAAATTTTCGAAAAACACTATTCGAAACCCTCAAATCGCTCTCTCCATGACCTATATGTCTCGAACTAGAGTTTTTATCTCCAATTCACCTATATCACCTTAAAGGGCATGAAAAGGGCTACAATTTTGCATCATTATATTTTCGCTGAGTGGTTGTTGTTTCAAAAAAAAAATTTTTTGAAAAACAGTTTTCGAAACCCTCATATTGCTCTCTCTTTGACCTATAACTCTCGAACCAGAGTTTTTACTTCCAAATCACCTATATCACCATAAAGGGCATGAAAAGGGCTACGATTTGCCATCATTAGATTTTCGCTGAGTAGTTGTTGTTTCAAACAAAATTTTCGAAAAACACTTTTCGAAACCCTCAAATCGCTCTCTCCATGACCTATAACTCTCGAACCAGAGTTTTTACCTCCAAAACACCTATAACACCTTAAAGGGTATGAAAAGGGCTACGATTTGCCATCATTAGATTTTCGCCGAGTGGTTGTTGTTTCACACAAAATTTTCGAAAAACACTTTCCAAAACCTTCAAATCGCTCTCTCCATGACCTATAACTCTCGAACCAGAGTTTTTACCTCCAAATCACCTAAATCAGCTTAAAGGGCATGAAAAGGGTACGATTTGGCATCATTATATTTTTGCTGAATTGTTGTTGTTTCAAAAAAAAAATTTGCGAAAAGCACTTTTCGAAACCCAATAATTGCTCTCTCTTTGACCTATAACTCGCGAACCAGAGTTTATACTTCCAATTGAGCTATATCACCTTAAAGGGCATGATAAGGGCTACGATTTGCCATCATTAGATTTTCGCTGAGTGGTTGTTGTTTAAAAAAAAATTTCGAAAAACACTTTTCGAAACCCTCAAATCGCTTTCTCCATGACCCATAACTCTCGAACCAGAATTTTTACTTCCAAATCACCTATATCACCTTAAAGGGCAGGAAAAGGGCTACGATTTGCCATCATTAGATTTACGCTGAGTGATTGTTGTTTCAAACTAAATTTTCGAAAAACACTTTCCGAAACCCTCAAATCGCTCTCTCCATGACCTATAACTCTCGAAAAAGACTTTTCACCTCCAAATCACCTGTATCACCTTAAAGGGCATGTAAAGGGCTACGATTTGCCATCATTTTATTTTTGCTGAGTTGTTGTTGCTTTGAACAAAATTTTCGAAAAACACTTTTCGAAACCCTCAAATTGTTCTCTCTTTGACCTATAACTCCCGAACCAGAGTTTTTACCTCCAAATCACCTATATCAGCTTAAAGGGCATGAAAAGAGTACGATTTGCCATCATTAGATTTTCGCTGAGTGGTTGTTGTTTCAAAAAAAATTTTTGAAAAACACTTTTCGAAACCCACAAATTGCTCTCTCTTTGACCTATAACTCCCGAACCAGAGTTTTTACTTCCAAATGAACTATATCACCTTAAAGGGCAGGAAAAGGGCTACGATCATCATTAGATTTTCGCTGAGTGCTTGTTGTTTCAAACAAAATTTTCGAAAAACACTTTCCGAAACCCTCAAATCGCTATCTCCATGACCTATTACTCTCGAAAAAGACTTTTTACCTCCAAATCACCTGTATCATCTTAAAGGGCATGAAAAGGGCTACAATTTGGCATCATTCGATTTTCGCTGAGTGGTTGTTGTTTCAAACAAAATTTTCGAAAAACACTTTCCGAAACCCTCAAATCGCTCTCTCCATGACCCATAACTCTCGAACCATAATTTTTACTTCCAAATCACCTATATCACCTTAAAGGGCAGGAAAAGGGCTACGATTTGCCATCATTAGATTTACGCTGAGTGCATGTTGCTTCGAACAAAATTTCTTAAAAACACTTTTCGAAACCCTCAAATCGCTTTCTCTTTGTCCTATAACTCCCGAAAAAGAATTTTTACTTCAAAATGACCTATATCACGTTAAAGGGCATGAAAAGGGCTACGATTTGCCATCATTAGATTTTCGCTGAGTGGTTGTTGTTTCAGACGAAAATTTCGAAAAACACTTTTCGAAACACTCCAAATTTTCTATAACACCTTAAAGAGCATGGAAAGGGCTACAATTTGGCATCATTAGATTTTCGCTGAGTGGTTATTGATTCGAACAAAAATTACGAAAAACACTTTTCGAAACCTCAAATTGCTCTCTCTTTGACCTATAACTCCCGAATCAGAGTTTTTACCTCTAAAACACCTATATCACATTAAAGGGCATGAAAAGGTCTTCAAGTTGGCATCATTATATTTGCGCTGAGTTGTTGTTGCTTCGAACAAAATTTCTGAAAAACACTTTTCGAAACCCTCAAATCGCTCTCTCCATGACCTATAACTCCCGAAACGGAGTTTTTAGCTCCAAATTTTCTATAACACCTTAAAGAGCATGGAAAGGGCTACAATTTGGCATCATTAGATTTTCGCTTAGTGATTGTTGTTTCAAAAAAAAAATGTTTGAAAAACAGTTTTCGAAACCCTCAAATTGCTCTCTCTTTGACCTATAACTCCCGAACTAGAGTTTATACTTCCAATTGACCTATATCACCTTAAAGAGCATGATAAGGGCTACGATTTGCCATCATTGAATTTTCGCTGAGTGGTTGTTGTTTCAAAAAAAATTTTCGAAAAACACTTTCCGAAACCCTCAAATCGCTCTCTCCATGACCTATAACTCTCGAACCAGAGTTTTTACCTCCAAATCACCTAAATCAGCTTAAAGGGCATGAAAAGGGTACGATTTGGCATCATTATATTTTTGCTGAATTGTTGTTGTTTCAAACAAAATTTTCGAAAAGCAAATTTTCGAAACCCAATAATTGCTCTCTCTTTGACCTATAACTCCCGAACCAGAGTTTTTACTTCCAAATGACCTATATCACCTTAAAGGGCATGAAAAGGGCTACGATTTGCCATCATTAGATTTTCGCTGAGTGGTTGTTGTTTCAAACAAAATTTTTGAAAAACACTTTTCGAAACCCACAAATTGCTCTCTCTTTGACCTATAACTCCCGAACCAGAGTTTTTACTTCCAAATAAACTATATCACCTTAAAGGGCAGGAAAAGGGCTACGATCATCATTAGATTTTCGCTGAGTGCTTGTTGTTTCAAACAAAATTTTCGAAAAACACTTTCCGAAACCCTCAAATCGCTATCTCCATGACCTATAACTCTCGAAAAAGACTTTTTACCTCCAAATCACCTGTATCATCTTAAAGGGCATGAAAAGGGCTACAATTTGGCATCATTATAATTTCGCTGAGTGGTTGTTGTTTCGGACAAAATTTTCGAAAAACACTTGTCGAAACCCTCAAATCGCTCTCTCCATGACCTATAACTCTCGAACCAGAGTTTTTACCTCCAAATCACCTAAATCAGCTTAAAGGGCATGAAAAGGGTACGATTTGGCATCATTATATTTTTGCTGAATTGTTGTTGTTTCAAACAAAATTTTCGAAAAGCACTTTTCGAAACCCAATAATTGCTCTCTCTTTGACCTATAACTCGCGAACCAGAGTTTATACTTCCAATTGACCTATATCACCTTAAAGGGCATGATAAGGGCTACGATTTGCCATTATTCGATTTTCGCTGAGTGGTTGTTGTTTAAAAAAAAATTTCGAAAAACACTTTTCGAAACCCTCAAATCGCTCTCTCCATGACCCATAACTCTCGAACCAGAATTTTTACTTCCAAATCACCTATATCACCTTAAAGGGCAGGAAAAGGGCTACGATTTGCCATCATTAGAATTACGCTGAGTGCATGTTGCTTCGAACAAAATTTCTTAAAAACACTTTTCGAAACCCTCAAATCGCTTTCTCTTTGTCCTATAACTCCCGAACCAGAGTTTTTACCTCCAAATCACCTATATCAGCTTAAAGGGCATGAAAAGAGTACGATTTGCCATCATTAGATTTTCGCTGAGTGGTTGTTGTTTCAAACAAAATTTTTGAAAAACACTTTTCGAAACCCACAAATTGCTCTCTCTTTGACCTATAACTCCCGAACCAGAGTTTTTACTTCCAAATGAACTATATCACCTTAAAGGGCAGGAAAAGGGCTACGATCATCATTAGATTTTCGCTGAGTGCTTGTTGTTTCAAACAAAATTTTCGAAAAACACTATTCGAAACCCTCAAATCGCTCTCTCCATGACCTATATGTCTCGAACCAGAGTTTTTATCTCCAATTCACCTATATCACCTTAAAGGGCATGAAAAGGGCTACAATTTTGCATCATTATATTTTCGCTGAGTGGTTGTTGTTTCGGACAAAAATTTAAAAAAAAAATTTTCGAAACACTCAAATTGCTCTCTCTTGGACCTATAACTCCCGAACCAGAGTTTTTACTTTCAATTGACCTATATCACCTAAAAGAGCATGATAAGGGCTACGATTTGCCATCATTGAATTTTCGCTGAGTGGTTGTTGTTTCAAACAAAATTTTCGAAAAACACTTTCCGAAACCCTGAAATCGCTCTCTCCATGACCTATAACTCTCGAACCAGAGTGTTTACCTCCAAATCACCTAAATCAGCTTAAAGGGCATGAAAAGGGTACGATTTGGCATCATTATATTTTTGCTGAATTGTTGTTGTTTCAAACAAAATTTTCGAAAAGCAAATTTTCGAAACCCAATAATTGCTCTCTCTTTGACCTATAACTCCCGAACCAGAGTTTTTACTTCCAAATGACCTATATCACCTTAAAGGGCATGAAAAGGGCTACGATTTGCCATCATTAGATTTTCGCTGAGTGGTTGTTGTTTCAAACAAAATTTTTGAAAAACACTTTTCGAAACCCACAAATTGCTCTCTCTTTGACCTATAACTCCCGAACCAGAGTTTTTACTTCCAAATAAACTATATCACCTTAAAGGGCAGGAAAAGGGCTACGATCATCATTAGATTTTCGCTGAGTGCTTGTTGTTTCAAACAAAATTTTCGAAAAACACTTTCCGAAACCCTCAAATCGCTATCTCCATGACCTATAACTCTCGAAAAAGACTTTTTACCTCCAAATCACCTGTATCATCTTAAAGGGCATGAAAAGGGCTACAATTTGGCATCATTATAATTTCGCTGAGTGGTTGTTGTTTCGGACAAAATTTTCGAAAAACACTTGTCAAAACCCTCAAATCGCTCTCTCCATGACCTATAACTCTCGAACCAGAGTTTTTACCTCCAAATCACCTAAATCAGCTTAAAGGGCATGAAAAGGGTACGATTTGGCATCATTATATTTTTGCTGAATTGTTTTTGTTTCAAACAAAATTTTCGAAAAGCACTTTTCGAAACCCAATAATTGCTCTCTCTTTGACCTATAACTCGCGAACCAGAGTTTATACTTCCAATTGACCTATATCACCTTAAAGGGCATGATAAGGGCTACGATTTGCCATTATTCGATTTTCGCTGAGTGGTTGTTGTTTAAAAAAAAATTTCGAAAAACACTTTTCGAAACCCTCAAATCGCTCTCTCCATGACCCATAACTCTCGAACCAGAATTTTTACTTCCAAATCACCTATATCACCTTAAAGGGCAGGAAAAGGGCTACGATTTGCCATCATTAGAATTACGCTGAGTGCATGTTGCTTCGAACAAAATTTCTTAAAAACACTTTTCGAAACCCTCAAATCGCTTTCTCTTTGTCCTATAACTCCCGAACCAGAGTTTTTACCTCCAAATCACCTATATCAGCTTAAAGGGCATGAAAAGAGTACGATTTGCCATCATTAGATTTTCGCTGAGTGGTTGTTGTTTCAAACAAAATTTTTGAAAAACACTTTTCGAAACCCACAAATTGCTCTCTCTTTGACCTATAACTCCCGAACCAGAGTTTTTACTTCCAAATGAACTATATCACCTTAAAGGGCAGGAAAAGGGCTACGATCATCATTAGATTTTCGCTGAGTGCTTGTTGTTTCAAACAAAATTTTCGAAAAACACTTTCCGAAACCCTCAAATCGCTATCTCCATGACCTATAACTCTCGAAAAAGACTTTTTACCTCCAAATCACCTGTATCATCTTAAAGGGCATGAAAAGGGCTACAATTTGGCATCATTATAATTTCGCTGAGTGGTTGTTGTTTCGGACAAAAATTTCGAAAAACACTTTTCGAAACACTCAAATTGCTCTCTCTCTTTGACCTAAAACTCCCGAACCAGAGCTTTTACTTCCAATTGACCTATATCACCTTAAAGGGAATGAAAAGGGCTACGATTTGCCATCATTAGATTTTCGCTGAGTGGTTGTTGTTTTAAACAAAATTTTCGAAAAACACTTTTCGAAACCCTCAAATCGCTATCTTAATGACCTATAACTCTCGAACCAGAGTTTTTACCTCCAAATCACCTATAACACCTTAAAGGACATGAAAAGGGCTACGATTTGCCATCATTCGATTTTCGCTGAGTGGTTGTTGTTTCAAACAAAATTTTCGAAAAACACTTTCCGAAACCCTCAAATCGCTCTCTCCATGACCCATAACTCTCGAACCAGAATTTTTACTTCCAAATCACCTATATCACCTTAAAGGGCAGGAAAAGGGCTACGATTTGCCATCATTAGATTTACGCTGAGTGCATGTTGCTTCGAACAAAATTTCTTAAAAACACTTTTCGAAACCCTCAAATCGCTTTCTCTTTGTCCTATAACTCCCGAAAAAGAATTTTTACTTCAAAATGACCTATATCACGTTAAAGGGCATGAAAAGGGCTACGATTTGCCATCATTAGATTTTCGCTGAGTGGTTGTTGTTTCAGACGAAAATTTCGAAAAACACTTTTCGAAACACTCAAATTGCTCTCTCTTTGACCTATAACTCCCGAACCAGAGTTTTTACTTTCAATTGACCTTTATCACCTTAAAAAGCATGATAAGGGCTACGATTTGTCATCATTAGATTTTCGCTGAGTGGTTGTTGTTTCAAACAAAATTTTCGAAAAACACTTTTCGAAACCCTCAAATCGCTCTCTCCATGACCTATAACTCTCGAACCAGAGTTTTTACCTCCAAATTTTCTATAACACCTTAAAGAGCATGGAAAGGGCTACAATTTAGCATCATTAGATTTTCGCTGAGTGGTTATTGATTCGGACAAAAATTACGAAAAACACTTTTCGAAACCTCAAATTGCTCTCTCTTTGACCTATAGCTCCCGAGTCAGAGTTTTTACCTCTAAAACACCTATATCACATTAAAGGGCATGAAAAGGTCTTCAAGTTGGCATCATTATATTTGCGCTAAGTTGTTGTTGCTTCGAACAAAATTTCTGAAAAACACTTTTCGAAACCCTCAAATCGCTCTCTCCATGACCTATAACTCCCGAAACGGAGTTTTTAGCTCCAAATTTTCTATAACACCTTAAAGAGCATGGAAAGGGCTACAATTTGGCATCATTAGATTTTCGCAGAGTGGTTGTTGTTTCAAAAAAAAATGTTTGAAAAAAAGTTTTCGAAACCCTCAAATTGCTCTCTCTTTGACCTATAACTCCCGAACCAGAGTTTATACTTCCAATTGACCTATATCACCTTAAAGGGTATCATAAGGGCTACGATTTGCCATCATAAGATTTTTGCTGAGTGGTTGTTGTTTCAAAAAAAATTTTCGAAAAACACTATTCGAAACCCTCAAATCGCTCTCTCCATGACCTATATGTCTCGAACCAGAGTTTTTATCTCCAATTCACCTATATCACCTTAAAGGGCATGAAAAGGGCTACAATTTTGCATCATTATATTTTCGCTGAGTGGTTGTTGTTTCGGACAAAAATTTTAAAAAAAAATTTTCGAAACACTCAAATTGCTCACTCTTGGACCTATAACTCCCGAACCAGAGTTTTTACTTTCAATTGACCTATATCACCTTAAAGGGCATGATAAGGGCTACGATTTGCCATCATTGAATTTTCGCTGAGTGGTTGTTGTTTCAAACAAAATTTTCGAAAAACACTTTTCGAAACCCTCAAATCGCTCTCTCCATGACCTATAACTCTCGAACCAGAGTTTTTACCTCCAAATCACCTATATCACCTTAAAGGGTATGAAAAGGGCAACGATTTGCCATCATTAGATTTTCGCCGAGTGGTTGTTGTTTCAAACCAAATTTTCGAAAAACACTTTTCGAAACCCTCAAATCGCTCTCTTCATGACCTATAACTCTCGAACCAGAGTTTTTACCTCCAACTCAACTATAACACCTTAAAGGACATGAAAAGGGCTACGATTTGCCATCATTAGATTTTCGCTGAGTGGTTGTTGTTTCAAACAAAATTTTCGAAAAACACTTTCCGAAACCCTCAAATCGCTCTCTCCATGACCTATAACTCTCGAACCAGAGTTTTTACCTCTAAAACACCTATATCACATTAAAGGGCATGAAAAGGTCTTCAAGTTGGCATCATTATATTTGCGCTGAGTTGTTGTTGCTTCGAACAAAATTTCTGAAAAACACTTTTCGAAACCCTCAAATCGCTCTCTCCATGACCTATAACTCCCGAACCGGAGTTTTTAGCTCCAAATCACCTATAACACCTTAAAGGACATGAAAAGGGCTACGATTTGCCATCACTAGATTTTCGCTGAGTGGTTGTTGTTTCAAACCAAATTTTCGAAAAACACTTTTCGAAACCCTCAAATCGCTCTCTTCATGACCTATAACTCTCGAACCAGAGTTTTTACCTCCAACTCAACTATAACACCTTAAAGGACATGAAAAGGGCTACGATTTGCCATCATTAGATTTTCGCTGAGTGGTTGTTGTTTCAAACAAAATTTTCGAAAAACACTTTCCGAAACCCTCAAATCGCTCTCTCCATGACCTATAACTCTCGAACCAGAGTTTTTACCTCCAAATCACCTAAATCAGCTTAAAGGGCATGAAAAGGGTACGATTTGGCATCATAATATTTTTGCTGAATTGTTGTTGTTTCAAACAAAATTTTCGAAAAGCACTTTTCGAAACCCAATAATTGCTCTCTCTTTGACCTATAACTCTCGAACCAGAGTTTTTATTTCCAAATAACCTATATCAGCTTAAAGGGCATGAAAAGGGTACGATTTGGCATCATTATTTTTTTGCTGAATTGTTGTTGTTTCAAACAAAATTTTCGAAAAGCACTTTTCGAAACCCAATAATTGCTCTCTCTTTGACCTATAACTCCCGAACCAGAGTTTTTACTTCCAAATGACCTATATCACCTTAAAGGGCATGAAAAGGGCTACGATTTGCCATTATTAGATTTTCGCTGAGTGGTTGTTGTTTCAAACAAAATTTTTGAAAAACACTTTTCGAAACCCTTAAATCGCTCTCTCCATGACCTATAACTCTCGAACCAGAATTTTTATTTCCAAATAACCTATATCACATTAAAGGGGATGAAAAGGGCTATCATTTGACATCATTATACTTTCGCTGAGTGGTTGTTGTTTCGGATAAAAATTTCGAAAAACACTTTTCGAAACACTCAAATTGCTCTCTCTTTGACCTATAACAAAATTTTTGAAAAACACTTTTCGAAACCCTCAAATCGCTCTCTCCATGTGCCTATAACTCTCGAACCAGAGTTTTTACCTCCAAATCACCTATATCACCTTAAAGGGTATGAAAAGGGCTACGATTTGCCATCATTAGATTTTCGCCGAGTGGTTGTTGTTTCAAACAAAATTTTCGAAAAACACTTTTCGAAACCCTCAAATTGCTCTCTCCATGACCTATAACTCCCGAACCGGAGTTTTTAGCTCCAAATCACCTATAACACCTTAAAGGACATGAAAAGGGCTACGATTTGCCATCACTAGATTTTCGCTGAGTGGTTGTTGCTTCGAACAAAATTTCTGAAAAACACTTTTCGAAACCCTCAAATCGCTCTCTCCATGACCTATAACTCCCGAACCGGAGTTTTTAGCTCCAAATTTTCTATAACACCTTAAAGAGCATGGAAAGGGCTACAATTTGGCATCATTAGATTTTCGCTGAGTGGTTGCTGTTTCAAAAAAAAAAATTTTGAAAAACAGTTTTCGAAACCCTCAAATTGCTCTCTCTTTGACCTATAACTCTCGAACCAGAGTTTTTACTTCCAAATCACCTATATCACCATAAAGGGCATGAAAAGGGCTACGATTTGCCATCATTAGATTTTCGCTGAGTGGTTGTTGTTTCAAACAAAATTTTTGAAAAACACTTTTCGAAACCCTTAAATCGCTCTCTCCATGACCTATAACTCTCGAACCAGAATTTTTATTTCCAAATAACCTATATCACATTAAAGGGGATGAAAAGGGCTATCATTTGACATCATTATATTTTCGCTGAGTTTTTGTTGTTTCAGACGAAAATTTCGAAAAACACTTTTCGAAACACTCAAATTGCTCTCTCTTTGACCTATAACTCCCGAACCAGAGTTTTTACTTCCAATTGACCTGTATCAGTTTAAAGGGCATCATAAGGGCAACGATTTGCCATCATTAGATTTTCGATGAGTGGTTGGTGTTTCAAACAAAATTTTCGAAAAACACTTTTCGAAACCCTCAAATCGCTCTCTCCATGACCTATAAGCCTCGAACCAGAGTTTTTACCTCCAAATCACCTAAATCAGCTTAAAGGGCATGAAAAGGGTACGATTTGGCATCATTATATTTTTGCTGAATTGTTGTTGTTTCAAACAAAATTTTCGAAAAGCACTTTTCGAAACCCAATAATTGCTCTCTCTTTGACCTATAACTCCCGAACCAGAGTTTTTACTTCCAAATGACCTATATCACCTTAAAGGGCATGAAAAGGGCTACGATTTGCCATCATTAGATTTTCGCTGAGTGGTTGTTGTTTCAAACAAAATTTTTGAAAAACACTTTTCGAAACCCTTAAATCGCTCTCTCCATGACCTATAACTCTCGAACCAGAGTTTTTACCTCCAAATCACCTATAACACCTTAAAGGGCATGGAAAGGGCTACAATTTGGCATCATTCGATTTTCGCTGAGTGGTTGTTGTTTCGGACAAAAATTTTTAAAAACACTTTTCGAAACACTCAAATTGCTCCCTCTTTGGCCTATAACTTCCGAACCAGAGTTTTTACTTTCAATTGACCTATATCACCTTAAAAAGCTTGATAAGGGCTACGACTTGTCATCATTAGATTTTCGCTGAGTGGTTGTTGTTTCAAACAAAATTTTTGAAAAACACTTTTCGAAACCCTCAAATCGCTCTCTCCATGACCTATAACTCTCGAACCAGAGTTTTTACCTCCAAATCACCTATATCACCTTAAAGGGTATGAAAAGGGCTACGATTTGCCATCATTAGATTTTCGCCGAGTGGTTGTTGTTTCAAACAAAATTTTCGAAAAACAGTTTTCGAATGCTCAAATTGCTCTCTCTTTGATCTATTACTCCCGAACCAGAGTTTTTAGCTCCAAATTTTCTATAACACCTTAAAGAGCATGGAAAGGGCTACAATTTGGCATCATTAGATTTTCGCTGAGTGGTTATTGATTCGAACAAAAATTACGAAAAACGCTTTTCGAAACCTCAAATTGCTCTCTCTTTGACCTATTACTCCCGAATCAGAGTTTTTACCTCTAAAACACCTATATCACATTAAAGGGCATGAAAAGGTCTTCAAGTTGGCATCATTATATTTGCGCTGAGTTGTTGTTGCTTCGAACAAAATTTCTGAAAAACACTTTTCGAAACCCTCAAATCGCTCTCTCCATGACCTATAACTCCCGAACCGGAGTTTTTAGCTAAAAATTTTCTATAACATCTTAAAGAGCATGGAAAGGGCTACAATTTGGCATCCTTAGATTTTTGCTGAGTGGTTGTTGTTTCAAAAAAAAAAATTTTTGAAAAACAGTTTTCGAAACCCTCAAATTGCTCTCTCTTTGACCTATAACTCTCGAACCAGAGTTTTTACCTCCAAATCACCTATATCACCTTAAAGGGTATGAAAAGGGCTACGATTTGCCATCATTAGATTTTCGCCGAGTGGTTGTTGTTTCACACAAAATTTTCGAAAAACACTTTCCAAAACCCTCAAATCGCTCTCTCCATGACCTATAACTCTCGAACCAGAGTTTTTACCTCCAAATCACCTAAATCAGCTTAAAGGGCATGAAAAGGGTACGATTTTTCATCATTATATTTTTGCTGAATTGTTGTTGTTTCAAACAAAATTTTCGAAAAGCACTTTTCGAAACCCAATAATTGCTCTCTCTTTGACCTATAACTCCCGAACCAGAGTTTATACTTCCAATTGACCTATATCACCTTAAAGGGCATCATAAGGGCTACGATTTGCCATCATTAGATTTTTGCTGAGTGGTTGTTGTTTCAAAAAAAATTTTCGAAAAACACTATTCGAAACCCTCAAATCGCTCTCTCCATGACCTATATGTCTCGAACCAGAGTTTTTATCTCCAATTCACCTATATCACCTTAAAGGGCATGAAAAGGGCTACAATTTTGCATCATTATATTTTCGCTGAGTGGTTGTTGTTTCAAAAAATTTTTTTTTTGAAAAACAGTTTTCGAAACCCTCAAATTGCTCTCTCTTTGACCTATAACTTTCGAACCAGAGTTTTTACCTCTAAAACACCTATATCACATTAAAGGGCATGAAAAGGTCTTCAAGTTGCCATCATTATATTTGCGCTGAGTTGTTGTTGCTTCGAACAAAATTTCTGAAAAACACTTTTCGAAACCTTCAAATTGCTCTCTCTTTGACCTATAACTCCCGAACCAGGGTTTTTACCTCTAAAACACCTATATCACATTAAAGGGCATGAAAAGGTCTTCAAGTTGGCATCATTATGTTTGCGCTGAGTTGTTGTTGCTTCGAACAAAATTTCTGAAAAACACTTTTCGAAACCCTCAAATCGCTCTCTACATGACCTATAACTCCCGAACCGGAGTTTTTAGCTCCAAATTTTCTATAACACCTTAAAGAGCATGGAAAGGGCTACAATTTGGCATCATTAGATTTCCGCTGAGTGCTTGTTGTTTCAAACAAAATTTTCGAAAAAACTTTCCGAAACCCTCAAATCGCTCTCTTCATGACCTTTAACTCTCGAACTAGAATTTTTACCTCCAAATCACCTGTATCACCTTAAAGGGCATGAAAAGGGTGCGATTCGCCATCGTTAGATTTTCGCTGAGTGGTTGTTGTTTCGAACAAAAATTTCGAAAAACACTTTTCGAATCCTCAAATTGCTCTCTCTTTGACCTATAACTCCCGAACCAGAGTTTTAACCTCTAAAACACCTATATCACATTAAAGGGCATGAAAAGGTCTTCAAGTTGGCATCATTATATTTGCGCTGAGTTGTTGTTGCTTCGAACAAAATTTCTGAAAAACACTTTTCGAAACCTTCAAATCGCTCTCTCTTTGACCTATAACTCTCCCGAACCAGAGTTTTTACTTCCAATTGACCTATATCACCTTAAAGGGCCTGATAAGGGCTACGATTTGCCATCATTAGATTTTCGCTGAGTGGTTGTTGTTTCGAACAAAAATTTCGAAAAACACTTTTCGAATCCTCAAATTGCTCTCTCTTTGACCTATAACTCCCGAACCAGAGTTTTTACCTCTAAAACACCTATATCACATTAAAGGGCATGAAAAGGTCTTCAAGTTGGCATCTTATATTTGCGCTGAGTTGTTGTTGCTTCGTACAAAATTTCTGAAAAACACTTTTCGAAACCTTCAAATCGCTCTCTCTTTGACCTATAACTCCCGAACCAAAGCTTTTACCTCCAAATCACCTATATCACCTTAAAGGGCATGGAAAGGGCTACAATTTGGCATCATTAGATTTTCGCTGAGTGGTTGTTGTTTCGAACAAAAATTTTGAAAAACACTTTTCGAAACCCTCAAATTGCTCTCTCTTTGACCTATAACTCCCGACCCAGAGCTTTTACTTCCAATTGACCTAAATCACCTTAAAGGGCATGAAAAGGGCTACGATTTGCCATCATTAGATTTTCGCTGAGTAGTTGTTGTTTCAAACAAATTTTTCGAAAAACACTCTTCGAAACCCTGAAATCGTTCTCTCCATGACCTATAACTCTCGAACCAGAGTTTTTACCTCCAAATCACCTTTAACACCTTAAAGGGCATGAAAAGGGTGCGATTTGGCATCATTATATTTTTGCTGAATTGTTGTTGTTTCAAACAAAATTTTCGAAAAACAATTTTCGAAACCCTCAAATCGCTCCCTCTTTGACCTATAACTCTCGAACCAGAGTTTTTACCTCCAAATCACCTAAATCAGCTTAAAGGGCATGAAAAGGGTACGATATGGCATCATTATATTTTCGCTGAGTGGTTGTTGGTTCGGACAAAAATTTTAAAAAACACTTTTCGAAACACTCAAATTGCTCTCTCTTTGACCTATAACTCTCCCGAACCAGAGTTTTTACTTCCAATTGACCTATATCACCTTAATGGGCCTGATAAGGGCTACGATTTGCCATCATTAGATTTTCGCTGAGTGGTTGTTGTTTCGAACAAAAATTTCGAAAAACACTTTTCGAATCCTCAAATTGCTCTCTCTTTGACCTATAACTCCCGAACCAAAGTTTTTACCTCTAAAACACCTATATCACATTAAAGGGCATGAAAAGGTCTTCAAGTTGGCATCATTATATTTGCGCTGAGTTGTTGTTGCTTCGAACAAAATTTCTGAAAAACACTTTTCGAAACCTTCAAATCGCTCTCTCTTTGACCTATAACTCCCGAACCAAAGTTTTTACCTCCAAATCACCTATATCACCTTAAAGGGCATGCAAAGGGCTACAGTTTGGCATCATTAGATTTTCGCTGAGTGGTTGTTGTTTCGAACAAAAATTTCGAAAAACACTTTTCGAATCCTCAAATTGCTCTCTCTTTGACCTATAACTCCCGAACCAGAGTTTTTACCTCTAAAACACCTATATCACATTAAAGGGCATGAAAAGGTCTTCAAGTTGGCATCATTATATTTGCGCTGAGTTGTTGTTGCTTCGAACAAAATTTCTGAAAAACACTTTTCGAAACCCTCAAATTGCTCTCTCTTCGACCTATAACTCCCGAAGCAGAGTTTTTACGTCCAAATGACCTATATCACCTTAAAGGGCAAAAAAGGGCTACGATTTGTTATCATTAGATTTTCGCTAAATGGTTGTTGTTTTAAACAAAATTTTCGAAAAACACTTTTCGAAACCCTCAAACCGCTCTCTCCATGACCTATAACTCCCGAACCAGAGTTTTTAGCTCCAAATTTTCTATAACACCTTAAAGGGCATGGAAAGGGCTACAATTTGGCATCATTCGATTTTCGCTGAGTGGTTGTTGTTTCGAACAAAAATTTCGAAAAACACTTCTCGAAACACTCAAATTGCTCTCTCTTTGACCTATAACTCCCGAACCAGAGCTTTTACTTTCAATTGACATATATCACCTTAAAGAGCATGAAAAGGGCTACGATTTGCCATCATTAGATTTTCGCCGAGTGGTTGTTGTTTCAAACAAAATTTTCGAAAAACACTTTTCGAATCCTCAAATTGCTCTCTCTTTGACCTCTAACTCCCGAACCAGAGTTTTTACCTCTAAAACACCTATATCACATTAAAGGGCATGAAAAGGTCTTCAAGTTGGCATCATTATATTTGCGCTGAGTTGTTGTTGCTTCGAACAAAATTTCTGAAAAACACTTTTCGAAACCCTCAAATCGCTCTCTCCATGACCTATAACTCCCGAACCGGAGTTTTTAGCTCCAAATTTTCTATAACACCTTAAAGAGCATGGAAAGGGCTACCATTTGGCATCATTAGATTTTCGCTGAGTGGTTGTTGTTTCAAAAAAAAAATTTTTGAAAAACAGTTTTCGAAACCCTCAAATTGCTCTCTCTTTGACCTATAACTCTCGAACCAGAGTTTTTACTTCCAAATCACCTATATCACCTTAAAGGGCATGCAAAGGGCTACAGTTTGGCATCATTAGATTTTCGCTGAGTGGTTGTTGTTTCGAACAAAAATTTCGAAAAACACTTCTCGAAACACTCAAATTGCTCTCTCTTTGACCTATAACTCCCGAACCAGAGCTTTTACTTTCAATTGACATATATCACCTTAAAGAGCATGAAAAGGGCTACGATTTGCCATCATTAGATTTTCGCTGAGTGGTTGTTGTTTCAAACAAAATTTTCGAAAAGCACTTTTCGAAACCCAATAATTGCTCTCTCTTTGACCTATAACTCCCGAACCAGAGTTTATACTTGAAATTGACCTATATCACCTTAAAGGGCATCATAAGGGCTACGATTTGCCATCATTAGATTTTTGCTGAGTGGTTGTTGTTTTAAAAAATTTTTTCGAAAAACACTATTCGAAACCCTCAAATCGCTCTCTCCATGACCTATATGTCTCGAACCAGAGTTTTTATCTCCAATTCACCTATATCACCTTAAAGGGCATGAAAAGGGCTACAATTTTGCATCATTATATTTTCGCTGAGTGGTTGTTGTTTCGGACAAAAATTTTAAAAAACAATTTTCGAAACCCAATAATTGCTCTCTCGATGACCTATAACTCTCGAACCAGAATTTTTATTTCCAAATAACCTATATCACCTTAATGGGGATGAAAAGGGCTATAATTTGACATCATTAGATTTTCGCTGAGTGGTTGTTGTTTCGAACAAAAATTTCGAAAAACACTTTTCGAATCCTCAAATTGCTCTCTCTATGACCTATAACTCCCGAACCAGAGTTTTTACCTCTAAAACACCTATATCACATTAAAGGGCATGAAAAGGTCTTCAAGTTGGCATCATTATATTTGCGCTGAGTTGTTGTTGCTTCGAACAAAATTTCTGAAAAACACTTTTCGAAACCTCCAAATCGCTCTCTCTTTGACCTATAACTCCCGAACCAAAGTTTTTACCTCCAAATCACCTATATCACCTTAAAGGGCATGGAAAGGGCTACAATTTGGCATCATTAGATTTTCGCTGAGTGGTTGTTTTTTCAAACAAAAATTTTGAAAAACACTTTTCGAAACCCTCAAATTGCTCTCTCTTCCACCTATAACTCCCGAACCAGAGTTTTTACTTCCAAATGACCTATATCACCTTAAAGGGCAAAAAAGGGCTACGATTTGTTATCATTAGATTTTCGCTAAATGGTTGTTGTTTTAAACAAAATTTTCGAAAAACACTTTTCGAAACCCTCAAACCGCTCTCTCCATGACCTATAACTCCCGAACCAGAGTTTTTAGCTCCAAATTTTCTATAACACCTTAAAGGGCATGGAAAGGGCTCCAATTTGGCATCATTAGATATTCGCTGAGTGGTTGTTGTTTCGAACAAAAATTTCGAAAAAAAGTTTTCGAAACCCTCAATTTGCTCTCTCTTTGAAATATAACTCACGAACCAGAGTTTTTACTTCTAAATGACCTATATCACCTTAAAGGGCATGAAAAGGGCTACGATTTGCCATCATTAGATTTTCGCTGAGTGGTTGATGTTTCACACAAAATTTTCGAAAAACACTTTTAGAAACCCTCAAATCGCTCTCTCCATGACCTATAACTCCCGAACCTAAGTTTTTAGCTCCAAATTTTCTAAAACACCTTAAAGGGCATGAAAAGGCCTTCAAGTTGGCATAATTATATTTTCGCTGAGTGGTTGTTGCTTCGAACAAAATTTGTGAAAAACACTTTTCGAAACCCTCATTATGCTCTTTCTTTGACCTATAACTCCCGAACCAGAGTTTTTACTTCCAAATCACCTATATCACCTTTGAGGGCATGGAAAGGGCTACAATTAGGCTTCATTAGATTTTCGCTGAGTGGTTGATGTTTCAAACAAAATTTTCGAAAAACACTTTTCAAAACCCTCAAATCGCTCCCTCCATGACCTATAACTCCCGAACCAGAGTTTTTAGCTCCAAATTTTTTATATCACCTTAAAGGGCATGAAAAGGGCTACGATTTTCCATCATTAGATTTTCGCTGAGTGGTTGTTGTTTCGAACAAAAATTTCGAAAAAAAGTTTTCGAAACCCTCAAATTGCTCTCTCTTTGACCTATAACTCCCGAACCAAAGTTTTTAGCTCCAAATTTTCTAAAACACCTTAAAGGGCATGAAAAGGCCTTCAAGTTGGCATAATTATATTTTCGCTGAGTGGTTGTTGCTTCGAACAAAATTTGTGATAAACACTTTTCGAAACCCTCATATTGCTCTTTCTTTGACCTATAACTCCCGAAGCACAGTTTTTACTTCCAAATCACCTATATCACCTTAGACGGCATGGAAAGGGCTACAATTTGGCTTCATTAGATTTTCGCCGAGTGGTTGATGTTTCAAACAAAATTTTCGAAAAACACTTTTCGAAACCCTCAAATCGCTCTCTCCATGACCTATAACTCTCGAACCAGAGTTTTTACCCCCAAATCACCTATATCACCTTAAAGGGTATGAAAAGAGCTACGATTTGCCATCATTAGATTTTCGCCGAGTGATTGTTGTTTAAAAAAAAATTTTCGAAAAACACTTTTCGAAACCTCAAATTGCTCTCTCTTTGACCTATAATTCCGAACCAGAGATTTTACCTCTAAAACACCTATATCACATTAAAGATCATGAAAAGGGCTTCAAGTTGGCATCATTATATTTGCGCTGAGTTGTTGTTGCTTCGAACAAAATTTCTGAAAAACACTTCGAAACCCTCAAATCGCTCTCTCTTTGACCTATAACTCCCGAACCAAAGTTTTTACCTCCAAATCACCTATATCACCTTAAATGGCATGAAAAGGCCTTCAAGTTGGCATCATTATATTTTCGCTGAGTGTTTGTTGCTTAGAGCAAAATTTCTGAAAAACACTTTTCGAAACCCTCAAATTGCTCTCTCCATGACCTATAACTCCCGAACCAGAGTTTTTACTTCCAAATCACCTATATCACCTTAGAGGGCATGGAAAGGGCTACAATTTGGCATCATTAGATTTTCGCCGAGTGGTTGTGGTTTCGAACAAAAATTACGAAAAACACTTTTCGAAACACTCAAATTGCTCTCTCCATGACCTATAACTCCCGAACTAGAGTTTTTACCTCTAAAACACCTATATCACATTAAAAAGCATGAAAAGGGCTTCAAGTTGGCATCATTATATTTGCGCTGAGTTGTTGTTGCTTCAAACAACATTTCTGAAAAACACTTCGAAACCCTCAAATCCATGACCTATAACTCCCGAACCAGAGTTTTTAGCTCCAAATTTTCTATAACACCTTAAAGAGCATGGAAAGGGCTACAATTTGGCGTCATTAGATTTTCGTTGAGTGGTTGTTGTTTCGAACAAAAATTACGAAAAACACTTTTCGAAACACTCAAATTGCTCTCTCTTTGACATATAACTCCCGAGCCAGAGTTTTTACTTCCAATTGACCTATATCACCTTAAAGGGCATGATAAGGGCTACGATTTGCCATTATTAAATTATCGCTGAGTGGTTGATGTTTCGAACAAAAATTTCGAAAAACACTTTTCGAAACACTCAAATTGCTCTCTCTTTGACCTATTACTCCCGATCCAGAGTTTTTAGCTCCAAAAATTTTTGAATCACCTTAAAGATCATGGAAAGGGCAACGATTTGGCATCATTAGATTTTTGCTGAGTGGTTGTTGCTTCGAACAAAAATTTCGAAAAACACTTTTCGAAACCCCCAAATTGCTCTCTCTTTGACCTATAACTCCCGAACCAGAGTTTTTACTTCCAAATCACCTATATCACCTTAGAGGGCATGGAAAGGGCTACAGTTTGGCATCATTAGATTATCGCTGAGTGGTTGTTGTTTCGAACAAAAATTTCGAAAAACACTTTTCGAAACCCTCAAATTGCTCTCTCTTTGCCTATTACTCCCGATCCAGAGTTTTTAGCTCCAAAATTTTTTAAATCACCTTAAAGATCATGAAAAGGGCAACGATTTGGCATCATTAGATTTTCGCTGAGTGGTTGTTGTTTCGAACAAAATTTTCGAAAAACACTTTTCGAAACCCTCAAATCGCTCTCTCCATGCCCTATAACTCCCGAACCAGAGTTTTTACTTCCAAACCACATATATCACCTTAAAGGGCATGAAAAGGGCAACAATTTGGCATCATTATATTTTCGCTGAGTGGTTGTTGTTTCGGACAAACATTTTGAAAAACACGTTTCGAAACATTCAAATTGCTCTCTCTTTGACCTATAACTCCCGAACCATAGTTTTTAGCTCTAAATTTTCTATAACACCTTAAAGAGCATGGAAAGGGCTACAATTTGGCATCATTAGATTTTCGCTGAGTGGTTGTTGTTTCGAACAAAAATTATGAAAAACACTTTTCGAAACACTCAAATTGCTTTCTCTTTGACCTATAACTTTCGAACCAGAGTTTTTACTTCCAATTGACCTATATCACCTTAAAGGGCATAATAAGGGCTACGATTTGCCATCATTAGATTTTCGCTGAGTGGTTGTTGTTTCAAAAAAAATTTCGAAAAACACTTTTCGAAACTCTCAAATCGCTCCCTACATGAGCTATAACTCTCGAACCAGAGTTTTTACTTCCAATTGACCTATATAACCTTAAAGGGCATGATAAGGGCTACGATTTGCCATCATCAGATTTCTGCTGAGTGGTTGTTGTTTAAAAAAAAAAATTTTGAGAAACACTTTTCAAAACCCTCAAATCGCTCTCTCCATGACCTATAACTCTCGAACCAGAGCTTTTACCTCCAAATCACCTATATCACCTTAAAGGGTATGAAGAGGGCTACGATTTGCCATCATTAGATTTTCGCCGAGTGGTTGTTGTTTCAAAAAAATTTTTCGAAAAACACTTTTCGAAACCTCAAATTGCTCTCTCTTTGACCTATAACTCCCGAACCAGAGTTTTTACTTCCAATTGACCTATATCACCTTAAAGAGCATAATAAGGGCTACGATTTGCCATCATTAGATTTTCGCTGAGTGGTTGTTGTTTCAAAAAAAAATTTTGAGAAACACTTTTCGAAACCCTCAAATCGCTCTCTCCATGACCTATAACTCTCGAACCAGAGCTTTTACCTCCAAATCACCTATATCACCTTAAAGGGTATGAAGAGGGCTACGATTTGCCATCATTAGATTTTCGCTGAGTGGTTGTTGTTTCAAAAAAAATTTCGAAAAACACTTTTCGAAACTCTCAAATCGCTCCCTACATGAGCTATAACTCTCGAACCAGAGTTTTTACTTCCAATTGACCTATATAACCTTAAAGGGCATGATAAGGGCTACGATTTGCCATCATCAGATTTCTGCTGAGTGGTTGTTGTTTCAAAAAAAAATTTTGAGAAACACTTTTCAAAACCCTCAAATCGCTCTCTCCATGACCTATAACTCCCGAACCAGAGTTTTTAGCTCCAAATTTTCTATAACACCTTAAAGAGCATGGAAAGGGTTACAATTTGCGTCATTAGATTTTCGCAGAGTGGTTGTTGTTTCGAACAAAAATTACGAAAAACACTTTTCGAAACACTCAAATTGCTCTCTCCATGACCTATAACTCCCGAACCAGAGTTTTTAGCTCCAAATTTTCTATAACACCTTTAAGAGCATGGAAAGGGCTACAATTTGGCATCATTAGATTTTCGCTGAGTGGTTGTTGTTTCAAAAAAAATGTTTGAAAAACACTTTTCGAAACCCTTAAATTGCTCTCTCTTTGACCTCTAACTCCCGAACCAAAGTTTTTACTTCCAAATCACATATATCACCTTAAAGGGCATGAAAAGGGCTACGATTTGCCATCATTAAATTTTCGCTGAGTGGTTGTCGTTTCAAACAAAATTTTCGAAAAACACTTTTCGAAACCCTCAAATCGCTCTCTCCATGACCTATAACTCCCGAACCAGAGTTTTTACTTCCAAGTCACATATATGACCTTAAAGGGCATGAAAAGGGCTACGATTTGCCATCATTAGATTTTCGCTGAGTGGTTGTTGTTTTGAACAAAAATTACGAAAAACACTTTTCGAAACACTCAAATTGCTCTCTCTTTGACATATAACTCCCGAAAGAAAGTTTTTACTTCCAAATCACATATATCACCTTAAAGAGCATGAAAAGGGCTACGATTTGCCATCATTAAAATTTCGCTGAGTGGTTGTTGTTTCAAACAAAATTTTCGAAAAACACTTTTCGAAACCCTCAAATCGCTCTCTCCATGACCTATAACTCCCGAACCGGAGTTTTTACATTTAAATCACCTATATCACCTTAAAAGGCATGAAAAGGCCTTCAAGTCGGCATCATTATATTTTCGCTGAGTGGTTGTTGTTTCGAACAAAAATTACGAAAAACACTTTTCGAAACACTCAAATTGCTCTCTCTTTGACCTATAACTCCCGAACCAGAGTTTTTACTTCCAATTGACCTATATCACCTTAAAGGGCATAATAAGGGCTACGATTTGCCATCATTAGATTTTCGCTGAGTGGTTGTTGTTTCAAAAAAAAATTTCGAAAAACACTTTTCGAAACCCTCAAATCGCTCTCTCCATGAGCTATAACTCCCGAACCAGAGTTTTTAGCTCCAAATTTTCCATAACACCTTAAAGAGCATGGAAAGGGTTACAATTTGGCGTCATTAGATTTTCGCAGAGTGGTTGTTGTTTCGAACAAAAATTACGAAAAACACTTTTCGAAACACTCAAATTGCTCTCTCCATGACCTATAACTCCCGAACCAGAGTTTTTAGCTCCAAATTTTCTATAACACCTTAAAGAGCATGGAAAGGGCTACAATTTGGCATCATTAGATTTTCGCTGAGTGGTTGTTGTTTCAAAAAAAATGTTTGAAAAACACTTTTCGAAACCCTTAAAATGCTCTCTCTTTGACCTCTAACTCCCGAACCAAAGTTTTTACTTCCAAATCACATATATCACCTTAAAGGGCATGAAAAGGGCTACGATTTGCCATCATTAAATTTTCGCTGAGTGGTTGTTGTTTCAAACAAAATTTTCGAAAAACACTTTTCGAAACCCTCAAATCGCTCTCTCCATGACCTATAACTCCCGAACCAGAGTTTTTACTTCCAAGTCACATATATGACCTTAAAGGGCATGAAAAGGGCTACGATTTGCCATCATTAGATTTTCGCTGAGTGGTTGTTGTTTCGAAAAAAAATTACGAAAAACACTTTTCGAAACACTCAAATTGCTCTCTCTTTGACATATAACTCCCGAACCAGAGTTTTTACTTCCAATTGACTTATATCACCTTAAAGGGCATGATAAGGGCTACGATTTGCCATCATTAGATTTTCGCTGAGTGCTTGTTGTTTAAAACAAAAATTACGAAAAACACTTTTCGAAACACTCAAATTGCTCTCTCTTTGACATATAACTCCCGAAAGAAAGTTTTTACTTCCAAATCACATATATCACCTTAAAGAGCATGAAAAGGGCTACGATTTGCCATCATTAAATTTTCGCTGAGTGGTTGTTGTTTCAAACAAAATTTTCGAAAAACACTTTTCGAAACCCTCAAATCGCTCTCTTTATGACCTATTACTCCCGATCCAGAGTTTTTAGCTCCAATTTTTTTTAAATCACCTTAAAGATCATGAAAAGGGCAAAGATTTGGCATCATTAGATTTTCGCTGAGTGGTTGTTGTTTCGAAAAAAAAAATTCGAAAAACACTTTTCGAATCCCTCAAATTGCTCTCTCTTTGACCTATAACTCTCGAACCAGAGTTGTTAGCTCGAAATTTTCTATTGCACCTCAAAGAGCATGAAAAGGGCTTCAAGTTGGCATCATTATATTTTCGCTGCGTGTTTGTTGCTTCGAACAAAATTTCTGAAAAAAACTTTTCGAAATCCTCAAATTGCTCTCTCTTTGACCTATAACTCCCGAACCAGAGTTTTTACTTCCAAATCACCTATATTACCTTAGAGGGCATGGAAAGGGCTACAATTTGGCATTATTAGATTTTCGCTGAGTGGCTGTTGTTTCAAACAAAAATTTCGAAAAACACTTTTCGAATCCCTCAAATTGCTCTCTCTTTGACCTATTACTCCCGATCCAGAGTTTTGAGCTCAAAATTTTTTTAAATCACCTTAAAGATCATGAAAAGGGCAAAGATTTGGCATCATTAGATTTTCGCTGAGTGGTTGTTGTTTCGAAAAAAAAAATTCGAAAAACACTTTTCGAATCCCTCAAATTGCTCTCTCTTTGACCTATAACTCTCGAACCAGAGTTGTTAGCTCGAAATTTTCTATTGCACCTCAAAGAGCATGAAAAGGGCTTCAAGTTGGCATCATTATATTTTCGCTGCGTGTTTGTTGCTTCGAACAAAATTTCTGAAAAAAACTTTTCGAAATCCTCAAATTGCTCTCTCTTTGACCTATAACTCCCGAACCAGAGTTTTTACCTCCAAATCACCTATATCACCTAAAAGGGCATGAAAAGGACAACGATTTGGCATCATTAAATTTTCGCTGAGTGGTTGTTGTTTCAAACAAAATTTTCGAAAAACACTTTTCGAAACCCTCAAATCGCTCTCTCCATGACTTATAACTCCCGAACCAGAGTTTTCACTTCCAAATCACATATATGACCTTAAAGGGCATGAAAAGGGCTATGATTTGCCATCATTAGATTTTCGCTGAGTGGTTGTTGTTTCGAAAAAAAATTACGAAAAACACTTTTCGAAACCCTCAAATTGCTCTCTCTTTGACCTATAACTCCCGAACCAGAGTTTTTACCTTTAAATCACCTATATCACCCTAAAGGGCATGAAAAGGCCTTCAAGTTGGCATCATTATATTTTTGCTGCGTGTTTGTTGCTTCGAACAAAATTACGAAAAACACTTTTCGAAAACCTCAAATTGCTCTCTCTTTTACCTATAACTCCCGAACCAGAGTTTTTACCTTTAAATCACCTATATCACCTAAAAGGGCATGAAAAGGACAACGATTTGGCATCATTAAATTTTCGCTGAGTGGTTGTTGTTTCAAACAAAATTTTCGAAAAACACTTTTCGAAACCCTCAAATCGCTCTCTCCATGACTTATAACTCCCGAACCAGAGTTTTCACTTCCAAATCACATATATGACCTTAAAGGGCATGAAAAGGGCTATGATTTGCCATCATTAGATTTTCGCTGAGTGGTTGTTGTTTCAAACAAAATTTTCGAAAAACACTTTTCGAAACCCTCAAATCGCTCTCTCCATGACCTATAACTCTCGAACCAGAGTTTTTACCTCCAAATCACCTATATCACCTTAAAGGGTATGAAAAGGGCTACGATTTGCCATCATTGGATGTTCGCCGAGTGGTTGTTGTTTCAAAAAAATTTTTCGAAAAACACTTTTCGAAACCTCAAATTGCTCTCTCTTTGACCTATAACTCCCGAACCAGAGTTTCTAATACCAGATCACCTATATCACCTTAAAGGGCATGGAAAGGGCTACGATTTGCCATCATTAGATTTTCGCTGAGTGGTTGTTGTTTCAAAATAATTTTTCGAAAAACACTTTTCGAAACCTCAAATTGCTCTCTCTTTGACCTATAACTCCCGAACCAGAGTTTTTACTTCCAAATGACCTATATCACCTTAAAGGGCATGAAAAGGGCTACGATTTGCCATCATTAGATTTTCGCTGAGTTCTTGTTGCTTCGAACAAATTTTTTGAAAAACACTTTTCGAAACCCTCAAATTGCTCTCTCTTTGACCTATAACTCCCGAACCAGAGTTGTTAGCTCGAAATTTTCTATTGCACCTCAAAGAGCATGAAAAGGGCTTCAAGTTGGCATCATTATATTTTCGCTGCGTGTTTGTTGCTTCGAACAAAATTTCTGAAAAACACTTCGAAACCCTCAAATCGCTCTCTCCATGACCTATAACTCCCGAACCAGAGTTTTTAGCTCCAAATTTTGTAAAACACCTTAAAGAGCATGAAAAGGGCTACAATTTGGCATCATTATAATTTCGCTGAGTGGTTGTTGTTTCGGACAAAAACTTCGAAAAACACTTTTCGAAACACTCAAATTGCTCTCTCTTTGACCTATAACTCCCGAACCAGAGCTTTTACTTCCAATTGACCTAAAACACCTTAAAGGGCATGAAAAGGGCTACGATTTGCCATCATTAGGTTTTCGCTGAGTGGTTGTTGTTCCAAAAAAAATGTTTGAAAAACACTTTTCGAAACCCATAAATTGCTCTCTCTTTGACCTATAACTTCCGAACCAGAATTTCTAATACCAGATCACCTATATCACATTAAAGGGCATGGAAAGGGCTACGATTTGCCATCATTAGATTTTCGCTGAGTGGTTGTTGTTTCAAAATAATTTTTCGAAAAACACTTTTCGAAACCTCAAATTGCTCTCTCTTTGACCTATAACTCCCGAACCAGAGTTTTTACCTCTAAAACACCTATATCACATTAAAGAGCATGAAAAGGGCTTCAAGTTGGCATCATTATATTTGCGCTAAAAAGTTGTTGCTTCGAACAAAATTTCTGAAAAACACTTCGAAACCCTCAAATCGCTCTCTCCATGACCTATAAATCCCGAACCAGAGTTTTTAGCTCCAAATTTTCTATAACACCTTTAAGAGCATGAAAAGGGCTACAATTTGGCATCATTAGATTTTCGCCGAGTTGTTGTTGCTTCAAACAAAATTCTTGAAAAACAGTTTTCGAAACACTCAAATTGCTCTCTCTTTGACCTATAACTCCCGAACCAGAGCTTTTACTTCCAATTGTCCTATAACACCTTAAAGGGCATGAAAAGGGCTACGATTTGCCATCATTAGATTTTCGCTGAGTAGTTGTTGTTTCAAACAAAATTTTCGAAAAACAGTCTTCGAAACCCTGAAATCGTTCTCTCCATGACCTATAACTCTAGAACCAGAGTTTTTACCTCCAAATCACCTAAATCAGCTTAAAGGGCATGAAAAGGGTACGATTTGGCATCATTATATTTTTGCTGAATTGTTGTTTTTTCAAACAAAATTTTAAAAAAACACTTTTCGAAACCCTCAAATTGCTCTCTCTTTGACCTATAACTCTCGAACCAGAGTTTTTACCTCCAAATCACCTATATCACCTTAAAGGGCATGAAAAGGGCTACGATTTGCCATCATTAGATTTTCGCTGAGTGGTTGTTGTTTCAAACAAAATTTTCGAAAAACACTTTCCGAAACCCTCAAATCGCTCTCTCTATGACCTATAACTCCCGAACCAGAGCTTTTACTTCCTAATGACCTAAATCAGCTTAAAGGGCATGAAAAGGGTACGATTTGGCATCATTATATTTTTGCTGAATTGTTGTTGTTTCAAACAAAATTTTCAAAAAACACTTTTCGAAACCCTCAAATTGCTCTCTCTTTGACCTATAACTCCCGAACCAGAGTTGTTAGCTCCAAATTTTCTATTACACCTTAAATAGCATGAAAAGGGCTTTAAGTTGGCATCATTATATATTCGCTGAGTTGTTGTTGCTTCGAACAAAATTTCTGAAAAACAATTTTCGAAACCCTCAAATTGCTCTCTTTTACCTATAACTCCCGAACCAGAGTGTTTTTATCCAAATTCAGGATAGGGTTAAACTAGTTTGTTTAACCTTGTTTAATTGTTAGGCCTTTAGCCAATTAATTTGTTTGTTTGTCTAGGCAGTGACACCAAGAAAATTTCTATGACACAACACAAGCACTTGTAACTTGGTTATATGGAGAGAGAAAAAGCCAACCAATTGTTTTGATTAATTAATTATTTCTGTCTTTATTAATAAAAATCTGGTTCTTATATACTATTTAATAGATACAAATAATAACAACAAATAAAAAAATGTAAAGTTAGTAAAAGCAAAGCCACAGTTAATGACCGATACAGTTTGTTTACCTTTAATCAAAGTAAAGAATATACAAAAAAAAAACTTGCAGTTTAAGCATTAAAGGTTTGTTAACTTGTGGCCTAATTAATTTAAAGTATTCAGCAATGCAAGGTTGTTCACTTAAATTTCGTGCAGTCATATGTACGGTGGTATGTTTTTATGTTGAATAAACGTTCCCACGTACATATGAAAGAAATTCGTTGTGAAAGTTTGAACATACACCCCGACGTGGAGCTATGCTCAACAAATTGCAGCTGCGACAACCTTGTACTGCTGTTATTTAAGTTACTGATACCTCAAATTCTGCAGTTGAGATATGTTGGCGGCTTGCTGGAGTCGGTGGTTGGTGATTTGGTTCACTCCCTTTACAATGTATTCTTTTCCAGGCCATAGTTATGCAGATCATAATTGTGAGACCTAGAGCGACATAGGCGATGGTTCCGTGGTGGTATTGTATAGTTTTGATTTGTGATGGAAACTCTGAGGATACCATTTTGTGTAGTTTGCCTTGTAGTTCGGAGATGTTTTTAATTTGATCACCATAAGTCTTGAAGTGAATTATTTTGTCTTGAACCTCGTCTGGATAAATGATTTCACTGATGTTGCTTATTGCTGTGTATGACGTCTGAAGAGATGTAGAGACAGTCTGATGTCCCTGGATAGTAATTGAGTCGAGCTTAAGAGTGCAATCTGGTGATAATTTTAGAAAGCCAGAACCTGTGATGGTAAGCTGTGACCTTTCTTGTCCACATACGGAGCTTACTCGGGAGGGGTGCGGCATTGTATATAGCCATTGATTGCTGTGTTCCAATTGTATAAGTGACTTGTTGTCTGCAATAGGACCAATGTTGCAATCCTTTCGGGTGTTATATTTGAGAAGTGAGAGCTCGCATAGACATTTTCCAGCGTTTGCATTAAATCTTGATTGTAAGTGTTGACACAAGTGCTCGTTCTCCTTAATTATTGAACATATGGTCCACTGTCTTTCCGATAAGATGCAATACTGATCCCAGTGAGCGTTTATAGCGAGAAAATCGGAGCAAGGACGTATGGCGAGCATTGTACCGTTTATCGATACTGGGATTGGGTGCGGTTTCAGAAGCTCGAATGGTTCGGGATCAGCTAATGGAATAGAGATGTGGAAGATGACGTGGTCCTTTGTTATTCCTCCTGTGACACTCATGATTTTGTATTGTTGCAGAATGTTGTACCCGCCCACTGGTACTTCTAGGGATGCTGGAAGATAATTTTTTACCTGTACTAGCTCGGTTTGAAGTTGGGATGGTGATAGAAGCATTGGGCTGATTTTCCATGGTGTGAGTCCGTTAATGATAATATTATTTCTGATTGGATTCGGTGTAGTCTTGCTGATGTTAATGAAAGTTGAATGGATCGTAGCATAAGTATTTTAAAGAGGTTTGCTTGATAATGTTCCCTGCCATTTTCGTGCAATTTGGATGTGATTTCTGTTAATTGATTATTCATGCTGTCAAATCTTTGTTTTACGCTTTCTTCATCATGTTTAAGTATGTTTAAAGTTGCGTCAACAATAGATGTTTGATTCATGAGGAGATGTTTCAACTGATTTTCATTTTCGTTCAATGCATTGATGGTGTTTGACATTTGCTCGGCATAATTGGAATCTAAAACACCAAACAATGAATTAGCCACATTACCAACCACATTAATTGCGCCACGTTTAAGTCGTCTTTTCAGCAAAAGATTTGTATTCTTTAGACCTGCTATGCTTAAGTCGATCGCTTGGAGAAGGCTCGGACAGGTTGTGTTTTGAGTAAGATGTTCGCATAATCGGTGTAGTTCCGTCGCTTCGATCATGAGTCTGCTTATTTCTTTCCAATACGGGTTCAAGTTATAATAGGAAATGATGTTCCATTCTGACCGTGATACCCGTGTGTTGCTGATACCTTCGAAGTACAAGCCGATATTGGGTTTAAATTGGATGATCTTAACCTTATCTGTGGATACGAGCGGAAGTAATAATAGTACTGTGAGAAGTGTGGTTAGGATTGAGCTTGCCAAGGTTCTGTGTTTTTTGGTTGGTGGTCTTTCATCAGTGGATGCCATTGATGATTGGGGTTCCGATGGCAATTCATGAGGATCCGTGGCTTCTGATGTTTGTGGAGGAGGGAGTAGTTCTTCTTCTTCAGCTTCTTCATTAAGTTTAGGCAATGGGGCTAAGTATTGGATGGCTCGTTTAAGGATGCCTGAAGAGGTCTGAACGTCGGCTACTCTTATGACTCCGTCTTGTCCCTTGTATGTTTTTATTACACGTCCCAAGGGCCATTTCATTACTGGGATATTATCTTCTTTGATGAGGACGGTTGCCCCTGGTTTCAGATTTTTCGATTGTTCCCGCCATTTGTGTCGGTATTGCAACTCGTTTAGATAATCCCGTGACCATCTCTTCCAGAATTCATGCTTGAGATGCGAAACTAATTTCCATCGTGTTTCTAATTTAAGGGTTGTGGGCTTCGCTTGAGCATCGATTTGGGCTGTTAATGGTTCACCAATCAAAAAATGCCCGGGAGTAAGTGCTCCTATGTCGTTTGCGTCATTTGACATGGGTGAAATCGGTCTGGAGTTTAGTATAGCTTCAATATCCTAATGTTCTCACCAACAGGTATTTTGCTGATTTAACGGCTGCCTCCCAAAGACCACCAAAGTGTGGTGCTCTTGGTGGAATGAAATTAAATTGGATACCCTTTTGGTGCATGCATTAAGAATGGTTGCCTGGGCATCTGATGAGTGTATTATTGTGGAAAGTTCTGGCAGTTTGTCTTTGGTACCGACGAAGTTTGTTGCATTGTCGCAATATAAGTTTTGGCAACGTCCACGCCGGGATATGAACCGTTTGAGTGCACCTATAAAGGCTTCAGTTGTCAGATCGCTCACAAGTTCTAGGTGGACTGCCTTTGTAGCAAAGCAGCAAAATACGGCAATGTAGGCCTTGTGTGGTCGTTTTCCCCGAAATTTATAGTGAACCGTGATTGGGCCGCAGTAATCGACTCCGGCATTAATAAAGGCCCGGGCTGGTGTGACGCGGGTTGATGGTAGGTTGCCCATTATTTGGTGAAATAACGCTGGTTTGGCTCTGCTGCATATCGTGCATTGATGCACAGCGGCTCTAGACATAATTTTTCCTTTTATTGGCCAAAATTTTTGTCTGATTATTCCAAGGAGTGTCTGTGCGCCACAGTGCTTGTTGTCCTTGTGAACCATTTCAAAGATTAGCTTTGCAATCGGATCATTGTAAGGAATCAGGAATTGATGCTTGGAGTCGTATTGATAGGTTACTTAGGTTACTTGTTCCGCGTAACTCTTTGTATTTTGCAAGTTGATGAATTTCTTGCTTGAAGTCCGATGCTTGAATTTGTCTTATGATCAATTTCAGTGCGTTGTCTAATTCAGTTGTCGTTAGTGAATTTTGACTAGGCCTTAAGTCTCCCTTTCCCTTAATTTGGGTGATGAAGCGCAGAACGTATCCCACGATGTTCTGAAGACGCCAAAAGGAGTTCCCATGGTTTATTTTATAGATGAAGTCTGGTTCCGTGGACGTCACTGTTAGTGTTTGTTTAACTTTCCTCTCCAGGTCAGTTGGCATGGCATGGGTTGGATTATAGTTGGGAGGCCAGGCTGCGTCTTGGCCATGCAAAAATAGAGGGCCAAAAAACCACAAGGAGCAATCTTTAAGGTGTCTGGGTGAGATTCCTCGTGATAATATGTCTGCGGGATTGATTTTTGAGCTGACGTGTCGCCATTGGCTAGCTTGCGTTGTTTGTAAAATAGTTGATACGCGGTTTGCTACGAAGGTGTTAAGTGCTGCTGGTGAATTTATTCATGCTAACACAATTTCCGAGTCAGTCCAAAACCAAACTTGGATTGATAGTTGAAGATCGGTAGTGATTTTGGCGGCCAGCTGGGCTTTCAACGCTGCGGCGCAAAGTTCTAATCGCGGTATGGTTTGAGTTTTGATTGGAGCGACCCGAGATTTTGCGCAGAGCAGCCGTGTTGTGATTAACCCGTTTGTTGTTGTGGCTCTAAGGTAAGCTGCTGCACCATATGCCTTTTCTGAAGCATCGGTAAAAATGTGTAGCTGGACTGAGGTAGGGATTCCGCCATTAAAAATGTGCCGTGATAGCTGTAATGTTTTTAATTCATTTAAGTCTGTGCGGAAGTTCATCCATTTGGTGTGCATGTGTTCAGGGAGTGACTGATCCCAATCGAGGTTTAATGCCCACAGTTCTTGGATGAAGATTTTGGCAGTAACTGTTACAGGCGATAAAAGGCCTAGTGGATCGAAGACTCTTGCAAGATCCGATGTGGCTGTCCGTTTGGTGATTTTTTTAATACTCTCAATGTTTACCCTGATTCCCAATTTGTCATCCTTTGGTAGCCAAATGAGCCCTAAGGTTTTTATTGAATCAACCTTGGTGCTTTCGAAGTCTAAATCAACCTCCACGTGTCCTTGTGGTATATTGTGCAGCAATTTTGGATGATTAGCGCACCATTTACGTAATGTGAAGCCACCTTCCTTCAGAATTTGCACTAGCTGTTGTTGTACATCTAGTGCGGTTATTAGCTGTCAAAACCGCCCAGACCGTCGTCTACGTAAAAATTCTCTTGGAGAAATTTGGAAGCTAGTGGATAACGTGTCGCGTTTTCTTTGGCCAGTTGCATTAGGCACTTTGTTGCTAAATATGGAGCAGATCTGGTACCGTATGTGACCGTGTTGAGTTGATAATAGGTGATGGGCCTTGTGGTATCTTTTCTCCAAATTATTAGCTGAAGCTGCCGGTCCTCAGGAGCTACCAGTACTTGTCTGTACATTTTTTTGACGTCGGTGGTGAATACGAATCTTGGCATACGAAATCTTAGAAGTATGGAGAATAGTTCGCTTTGAAGGGTTGGTCCTGTGAACATTAGGTCATTTAGTGAGCATCCGGATGAGGTTTTGGCTGATGCATCGAATACGACCCTGAGCTTGGTGGTTGAACTTTCGGGCCTCAATACGCAATGATGTGGGATGTAGTAGGTTGGGGAGATGCTGGAATTTGATTCCCATTTTGTCATGTGTCCCATTGATTCGTACTCGCCTTCAATTCCGGACTCCTTTGCAGACGTCGTTCGAGAGCAAAAAATCGGTTAAGAGCAATTCCATGTGAGTCGCCTAGAAGATTCGGGTTCTGATGAAATGGTATTCTGACGACGAAGTGGTTTTGATTGTTTCTTTTTGTGTGTTGTGCAAAGTGCTCTTCACATTGTTTGTCGGCTATTGATAGTGGCCTTGTAGTTGGTTGGACTTCATCTAATTCCCAAAGTCGAGCGATGGAAGCCTCAAGTCCTTCATCTTCGGTGCAGATTCCACAAAGTGCTTCTGTTGAGTGTTCCTCATCTATTTTTCCTCCTACAATCCAGCCCAGAACTGTTTCTGCAACGTCGGAAGGTGTGGAGATAGTTTTATTTGCCCAATTGCGAGCAGTTGGAGACAGTGTTCTGCTCCTAGAAATATGTCAATTCTATCTGGTTTGTTAAACGCTGGATCCGCTAATGTCAGGTTTTTTGGTAGTGGCCAATCATCAATGTTGACAAATTGTGATGGTTGTGGTGCCACGATTTGAGGCAAGACTAGCGCCTCTAGGCGAGTTGAAAACCCATTAATTCGGGAATGCAAGGAAACATTGACTCGGTGTCGTGTTTTGGTGTTACAATTACCGATTCCTTTAATGTTTGTTGATAATGGTTGTTTTGTAATGTTAAGTCGTTTTGCCAAGCGCTCGGTGATGAAATTTACTTGTGATCCAGCGTCAAGTAATGGTGACATTCAACTTCCTGTGTTTCAGTTTTGATTCTTACTACAGCTGTGCTGAGAAGAACGTATGAGTTGAACGTGTGACCACTTGCTGCTGTTATCGATGACACTTCTGGAGTGATGGTTGGCGCCTCATGGACCTTTGCCGTGTGTCCTGATTTTAAACAGTTGACGCACTGGTTCTGGTTCTGAACGAAACTCAGGCGGCCTTGTGGTGATAGTTGTTGAAACTTCTGACATTGATGAAGTGGATGATGGCCGGTTTTGTACAGAGGGCACGGGGATTCTGATTTGGTAGCCGAAACGCATACCCTTGGTGATTTCTCTTTTTGGGATGTAACTTCCAAGGATTGGAAGTGAGTTTCCAAAAACTTTAGAAAGTCTTGGAGGTTTTGTAATTCTTTTGGATTGCTGATGGTCCTCTCGTACAGAATAAGAGTACCCCGATCTAGCTTTTTTATCAGCAGGTGAAGCAGCATGGGGTCCCACGAGGTCGTATCGATCCCGATGTTGTTTAATGCATGTATACATTCTTGTGTCGTGTCATGCAATAGTTTTATAGCATCGGCTGATGAACCAGTGTTGGGTTGATCCAGTAACTGTTGCATTATGGTTGACACGATAATGCGCTGATTATTGTAGCGTGCTTGTAGTAGGTTCCAAGCAACGCTGTAGTTGTCTGCTGTCTCTGAGAGATGGCTTATTACTTTTTCAGCTTCGTCTCCCAAATTTGACTTGAGGTACCACATCTTTTGTGCGGTTGGGAGCTGTTGGCTGTCCACTAGTTGAGAGAACAGGTCGGAAAAGCCTCTCCACTTGAGATAATCTCCACAGAATGTTGGAAGGGTAATCTTTGGTAGTGGAAGCACATTGGGTTGCATGAAGTTGCCGCCCTTCTCTGAATCTTGTGGGATCGCCCTAAGATTTTCAGCGATTAATTCTTCCAGGTTAAGGTAGGTTTCCATATCGTAACCTTCCTTTGGCGGGTCCGTACTGGATTCCCAGATTGAGAAGTGCAACTCTTCGATTTGTGCCCACAGTTTTTTCTTCTGCTGTAGGTTGGTTGCTTCTGGGTCCGTATGAAATAGCCGTTGGAGGGACGCCATCATGACATTTTGTCTTCTTATCCGGGAATTTGCTGGTGTAGTGGTCGTGTTGGTTGGACCTGGCCTAGATGGTTCCTTGGGGTCGTCATTGGTTATTTGTTGACCAATGTTCGATGCTGACTCCTTCGGAGTTTCCATCATGGCCTTTTCAAATAATTCCCTGTAGTTGTTCGTGAGATCCGATATTTTGGTGTAGTAATCTTCGGTAAAATACTTGTGATTTAATGGGGGTGCCTCGAGACATCGTATTTTGTTGTCGATGATCTCAAACTCAGCCCAAGCCGCATCTATCCGTCTGATTCGTTCTTCATAGTATTGACTGGTTTTACTTGAAGCCGAATCTTTTTTAAAATTTCTGATGATACCTTGGATTGCTTCGCCTGTCACGTTCTGGGCAGCCGCTAGTTGTTCCATCATGGTATCGTCGGTTGTAGCCATCTTGTAGAAGATTCCTGTTGACTGTTTTCAAGTCCTTACCGCTGGTGGGGGGAACTTGAAGAATCACGTCGGGGTCACCAATGTTTTTATCCAAATTCAGGTTAAAGTTAAACTAGTTTGTTTAACCTTGTTTAATTGTTAGGCCTTTAGCCAATTAATTTGTTTGTTTGTCTAGGCAGTGACACCAAGACAATTTCTATGACACAACACAAGCACTTGTAACTTGGTTATATGGAGAGAGCAAAAGCCAACCAATTGTTTTGATTAATTAATTATTTCTGTCTTTATTAATAAAAATCTGGTTCTTGTATACTATTTAATAGATACAAATAATAACAACAAATAAAAAAAATGCAAAGTTAGTAAAAGCAAAGCCACAGTTAATGACCGATACAGTTTGTTTGCCTTTAATCAAAGTAAAGAATATACAAAAAAAAACTTGCAGTTTAAGCATTAAAGGCTCGTTAACTAGTGGCCTAATTAATTTAAAGTATTCAGCAATGCAAGGTTGTTCACTTAAATTTCGTGCAGGCATATGTACGGTGGTATGTTTGTATGTTGAATAAACGTTCCCACGTACATATGAAAGAAATTCGTTGTGAAAGTTTGAACACAGAGTTTTTACCTCCAAATCACCTATATCACCTAAAAGGGCATGAAAAGGACAACGATTTGCCATCATTAGGTTTTCGCTGAGTGGTTGTTGTTTCAAAAAAAATGTTTGAAAAACACTTTTCGAAACCCTTAAATTGCTCTCTCTTTGACCTATAACTTCCGAACCAGAATTTCTACTACCAAATCACCTATACCACCTTAAAGGGCATGAAAAGGGCTACGATTTGGCGTCATTAGATTTTCGCTGAGTTGTTGTTGCTTCGAACAAAATTTTTGAAAAAAACTTTTCGAAACCCTCAAATTGCCCTCCTTGACCTATAACTCCCGAACCAAAGTTTTTACCTCGAAATGACCTATATCACGTTAAAGGGCATGAAAAGGGCTACAATTTGGCATCATTAGATTTTCGCCGAGTTGTTGTTGCTTCAAACAAAATTCTTGAAAAACAGTTTTCGAAACCCTCAAATTGCTCTCTCTTTGACCTATAACTCCCAAACCAAAGTTTTTAGCTCCAAATAACCTATATCATCTTAAAGGGCATGAAAAGGGCTACGATTTGGCACCATTATATTTTTGCTGAGTTGTTGGTGCTTCGAACAAAATTTTCGAAAAACACTTTTCGAAACCCTCAAATCGCTCTCTCCATGACCTATAACTTTCGAACCAGAGTTTTTAGCTCCAAATGACCTATATCACCTTAGAGGACAGGAAAAGGGGTACGATTTGCCATCATTAGATTTACGCTGCGTGCATGTTGCTTCGAACAAAATTTCTTAAAAACACTGTTCGAAACCCTCAAATCGCTTTCTCTTTGACCTTTAACTCCCAAAAAAGAAATTTTACTTCCAAATGACCTATATCACCTTAAAGGGCAGGAAAAGGGCTACGATTTGCCATCATTAGATTTACGCTGAGTGCTTGTTGCTTCGAACAAAATTTCTTAAAAGCACTTTTCGAAACCCTGAAATTGCTCTCTCTTTGACCTATAACTCCTGAACCAGAGTTTTTTCCTCCAAATCACCTATATAAGCTTAAAGGGCATGAAAAGTATACGATTTGACATCATTATATTATTGATGAATTGTTGTTACTTCGAACAAAATTTTTGAAAAACACTTTTCGAAACCCACAAATTGCTCTCTCTTTGACCTATAACTCCCGAAAAAGAAATTTTACTTCCAAATGACCTATATCACCTTAAAGGGCAGAAGAAGGGCTACGATTTGCCATCATCAGATTTACACTGAGTGCTTGTTGCTTCGAAAAAAATTTCTTAAAAGCACTTTCCGAAACCCTCGAATTGCTCTCTCTTTGACTTATAACTCCTGAACCAGAGTTTTTTTCTCCAAATCACCTATATCAGCATAAAGGGCATGAAAAGGGCTACGATTTGGCATCATTATATTTTTGCTGAGTGCCATGACCTATAACTCTCGAACCAGAGTTTTTACCTCCAAATCACCTATATCACCATTAAGGACATGAAAAGGGCTATGATTTGCCATCATTAGATTTTCGCTGAGTGGTTTTTGTTTCAAACAAAATTTTCGAAAAACACTCTTCGAAACCCTGAAGTCGTTCTCTCCATGACCTATAACTCTCGAACCAGAGTTTTTACCTCCAAATCACCTATAACACCTTAAAGGGCATGAAAAGGGCTACGATTTGCCATCATTAGATTTTCGCTGAGTGGTTGTTGTTTCAAACAAAATTTTCGAAAAACACTTTTCGAAACCCTCAAATCGCTCTCTCCATGACCTATAACTCTCGAACCAGAGTTTTTAGCTCCAAATTTTTTATATCACCTTAAAAGGCATGGAAAGGGCTACAATTTGGCATCATTAGATTTTCGCTGAGTGGTTGTTGTTTAGAACAAAATTTTCGAAAAACACTCTTCGAAACCCTGAAATCGTTCTCTCCATGACCTATAACTCTCGAACCAGAGTTTTTACCTCCAAATCACCTGTAACACCTTAAAGGGCATGAAAAGGGCTACGATTTGCAATCATTAGATTTTCGCTGAGTGGTTGTTGTTTCAAACAAAATTTTCGAAAAACACTTTTCGAAACCCTCAAATCGCTCTCTCCATGACCTATAACTCCCGAACCAGAGTTTTAAGCTCCAAATTTTTTATATCACCTTAAAAGGCATGGAAAGGGCTACAATTTGGCGTCATTAGATTTTCGCTGAGTTGTTGTTGCTGCGAGCAAATTTTTTGAAAAACACTTTTCGAAACCCTCAAGTTGCTCTCTCTTTGACTTATAGCTCCCGAGCCAGAGTTTTTAACTCCAAATTTTTTATATCACCTTAAAGATCATGAAAAGGGCAACGGTTTCCCATCATTACATTTTTGCTGAGTAGTTGTTGTTTCAAACAAAATTTTCGAAAAACACTTTTCGAAACCCTCAAATTGCTCTCTCTTTGACCTATAACTCCTGAACCAGAGTTTTTTCCTCCAAATCACCTATAACACCATTAAGGGCATGAAAAGGGCTACGATTTGCCATCATTAGATTTTCGCTGAGTGGTTCTTTTTTCAAACAAAATTTTCGAAAAACACTTTTCGAAACCCTCAAATCGCTCTCTCCATGACCTATAACTCTCGAACCAGAGCTTTTACCTCCAAATCACCTATATCACCATTAAGGGCATGAAAAGGGCTACGATTTGCCATCATTAGATTTTCGCTGAAGGGTTCTTGTTTCAAACAAAATTTTCGAAAAACACTCTTCGAAACCCTGAAATCGTTCCCTCCATGACCTATAACTCTCGAACCGGAGTTTTTACCTCCAAATCACCTATAACACCTTAAAGGGCATGAGAAGGGCTACGATTTGCCATCATTAGATTTTCGCTGAGTGGTTGTTGTTTCAAACAAAATTTTCGAAAAACACTTTTCGAAACCCTCAAATCGCTCTCTCCATGACCTATAACTCCCGAACCAGAGTTTTTAGCTCCAAATTTTTTATATCGCCTTAAAAGGCATGGAAAGGGCTACAATTTGGCAACATTAGATTTTCGCTGAGTGGTTGTTGTTTCGAACAAAATTTTCGAAAAACACTCTTCGAAACCCTGAAATCGTTCTCTCCATGACCTATAACTCTCGAACCAGAGTTTTTACCTCCAAATCACCTATAACACCTTAAAGGGCTCTAAAAGGGCTACGATTTGCCATCATTAGATTTTCGCTTAGTGGTAGTTGTTTCAAACAAAATTTTCGAAAAACACTTTTCGAAACCCTCAAATCGCTCTCTCCATGACCTATAACTCCCGAACCAGAGTTTTTAGCTCCAAATTTTTTATATCGCCTTAAAAGGCATGTAAAGAGCTACAATTTGGCGTCATTAGATGTTCGCTGAGTTGTTGTTGCTTCGAACAAAATTTTTGAAAAACACTTTTCGAAACCCTCAAGTTGCTCTCTCTTTGACCTATAACTCCCGAACCAGAGATTTCACTTCTAACTGACCTATATCACCTTAAAGGGCATGAAAAGGGCTACGATTTGCCATCATTAGATTTTTGCTGAGTGGTTGTTGTTTCAAACAAAATTTTCGAAAAACACTTTTCGAAACCCTCAAATCGCTCTCTCCATGACCTATAACTCCCGAACCAGAGTTTTTAGCTACAAATATTTTATATTACCTTAAAGATCATGAAAAGGGCAACGATTTGCCATCATTAGATTTTCGCTGAGTGGTTGTTGTTTCAAACAACATTTTCAAAAAAAACTTTTCGAAACCCTCAAATCGCTCTCTCCATGACCTATAACTCCCGAACCAGAGTTTTTACTTTAAAACCACATACATCACCTTAAAGGGCATGAAAAGGGCTACAATTTGCCATTATTAGATTTTCGCTGAGTGGTTGTTGTTTCAAACAAAATTTTCGAAAAACATTTTTCGAAACTCGCAAATCGCTCCCCCATGACCTATAACTCCCGAACCAGAGTTTTTAGCTCTGAATTTTCTATAACACCTTAAAAGGCATGGAAAGGGCTACAATTTGGCGTCATTAGATGTTCGCTGAGTTGTTGTTGCTTCGAACAAATTTTTTGAAAAACACTTTTCGTAACCCTCAAGTTGCTCTCTTTTTGACCTATAACTCCCGAACCAGAGATTTTACTTCTAACTGACCAATATCACCTTAAAGGGCATGAAAAGGGCTACGATTTGCCATCATTAGATTTTTGCTGAGTGGTTGTTGTTTCAAACAAAATTTTCGAAAAATACTTTTCGAAACCCTCAAATTGCTCTCTCTTTGACCTATAACTCCCGAACCAGAGTTTTTATTTCCAAATGACCTATATAACCTTCAAGGGCAAGAAAAGACCTACGATTTTTTATCATTAGATTTTCGCTGAGTGGTTGTTGTTTCAAACAAAATTTTCGAAAAACACTTTTCGAAACCCTCAAATCGCTCTCTCCATGACCTATAACTCCCGAACCAGAGTTTTGAGCTCTAAATTTTCTATAACACCTTAAAGGGCATGAAAAGGGCTACGATTTGCCATCATTAGATTTTTCTGAGTGGTTGTTGTTTCAAACAAACTTTTCGAAAAACACTTTTCGAAACCCTCAAATTGCTCTTTCTTTGACCTATAACTCCCGAACCAGAGTTTTTATTTCCAAATGACCTATATCAGCTTAAAGGGCAAGAAAAGGCCTACGAGTTGTTATCATTAGATTTTCGCTGAGTGGTTGTTGTTTCAAACAAAATTTTCGAAAAACACTTTTCGAAACCCTCAAATCGCTCTCTCCATGACCTATAACTCCCGAACCAGAGTTTATAACTCCAAATTTTCTATAACACCTTAAAGGGCATGAAAAGGGCTACGATTTGTCATCATTACATTTTTGCTCAGTGGTTGTTGTTTCAAACAAAATTTTCAAAAAACACTTTTCGAAACCCTCAAATTGCTCTTTCTTTGACCTATAACTCCCGAACCAGAGTTTTTATTTTCAAATGACCTATATCACCTTAAAGGGCAAGAAAAGGCCTACGAGTTGTTATCATTAGATTTTCGCTGAGTGGTTGTTGTTTCAAAGAAAATTTTCGAAAAATACTTTTCGAAACCCTCAAATTGCTCTCTCTTTGACCTATAACTCCCGAACCAGAGTTTTTATTTCCAAATGACCTATATCACCTTAAAGGGCAAGAAAAGGCCTACGAGATGTTATCATTAGATATTCGTTGAGTGGTTGTTGTTTCAAACAAAATTTTCGAAAAACACTTTTCGAAACCCTCAAATCGCTCTCTCCATGACCTATAACTCCCGAACCAGAGTTTTTAGCTCCAAATTTTCTATAACACCTTAAAGGGCATGGAAAGGCCTACAATTTGGCATCATTCGATTTTCGCCGAGAGGTTGTTGTTTCAAACAAAATTTTCGAAAAACACTTTTCAAAACCCTCAAATCGCTCTCTCCATGACCTATAACTCCCGAACCAGAGTTTTGAGCTCCAAATTTTCTATAACACCTTAAAGGGCATGAAAAGGGCTACGATTTGCCATCATTAGATTTTTCTGAGTGGTTGTTGTTTCAAACAACCTTTTCGAAAAACACTTTTCGAAACCCTCAAATTGCTCTTTCTTTGACCTATAACTCCCGAACCAGAGTTTTTACCTCCAAATCACTTCTATCACCTTAAAGGGCATGATAAGGGCTACGATTTGTCATCATTACATTTTTGCTGAGTGGTTGTTGTTTCAAACAAAATTTTCGAAAAATACTTTTCGAAACCCTCAAATTGCTCTCTCTTTGACCCACAACTCCCGAACCAGAGTTTTTATTTCCAAACGACCTATATCACCTTAAAGGGCAAGAAAAGGCCTACGATTTGTTATCATTAGATTTTCGCTGAGTGGTTGTTGTTTCAAACAAAATTTTCGAAAAACACTTTTCGAAACCCTCAAATCGCTCTCTCCATGACCTATAACTCCCGAACCAGAGTTTTTGGCTCTAAATTTTTTATAACACCTTAAAGGGCATGGAAAGGGCTACAATTTGGCATCATTCGATTTACGCTGAGAGGTTGTTGTTTTAAACAAAATTTTCGAAAAAAAATTTTCAAAACCCTCAAATCGCTCCCTACATGACCTATAACTCCCGAACCAGAGTTTTGAGCTCCAAATTTTCTATAACACCTTAAAGGGCATGAAAAGGGCTACGATTTGCAATCATTAGATTTTTCTGAGTGGTTGTTGTTTCAAACAAACTTTTCGAAAAACACTTTTCGAAACCCTCAAATTGCTCTTTCTTTGACCTATAACTCCCGAACCAGAGTTTTTACATCCAAATCGCTTATATCACCTTAAAGGGCATGAAAAGGGCTACAATTTGGCATCATTAGATTTTCGCTGAGTGGTTGTTGTTTCGAACAAAATTTTCGAAAAACACTCTTCGAAACCCTGAAATCGTTCTCTCCATGACCTATAACTCTCGGACCAGAGTTTTTACCTCCAAATCACCTATAGCACCTTAAAGGGCATGAAAAAGGCTACGATTTGTCATCATTACATTTTTGCTGAGTGGTTGTTGTTTCAAACAAAATTTTCGAATAATACTTTTCGAAACCCTCAAATTGCTCTCTCCATGACCTATAACTCCCGATCCAGAGTTCTTAGCTCTAAAATTTTCTATAACACCTTAAAGGGCATGGAAAGGCCTACAATTTGGCATCATTCGATTTTCGCTGAGAGGTTGTTGTTTCAAACAAAATTTTCGAAAAACAATTTTCGAAACCCTCAAATTGCTCTCTCCATGACCTATAACTCCCGATCCAGAGTTCTTAGCTCCAAAATTTTCTATAACACCTTAAAGGGCATGGAAAGGCCTACAATTTGGCATCATTCGATTTTCGCTGAGAGGTTGTTGTTTCAAACAAAATTTTCGAAAAAATATTTTCGAAACCCTCAAATAGCTTTCTCTTTGACCTATAACTACCGTACCAGAGTTTTTTCTTCTAAGTGACCTATATCACCTTAAAGGGCATGAAAAGGGCTACGATTTGCCATCATTAGATTTTTGCTGAGTGGTTGTTGTTTCAAACAAAATTTTCGAAAAATACTTTTCGAAACCCTCAAATTGCTCTTTCTTTGACCTATAACTCCCGAACCAGAGTTTTTACCTCCAAATCACTTCTATCAGCTTAAAGGGATTGATAAGGGCTACGATTTGTCATCATTACATTTTTGCTGAGTGGTTGTTGTTTCAAACAAAATTTTCGAAAAATACTTTTCGAAACCCTCAAGTTGCTCTCTCTTTGACCTATAACTCCCGAACCAGAGTTTTTATTTCCAAATGACCTATATCACCTTAAAGGGCAAGAAAAGGCCTACGATTTGTTATCATTAGATTTTCGCTGAGTGGTTGTTGTTTCAAACAAAATTTTCGAAAAACACTTTTCGAAACCCTCAAATCGCTCTCTCCATGACCTATAACTCCCGAACCAGAGTTTTTAGCTCTAAATTTTCTATAACAACTTAAAGGGCATGGAAAGGGCTACAATTTGGCATCATTCGATTTTCGCTGAGAGGTTGTTGTTTCAAACAAAATTTTCGAAAAACACTTTTCAAAACCCTCAAATCGCACTCTACATGACCTATAACTCCCGAACCAGAGTTTTGAGCTCCAAATTTTCTATAACACCTTAAAGGGCATGAAAAGGGCTACGATTTGCAATCATTAGATTTTTCTGAGTGGTTGTTGTTTCAAACAAACTTTTCGAAAAACACTTTTCGAAACCCTCAAATTGCTCTTTCTTTGACCTATAACTCCCGAACCAGAGTTTTTACCTCAAAATCACTTATATCACCTTAAAAAGCATGGAAAGGGCTACGATTTTCCATCATTACATTTTTGCTGAGTGGTTGTTGTTTCAAACAAAATTTTCGAAAAATACTTTTCGAAACCCTCAAATTGCTCTCTCCATGACCTATAACTCCCGATCCAGAGTTCTTAGCTCCAAAATTTTCTATAACACCTAAAAGGGCATGGAAAGGCCTACAATTTGGCATCATTCGATTTTCGCTGAGAGGTTGTTGTTTCAAACAAAATTTTCGAAAAACAATTTTCGAAACCCTCAAATTGCTTTCTCTTTGACCTATAACTACCGTACCAGAGCTTTTTCTTCTAAGTGACCTATATCACCTTAAAGGGCATGAAAAGGGCTACGAGTTGCCATCATTAGATTTTTGCTGAGTGGTTGTTGTTTCAAACAAAATTTTTGAAAAATACTTTTCGAAACCCTCAAATTGCTCTCTCTTTGACCTATAACTCCCGAACCAGAGTTTTTATTTCCAAATGACCTATATAACCTTAAAGGGCAAGAAAAGGCCTACGATTTGTTATCATTAGATTTTCGCTGAGTGGTTGTTGTTTCAAGCAAAATTTTCGAAAAACACTTTTCGAAACCCTCAAATCGCTCTCTCCATGACCTATAACTCCCGAACCAGAGTTTTTAGCTCCAAATTTTCTATAACACCTTAAAGGGCATGGAAAGGGCTACAATTTGGCATCATTCGATTTTCGCTGAGAGGTTGTTGTTTCAAACAAAATTTTCGAAAAACACTTTTCAAAACCCTCAAATCGCTCTCTCCATGACCTATAACTCCCGAACCAGAGTTTTGAGCTCCAAATTTTCTATAACACCTTAAAGGGCATGAAAAGGGCTACGATTTGCCATCATTAGATTTTTCTGAGTGGTTGTTGTTTCAAAAAAACTTTTCGAAAAACACTTTTCGAAACCCTCAAATTGCTCTTTCTTTGACCTATAACTCCCGAACCAGAGTTGTTACCTCCAAATCACTTAAATCACCTTAAAGGGCATGAAAAGGGCTACAATTTGGCATCATTAGATTTTCGCTGAGTGGTTGTTGTTTCAAACAAAATTTTCGAAAAACACTCTTCGAAACCCTGAAATCGTTCTCTCCATGACCTATAACTCTCGGACCAGAGTTTTTACCTCCAAATCACCTATAGCACCTTAAAGGGCATGAAAAAGGCTACGATTTGCCATCATTACATTTTTGCTGAGTGGTTGTTGTTTCAAACAAAATTTTCGAAAAATACTTTTCGAAACCCTCAAATTGCTCTCTCCATGACCTATAACTCCCGATCCAGAGTTCTTAGCTTCAAAATTTTCTATAACACCTTAAAGGACATGGAAAGGCCTACAATTTGGCATCATTAGATTTTCGCTGAGAGGTTGTTGTTTCAAACAAAATTTTCGAAAAACAATTTTCAAAACCCTCAAATCGCTCTCTCCATGACCTATAACTCCCGAACCAGAGTTTTGAGCTCCAAATTTTCTATAACACCTTAAAGGGCATGGAAAGGGCTACAATTTCGCATCATTAGATTTTCGCTGAGTGGTTGTTGTTACGAACAAAAATTTCGAAAAACACTTTTCGAAACCCTCACATCGCTCTCTCCATGACCTATAACTCCCGATCCAGAGCTCTTAGCTCCAAAATTTTCTATAACACCTTAAAGGGCATGAAAAGGGCTACGATTTGTCATCATTACATTTTTGCTGAGTGGTTGTTGTTTCAAACAAAATTTTCGAAAAATACTTTTCGAAACCCTCAAATTGCTCTCTCTTTGACCTATAACTCCCGAACCAGAGTTTTTATTTCCAAATGACCTATATCACCTTAAAGGGCAAGAAAAGGCCAACGATTTGTTATCATTAGATTTTCGTTGAGTGGTTGTTGTTTCAAACAAAATTTTCGAAAAACACTTTTCGAAACCCTCAAATCGCTCTCTCCATGACCTATAACTACCGAACCAGAGTTTTTAGCTGCAAATTTTCTATAACACCTTAAAGGGCATGGAAAGGCCTACAATTTGGCATCATTAGATTTTCGCTGAGTGGTTGTTGTTTCGAACAAAAATTTCGAAAAACCTTTTTAGAAACCCTCAAATCGCTCTCTCCATGACCTATAACTCCCGATCCAGAGTTCTTAGCTCCAAGATTTTCTATAACACCTTAAAGGGCATGAAAAGGGCTACGATTTGCCATCATTAGATTTTTCTGAGTGGTTGTTGTTTTATACAAACTTTTCGAAAAACACTTTTCGAAACCCTCAAATTGCTCTTTCTTTGACCTATAACTCCCGAACCAGAGTTTTTACCTCCAAATCACTTATATCACCTTAAAGGGCTTGAAAAGGGCTACGATTCGTCATCATTATATTTTCGCTGAGTGGTTGTTGTTTCGAACAAAATTTTCGAAAAACACTCTTCGAAACCCTGAAATCGTTCTTTCCATGACCTATAACTCCCGATCCAGAGTTCTTAGCTCCAAAATTTTCTATAACACCTTAAAGGGCATGGAAAGGCCTACAATTTGGCATCATTCGATTTTCGCTGAGAGGTTGTTGTTTCAAACAAACTTTTCGAAAAACACTTCTCGAAACCCTCACATCGCTCTCTCCATGACCTATAACTCCCGATCCAGAGCTCTTAGCTTCAAAATTTTCTATAACACCTTAAAGGGCATGAAAAGGGCTACGATTTGTCATCATTACATTTTTGCTGAGTGGTTGTTGGTTCAAACAAAATTTTCGAAAAATACTTTTCGAAACCCTCAAATTGCTCTCTCTTTGACCTATAACTCCCGAACCAGAGTTTTTATTTCCAAATGACTTATATCACCTTAAAGGACAAGAAAAGGCCAACGATTCGTCATCATTATATTTTCGCTGAGTGGTTGTTGTTTCGAACAAAATTTTCGAAAAACACTCTTCGAAACCCTGAAATCGTTCTTTCCATGACCTATAACTCCCGATCCAGAGTTCTTAGCTCCAAAATTTTCTATAACACCTTAAAGGGCATGGAAAGGCCTACAATTTGGCATCATTCGATTTTCGCTGAGAGGTTGTTGTTTCAAACAAACTTTTCGAAAAACACTTCTCGAAACCCTCACATCGCTCTCTCCATGACCTATAACTCCCGATCCAGAGCTCTTAGCTTCAAAATTTTCTATAACACCTTAAAGGGCATGAAAAGGGCTACGATTTGCCATCATTAGATTTTTCTGAGTGGTTGTTGTTTCAAACAAACTTTTCGAAAAACACTTTTCGAAACCCTCAAATTGCTCTTTCTTTGACCTATAACTCCCGAACCAGAGTTGTTACCTCCAAATCACTTATATCACCTTAAAGGGCATGAAAAGGGCTACAATTTGGCATCATTAGATTTTCGCTGAGTGGTTGTTGTTTCGAACAAAATTTTCGAAAAACACTCTTCGAAACCCTGAAATCGTTCTCTCCATGACCTATAACTCTCGAACCAGAGTTTTTACCTCCAAATCACCTATAGCACCTTAAAGGGCATGAAAAAGGCTACGATTTGCCATCATTACATTTTTGCTGAGTGGTTGTTGTTTCAAACAAAATTTTCGAAAAATACTTTTCGAAACCCTCAAATTGCTCTCTCCATGACCTATAACTCCCGATCCAGAGTTCTTAGCTCCAAAATTTTCTATAACACCTTAAAGGACATGGAAAGGCCTACAATTTGGCATCATTCGATTTTCGCTGAGAGGTTGTTGTTTCAAACAAAATTTTCGAAAAACAATTTTCAAAACCCTCAAATCGCTTTCTCCATGACCTATAACTCCCGAACCAGAGTTTTGAGCTCCAAATTTTCTATAACACCTTAAAGGGCATGGAAAGGGCTACAATTTCGCATCATTAGATTTTCGTTTAGTGGTTGTTGTTTCGAACAAAAATTTCGAAAAACACTTTTCGAAACCCTCACATCGCTCTCTCCATGACCTATAACTCCCGATCCAGAGCTCTTAGCTCCAAAATTTTCTATAACACCTTAAAGGGCATGAAAAGGGCTACGATTTGTCATCATTACATTTTTGCTGAGTGGTTGTTGTTTCAAACAAAATTTTCGAAAAATACTTTTCGAAACCCTCAAATTTCTCTCTCTTTGACCTATAACTCCCGAACCAGAGTTTTTATTTCCAAATTACCTATATCGCCTTAAAGGGCAAGAAAAGGCCAACGATTTGTTATCATTAGATTTTCGTTGAGTGGTTGTTGTTTCAAACAAAATTTTCGAAAAACACTTTTCGAAACCCTCAAATCGCTCTCTCCATGACCTATAACTACCGAACCAGAGTTTTTAGCTGCAAATTTTCTATAACACCTTAAAGGGCATGGAAAGGCCTACAATTTGGCATCATTAGATTTTCGCTGAGTGGTTGTTGTTTCGAACAAAAATTTCGAAAAACCCTTTTAGAAACCCTCAAATCGCTCTCTCCATGACCTATAACTCCCGATCCAGAGTTCTTAGCTCCAAGATTTTCTATAACACCTTAAAGGGCATGAAAAGGGCTACGATTTGCCATCATTAGATTTTTCTGAATGGTTGTTGTTTCATACAAACTTTTCGAAAAACACTTTTCGAAACCCTCAAATTGCTCTTTCTTTGACCTATAACTCCCGAACCAGAGTTTTTACCTCCAAATCACTTATATCACCTTAAAGGGCTTGAAAAGGGCTACGATTTGTCATCATTATATTTTCGCTGAGTGGTTGTTGTTTCGAACAAAATTTTCGAAAAACACTTTTCGAAACCCTGAAATCGTTCTTTCCATGACCTATAACTCTCGGACCAGAGGTTTTACCTCCAAATCACCTTAAAGGGCATTAAAAAGGCTACGATTTGCCATCATTACATTTTTGCTGAGTGGTTGTTGTTTCAAACAAAATTTTCGAAAAATACTTTTCGAAACCCTCAAATTGCTCTCTCCATGACCTATAACTCCCGATCCAGAGTTCTTAGCTCCAAAATTTTCTATAACACCTTAAAGGGCATGGAAAGGCTTACAATTTGGCATCATTCGATTTTCGCTGAGAGGTTGTTGTTTCAAACAAAATTTTCGAAAAACACTTCTCGAAACCCTCACATCGCTCTCTCCATGACCTATAACTCCCGATCCAGAGCTCTTAGCTTCAAAATTTTCTATAACACCTTAAAGGGCATGAAAAGGGCTACGATTTGTCATCATTACATTTTTGCTGAGTGGTTGTTGGTTCAAACAAAATTTTCGAAAAATACTTTTCGAAACCCTCAAATTGCTCTCTCTTTGACCTATAACTCCCGAACCAGAGTTTTTATTTCCAAATGACTTATATCACCTTAAAGGGCAAGAAAAGGCCAACGATTTGTTATCATTAGATTTTCGCTGAGTGGTTGTTGTTTCAAACAAAATTTTCGAAAAACACTTTTCGAAACCCTCAAATCGCTCTCTCCATGACCTATAACTACCGAACCAGAGTTTTTAGCTCCAAATTTTCTATAACACCTTAAAGGGCATGAAAAGGGCTACGATTTGCCATCATTAGATTTTTCTGAGTGGTTGTTGTTTCAAACAAACTTTTCGAAAAACACTTTTCGAAACCCTCAAATTGCTCTTTCTTTGACCTATAACTCCCGAACCAGAGTTGTTACCTTCAAATCACTTATATCACCTTAAAGGGCATGAAAAGGGCTACAATTTGGCATCATTAGCTTTTCGCTGAGTGGTTGTTGTTTCGAACAAAATTTTCGAAAAACACTCTTCGAAACCCTGAAATCGTTCTCTCCATGACCTATAACTCTCGGACCAGAGTTTTTACCTCCAAATCACCTATAGCACCTTAAAGGGCATGAAAAAGGCTACGATTTGCCATCATTACATATTTGCTGAGTGGTTGTTGTTTCAAACAAAATTTTCGAAAAATACTTTTAGAAACCCTCAAATTGCTCTCTCCATGACCTATAACTCCCGATCCAGAGTTCTTAGCTCCAAAATTTTCTATAACACCTTAAAGGACATGGAAAGGCCTACAATTTGGCATCATTCGATTTTCGCTGAGAGGTTGTTGTTTCAAACAAAATTTTCGAAAAACAATTTTCAAAACCCTCAAATCGCTCTCTCCATGACCTATAACTCCCGAACCAGAGTTTTGAGCTCCAAATTTTCTATAACACCTTAAAGGGCATGGAAAGGGCTACAATTTCGCATCATTAGATTTTCGCTTAGTGGTTGTTGTTTCGAACAAAAATTTCGAAAAACACTTTTCGAAACCCTCACATCGCTCTCTCCATGACCTATAACTCCCGATCCAGAGCTCTTAGCTCCAAAATTTTCTATAACACCTTAAAGGGCATGAAAAGGGCTACGATTTGTCATCATTACATTTTTGCTGAGTGGTTGTTGTTTCAAACAAAATTTTCGAAAAATACTTTTCGAAACCCTCAAATTTCTCTCTCTTTGACCTATAACTCCCGAACCAGAGTTTTTATTTCCAAATGACCTATATCACCTTAAAGGGCAAGAAAAGGCCAACGATTTGTTATCATTAGATTTTCGTTGAGTGGTTGTTGTTTCAAACAAAATTTTCGAAAAACACTTTTCGAAACCCTCAAATCGCTCTCTCCATGACCTATAACTACCGAACCAGAGTTTTTAGCTGCAAATTTTCTATAACACCTTAAAGGGCATGGAAAGGCCTACAATTTGGCATCATTAGATTTTCGCTGAGTGGTTGTTGTTTCGAACAAAAATTTCGAAAAACCCTTTTAGAAACCCTCAAATCGCTCTCTCCATGACCTATAACTCCCGATCCAGAGTTCTTAGCTCCAAGATTTTCTATAACACCTTAAAGGGCATGAAAAGGGCTACGATTTGCCATCATTAGATTTTTCTGAATGGTTGTTGTTTCATACAAACTTTTCGAAAAACACTTTTCGAAACCCTCAAATTGCTCTTTCTTTGACCTATAACTCCCGAACCAGAGTTTTTACCTCCAAATCACTTATATCACCTTAAAGGGCTTGAAAAGGGCTACGATTTGTCATCATTATATTTTCGCTGAGTGGTTGTTGTTTCGAACAAAATTTTCGAAAAACACTCTTCGAAACCCTGAAATCGTTCTTTCCATGACCTATAACTCTCGGACCAGAGTTTTTACCTCCAAATCACCTTAAAGGGCATGAAAAAGGCTACGATTTGCCATCATTACATTTTTGCTGAGTGGTTGTTGTTTCAAACAAAATTTTCGAAAAATACTTTTCGAAACCCTCAAATTGCTCTCTCCATGACCTATAACTCCCGATCCAGAGTTCTTAGCTCCAAAATTTTCTATAACACCTTAAAGGGCATGGAAAGGCCTACAATTTGGCATCATTCGATTTTCGCTGAGAGGTTGTTGTTTCAAACAAAATTTTCGAAAAACACTTCTCGAAACCCTCACATCGCTCTCTCCATGACCTATAACTCCCAATCCAGAGCTCTTAGCTTCAAAATTTTCTATAACACCTTAAAGGGCATGAAAAGGGCTACGATTTGTCATCATTACATTTTTGCTGAGTGGTTGTTGGTTCAAACAAAATTTTCGAAAAATACTTTTCGAAACCCTCAAATTGCTCTCTCTTTGACCTATAACTCCCGAACCAGAGTTTTTATTTCCAAATGACCTATATCACCTTAAAGGGCAAGAAAAGGCCAACGATTTGTTATCATTAGATTTTCGCTGAGTGGTTGTTGTTTCAAACAAAATTTTCGAAAAACACTTTTCGAAACCCTCAAATCGCTCTCTCCATGACCTATAACTACCGAACCAGAGTTTTTAGCTCCAAATTTTCTATAACACTTTAAAGGGCATGGAAAGGCCTACAATTTGGCATCATTAGATTTTCGCTGAGTGGTTGTTGTTTCGAACAAAAATTTCGAAAAACCCTTTTAGAAACCCTCAAATCGCTCTCTCCATGACCTATAACTCCCGATCCAGAGTTCTTAGCTCCAAGATTTTCTATAACACCTTAAAGGGCATGAAAAGGGCTACGATTTGCCTTCATTAGATTTTTCTGAGTGGTTGTTGTTTCATACAAACTTTTCGAAAAACACTTTTCGAAACCCTCAAATTGCTCTTTCTTTGACCTATAACTCCCGAACCAGAGTTTTTACCTCCAAATCACTTATATCACCTTAAAGGGCTTGAAAAGGGCTACGATTTGTCATCATTATATTTTCGCTGAGTGGTTGTTGTTTCGAACAAAATTTTCGAAAAACACTCTTCGAAACCCTGAAATCGGTCTTTCCATGACCTATAACTCTCGGACCAGAGTTTTTACCTCCAAATCACCTTAAAGGGCACGAAAAAGGCTACGATTTGCCATCATTACATTTTTGCTGAGTGGTTGTTGTTTCAAACAAAATTTTCGAAAAATACTTTTCGAAACCCTCACATCGCTCTCTCCATGACCTATAACTCCCGATCCAGAGCTGTTAGCTTCAAAATTTTCTATAACACCTTAAAGGGCATGAAAAGGGCTACGATTTGTCATCATTACATTTTTGCTGAGTGGTTGTTGGTTCAAACAAAATTTTCGAAAAATACTTTTCGAAACCCTCAAATTGCTCTCTCTTTGACCTATAACTCCCGAACCAGAGTTTTTATTTCCAAATGACCTATATCACCTTAAAGGGCAAGAAAAGGCCAACGATTTGTTATCATTAGATTTTCGCTGAGTGGTTGTTGTTTCAAACAAAATTTTCGAAAAACACTTTTCGAAACCCTCAAATCGCTCTCTCCATGACCTATAACTACCGAACCAGAGTTTTTAGCTAAAAATTTTCTATAACACCTTAAAGGGCATGGAAAGGCCTACAATTTGGCATCATTAGATTTTCGCTGAGTGGTTGTTGTTTCAAACAAAAATTTCTAACAACCCTTTTAGAAACCCTCAAATCGCTCTCTCCATGACCTATAACTCCCGATCCAGAGTTCTTAGCTCCAAGATTTTCTATAACACCTTAAAGGGCATGAAAAGGGCTACAATTTGCCATCATTAGATTTTTCTGAGTGGTTGTTGTTTCATACAAACTTTTCGAAAAACACTTTTCGAAACCCTCAAATTGCTCTTTCTTTGACCTATAACTCCCGAACCAGAGTTTTTACCTCCAAATCAGTTATATCACCTTAGAGGACAAGAAAAGGGCTACGATTTGCCATCATTAGATTTTCGCTGAGTGGTTGTTGTTTCGAACAAAAATTTCGAAAACCCCTTTTAGAAACCCTCAAATCGCTCTCTCCATGACCTATAACTCCCGAACCAGAGTTTTTAGCTCCAAATTTTCTATAACACCTTAAAGGGCATGGAAAGGGCTACAATTTCGCATCATTAGATTTTCGCTGAGTGGTTGTTGTTTCAAACAAAAATTTCGAAAAACCCTTTTCGAAACCCTCAAATCGTTCTCTTCATGACCTATAACTCCCGATCCAGAGTTCTTAGCTCCAAGATGTTCTATAACACCTTAAAGGGCATGAAAAGGGCTACGATTTGCCATCATTAGATTTTCGCTGAATAGTTGTTGTTTCAAACAAAATTTTCGAAAAATACTTTTCGAAACCCTCAAATTGATCTATCTTTGACCTATAACTCCCGAACCAGAGTTTTTAACTCCAAATTTTCTATAACACCTTAAAAGGCATCGAAAGGGCTACAATTTGGCATCATTAGATTTTAGCTGAGTGGTTGTTTCTTTGAACAAATTTTTTGAAAAACACTTTTCGAAAAGCTCAAATTATTCTCTCTTTGACCTATAACTCCCGAACCAGAGTTTTTACTTCTAAATGACCTATATCACCTTAAAGGGCATGAAAAGGGCTACGATTTCCGACATTAGATTTTCGCTGAGTGGTTGTTGTTTCAAACCAAATATTCGAAAGACACTTTTCGAAACCCTCAAATTGCTCTCTCTCTTTGACCAATAACTCCCGAAGCAGAGTTTTTACCTCTAAATGACCTATATCACCTTAAAGGGTATGGAAAGGGCTACAATTTCCCATCATTAGATTTTCGCTGAGTGGTTGTAGTTTCGAACAAAAATTTCGAAAAACACTTTTCGAAACCCTCAAATTACTCTCTCTGACCTATAACTCCCGAACCAGAGTTTTTACTTCTAAATGACCTATATCACCTTAAACGGCATGAAAAGGGCTACGATTTCCCATCATTAGATTTTCGCTGAGTGGTTGTTGTTTCAAACCAAATTTTCGAAAGACACTTTTCGAAACCCTCAAATTGCTCTCTCTTTGACCAATAACTCCCGAAGCAGAGTTTTTACCTCTAAATCACCTATATCACCTTAAAGGGCATGAAAAGCGCTTCAAGTTGGCATCATTATATTTTCGGTGAGTTGTTGTTGCTTCGAACAAAATTTCTGAATAACACTTTTCGAAACCCTCAAATTGATTTTTCTTTGACCTATAACTCCCGCACCAGAGTTTTTAACTCCAAATTTTCTATAACACCTTAAAAGGCATGGAAAGGGCTACAAATCACCTATATCAGCTTAAAGGGCATGGAAAGGGCTACAATTTGGTATCATTAGATTTTCGCTGAGTTGTTGTTGCTTCGAAAAAATTTTTTGAAAATCATTTTTCGAAACCCCCAAGTTGTTCTCTCTTTGACCTATAACTCCCGAACCAAAGTTTTCATCTCCAAATGACCTATATCACCTTAAAGGGCATAGAAAGGGCTACAATTTGGCATAATTAGTTTTTCGTTGAGTGGTTGTTGTTTCAAACAAAACTTTCGAAAAACACTTTTCGAAACCCTCAAAATGCTCTCTCTTTGAGCAATAACTCCCGAAGCAAAGTTTTTACCTCTAAATCACCTATACCACCTTAAAGGGCATGAAAAGCTCTTCAAGTTGGCATCATTATATTTTCGGTGAGTTGTTGTTGCTTCGAACAAAATTTCTGAAAAACACTTTTCGAAACCCTCAAATTGATTTCTCTTTGACCTATAACCCCCGAACCAGAGTTTTTACTTACAAATGACCTATATCACCTGAAAGGGGATGAAAAGGGCTTATAGTTGGCATCATTATATTTGCGCTGAGTTGTTATTTCTTCGAACAAAATTTCTGAAAAACATTTTCGAAACCTTCAAGTTGCTTTCTCTTTGACCAAAAACTCCCGAACCAGAGTTTTTACCTCCAAATGACCTATATCACTTTAAAAGGCATGGAAAGGGCTACAATTTGGCATCATTAGATTTTTGCTAAGTTGTTGTTGCTTCGAACAAAATTTCTGAAAAACACTTTTCGAGACCTTCAAATTGCTCACTCTTTGACCTAGAACTCCCAAACCAGAGTTTTTAACTCCAAAATTTCTGTAACACCTTAAAGGGCATGGAAAGGGCTACAATTTGGCATCATTAGATTTTAGCTGAGTGGTTGTTTCTTTGAACAAATTTTTTGAAAAACACTTTTCGAAAAGCTCAAATTATTCTCTCTTTGACCTATAACTCCCGAACCAGAGTTTTTACTTCTAAATGGCCTATATCACCCTAAAGGGCATGAAAAGGGCTACGATTTCCCATCATTAGATTTTCGCTGAAGGGTTGTTGTTTCAAACCAAATTTTCGAAAAACACTTTTCGAAACCCTCAAATTGCTCTCTCTTTGACCTATAACTCCCGAACCAAAGTTTTTACCTCCAAATCATCTGTATAACCTTAAAGGGCATGAAAAGGGCTACGATTTGCCATCATTAGATTTTCGCTGAGTAGTTGTTGTTTCAAACAAAATTTTCGAAAAAGGCTTTTCGAAACCCTCAAATTGCTATCTCTTTGACCTATAACTCCCGAACCAGAGCTTTTAACTCCAAACTTTCTATAACACCTTAAAGGGCATGGAAAGGGCTACGATTTCCCATCATTAGATTTTCGCTGAGTGGTTGTTGTTTCAAACCAAATTTTCGAAAAACACTCTTCGAAACCTTCAAATTGCTCTCTCTTTGACCTATAACTCCCGAACCAGAGTTTTTACTTCCAAATGACCCATATCACCTTAAAGGGCATGAAAAGGGCTACGATTTGCCATCATTAGATTCTCGCTGAGTGGTTGTTGTTTCAAACAAAATTTTCGAAAAACACTTTTCGAAACCCCCTAATCACTCTCTCCATGACCTTTAACTCCCGAACCAGAGTTTTTAGCTCCAAATTTTTTAGAACACCTTAAAGGGTATGAAAAGGGCTACGATTTGCTATCATTAGATTCTCGCTGAGTGGTTGTTGTTTTAAACAAAATTTTCGAAAAACACTTTTCGAAACCCCCTAATCACTCTCTCCATGACCTTTAACTCCCGAACCAGAGTTTTTAGCTCCAAATTTTTTAGAACACCTTAAAGGGTATGGAAAGGGCTACAATTTCCCATCATTAGATTCTCGCTGAGTGGTTGTTGTTTTAAACAAAATTTTCGAAAAACACTTTTCGAAACCCCCTAATCACTCTCTCCATGACCTTTAACTCCCGAACCAGAGTTTTTAGCTCCAAATTTTTTAGAACACCTTAAAGGGCATGGAAAGGGCTACGATTTCCCATCATTAGATTTTCGCTGAGTGGTTGTTGTTTCAAACCAAATTTTCGAAAAACACTCTTCGAAACCCTCAAATTGCTCTCTCTTTGACCTATAACTCCCGAACCAGAGTTTTTACTTCCAAATGACCCATATCACCTTAAAGGGCATGAAAAGGGCTACGATTTGCCATCATTAGATTCTCGCTGAGTGGTTGTTGTTTCAAACAAAATTTTCGAAAAACACTTTTCGAAACCCCCTAATCACTCTCTCCATGACCTTTAACTCCCGAACCAGAGTTTTTAGCTCCAAATTTTTTAGAACACCTTAAAGGGTATGAAAAGGGCTACGATTTGCCATCATTAGATTCTCGCTGAGTGGTTGTTGTTTTAAACAAAATTTTCGAAAAACACTTTTCGAAACCCCCTAATCACTCTCTCCATGACCTTTAACTCCCGAACCAGAGTTTTTAGCTTCAAATTTTTTAGAACACCTTAAAGGGTATGGAAAGGGCTACAATTTTCCATCATTAGATTTTCGCTGAGTGGTTGTAGTTTCGAACAAAAATTTCGAAAAACACTTTTCGAAACCCTCAAATTACTCTCTATGACCTATAACTCCCGAACCAGAGTTTTTACTTCTAAATGACCTACATCACCTTAAAGGCCATGAAAAGGGCTGCGATTTCCCATCATTAGATTTTCGCTGAGTAGTTGTTGTTTCAAACAAAATTTTCGAAAAAGACTTTTCGAAACCCTCAAATTGATCTATCTTTGACCTATAACTCCCGAACCAGAGTTTTTAACTCCAAATTTTCTATAACACCTTAAAGGACATGGAAAGGGCTACGATTTCCCATCATTAGATTTTCGCTGAGTGGTTGTTGTTTCAAACCAAATTTTCGAAAAACACTTTTCGAAAAACACTTTTCGAAATCCTCAAATTGCTCTCTCTTTGACCTATAACTCCCGAACCAGAGTTTTTAACTCCAAATTTTCTATAACACCTTAAAAGGCATCGAAAGGGCTACGATTTCCCATCATTATATTTTCGCTGAGTGGTTGTTGTTTCGAACAAAAATTTCGAAAAACGCTTTACGAAACCCTCAAATTACTCTCTCTGACCTATAACTCCCGAACCAGAGTTTTTACTTCTAAATGACCTATATCACCTTAAAGGGCATGAAAAGGGCTACGATTTCCCATCATTAGATTTTCGCTGAGTGGTTGTTGTTTCAAACCAAATTTTCGAAAAACACTTTTCGAAACCCTCAAATTGCTCTCTCTTTGACCAATAACTCCCGAAACAGAGTTTTTACCTCTAAATCACCTATATCACCTTAAAGGGCATGAAACCCGCTTCAAGTTGGCATCATTATATTTTCGGTGGGTTGTTGTTGCTTCGAACAAAATTTCTGAATAACACTTTTCGAAACCCTCAAATTGATTTTTCTTTGACCTATAACCCCCGAACCAGAGTTTTTACTTACAAATGACCTATATCACCTTAAAGGGGATGAAAAGGGCTTCAAGTTGGCATCATTATATTTGCGCTGAGTTGTTGTTTCTTCGAACAAAATTTCTGAAAAACATTTTCGAAACCTTCAAGTTGCTTTCTCTTTGACCAATAACTCCCGAACCAGAGTTTTTACCTCCAAATGACCTATATCACTTTAAAAGGTATGGAAAGGGCTACAATTTGGCATCATTAGATTTTCGCTAAGTTGTTGTTGCTTCGAACAAAATTTCTGAAAAACACTTTTCGAGACCCTCAAATTGCTCACTCTTTGACCTAGAACTCCCAAACCAGAGTTTTTAACTCCATAATTTCTATAACACCTTAAAGGGCATGGAAAGGGCTACAATTTGGCATCATTAGATTTTAGCTGAGTGGTTGTTTCTTTGAACAAATTTTTTGAAAAACACTTTTCGAAAAGCTCAAATTATTCTCTCTTTGACCTATAACTCCCGAACCAGAGTTTTTACTTCTAAATGGCCTATATCACCCTAAAGGGCATGAAAAGGGCTACGATTTCCCATCATTAGATTTGCGCTGAGTGGTTGTTGTTTCAAACCAAATTTTCGAAAAACACTTTTCGAAACCCTCAAATTGCTCTCTCTTTGACCTATAACTCCCGAACCAGAGTTTTTAACTCCAAATTTTCTATAACACCTTAAAGGGCATGGAAAGGGCTACGATTTCCCTTCATTAGATTTTCGCTGAGTGGTTGTTGCTTCGAACAAATTTTTTTAAAAACACTTTTCGAAACCCTTAAATTGCTCCCTCTTTGACCAATAACTTCCGAACCAGAGTTTTTACCTCTTAATCACCTATATAACTTTAAAGGGCATGAAAAGGGCTACGATTTGCCATCATTAGATTTTCGCTGACTATTTGTTGTTTCAAACAAAATTTTCGAAAAACACTTTTCGAAACCCTCAAATTGCTCTCTCTTTGACCTATAACTCCTGAACCAGAGTTTTAATTCTAAATGACCTATATCACCTTAAAGGGTATGAAAAGGGCTACGATTTCCCATCATTAGATATTCGCTGAGTGGTTGTTGTTTCAAACCAAATTTCCGAAAAACACTTTTCGAAACCCTCAAATTGCTCTCTCTTTGACCTATGACTCCCGAACCAGAGTTTTTACTTCTAAATCACCTATATCACCTTAAAGGGCATGAAACCCGCTTCAAGTTGGCATCATTAGATTTTCGCTGAGTGGTTGTTGCTTCGAACAATTTTTTTGAAAAAAACCTTTTCGAAACCCTTAAATTGCTCTCTCTTTGACCTATAACTCCCGAACCAGGGTTTTTAACTCCAAATTTTTTATAACACCTTAAAGGGCATGGAAAGGGCTACGATTTCCCATCATTAGATTTCCGCTGCGTGGTTGTTGTTTCAAACCAAATTTTCGAAAAACACTTTTCGAAACCCTCAAATTGCTCTCTCTTTGACCTATAACTCCCGAACCAGAGTTTTTACTTCTAAATGACCTATATCACCTTAAAGGGCATGGAAAGGGCTACGATTTCCCATCAATAGATTTTCGCTGAGTGGTTGTTGTTTCAAACCAAATTTTCGAAAAACACTTTTCGAAACCCTCAAATTACTCTCTCTGACCTATAACTCCCGAACCAGAGTTTTTACTTCTAAATGACCTATATCACCTTAAAGGGCATGAAAAGGGCTACGATTTCCCATCATTAGATTTTCGCTGAGTGGTTGTTGTTTCAAACCTAATTTTCGAAAAACACTTTTCGAAACCCTCAAATTTGCCCTCTCTTTGACCTATAACTCCCGAACCAGAGTTTTTAACTCCAAATTTTCTATAACACCTTAAAGGGCATGGAAAGGGCCACGATTTCCCATCATTAGATTTTCGCTGAGTGGTTGTTGTTTCGAACAAAAATTTCGAAAAACACTTTTCGAAACCCTCAAATTACTCTCTCTGACCTATAACTCCCGAACCAGAGTTTTTACTTCTAAATGACCTATATCAAATTAAAGGGCATGAAAAGGGCTACGATTTCCCATCATTAGATTTTCGCGGAGTGGTTGTTGTTTCAAACCAAATTTTCGAAAAACACTTTTCGAAACCCTCAAAATGCTCTCTCTTTGACCTATAACTCTCGAACCAGAGTTTTTAACTCCAAATTTTCTATAACACCTTAAAAGGCATGGAAAGGGCTACGATTTCCCATCATTAGATTTTCGCTGAGTGGTTGTTGTTTCGAACAATAATTTCGAAATACACTTTTCAAAACCCTCAAATTGCCCTCTCTTTGACCTATAACTCCCGAACCAAAGTTTTCACCTCCAAATGACCTATATCACCTTAAAGGGCATCGAAAGGGCTACAATTTGGCATAATTAGATTTTCGTTGAGTGGTTGTTGTTTCAAACAAAACTTTCGAAAAACACTTTTCGAAACCCTCAAAATGCTCTCTCTTTGACCAATAACTCCCGAAGCATAGTTTTTACCTCTAAATCACCTATATCACCTTAAAGGGCATGAAAAGCGCTTCAAGTTGGCATCATTATATTTTCGGTGAGTTCTTGTTGCTTCGAACAAAATTTCTGAAAAACACTTTTCGAAACCCTCAAATTACTCTCTCTTTGACCTATAACTCCTGAACCAGAGTTTTTACTTCTAAATGACCTAAATCACCTTAAAGGGCATGAAAAGGGCTACGATTTCCCTTCATTAGATTTTCGCTGAGTGGTTGTTGTTTCAAACAAAATTTTTGAAAAACACTTTTCGAAACCCTCAAATTGCTCTCTCTGTGACCAATAACTCCCGAAGCAGAGCTTTTACCTCTAAATCACCTATATCACCTTAAAGGGCATGAAAAGCGCTTCAAGTTGGCATCATTATATTTTCGGTGAGTTGTTGTTGCTTCGAACAAAATTTCTGAAAAACACTTTTCGAAACCCTCAAATTGATTTCTCTTTGACCTATAACTCCCGAACCAGAGTTTTTAACTCCAAATTTTCTATAACACCTTAAAAGGCATGGAAAGGGCTACAAATCACTTATATCAGCTTAAAGGGCATGGAAAGGGCTACAATTTGGTATCATTAGATTTTCGCTGAGTTGTTGTTGCTTCGAAAAAAATTTTTGAAAATCATTTTTCGAAACCCCCAAGTTGTTCTCTCTTTGACCTATAACTCCCGAACCAAAGTTTTCACCTCCAAATGACCTATATCACCTTAAAGGGCATCGAAAGGGCTACAATTTGGCATAATTAGATTTTCGTTGAGTGGTTGTTGTTTCAAACAAAACTTTCGAAAAACACTTTTCGAAACCCTCAAAATGCTCTCTCTTTGACCAATAACTCCCGAAGCATAGTTTTTACCTCTAAATCACCTATATCACCTTAAAGGGCATGAAAAGGGCTACGATTTCCCATCATTAGATTTTCGCTGAATGGTTGTTGTTTCGAACAAAACACTGTTTCGAAAAACACTTTTCGAAACCCTCAAATTGCTCTCTCTTTGACCTATAACTCTCGAACCAGAGTTTTTAAATCCAAATTTTCTATAACACCTTAAAGGGCATGGAAAGGGCTACAAATCACCTATATCACCTTAAAGGGTATGAAAAGGGCTACGATTTGCCATCATTAGATTTTCGCTGAGTGGTTGTTGTTTCGAACAAAAATTTCGAAAAACACTTTTCGAAACCCTCAAATTACTCTCTCTGACCTATAACTCCCGAACCAGAGTTTTTACTTCTAAATGACCTATATCACCTTAAAGGGCATGAAAAGGGCTACGATTTCCCATCATTAGATTTTCGCTGAGTGGTTGTTGTTTCAAACAAAACACTGTTTCGAAAAACACTTTTCGAAACCCTCAAATTGCTCTCTCTTTGACCTATAACTCCCGAACCAGAGTTTTTAACTCCAAATTTTCTATAACACCTTAAAGGGCATGGAAAGGGCTATGATTTCCCATCATTAGATTTTCGCTGAGTGGTTGTTGTTTCAAACAAAACACTGTTTCGAAAAACACTTTTCGAAACCCTCAAATTGCTCTCTCTTTGACCTATAACTCTCGAACCAGAGTTTTTAACTCCAAATTTTCTATAACACCTTAAAGGGCATGGAAAGGGCTACAATTCACCTATATCACCTTAAAGGGTATGAAAAGGGCTACGATTTGCCATCATTAGATTTTCGCTGAGTGGTTGTTGTTTCGAACAAAAATTTCGAAAAACACTTTTCGAAACCCTCAAATTACTCTCTCTGACCTATAACTCCCGAACCAGAGTTTTTACTTCTAAATGACCTATATCACCTTAAAGGGCATGAAAAGGGCTACGATTTCCCATCATTAGATTTTCGCTGAGTGGTTGTTGTTTCAAACAAAACACTGTTTCGAAAAACACTTTTCAAAACCCTCAAATTGCTCTCTCTTTGACCTATAACTCTCGAACCAGAGTTTTTAACTCCAAATTTTCTATAACACCTTAAAAGGCATGGAAAGGGCTACGATTTCCCATCATTAGATTTTCGCTGAGTGGTTTTTGTTTCAAACCAAATTTTCGAAAAACACTTTTCGAAAACCTCAAATTGCTCTCTCTTTGACCTATAACTCTCGAACCAGAGTTTTTAACTCCAAATTTTCTATAACACCTTAAAGGGCATGGAAAGGGCTACAAATCACCTATATCACCTTAAAAGGTATGAAAAGGGCTACGATTTGCCATCATTAGATTTTCGCTGAGTGGTTGTTGTTCCGAACAAAACACTGTTTCGAAAAACACTTTTCGAAACCCTCAAATTGCTCTCTCTTTGACCTATAACTCTCGAACCAGAGTTTTTAACTCCAAATTTTCTATAACACCTTAAAAGGCATGGAAAGGGCTACGATTTCCCATCATTAGATTTTCGCTGAGTGGTTGTTGTTTCAAACAAAACACTGTTTCGAAAAACACTTTTCGAAAACCTCAAATTGCTCTCTCTTTGACCTACAACTCTCGAACCAGAGTTTTTAACTCCAAATTTTCTATAACACCTTAAAAGGCATGGAAAGGGCTACGATTTCCCATCATTAGATTTTCGCTGAGTGGTTGTTGTTTCAAACAAAACACTGTTTCGAAAAACACTTTTCGAAAACCTCAAATTGCTCTCTCTTTGACCTACAACTCTCGAACCAGAGTTTTTAACTCCAAATTTTCTATAACACCTTAAAAGGCATGGAAAGGGCTACGAATTCCCATCATTAGATTTTCGCTGAGTGGTTGTTGTTTCGAACAAAAATTTCGAAAAACACTTTTCGAAACCCTCAAATTACTCTCTCTGACCTATAACTCCCGAACCAGAGTTTTTACTTTTAAATGACCTATATCACCTTAAAGGGCATGAAAAGGGCTACGATTTCCCATCATTAGATTTTCGCTGAGTGGTTGTTGTTTCAAACCAAATTTTCGAAAAACACTTTTCGAAACCCTCAAATTGCCCTCTCTTTGACCTATAACTCCCGAACCAGAGTTTTTAACTCCAAATTTTCTATAACACCTTAAAGGTCATGGAAAGGGCCACGATTTCCCATCATTAGATTTTCGCTGAGTGGTTGTTGTTTCGAACAAAAATTTCGAAAAACACTTTTCGAAACCCTCAAATTACTCTCTCTGACCTATAACTCCCGAACCAGAGTTTTTACTTCTAAATGACCTATATCACCTTAAAGGGCATGAAAAGGGCTACGATTTCCCATCATTAGATTTTCGCTGAGTGGTTGTTGTTTCAAACAAAACACTGTTTCGAAAAACACTTTTCGAAACCCTCAAATTGCTCTCTCTTTGACCTATAACTCTCGAACCAGAGTTTTTAACTCCAAATTTTCTATAACACCTTAATAGGCATGGAAAGGGCTACGATTTCCCATCATTAGATTTTCGCTGAGTGGTTTTTGTTTCAAACCAAATTTTCGAAAAACACTTTTCGAAAACCTCAAATTGCTCTCTCTTTGACCTATAACTCTCGAACCAGAGTTTTTAACTCCAAATTTTCTATAACACCTTAAAAGGCATGGAACGGGCTACGAATTCCCATCATTAGATTTTCGCTGAGTGGTTGTTGTTTCGAACAAAAATTTCGAAAAACACTTTTGGAAACCCTCAAATTACTCTCTCTGACCTATAACTCCCGAACCAGAGTTTTTACTTCTAAATGACCTATATCACCTTAAAGGGCATGAAAAGGGCTACGATTTCCCATCATTAGATTTTCGCTGAGTGGTTTTTGTTTCAAACCAAATTTTCGAAAAACACTTTTCGAAACCCTCAAATATCTCTCTCTTTGACCTATAACTCTCGAACCAGAGTTTTTAACTCCAAATTTTCTATAACACCTTAAAAGGCATGGAAAGGGCTACGATTTCCCATCATTAGATTTTCGCTGAGTGGTTGTTGTTTCAAACCAAATTTTCGAAAAACACTTTTCGAAACCCTCAAATTGCTCTCTCTTTGACCAATAACTCCCGAAGCAGAGCTTTTACCTCTAAATCACCTATATCACCTTAAAGGGCATGAAAAGCGCTTCAAGTTGGCATCATTATATTTTCGGTGAGTTGTTGTTGCTTCGAACAAAATTTCTGAAAAACACTTTTCGAAACCCTCAAATTGATTTCTCTTTGACCTATAACTCCCGAACCAGAGTTTTTAACTCCAAATTTTCTATAACACCTTAAAAGGCATGGAAAGGGCTACAAATCACCTATATCAGCTTAAAGGGCATGGAAAGGGCTACAATTTGGTATCATTAGATTTTCGCTGAGTTGTTGTTGCTTCGAAAAAAATTTTTGAAAATCTTTTTTCGAAACCCCCAAGTTGTTCTCTTTTTGACCTATAACTCCCGAACCAAAGTTTTCACCTCCAAATGACCTATATCACCTTAAAGGGCATAGAAAGGGCTACAATTTGGCATAATTAGATTTTCGTTGAGTGGTTGTTGTTTCAAACAAAACTTTCGAAAAACACTTTTCGAAACCCTCAAAATGCTCTCTCTTTGACCAATAACTCCCGAAGCATAGTTTTTACCTCTAAATCACCTATATCACCTTAAAGGGCATGAAAAGCGCTTCAAGTTGGCATCATTATATTTTCGGTGAGTTCTTGTTGCTTCGAACAATATTTCTGAAAAACAATTTTCGAAACCCTCAAATTGATTTCTCTTTGACCTATAACCCCCGAACCAGAGTTTTTACTTACAAATGACCTATATCACTTCAAAGGGGATGAAAAGGGCTTCAAGTTGGCATCATTATATATGCGCTGAGTTGTTGTTTCTTCGAACAAAATTTCTGAAAAACATTTTCGAAACCTTCAAGTTGCTTTCTCTTTGACCAATAACTCCCGAACCAGAGTTTTTACCTCTAAATCACCTATATCACCTTAAAGGGCATGAAAAGGGCTACGATTTGCCATCATTAGATTTTCGCTGAGTAGTTGTTGTTTCAAACAAAATTTTCGAAAAACACTTTTCGAAACCCTCAAATTGCTCTCTCTTTGACCTATAACTCCCGAACCAGAGTTTTTAACTCCAAATTTTCTATAACACCTTAAAGGGCATGGAAAGGGCTACGATTTCCCATCATTAGATTTTCGCTGAGTGGTTGTTGTTTCAAACAAAACACTGTTTCGAAAAACACTTTTCGAAACCCTCAAATTGCTCTCTCTTTGACCTATAACTCCCGAACCAGAGTTTTTAACTCCAAACTTTCTATAACACCTTAAAAGGCATGAAAAGGGCTACGATTTCCCATCATTAGATTTTCGCTGAATGGTTGTTGTTTCAAACAAAACACTGTTTCGAAAAACACTTTTCGAAACCCTCAAATTGCTCTCTCTTTGACCTATAACTCTCGAACCAGAGTTTTTAACTCCAAATTTTCTATAACACCTTAAAAGGCATGGAAAGGGCTACGATTTCCCATCATTAGATTTTCGCTGAGTGGTTTTTGTTTCAAACCAAATTTTTGAAAAACACTTTTCGAAAACCTCAAATTGCTCTCTCTTTGACCTATAACTCTCGAACCAGAGTTTTTAACTCCAAATTTTCTATAACACATAAAAGGGCATGGAAAGGGCTACAAATCACCTATATCACCTTAAAGGGTATGAAAAGGGCTACGATTTGCCATCATTAGATTTTCGCTGAGTGGTTGTTGTTTCGAACAAAAATTTTGAAAAACACTTTTCGAAACCCTCAAATTACTCTCTCTGACCTATAACTCCCGAACCAGAGTTTTTACTTCTAAATGACCTATATCACCTTAAAGGGCATGAAAAGGGCTACGATTTCCCATCATTAGATTTTCGCTGAGTGGTTGTTGTTTCAAACAAAACACTGTTTCGAAAAACTCTTTTCGAAACCCTCAAATTGCTCTCTCTTTGACCTATAACTCTCGAACCAGAGTTTTTAACTCCAAATTTTCTATAACACCTTAAAAGGCATGGAAAGGGCTACGATTTCCCATCATTAGATTTTCGCTGAGTGGTTGTTGTTTCAAACCAAATTTTCGAAAAACACTTTTCGAAACCCTCAAATTGCTCTCTCTTTGACCTATAACTCTCGAACCAGAGTTTTTAACTCCAAATTTTCTATAACACCTTAAAGGGCATGGAAAGGGCTACAAATCACCTATATCACCTTAAAGGGTATGAAAAGGGCTACGATTTGCCATCATTAGATTTTCGCTGAGTGGTTGTTGTTTCGAACAAAAATTTCGAAAAACACTTTTCGAAACCCTCAAATTACTCTCTCTGACCTATAACTCCCGAACCAGAGTTTTTACTTCTAAATGACCTATATCACCTTAAAGGGCATGAAAAGGGCTACGATTTCCCATCATTAGATTTTCGCTGAGTGGTTGTTGTTTCAAACAAAACACTGTTTCGAAAAACACTTTTCGAAACCCTCAAATTGCTCTCTCTTTGACCTATAACTCTCGAACCAGAGTTTTTAACTCCAAAATTTTCTATAACACCTTAAAAGGCATGGAAAGGGCTACGATTTCCCATCATTAGATTTTCGCTGAGTGGTTTTTGTTTCAAACCAAATTTTCGAAAAACACTTTTCGAAAACCTCAAATCGCTCTCTCTTTGACCTATAACTCTCGAACCAGAGTTTTTAACTCCAAATTTTCTATAACACATTAAAGGGCATGGAAAGGGCTACAAATCACCTATATCACCTTAAAGGGTATGAAAAGGGCTACGATTTGCCATCATTAGATTTTCGCTGAGTGGTTGTTGTTTCGAACAAAAATTTTGAAAAACACTTTTCGAAACCCTCAAATTACTCTCTCTGACCTATAACTCCCGAACCAGAGTTTTTACTTCTAAATGACCTATATCACCTTAAAGGGCATGAAAAGGGCTACGATTTCCCATCATTAGATTTTCGCTGAGTGGTTGTTGTTTCAAACAAAACACTGTTTCGAAAAACACTTTTCGAAACCCTCAAATTGCTCTCTCTTTGACCTATAACTCTCGAACCAGAGTTTTTAACTCCAAATTTTCTATAACACCTTAAAAGGCATGGAAAGGGCTACAAATCACCTATATCAGCTTAAAGGGCATGGAAAGGGCTACAATTTGGTATCATTAGATTTTCGCTGAGTTGTTGTTGCTTCGAAAAAAATTTTTGAAAATCTTTTTTCGAAACCCCCAAGTTGTTCTCTCTTTGACCTATAACTCCCGAACCAAAGTTTTCACCTCCAAATGACCTATATCACCTTAAAGGGCATAGAAAGGGCTACAATTTGGCATAATTAGATTTTCGTTGAGTGGTTGTTGTTTCAAACAAAACTTTCGAAAAACACTTTTCGAAACCCTCAAAATGCTCTCTCTTTGACCAATAACTCCCGAAGCATAGTTTTTACGTCTAAATCACCTATATCACCTTAAAGGGCATGAAAAGTGCTTCAAGTTGGCATCATTATATTTTCGGTGAGTTCTTGTTGCTTCGAACAAAATTTCTGAAAAACACTTTTCGAAACCCTCAAATTGATTTCTCTTTGACCTATAACCCCCGAACCAGAGTTTTTACTTACAAATGACCTATATCACCTTAAAGGGGATGAAAAGGGCTTCAAGTTGGCATCATTATATTTGCGCTGAGTTGTTGTTTCTTCGAACAAAATTTCTGAAAAACATTTTCGAAACCTTCAAGTTGCTTTCTCTTTGACTAATAACTCCCGAACCAGAGTTTTTACCTCTAAATCACCTATATCACCTTAAAGGGCATGAAAAGTGCTTCAAGTTGGCATCATTATATTTTCGGTGAGTTCTTGTTGCTTCGAACAAAATTTCTGAAAAACACTTTTCGAAACCCTCAATTTACTCTCTCTTTGACCTATAACTCCTGAACCAGAGTTTTTACTTCTAAATGGCCTATATCACCTTAAAGGGCATGAAAAGGGCTACGATTTGCCATCATTAGATTTTCGCTGAGTAGTTGTTGTTTCAAACAAAATTTTCGAAAAACACTTTTCGAAACCCTCAAATTGCTCTCTCTTTGACCTATAACTCCCGAACCAGAGTTTTTAACTCCAAATTTTTTATAACGCCTTAAAGGGCATGGAAAGGGCTACGATTTCTCATCATTAGATTTTCGCTGAGGGGTTGTTGTTTCAAACCAAATTTTGGAAAAACACTTTTCGAAACCCTCAAATTGCTCTCTCTTTGACCTATAACTCCCGAACCAAAGTTTTTACCTCCAAATCACCTATATAACCTTAAAGGGCATGAAAAGGGCTACGATTTCCCATCATTAGATTTTCGCTGAGTAGTTGTTGTTTCAAACAAAATTTTCGAAAAACACTTTTCGAAACCCTCAAATTGCTCTCTCTTTGACCTATAACTCCCGAACCAGAGTTTTTAACTCCAAATTTTCTATAACACCTTAAAGGGTATGAAAAGGGCTACGATTTTCCATCATTAGATTCTCGCTGAGTGGTTGTTGCTTCAAACAAATTTTTTGAAAAACACTTTTCGAAACCCTCAAATTGCTCTCTCTTTGACCAATAACTTCCGAACCAGAGTTTTTACCTCTAAATTTTATATAACACCTTAAAGGGCATGGAAAGGACTACAAATCACCTATATCACCTTAAAGGGCATGAAAAGGGCTTCAAGTTGGCATCATTATATTTGCGCTGCGTTGTTGTTGCTTCGAACAAAATTTCTGGAAAACACTTTTCGAAACCCTCAAATTGCTCTCTCTTTGACCAATAACTCCCGAACCAGAGTTTTTACCTCCAAATGACCTATATCACTTTAAAAGGCATGGAAAGGGCTAGAATTTGGCATCATTATATTTTCGCTGAGTTGTTGTTGCTTCGAACAAAATTTCTGAAAAACACTTATCGAAACACTCAAATTGCTCTCTCTATGACCTATAACTCCCGAACCAAAGTTTTTACCTCCAAATCACCTATATAACCTTAAAGGGCTACGATTTGCCATCATTAGATTTTCGCTGAGTAGTTGTTGCTTCGAACAAATTTTTTGAAAAACACTTTTCGAACCCCTTAAATTGCTCTCTCTCTTTGACCAATAACTTCCGAACCAGAGTTTTTACCTCTAAATCACCTATATAACCTTAAAGGGCATGAAAAGGGCTACGATTTGCCATCATTAGATTTTCGCTGAGTGGTTGTTGTTTCGAACAAAAATTTCGAAAAACACTTTTCGAAACCCTCAAATTACTTTCTATGACTTATAACTCCCGAACCAGAGTTTTTACTTCTAAATGACCTATATCACCTTAAAGGGCATGAAAAGGGCTACGATTTCCCATCATTAGATTTTCGCTGAGTGGTTGTTTCAAACCAAATTTTAGAAAAACACTTTTCGAAACCCTCAAATTAATCTCTCTGACCTATAACTCCCGAACCAGAGTTTTTACTTCTAAATGACCTATATCACCTTAAAGGGCATGAAAAGGGCTACGATTTCCCATCATTAGATTTTCGCTGCGAAAAACACTTTTCGAAACCCTCAAATTGCTCTCTCTTTGACCCATAACTCCCGAACCAGAGTTTTTACCTCTAAATCACCTATATCACCTTAAAGGGCATGAAAAGGGCTACGATTTGCCATCATTAGATTTTCGCTGAGTGGTTGTTGTTTCGAAAAAAAATTTCGAAAAACACTTTTCGAAACCCTCAAATTACTCTCTCTGGCCTATAACTCCCGAACCAGAGTTTTTACTTCTAAATGAACTATATCACCTTAAAGGGCATGAAAAGGGCTACGATTTCCCATCATTAGATTTTCGCTGCGAAAAACACTTTTCGAAACCCTCAAATTGCTCTCTCTTTGACCCATAACCCCCGAACCAGAGTTTTTACTTACAAATGACCTATATCACCTTAAAGGGGATGAAAAGGGCTTCAAGTTGGCATCATTATATTTGCGCTGAGTTGTTGTTTCTTCGAACAAAATTTCTGAAAAACATTTTCGAAACCTTCAAGTTGCTTTCTCTTTGACCAATAACTCCCGAACCAGAGTTTTTACCTCTAAATCACCTATATCACCTTAAAGGGCATGAAAAGCGCTTCAAGTTGGCATCATTAGATTTTCGCTGAGTAGTTGTTGTTTCAAACAAAATTTTCGAAAAACACTTTTCGAAACCCTCAAATTGCTCTCTCTTTGACCTATAACTCCCGAACCAGAGTTTTTAACTCCAAATTTTCTATAACACCTTAAAGGGTATGAAAAGGGCTACGATTTTCCATCATTAGATTCTCGCTGAGTGGTTGTTGCTTCAAACAAATTTTTTGAAAAACACTTTTCGAAACCCTCAAATTGCTCTCTCTTTGACCAATAACTTCCGAACCAGAGTTTTTACCTCTAAATTTTATATAACACCTTAAAGGGCATGGAAAGGACTACAAATCACCTATATCACCTTAAAGGGCATGAAAAGGGCTTCAAGTTGGCATCATTATATTTGCGCTGCGTTGTTGTTGCTTCGAACAAAATTTCTGGAAAACACTTTTCGAAACCCTCAAATTGCTCTCTCTTTGACCAATAACTCCCGAACCAGAGTTTTTACCTCCAAATGACCTATATCACTTTAAAAGGCATGGAAAGGGCTAGAATTTGGCATCATTATATTTTCGCTGAGTTGTTGTTGCTTCGAACAAAATTTCTGAAAAACACTTATCGAAACACTCAAATTGCTCTCTCTATGACCTATAACTCCCGAACCAAAGTTTTTACCTCCAAATCACCTATATAACCTTAAAGGGCTACGATTTGCCATCATTAGATTTTCGCTGAGTAGTTGTTGCTTCGAACAAATTTTTTGAAAAACACTTTTCGAACCCCTTAAATTGCTCTCTCTCTTTGACCAATAACTTCCGAACCAGAGTTTTTACCTCTAAATCACCTATATAACCTTAAAGGGCATGAAAAGGGCTACGATTTGCCATCATTAGATTTTCGCTGAGTGGTTGTTGTTTCGAACAAAAATTTCGAAAAACACTTTTCGAAACCCTCAAATTACTTTCTATGACTTATAACTCCCGAACCAGAGTTTTTACTTCTAAATGACCTATATCACCTTAAAGGGCATGAAAAGGGCTACGATTTCCCATCATTAGATTTTCGCTGAGTGGTTGTTTCAAACCAAATTTTAGAAAAACACTTTTCGAAACCCTCAAATTAATCTCTCTGACCTATAACTCCCGAACCAGAGTTTTTACTTCTAAATGACCTATATCACCTTAAAGGGCATGAAAAGGGCTACGATTTCCCATCATTAGATTTTCGCTGCGAAAAACACTTTTCGAAACCCTCAAATTGCTCTCTCTTTGACCCATAACTCCCGAACCAGAGTTTTTACCTCTAAATCACCTATATCACCTTAAAGGGCATGAAAAGGGCTACGATTTGCCATCATTAGATTTTCGCTGAGTGGTTGTTGTTTCGAAAAAAAATTTCGAAAAACACTTTTCGAAACCCTCAAATTACTCTCTCTGGCCTATAACTCCCGAACCAGAGTTTTTACTTCTAAATGAACTATATCACCTTAAAGGGCATGAAAAGGGCTACGATTTGGCATAATTAGATTTTCGTTGAGTGGTTGTTGTTTCAAACAAAACTTTCGAAAAACACTTTTCGAAACCCTCAAAATGCTCTCTCTTTGACCAATAACTCCCGAAGCATAGTTTTTACGTCTAAATCACCTATATCACCTTAAAGGGCATGAAAAGTGCTTCAAGTTGGCATCATTATATTTTCGGTGAGTTCTTGTTGCTTCGAACAAAATTTCTGAAAAACACTTTTCGAAACCCTCAAATTGCTTTCTCTTTGACCTATAACCCCCGAACCAGAGTTTTTACTTACAAATGACCTATATCACCTTAAAGGGGATGAAAAGGGCTTCAAGTTGGCATCATTATATTTGCGCTGAGTTGTTGTTTCTTCGAACAAAATTTCTGAAAAACATTTTCGAAACCTTCAAGTTGCTTTCTCTTTGACCAATAACTCCCGAACCAGAGTTTTTACCTCTAAATCACCTATATCACCTTAAAGGGCATGAAAAGCGCTTCAAGTTGGCATCATTATATTTTCGGTGAGTTCTTGTTGCTTCGAACAAAATTTCTGAAAAACACTTTTCGAAACCCTCAAATTACTCTCTCTTTGACCTATAACTCCTGAACCAGAGTTTTTACCTCTAAATGGCCTATATCACCTTAAAGGGCATGAAAAGGGCTACGATTTGCCATCATTAGATTTTCGCTGAGTAGTTGTTGTTTCAAACAAAATTTTCGAAAAACACTTTTCGAAACCCTCAAATTGCTCTCTCTTTGACCTATAACTCCCGAACCAGAGTTTTTAACTCCAAATTTTTTATAACGTCTTAAAGGGCATGGAAAGGGCTACGATTTCTCATCATTAGATTTACACTGAGGGGTTGTTGTTTCAAACCAAATTTTCGAAAAACACTTTTCGAAACCCTCAAATTGCTCTCTCTTTGACCTATAACTCCCGAACCAAAGTTTTTACCTCCAAATCACCTATATAACCTTAAAGGGCATGAAAAGGGCTACGATTTCCCATCATTAGATTTTCGCTGAGTAGTTGTTGTTTCAAACAAAATTTTCGAAAAACACTTTTCGAAACCCTCAAATTGCTCTCTCTTTGACCTATAACTCCCGAACCAGAGTTTTTAACTCCAAATTTTCTATAACACCTTAAAGGGTATGAAAAGGGCTACGATTTTCCATCATTAGATTCTCGCTGAGTGGTTGTTGCTTCAAACAAATTTTTTGAAAAACACTTTTCGAAACCCTCAAATTGCTCTCTCTTTGACCAATAACTTCCGAACCAGAGTTTTTACCTCTAAATTTTATATAACACCTTAAAGGGCATGGAAAGGACTACAAATCACCTATATCACCTTAAAGGGCATGAAAAGGGCTTCAAGTTGGCATCATTATATTTGCGCTGCGTTGTTGTTGCTTCTAACAAAATTTCTGGAAAACACTTTTCGAAACCCTCAAATTGCTCTCTCTTTGACCAATAACTCCCGAACCAGAGTTTTTACCTCCAAATGACCTATATCACTTTAAAAGGCATGGAAAGGGCTAGAATTTGGCATCATTATATTTTCGCTGAGTTGTTGTTGCTTCGAACAAAATTTCTGAAAAACACTTATCGAAACACTCAAATTGCTCTCTCTATGACCTATAACTCCCGAACCAAAGTTTTTACCTCCAAATCACCTATATAACCTTAAAGGGCTACGATTTGCCATCATTAGATTTTCGCTGAGTAGTTGTTGCTTCGAACAAATTTTTTGAAAAACACTTTTCGAACCCCTTAAATTGCTCTCTCTCTTTGACCAATAACTTCCGAACCAGAGTTTTTACCTCTAAATCACCTATATCACCTTAAAGGGCATGAAAAGGGCTACGATTTGCCATCATTAGATTTTCGCTGAGTGGTTGTTGTTTCGAACAAAAATTTCGAAAAACACTTTTCGAAACCCTCAAATTACTCTCTCTGACCTATAACTCCCGAACCAGAGTTTTTACTTCTAAATGACCTATATCACCTTAAAGGGCATGAAAAGGGCTACGATTTCCCATCATTAGATTTTCGCTGCGAAAAACACTTTTCGAAACCCTCAAATTGCTCTCTCTTTGACCAATAACTCCCGAACCAGAGTTTTTACCTCTAAATCACCTATATCACCTTAAAGGGCATGAAAAGGGCTACGATTTGCCATCATTAGATTTTCGCTGAGTGGTTGTTGTTTCGAACAAAAATTTCGAAAAACACTTTTCGAAACCCTCAAATTACTCTCTCTGACCTATAACTCCCGAACCAGAGTTTTTACTTCTAAATGAACTATATCACCTTAAAGGGCATGAAAAGGGCTACGATTTCTTATCATTAGATTTTCGCTGAGTGGTTCTTTCAAACCAAATTTTAGAAAAACACGTTTCGAAACCCTCAAATTACTCTCTCTGACCTATAACTCCCGAACCAGAGTTTTTACTTCTAAATGACCTATATCACCTTAAAGGGCATGAAAAGGGCTACGATTTCCCAGCATTAGATTTTCGCTGCGAAAAACACTTTTCGAAACCCTCAAATTGCTCTCTCTTTGACCAATAACTCCCGAACCAGAGTTTTTACCTCTAAATCACCTATATCATCTTAAAGGGCATGAAAAGGGCTACGATTTCCCATCATTAGATTTTCGCTGAGTGGTTCTTTCAAACCAAATTTTAGAAAAACACGTTTCGAAACCCTCAAATTACTCTCTCTGACCTATAACTCCCGAACCAGAGTTTTTACTTCTAAATGACCTATATCACCTTAAAGGGCATGAAAAGGGCTACGATTTCCCAGCATTAGATTTTCGCTGCGAAAAACACTTTTCGAAACCCTCAAATTGCTCTCTCTTTGACCAATAACTCCCGAACCAGAGTTTTTACCTCTAAATCACCTATATCATCTTAAAGGGCATGAAAAGGGCTTCAAGTTGGCATCATTATATTTGCGCTGCGTTGTTGTTGCTTCGAACAAAATTTCTGAAAAACACTTTTCGAAACCCTCAAATTGCTCCCTCTTTGACCAATAACTCCCCAACCAGAGTTTTTACCTCCAAATGACCTATATCACTTTAAAAGGTATGGAAAGGGCTACAATTTGGCATCATTATATTTTCGCTGAGTTGTTGTTGCTTCGAACAAAATTTCTGAAAAACACTTATCGAAACACTCAAATTGCTCTCTCTATGACCTATAACTCCCGAACCAAAGTTTTTACCTCCAAATCACCTATATAACCTTAAAGGGCATGAAAAGGGCTACGATTTGCCATCATTAGATTCTCGCTGAGTGGTTGTTGTTTCAAACAAAATTTTCGAAAAACACTTTTCGAAACCCTCAAATCACTCTCTCCATGACCTATAACCCCCGAACCAGAGTTTTTAGCTCCAAATTTTTTAGAACACCTTAAAGGGTACGGAAAGGGCTACAATTTGGCATCGTTAGATTTTCGCTGAGTGGTTGTTGTTTCAAACCAAATTTTCAAAAAACACTTTTCGAAACCTTCAAATTGCTCTCTCTTTGACCTATAACTTCCGAACCAAAGTTTTCACTTCCAATTGACCTATATTACCTTAAAGGGCATGAAAAGTGTTTCAAGTTGGCATCATTATATTTTCGGTGAGTTGTTGTTGCTTCGAACAAAATTTCTGAAAAACACTTTTCGAAACCCTCAAATTGATATCTCTTTGACCTATAACCCCCGAACCAGAGTTTTTACTTACAAATGACCTATATCACCTTAAAGGGGATGAAAAGGGCTTCAAGTTGGCATCATTATATTTGCGCTGAGTTGTTGTTTCTTCGAACAAAATTTCTGAAAAACATTTTCGAAACCCTCACGTTGCTTTCTCTTTGACCAATAACTCCCGAACCAGAGTTTTTATCTCCAAATGACCTATATCACTTTAAAAGGCATGGAAAGGGCTACGATTTCCCCTCATTAGATTTTCGCTGCGAAAAACACTTTTCGAAACCCTCAAATTGCTCTCTCTTTGACCAATAACTCCCGAACCAGAGTTTTTACCTCTAAATCACCTATATCACCTTAAAGGGCATGAAAAGGGCTTCAAGTTGGCATCATTATATTTGCGCTGCGTTGTTGTTGCTTCAAACAAAATTTCTGAAAAACACTTTTCGAAACCCTCAAATTGCTCTCTCTTTGATCTATAACTTCCGAACCAAAGTTTTCACTTCCAATTGACCTATATTACCTTAAAGGGCATGAAAAGTGCTTCAAGTTGGCATCATTATATTTTCGGTGAGTTGTTGTTGCTTCGAACAAAATTTCTGAAAAACACTTTTCGAAACCCTCAAATTGATATCTCTTTGACCTATAACCCCCGAACCAGAGTTTTTAACACCAAAATTTCTATAAAACCTTTAAGGACATGGAAAGGGCTACAATTTGGCATCATTAGATTTTCGCTGAGTGGTTGTTGCTTTGAACAAATTTTTTGAAAAACACTTTTCGAAACCCTCAAATTACTCTCTCTTTGACCTATAACTCCCGAACCAGAGTTTTTACTTCTAAATGGCCTATATCACCTTAAAGGGCATGAAAAGGGCTACGATTTCCCATCTTTAGATTTTCGCTGAGTGGTTGTTGTTTCAAACCAAATTTTCGAAAAACACTTTTCGAAACCCTCAAATTGCTCTCTCTTTGACCTATAACTCCCGAACCAGAGTTTTTACTTCTAAATGACCTATATCACCTTAAAGGGCATGAAAAGGGCTACGATTTCCCATCATTAGATTTTCGCTGAGTGGTTGTTGTTTCGAACAAAAATTTCGAAAAACACTTTTCGAAACCCTCAAATTACTCTCTCTGTCCTGTAACTCCCGAACCAGACTTTTTACTTCTAAATGACCTACATCACCTTAAAGGGCATGGAAAGGGCTACCATTTCCCATCATTAGATTTTCGCTGCGAAAAACACTTTTCGAAACCCTCAAATTGCTCTATCTTTGACTAATAACTCCCGAACCAGAGTTTTTACCTCTAAATCACCTATATCACCTTAAAGGGCATGAAAAGCGCTTCAAGTTGGCATCATTAGATTTTCGCTGAGTGGTTGTTGCTTCGAACAAATATTTTGAAAAACACTTTTCGAAACCCTTAAATTGCTCTCTCTTTGACCTATAACGCCCGAACCAGAGTTTTTAACTCCAAATTTTTTAGAACACCTTAAAGGGTATGGAAAGGGCTACAATTTGGCATCGTTAGATTTTCGCTGAGTGGTTGTTGTTTCAAACCAAATTTTCGAAAAACACTTTTCGAAACCCTCAAAATGCTCTCTCTTTGACCAATAACTCCCGAAGCAGAGTTTTTACCTCTAAATCACCTATATCACCTTAAAGGGCATGAAAAGCGCTTCAAGTTGGCATCATTATATTTTCGGTGAGTTGTTGTTGCTTCAAACAAAAGTTTGAAAAACACTTTTCGAGACCCTCAAATTGCTCTCTCTTTGACCTAGAACTCCCAAACCAGAGTTTTTAACTCCAAAATTTCTATAACACCTTAAAGGTCATGGAAAGGGCTACAATTTGGCATCATTAGATTTACGCTGAGTGGTTGTTGCTTTGAACAAATTTTTTGAAAAACACTTTTCGAAACCCTCAAATTGCTCTCTCTTTGACCTATAACTCCCGAACCAGAGTTTTTAACTCCAAATTTTCTATAACACCTTAAAGGGCATGGAAAGGACTACAAATCACCTATATCACCTTAAAGGGTATGAAAAGGGCTACGATTTGCCATCATTAGATTCTCGCTGAGTGGTTGTTGCTTCGAACAAATTTTTTGAAAAACACTTTTCTAAACCCTCAAATTGCTCACTCTTTGACCAATAACTTCCGAAGCAGAGTTTTTACCTCCAAATTTTCTATAACACCTTAAAGGGCAAGGAAAGGGCTACGATTTCCCATCATTAGATTTTCGCTGAGTGATTGTTGTTTCAAACCAAATTTTCGAAAAACACTTTTCGAAACCCTCAAATTACCCTCTCTGACCTATAACTCCCGAACCAGAGTTTTTACTTCTAAATGACCTATATCAGCTTAAAGGGCATGGAAAGGGCTACGATTTCCCATCATTAGATTTTCGCTGAGTGGTTGTTGTTTCAAACCAAATTTTCGAAAAACACTTTTCGAAACCCTCAAATTGCTCTCTCTTTGACCTATAACTCCCGAACCAGAGTTTTTAACTCTTAATTTTCTATAACACCTTAAAGGGCATGGAAAGGACTACAAATGACCTATATCACCTTAAAGGGGATGAAAAGGGCTTCAAGCTGGCATTATTATATTTGCGCTGAGTTGTTGTTGTTTCAAACAAAACTTTCGAAAAATAGTTTTCGAAACCCTCAAAATGCTTTCTCTTTGACCAATAACTCCCGAAGCAGAGTTTTTACCTCTAAATCACCTATATCACCTTAAAGGGCATGAAAAGCGCTTCAAGTTGGCATCATTATATATTCGGTGAGTTGTTGTGGCTTCGAAGAAAATTTCTGAAAAACACTTTTCGAGACCCTCAAATTGCTCTCTCTTTGACCTAGAACTCCCAAACCAGAGTTTTTAACTCCAAAATTTCTATAACACCTTCAAGGACATGGAAAGGGCTACAATTTGGCATCATTAGATTTTCGCTGAGTGGTTGTTACTTTGAACAAATTTTTTGAAAAACACTTTTCGAAACCCTCAAATTACTCTCTCTTTGACCTATAACTCCCGAACCAGAGTTTTTACTTCTAAATGGCCTATATCACCTTAAAGGGCATGAAAAGGGCTACGATTTCCCATCATTAGATTTTCGCTGAGTGGTTGTTGCTTCAAACCAAATGTTTGAAAAACACTTTTCGAAACCCTCAAATTGCTCTCTCTTTGACCTATAACTCCCGAACCAGAGTTTTTACTTCTAAATGACCTATATCACCTTAAAGGGCATGAAAAGGGCTACGATTTCCCATCATTAGATTTTCGCTGAGTGGTTGTTGTTTCGAACAAAAATTTCGAAAAACACTTTTCGAAACCCTCAAATTACTCTCTCTTTCCTATAACTCCCGAACCAGAGTTTTTACTTCTAAATGACCTACATCACCTTAAAGGGCATGGAAAGGCTACGATTTCCCATCATTAGATTTTCGCTGCGAAAAACACTTTTCGAAACCCTCAAATTGCTCTTTCTTTGACCTATAACTCCCGAACCAGAGTTTTTAACTCCAAAATTTCTATAACACCTTAAAGGTCATGGAAAGGGCTACAATTTGGCATCATTAGATTTACGCTGAGTGGTTGTTGCTTTGAACAAATTTTTTGAAAAACACTTTTCGAAACCCTCAAATTGCTCTCTCTTTGACCTATAACTCCCGAACCAGAGCTTTTACTTCTAAATGACCTATATCACCTTAAAGGGCATGAAAAGGGCTACGATTTCCCATCATTAGATTTTCGCTGAGTGGTTGTTGTTTCGAACAAAAATTTCGAAAAACACTTTTCGAAACCCTCAAATTACTCTCTCTTTCCTATAACTCCCGAACCAGAGTTTTTACTTCTAAATGGCCTATATCACCTTAAAGGGCATGAAAAGGGCTACGATTTCCCATCATTAGATTTTCGCTGAGTGGTTGTTGTTTCGAACAAAAATTTCGAAAAACACTTTTCGAAACCCTCAAATTACTCTCTTTGACCTATAACTCCCGAACCAGAGCTTTTACTTCTAAATGGCTTATATCACCTTAAAGGGCATGAAAAGGGCTACGATTTCCCATCATTAGATTTTCGCTGAGTGGTTGTTGTTTCAAACCAAATTTTCGAAAAACACTTTTCGAAACCCTCAAAATGCTCTCTCTTTGACCTATAACTCCCGAACCAGAGTTTTTACTTCTAAATGACCTATATCACCTTAAAGGGCATGAAAAGGGCTACGATTTCCCATCATTAGATTTTCGCTGAGTGGTTGTTGTTTCAAACCAAATTTTCGAAAAACACTTTTCGAAACCCTCAAATTGCTCTCTCTTTGACCTATAACTCCCGAACCAGAGTTTTTTCTTCTAAATGACCTATATCACCTTAAAGGGCATGAAAAGGGCTACGATTTCCCATCATTAAATTTTCGCTGAGTGGTTGTTGTTTCAAACCAAATTTTCGAAAAACACTTTTCAAACCCCTCAAATTGCTCTCTCTTTGACCTAGAACTCCCGAACCAGAGTTTTTACTTCTAAATGACCTATATCACCTTAAAGGGCATGAAAAGGGCTACGATTTCCCATCATTAGATTTTCGCTGAGTGGTTGTTGTTTCAAACCAAATTTTCGAAAAACACTTTTAGAAACCCTCAAATTACTCTCTCTGACCTATAACTCCCGAACCAGAGTTTTTACTTCTAAATGACCTATATCAGCCTAAAGGGCATGGAAAAGGCTACGATTTCCCATCATTAGATTTTCGCTGAGTGGTTGTTGTTTCAAACCAAATTTTCGATAAACACTTTTCGAAACCCTCAAATTGCTCTCTCTTTGACCTATAACTCCCGAACCAGAGTTTTTTCTTCTAAATGACCTATATCACCTTAAAGGGCATGAAAAGGGCTACGATTTCCCATCATTAGATTTTCGCTGAGTGGTTGTTGTTTCAAACCAAATTTTCGAAAAACACTTTTCGAAACCCTCAAATTGCTCTCTCTTTGACCTATAACTCCCGAACCAGAGTTTTTTCTTCTAAATGACCTATATCACCTTAAAGGGCATGAAAAGGGCTACGATTTCCCATCATTAAATTTTCGCTGAGTGGTTGTTGTTTCAAACCAAATTTTCGAAAAACACTTTTCAAACCCCTCAAATTGCTCTCTCTTTGACCTAGAACTCCCGAACCAGAGTTTTTACTTCTAAATGACCTAAATCACCTTAAAGGGCATGAAAAGGGCTACGATTTCCCATCATTAGATTTTCGCTGAGTGGTTGTTGTTTCAAACCAAATTTTCGAAAAACACTTTTAGAAACCCTCAAATTACTCTCTCTGACCTATAACTCCCGAACCAGAGTTTTTACTTCTAAATGACCTATATCAGCCTAAAGGGCATGGAAAAGGCTACGATTTCCCATCATTAGATTTTCGCTGAGTGGTTGTTGTTTCAAACCAAATTTTCGATAAACACTTTTCGAAACCCTATAACTCCCGAACCAGAGTTTTTACTTCTAAATGACCTATATCAGCTTAAAGGGCATGAAAAGGGCTACGATTTCCCATCATTAGATTTTCGCTGAGTGGTTGTTGTTTCAAACCAAATTTTCGAAAAACACTTTTCGAAACCCTCAAATTGCTCTCTCTTTGACCTATAACTCCCGAACCAGAGCTTTTACTTCTAAATGGCTTATATCACCTTAAAGGGCATGAAAAGGGCTACGATTTCCCATCATTAGATTTTCGCTGAGTGGTTGTTGTTTCAAACCAAATTTTCGAAAAACACTTTTCGAAACCCTCAAATTGCTCTCTCTTTGACCTATAACTCCCGAACCAGAGTTTTTACTTCTAAATGACCTATATCACTTTAAAGGGCATGAAAAGGGCTACGATTTCCCATCATTAGATTTTCGCTGAGTGGTTGTTGTTTCAAACCAAATTTTCGAAAAACACTTTTCGAAACCCTCAAATTGCTCTCTCTTTGACCTATAACTCCCGAACCAGAGTTTTTTCTTCTAAATGACCTATATCACCTTAAAGGGCATGAAAAGGGCTACGATTTCCCATCATTAAATTTTCGCTGAGTGGTTGTTGTTTCAAACCAAATTTTCGAAAAACACTTTTCAAACCCCTCAAATTGCTCTCTCTTTGACCTAGAACTCCCGAACCAGAGTTTTTACTTCTAAATGACCTATATCACCTTAAAGGGCATGAAAAGGGCTACGATTTCCCATCATTAGATTTTCGCTGAGTGGTTGTTGTTTCAAACCAAATTTTCGAAAAACACTTTTAGAAACCCTCAAATTACTCTCTCTGACCTATAACTCCCGAACCAGAGTTTTTACTTCTAAATGACCTATATCAGCCTAAAGGGCATGGAAAAGGCTACGATTTCCCATCATTAGATTTTCGCTGAGTGGTTGTTGTTTCAAACCAAATTTTCGATAAACACTTTTCGAAACCCTATAACTCCCGAACCAGAGTTTTTACTTCTAAATGACCTATATCAGCTTAAAGGGCATGAAAAGGGCTACGATTTCCCATCATTAGATTTTCGCTGAGTGGTTGTTGTTTCAAACCAAATTTTCGAAAAACACTTTTCGAAACCCTCAAATTGCTCTCTCTGTCCTATAACTCCCGAACCAGAGTTTTTACTTCTAAATGACCTATATCAGCCTAAAGGGCATGGAAAAGGCTACGATTTCCCATCATTAGATTTTCGCTGAGTGGTTGTTGTTTCAAACCAAATTTTCGATAAACACTTTTCGAAACCCTATAACTCCCGAACCAGAGTTTTTACTTCTAAATGACCTATATCAGCCTAAAGGGCATGGAAAAGGCTACGATTTCCCATCATTAGATTTTCGCTGAGTGGTTGTTGTTTCAAACCAAATTTTCGATAAACACTTTTCGAAACCCTATAACTCCCGAACCAGAGTTTTTACTTCTAAATGACCTATATCTCCTTAAAGGGCATGAAAAGGGCTACGATTTCCCATCATTAGATTTTCGCTGAGTGGTTGTTGTTTCGAACAAAAATTTCGAAAAACACTTTTCGAAACCCTCAAATTACTCTCTTTGACCTATAACTCCCGAACCAGTGTTTTTACTTCTAAATGGCCTATATCACCTTAAAGGGCATGAAAAGGGCTACGATTTCCCATCATTAGATTTTCGCTGAGTGGTTGTTGTTTCAAACCAAATTTTCGAAAAACACTTTTCGAAACCCTCAAATTGCTCTCTCATTCCTATAACTCCCGAACCAGAGTTTTTACTTCTAAATGACCTATATCACCTTAAAGGGCATGAAAATAGCTACGATTTCCCATCATTAGATTTTCGCTGAGTGGTTGTTGTTTCGAACAAAAATTTCGAAAAACACTTTTCGAAACCCTCAAATTACTCTCTCTGTCCTATAACTCCCGAACCAGAGTTTTTACTTCTAAATGACCTATATCACCTTAAAGGGCATGAAAAGGGCTACGATTTCCCATCATTAGATTTTCGCTGAGTGGTTGTTGTTTCGAACAAAAATTTCGAAAAACACTTTTCGAAACCCTCAAATTACTCTCTCTTTCCTATAACTCCCGAACCAGAGTTTTTACTTCTAAATGACCTACATCACCTTAAAGGGCATGGAAAGGCTACGATTTCCCATCATTAGATTTTCGCTGCGAAAAACACTTTTCGAAACCCTCAAATTGCTCTATCTTTGACCTATAACTCCCGAACCAGAGTTTTTACTTCTAAACGACCTATATCACCTTAAAGGGCATGAAAAGGGCTACGATTTCCCATCATTAGATTTTCGCTGAGTGGTTGTTGTTTCAAACCAAATTTTCGAAAAACACTTTTCGAAACCCTCAAATTGCTCTCTCTTTGACCTATAACTCCCGAACCAGAGTTTTTACTTCTAAATGACCTATATCACCTTAAAGGGCATGGAAAGGGCTACGATTTCCCATCATTAGATTTTCGCTGAGTGGTTGTTGTTTCAAACCAAATTTTCGAAAAACACTTTTCGAAACCCTCAAATTGCTCTCTCTTTGACCTATAACTCCCGAACCAGAGTTTTTACTTCTAAATGACCTATATCACCTTAAAGGGCATGAAAAGGGCTACGATTTCCCATCATTAGATTTTCGCTGAGTGGTTGTTGTTTCAAACCAAATTTTCGAAAAACACTTTTCGAAACCCTCAAATTGCTCTCTCTTTGACCTATAACTCCCGAACCAGAGTTTTTTAACTCTTAATTTTCTATAACACCTTAAAAGGCATGGAAAGGACTACAAATGACCTATATCACCTTAAAGGGGATGAAAAGGGCTTCAAGCTGGCATCATTATATTTGCGCTGAGTTGTTGTTGTTTCAAACAAAACTTTCGAAAAATACTTTTCGAAACCCTCAAAATGCTCTCTCTTTGACCAATAACTCCCGAAGCAGAGTTTTTAGCTATAAATCACCTATATCACCTTAAAGGGCATGAAAAGCGCTTCAAGTTGGCATCATTATATTTTCGGTGAGTTGTTGTTGCTTCGAAGAAAATTTCTGAAAAACACTTTTCGAGACCCTCAAATTGCTCTCTCTTTGACCTAGAACTCCCAAACCAGAGTTTTTAACTCCAAAATTTCTTTAACACCTTCAAGGACATGGAAAGGGCTACAATTTGGCATCATTAGATTTTCGCTGAGTGGTTGTTGCTTTGAACAAATTTTTTGAAAAACACTTTTCGAAACCCTCAAATTACTCTCTCTTTGACCTATAACTCCCGAACCAGAGTTTTTACTTCTAAATGACCTATATCACCTTAAAGGGCATGAAAATAGCTACGATTTCCCATCATTAGATTTTCGCTGAGTGGTTGTTGTTTCGAACAAAAATTTCGAAAAACACTTTTCGAAACCCTCAAATTACTCTCTCTGTCCTATAACTCCCGAACCAGAGTTTTTACTTTTAAATGACCTACATCACCTTAAAGCGCATGGAAAGGGCTACGATTTCCCATCATTAGATTTTCGCTGCGAAAAACACTTTTCGAAACCCTCAAATTGCTCTATCTTTGACTAATAACTCCCGAACCAGAGTTTTTACCTCTAAATCACCTATATCACCTTAAAGGGCATGAAAAGCGCTTCAAGTTGGCATCATTAGATTTTCGCTGAGTGGTTGTTGCTTCGAACAAATATTTTGAAAAACACTTTTCGAAACCCTTAAATTGCTCTCTCTTTGACCTATAACGCCCGAACCAGAGTTTTTAACTCCAAATTTTCTATAACACCTTAAAGGGCATGGAAAGGGCTACAAATCACCTATATCACCTTAAAGGGTATGAAAAGGGCTACGATTTGCCATCATTAGATTCTCGCTGAGTGGTTGTTGTTTCAAACAAAATTTTCGAAAAACACATTTCGAAACCCTCAAATCACTCTCTCCATGAGCTATAACTCCCGAACCAGAGTTTTTAGCTCCAAATTTTTTAGAACACCTTAAAGGGTATGGAAAGGGCTACAATTTGTGCATCGTTAGATGTTCGCTGAGTGGTTGTTGTTTCAAACCAAATTTTCGAAAAACACTTTTCGAAACCCTCAAAATGCTCTCTCTTTGACCAATAACTCCCGAAGCAGAGTTTTTACCTCTAAATCACCTATATCACCTTAAAGGGCATGAAAAGCGCTTCAAGTTGGCATCATTATATTTTCGGTGAGTTGTTGTTGCTTCGAACAAAAGTTTGAAAAACACTTTTCGAGACCCTCAAATTGCTCTCTCTTTGACCTAGAACTCCCAAACCAGAGTTTTTAACTCCAAAATTTCTTTAACACCTTCAAGGACATGGAAAGGGCTACAATTTGGCATCATTAGATTTTCGCTGAGTGGTTGTTGCTTTGAACAAATTTTTTGAAAAACACTTTTCGAAACCCTCAAATTACTCTCTCTTTGACCTATAACTCCCGAACCAGAGTTTTTACTTCTAAATGACCTATATCACCTTAAAGGGCATGAAAATAGCTACGATTTCCCATCATTAGATTTTCGCTGAGTGGTTGTTGTTTCGAACAAAAATTTCGAAAAACACTTTTCGAAACCCTCAAATTACTCTCTCTGTCCTATAACTCCCGAACCAGAGTTTTTACTTTTAAATGACCTACATCACCTTAAAGCGCATGGAAAGGGCTACGATTTCCCATCATTAGATTTTCGCTGCGAAAAACACTTTTCGAAACCCTCAAATTGCTCTATCTTTGACTAATAACTCCCGAACCAGAGTTTTTACCTCTAAATCACCTATATCACCTTAAAGGGCATGAAAAGCGCTTCAAGTTGGCATCATTAGATTTTCGCTGAGTGGTTGTTGCTTCGAACAAATATTTTGAAAAACACTTTTCGAAACCCTTAAATTGCTCTCTCTTTGACCTATAACGCCCGAACCAGAGTTTTTAACTCCAAATTTTCTATAACACCTTAAAGGGCATGGAAAGGGCTACAAATCACCTATATCACCTTAAAGGGTATGAAAAGGGCTACGATTTGCCATCATTAGATTCTCGCTGAGTGGTTGTTGTTTCAAACAAAATTTTCGAAAAACACATTTCGAAACCCTCAAATCACTCTCTCCATGAGCTATAACTCCCGAACCAGAGTTTTTAGCTCCAAATTTTTTAGAACACCTTAAAGGGTATGGAAAGGGCTACAATTTGTGCATCGTTAGATGTTCGCTGAGTGGTTGTTGTTTCAAACCAAATTTTCGAAAAACACTTTTCGAAACCCTCAAAATGCTCTCTCTTTGACCAATAACTCCCGAAGCAGAGTTTTTACCTCTAAATCACCTATATCACCTTAAAGGGCATGAAAAGCGCTTCAAGTTGGCATCATTATATTTTCGGTGAGTTGTTGTTGCTTCGAACAAAAGTTTGAAAAACACTTTTCGAGACCCTCAAATTGCTCTCTCTTTGACCTAGAACTCCCAAACCAGAGTTTTTAACTCCAAAATCTCTATAACACCTTAAAGGTCATGGAAAGGGCTACAATTTGGCATCATTACATTTACGCTGAGTGGTTGTTGCTTTGAACAAATTTTTTGAAAAACACTTTTCGAAACCCTCAAATTGCTCTCTCTTTGACCTATAACTCCCGAACCAGAGTTTTTAACTCCAAATTTTCTATAACACCTTAAAGGGCATGGAAAAGACTACAAATCACCTATATCACCTTAAAGGGTATGAAAAGGGCTACGATTTGCCATCATTAGATTCTCGCTGAGTGGTTGTTGCTTCGAACAAATTTTTTGAAAAACACTTTTCGAAACCCTCAAATTGCTCACTCTTTGACCAATAACTTCCGAAGCAGAGTTTTTACCTCCAAATTTTCTATAACACCTTAAAGGGCATGGAAAGGGCTACGATTTCCCATCATTAGATTTTCGCTGAGTGATTGTTGTTTCAAACCAAATTTTCGAAAAACACTTTTCGAAACCCTCAAATTACCCTCTCTGACCTATAACTCCCGAACCAGAGTTTTTACTGCTAAATGACCTATATCAGCTTAAAGGGCATGGAAAGGGCTACGATTTCCCATCATTAGATTTTCGCTGAGTGGTTGTTGTTTCAAACCAAATTTTCGAAAAACAATTTTCGAAACCCTCAAATTACTCTCTCTGACCTATAACTCCCGATCCAGAGTTTTTACTGCTAAATGACCTATATCAGCTTAAAGGGCATGGAAAGGGCTACGATTTCCCATCATTAGATTTTCGCTGAGTGGTTGTTGTTTCAAACCAAATTTTCGAAAAACACTTTTCGAAACCCTCAAATTGCTCTCTCTTTGACCTATAACTCCCGAACCAGAGTTTTTAACTCCAAATTTTCTATAACACCTTAAAGGGCATGGAAAAGACTACAAATCACCTATATCACCTTAAAGGGTATGAAAAGGGCTACGATTTGCCATCATTAGATTCTCGCTGAGTGGTTGTTGCTTCGAACAAATTTTTTGAAAAACACTTTTCGAAACCCTCAAATTGCTCTCTCTTTGACCAATAACTTCCGAAGCAGAGTTTTTACCTCCAAATTTTCTATAACACCTTAAAGGGCATGGAAAGGGCTACGATTTCCCATTATTAGATTTTCGCTGAGTGGTTGTTGTTTCAAACCAAATTTTCGAAAAACACTTTTCGAAACCCTAAAATTGCCCTCTCTGACCTATAACTCCCGAACCAGAGTTTTTACTTCTAAATGACCTATATCAGCTTAAAGGGCATGGAACGGGCTACGATTTCCCATCATTAGATTTTCGCTGAGTGGTTGTTGTTTCAAACCAAATTTTCGAAAAACACTTTTCGAAACCCTCAAATTGCTCTCTCTTTGACCTATAACTCCCGAACCAGAGTTTTTAACTCTTAATTTTCTATAACACCTTAAAAGGCATGGAAAGGGCTACAAATCACCTATATCACCTTAAAGGGTATGAAAAGGGCTACGATTTGCCATCATTAGATTCTCGCTGAGTGGTTGTTGCATCGAACAAATTTTTTTAAAAACACTTTTCTAAACCCTCAAATTGCTATCTCTTTGACCAATAACTTCCGAACCAGAGTTTTTACCTCTAAATCACCTATATCACCTTAAAGGGCATGAAAAGTGCTTCAAGTTGGCATAATTATATTTGCGCTGCGTTGTTGTTGCTTCGAACAAAATTTCTAAAAAACACTTATCGAAACCCTCAAATTGCTCTGTCTTTGACCTATAACTCCCGAACCAAAGTTTTTACCTCCAAATCACCTAAATAACCTTAAAGGGCATGAAAAGGGCTACGATTTGTCATCATTAGATTTTCGCTGAGTAGTTGTTGCTTCGAAATTTTTTTTTGAAAAACACTTTTCGAAACCCCCAAGTTCCTCTCTCTTTGACCAATAACTCCCGAACCAGAGTTTTTAACTCTTAATTTTCTATAACACCTTAAAAGGCATGAAAAGTGCTTCAAGTTGGCATAATTATATTTGCGCTGCGTTGTTGTTGCTTCGAACAAAATTTCTAAAAAACACTTATCGAAACCCTCAAATTGCTCTGTCTTTGACCTATAACTGCCGAACCAAAGTTTTTACCTCCAAATCACCTAAATAACCTTTAAGGGTATGAAAAGGGCTACGATTTGCCATCATTAGATTCTCGCTGAGTGGTTGTTGCTTCGAAATTTTTTTTTGAAAAACACTTTTCGAAACCCCCAAGTTGCTCTCTCTTTGACCTATAACTCCCAAACCAAAGTTTTCACCTCCAAATGACCTATATCACCTTAAAGGGCATAGAAAGGGCTACAATTTGGGATAATTAGATTTTCGCTGAGTGTTTGTTGTTTCAAACAAAACTTTCGAAAATCACTTTTCGAAACCCTCAAATTGCTCTCTCTTTGACCAATAACTCCCGAACCATAGTTTTTACCTCTAAATTACCTATATCACCTTAAAGGGCATGAAAAGCGCTTCAAGTTGGCATCATTATATTTTCGGTGAGTTGTTGTTGCTTCGAACAGAATTTCTGAAAAACACTTTTCGAAACCCTCAAATTGATTTGTCTTTGACCTATTACTCCCGTACCAGAGTTTTTACTTACAAATGACCTATATCACTTTAAAATGCATGGAAAGGGTTTAAATTTTGCATAATTAGATTTTCGCTGAGTTGTTGTTGCTTCGAATTTTTTTTTTTTAAAACACTTTTCGAAACCCCCAAGTTGCTCTCTCTTTGACCTATAACTTCCGAACCAGAGTTTTTACCTCTAAATCACCTATATTACCTTAAAGGGCATGAAAAGGGTTTCAAGTTGGCAACATTATATTTGCGCTGCGTTGTTGTTGCTTCGAACAAAATTTCTGAAAAACACTTTTCGCAACCCTCAAATTGCTCTCTCTTTGACCAATAACTCCCGAACCAGAGTTTTTACCTCCAAATGACCTATATCACTTTAAAAGGCATGGCTACAATTTGGCATCATTATATTTTCGGTGATTTGTTTTTGCTTCGAACAAAATTTCTGAAAAACACTTTTCGAAACCCTCAAATTGCTTTCTCTTTGACCTATTTTTCCAAACCAGAGTTTTTACTTCCAAATGCCCTATATCACCTTAAAGGGCATGAAAAGGGCTACGATTTCCCATCATTAGATTTTCGATGAGTGGTTGTTGTTTCAAACCAAATTTTCGAAAAACACTTTTCGAAACCCTCAAATTACTCTCTCTGACCTATAACTCCCGAACCAGAGTTTTTACTTCTAAATGACCTATATCAGCTTAAAGGGCATGGAAAGGGCTACGATTTCCCATCATTAGATTTTCGCTGAGTGGTTGTTGTTTCAAACCAAATTTTCGAAAAACACTTTTCGAAACCCTCAAATTGCTCTCTCTTTGACCTATAACTCCCGAACCAGAGTTTTTAACTCCAAATTTTCTATAATACCTTAAAGGGCATGGAAAGGACTACAAATCACCTATATCACATTAAAGGGCATGAAAAGTGCTTCAAGTTGGCATCATTATATTTGCGCTGCGTTGTTGTTGCTTCGAACAAAATTTCTGAAAAACACTTTTCGAAACCCTCAAATTGCTCCCTCTTTGACCAATAACTCCCGAACCAGAGTTTTTACCTTCAAATGACCTATATCACTTTAAAAGGCATGGAAAGGGCTACAATTTGGCATCATTATATTTTCGCTGAGTTGTTGTTGCTTCGAACAAAATTTCTAAAAAATACTTATCGAAACCCTCAAATCGCTCTGTCTTTGACCTATATCTCTCGAACCAAAGTTTTTACCTCCAAATCACCTAAATAACCTTAAAGGGCATGAAAAGGGCTACGATTTGCCATCATTAGATTTTCGCTGAGTAGTTGTTGTTTCAAAAAAAATTTTCGAAAAACACTTTTCGAAACCCTCAAATTGCTCTCTCTTTGACCTATAACTCCCGAACCAGAGCTTTTAACTCCAAATTTTCAATAACACCTTAAAGGGCATGAAAAGGGCTACGATTTCCCATCATTAGATTTTCGCTGAGTGGTTTTTGTTTCAAACCAAATTTACGAAAAACACTTTTCGAAACCCTTAAATTGCTCTCTCTTTGACCTATAAAGCCCGAACCAGAGTTTTTAACTCCAAATTTTCTATAACACCTTAAAGGGCATGGAAAGGGCTACAAATCACATATATCACCTTAAAGGGTATGAAAAGGGCTACGATTTGCCATCATTAGATTCTCGCTGAGTGGTTGTTGCTTCGAAAATTTTTTTTGAAAAACACTTTTCGAAACCCCCAAGTTGCTCTCTCTTTGACCAATAACTCCCGAACCAGAGTTTTTAACTCTTAATTTTCTATAACACCTTAAAAGGCATGGAAAGGGCTACAAGTCACCTATATCACCTTAAAGGGTATGAAAAGGGCTACGATTTGCCATCATTAGATTCTCGCTGAGTGGTTGTTGCTTCGAAATTTTTTTTTGAAAAACACTTTTCGAAACCCCCAAGTTGCTCTCTCTTTGACCTATAACTCCCAAACCAAAGTTTTCAGCTCCAAATGACCTATAGCACTTTAAAAGGCATGGAAAGGGCTACAATTTGGCATCATTATATTTTCGCTGAGTTGTTGTTGCTACGAACAAAATTTCTAAAAAACACTTATCGAAACACTCAAATTGCTCTGTCTTTGACCTATAACTCCCGAACCAAAGTTTTTACCTCCAAATCACCTAAATAACCTTAAAGGGCATGAAAAGGGCTACGATTTGCCATCATTAGATTTTCGCTGAGTTGTTGTTGCTTCGAATTTTTTTTTTTAAAACACTTTTCGAAACCCCCAAGTTGCTCTCTCTTTGACCTATAACTCCCGAACCGAAGTTTTCACCTCCAAATGACCTATAACACATTAAAGTGCATAGAAAGGGCTACAATTTGGCATCATTAGATTTTCGCTGAGTTGTTGTTGCTTCGAAAATTTTTTTTGAAAAACACTTTTCGAAACCCCCAAGTTGCTCTCTCTTTGACCTATAACTCCCAAACCAAAGTTTTCACCTCCAAATGACCTATATCACCTTAAAGGGCATAGAAAGGGCTACAATTTGGGATAATTAGATTTTCGCTGAGTGTTTGTTGTTTCAAACAAAACTTTCGAAAATCACTTTTCGAAACCCTCAAATTGCTCCCTCTTTGACCAATAACTCCCGAACCATAGTTTTTACCCCTAAATTACCTATATCACCTTAAAGGGCATGAAAAGCGCTTCAAGTTGGCATCATTATATTTTCGGTGAGTTGTTGTTGCTTCGAACAGAATTTCTGAAAAACACTTTTCGAAACCCTCAAATTGATTTCTCTTTGACCTATACCTCCCGTACCAGAGTTTTTACTTACAAATGACCTATATCACTTTAAAAGGCATGGAAAGGGTTAAAATTTTGCATAATTAGATTTTCGCTGAGTTGTTGTTGCTTCGAACAAAATTTCTGAAACCCACTTTTCGAGACTCTCAAATTGCTCTCTCTTTGACCTAGAACTACCAAACCAGAGTTTTTACCTCTAAATCACCTATATCACCTTAAAGGGCATGAAAAGCGCTTCAAGTTGGCATCATTATATTTTCGGTGAGTTGTTGTTGCCTCGAACAAAATTTCTGAAAAACACTTTTCGAAACCCTCAAATTGATTTTTCTTTGACCTATAACTCCCGAACCAAAGTTTTTACTTACAAATGACCTGTATCACCTTAAAGGTGATGAAAAGGGCTTCAAGTTGGCATAATTATATTTGCGCTGATTTCTTGTTTCTTCAAACAAAATTTCTGAAAAACAATTTCGAAACCCTCAAATTGCTTTCTCTTTGACCAATAACTCCCGAACCAGAGTTTTTACCTCCAAATGACCTAAATCACTTTAAAAGGCATGGAAAGGGCTACAATTTGGCATCATTAGATTTTCGCTTAGTTGTTGTTGCTTCGAACAAAATTTCTGAAAAACACTTTTCGAGACCCTCAAATTGCTCTCTCTTTGACCTAGAACTCCCAAACCAGAGTTTTTAACTCCAAAATTTCTATAACACATTAAAGGGCATGGAAAGGGCTACAATTTGGCATCATTAGCTTTTCGCTGAGTGGTTGTTGCTTCGAACAAATTTTTTGAAAAACACTTTTCGAAACCCGCAAATTGCTCTCTCTTTGACCAATAACTTCCGAACCAGAGTTTTTACCTCTAAATCACCTATATTACCTTAAAGGGCATGAAAAGGGTTTCAAGTTGGCAACATTATATTTGCGCTGCGTTGTTGTTGCTTCGAACAAAATTTCTGAAAAACACTTTTCGCAACCCTCAAATTGCTCTCTCTTTGACCAATAACTCCCGAACCAAAATTACGAAAAACACTTTTCGAAACCCTCAAATTGCTCTCTCTTTGACCTATAACTCCCGAACCAGAGTTTTTACCTTTAAATCACCTATATCACTTTAAAGGGTATGAAAAGGGCTACGATTTGCCATCATTGGATGTTCGCCGAGTGGTTGTTGTTTCAAAAAAATTTTTCGAAAAACACTTTTCGAAACTTAAATTGCTCTCTCTTTGACCTATAACTCCCGAACCAGAGTTTTTACCTTTAAATCACCTATATCACTTTAAAGGGTATGAAAAGGGCTACGATTTGCCATCATTAGATTTTCGCTGAGTAGTTGTTGTTTCAAACAAAATTTTCGAAAAACAGTCTTCGAAACCCTGAAATCGTTCTCTCCATGACCTATAACTCTCGAACCAGAGATTTTAGCTCCAAATCACCTAAATCAGCTTAAAGGGCATGAAAAGGGTACGATTTGGCATCATTATATTTTTGCTGAGTTGTTGTTGTTTCAAACAAAATTTTCAAAAAACACTTTTCGAAACCCTCAAATTGCTCTCTCTTTGACCTATAACTCCCGAACCAGAGTTTTTACCTCCTAATGACCTAAATCACCTTAAAGGGCATGAAAAGATCTACGATTTGCCATCATTAGATTTTCGCTGAGTGGTTGTTGTTTCAAACAAAATTTTCGAAAAACACTTTTCGAAACCCTCAAATCGCTCTCTCCATGACCTATAACTCCCGAACCAAAGTTTTTAGCCCCAAATTTTTTATATCACCTTAAAAGGCATGGAAAGGGCTACAATTTGGCATCATTAGATTTTCGCTGAGTGGTTGTTGTTTCGAACAAAAATTTCGAAAAACACTTTTCGAAACCCAAAAATTGCTCCCTTTTTGACCTATAACTCCCGAACCAGAGTTTTTACCTCTAAATCACCTATATTACCTTAAAGGGCATGAAAAGGGCTTCAAGTTGGCAACATTATATTTGCGCTTTTTGGCCCCAAATTTTTTATATCACCTTAAAAGGCATGGAAAGGGCTACAATTTGGCATCATTATATTTTTGCTGAGTTGTTGTTGTTTCAAACAAAATTTTCAAAAAACACTTTTCGAAACCCTCAAATTGCTCTCTCTTTGACCTATAACTCCCGAACCAGAGTTTTTACCTCCTAATGACCTAAATCACCTTAAAGGGCATGAAAAGATCTACGATTTGCCATCATTAGATTTTCGCTGAGTGGTTGTTGTTTCAAACAAAATTTTCGAAAAACACTTTTCGAAACCCTCAAATCGCTCTCTCCATGACCTATAACTCCCGAACCAAAGTTTTTAGCTCCAAATTTTCTATAACACCTTAAAGGACATGGAAAGGGCTACAATTTGGCACCATTAGATTTTCGCTGAGTTCTTGTTGCTTCGAACAAATATTTTGAAAAACACTTTTCGAAACCCGCAAATTGCTCTCTCTCTTTGACCAATAACTTCCGAACCAGAGTTTTTACCTCTAAATCACCTATATTACCTTAAAGGGCATGAAAAGGGCTTCAAGTTGGCAACATTATATTTGCGCTGCGTTGTTGTTGCTTCGAACAAAATTTCTGAAAAACACTTTTCGCAACCCTCAAATTGCTCTCTCTTTGACCAATAACTCCCGAACCAGAGTTTTTACCTCCAAATGACCTATATCACTTTAAAAGGCATGGCTACAATTTGGCATCATTATATTTTCGGTGATTTGTTTTTGCTTCGAACAAAATTTCTGAAAAACACTTTTCGAAACCCTCAAATTGCTTTCTCTTTGACCTATTTTTCCAAACCAGAGTTTTTACTTCCAAATGCCCTATATCACCTTAAAGGGCATGAAAAGGGCTACGATTTCCCATCATTAGATTTTCGATGAGTGGTTGTTGTTTCAAACCAAATTTTCGAAAAACACTTTTCGAAACCCTCAAATTACTCTCTCTGACCTATAACTCCCGAACCAGAGTTTTTACTTCTAAATGACCTATATCAGCTTAAAGGGCATGGAAAGGGCTACGATTTCCCATCATTAGATTTTCGCTGAGTGGTTGTTGTTTCAAACCAAATTTTCGAAAAACACTTTTCGAAACCCTCAAATTGCTCTCTCTTTGACCTATAACTCCCGAACCAGAGTTTTTAACTCCAAATTTTCTATAACACCTTAAAGGGCATCGAAAGGACTACAAATCACCTATATCACATTAAAGGGCATGAAAAGGGCTTCAAGTTGGCAACATTATATTTGCGCTGCGTTGTTGTTGCTTCGAACAAAATTTCTGAAAAACACTTTTCGAAACCCTCAAATTGCTCCCTCTTTGACCAATAACTCCCGAACCAGAGTTTTTACCTTCAAATGACCTATATTACTTTAAAAGGCATGGAAAGGGCTACAATTTGGCATCATTATATTTTCGCTGAGTTGTTGTTGCTTCGAACAAAATTTCTAAAAAATACTTATCGAAACCCTCAAATCGCTCTGTCTTTGACCTATATCTCCCGAACCAAAGTGTTTACCTCCAAATCACCTAAATAACCTTAAAGGGCATGAAAAGGGCTACGATTTGCCATCATTAGATTTTCGCTGAGTAGTTGTTGTTTCAAAAAAAATTTTCGAAAAACACTTTTCGAAACCCTCAAATTGCTCTCTCTTTGACCTATAACTCCCGAACCAGAGCTTTTAACTCCAAATTTTCAATAACACCTTAAAGGGCATGAAAAGGGCTACGATTTCCCATCATTAGATTTTCGCTGAGTGGTTTTTGTTTCAAACCAAATTTACGAAAAACACTTTTCGAAACCCTTAAATTGCTCTCTCTTTGACCTATAAAGCCCGAACCAGAGTTTTTAACTCCAAATTTTCTATAACACCTTAAAGGGCATGGAAAGGGCTACAAATCACCTATATCACCTTAAAGGGTATGAAAAGGGCTACGATTTGCCATCATTAGATTCTCGCTGAGTGGTTGTTGTTTCAAACAAAATTTTCGAAAAACACTTTTCGAAACCCTCAAATCACTCTCTCCATGACCTATAACCCCCGAACCAGAGTTTTTAGCTCTAAATTTTTTAGAAAACCTTAAAGGGTATGGAAAGGGCTACAATTTGGCATCGTTAGATTTTCGCTGAGTGGTTGTTGTTTTAAACCAAATTTTCGAAAAACACTTTTCGAAACCCTCAAATTGCTCTCTCTTTGACCTATAACTCCCGAACCAAAGTTTTCACCTCCAATTGACCTATATTACCTTAAAGGGCATGAAAAGTGCTTCAAGTTGGCATCATTATATTTTCGGTGAGTTGTTGTTGCTTCGAACAAAATTTCTGAAAAACACTTTTCGAAACCCTCAAATTGCTCTCTCTTTGACCAATAACTCCCGAACCAGAGTTTTTACCTCCAAATGACCTATATCACTTTAAAAGGCATGGCTACAATTTGGCATCATTATAGTTTCGCTGAGTGGTTGTTGTTTCGAACAAAAATTACGAAAAACACTTTTCGAAACCCTCAAATTGCTCTCTCTTTGACCTATAACTCCCGAACCAGAGTTTTTACCTTTAAATCACCTATATCACTTTAAAGGGTATGAAAAGGGCTACGATTTGCCATCATTGGATGTTCGCCGAGTAGTTGTTGTTTCAAAAAAATTTTTCGAAAAACACTTTTCGAATCCTCAAATTGCTCTCTCTTTGACCTATAACTCCCGAAGCAAAGCTTTTACTTCCAATTGACCTTAATCACCTTAAAGGGCATGAAAAGGGCTACGATTTGCCATCATTAGATTTTCGCTGAGTGGTTGTTGTTTCAAAAAAAATTTTCGAAAAACACTTTCCGAAACCCTCAAATCGCTCTCTCCATGACCTATAACTCTCGAACCAGAGTTTTTAGCTCCAAATCACCTAAATCAGCTTAAAAGGCATGGAAAGATCTACGATTTGCCATCATTAGATTTTCGCTGAGTGGTTGTTGTTTCAAAAAAAATTTTCGAAAAACACTTTCCGAAACCCTCAAATCGCTCTCTCCATGACCTATAACTCTCGAACCAGAGTTTTTAGCTCCAAATCACCTAAATCAGCTTAAAAGGCATGGAAAGATCTACGATTTGCCATCATTAGATTTTCGCTGAGTGGTTGTTGTTTCAAACAAAATTTTCGAAAAACACTTTTCGAAACCCTCAAATCGCTTTCTCCATGACCTATAACTCCCGAACCAAAGTTTTTAGCTCCAAATTTTTTATATCACCTTAAAAGGCATGGAAAGGGCTACAATTTGGCATCATTAGATTTTCGCTGAGTGGTTGTTGTTTCGAACAAAAATTTCGAAAAACACTTTTCGAAACCCAAAAATTGCTCCCTTTTTGACCTATAACTCCCGAACAAGAGTTTTTAGCTCCAAATTTTCTATAACACCTTAAAGGACATGGAAAGGGCTACAATTTGGCACCATTAGATTTTCGCTGAGTTCTTGTTGCTTCGAACAAATTTTTTGAAAAACACTTTTCGAAACCCTCAAGTTGCTCTCTCTTTTACCTATAACTCCCGAACCAGAGTTGTTAGCTCCAAATTTTCTATTGCACCTCAAAGAGCATGAAAAGGGCTTCAAGTTGGCATCATTACATTGCTTCAAACAAAATTTCTGAAAAACAATTTTCGAAACCCTCAAATTGCTCTCTTTTACCTATAACTCCCGAACCAGATTTTTTACCTCCAAATCACCTATATCACCTAAAAGGGCATGAAAAGGACAACGATTTGCCATCATTAGGTTTTCGCTGAGGTGTTGTTGTTCCAAAAAAAATGTTTGAAAAACACTTTTCGAAACCCTTAAATTTCTCTCTCTTTGACCTATAACTTCCGAACCAGAACTTCTACTACCAAATCACCTATATCACCTTAAAGGGCATGAAAAGGGCTACAATTTGACATCATTAGATTTTCGCCAAGTTGTTGTTGCTTCGAACAAAATTTCTGAAAAACACTTCGAAACCCTCAAATCGCTCTCTCCATGACCTATAACTCCCGAACCAGAGTTTTTAGCTCCAAATTTTCTATAACACCTTAAAGAGCATGAAAAGGGCTACAATTTGGCATCATTATAATTTCGCTGAGTGGTTGTTGTTTCGGACAAAATCTTCGAAAAACACTTTTCGAAACACTCAAATTGCTCTCTCTTTGACCTATAACTCCCGAACCAGAGCTTTTACTTCCAATTGACCTATAACATCTTAAAGGGCATGAAAAAGGCTACAATTTGACATCATTAGATATTCGCCGAGTTGTTGTTGCTTCGAAGAAAATTTCTGAAAAACACTTCGAAACCCTCAAATCGCTCCCTCCATGACCTATAACTCCCGAACCAGAGTTTTTAGCTCCAAATTTTCTATAACACCTTAAAGAGAATGAAAAGGGCTACAATTTGGCATCATTAGATTTTCGCCGAGTTGTTGTTGCTTCAAACAAAATTCTTGAAAAACAGTTTTCGAAGCCCTCACATTGCTCTATCTTTGACCTATAATACCCAAACCAAAGTTTTTAGCTCCAAATCACCTATATCACCTTAAGGGGCATGAAAAGGGCTACGATTTGCCATCATTAGATTTTCGCTGAGTGGTTGTTGTTTCAAACAAAATTTTCGAAAAACACTTTTCGAAGCCCTCAAATCGCTCTCTCCATGACCTATAACTCTCGAACCAGAGTTTTTACCTCCAAATCACCTATATCACCTTAAAGGGCATGAAAAGGGCTACGATTTGCCATCATTAGATTTTCGCTGAGTGGTTGTTGTTTCAAACAAAATTTTCGAAAAACACTTTTCGAAACCCTCAAATTGCTCTCTCTTTGACCTATAACTCCCAAACCAAAGTTTTTAGCTCCAAATCACCTATATCACCTTAAAGGGCATGAAAAGGGCTACGATTTTCCATCATTAGATTTTCGCTGAGTAGTTGTTGCTTCGAACAAAATTTCTGAAAAACACTTCGAAACCCTCAAATCGCTCTCTCCATGACCTATAACTCCCGAACCAGAGTTTTTAGCTCCAAATTTTCTATAACACCTTAAAGAGCATGAAAAGGGCTACAATTTAGCATCATTATAATTTCGCTGAGTGGTTGTTGTTTCGGACAAAAACTTCGAAAAACACTTTTCGAAACACTCAAATTGCTCTCTCTTTGACCTATAACTCCCGAACCAGAGCTTTTACTTCCAATTGACCTATAACACCTTAAAGGGCATGAAAAGGGCTACGATTTGCCATCATTAGATTTTCGCTGAGTAGTTGTTGTTTCAAACAAAATTTTCGAAAAACAGTCTTCGAAACCCTGAAATCGTTCTCTCCATGACCTATAACTCTAGAACCAGAGTTTTTACCTCCAAATCACCTAAATCAGCTTAAAGGGCATGAAAAGGGTACGATTTGGCATCTTTATATTTTTGCTGAATTGTTGTTGTTTCAAACAAAATTTTCAAAAAACACTTTTCGAAACCCTCAAATTGCTCTCTTTGACCTATAACTCCCGAACCTGAGTATTTACTTCCTAATGACCTATATCACCTTAAAGGGCATGAAAAGGGCTACGATTTGCCATCATTAGATTTTCGCTGAGTGGTTGTTGTTTCAAACAAAATTTTCGAAAAACACTTTCCGAAACCCTCAAATCGCTCTCTCTATGACCTATAACTCCCGAACCAGAGTTGTTAGCTCCAAATTTTCTATTACACCTTAAATAGCATGAAAAGGGCTTCAAGTTGGCATCATTATATATTCGCTGAGTTGTTGTTGCTTCGAACAAAATTTCTGAAAAACAATTTTCGAAACCCTCAAATTGCTCTCTTTTACCTATAACTCCCGAACCAGAGTGTTTTTATCCAAATTCAGGATAGGGTTAAACTAGTTTGTTTAACCTTGTTTAATTGTTAGGCCTATAGCCAATTAATTTGTTTGTTTGTCTAGGCAGTGACACCAAGACAATCTCTATGACACAACACAAGCACTTGTAACTTGGTTATATGGAGAGAGAAAAAGCCAACCAATTATTTTGATTAATTAATTATTTCTGTCTTTATTAATAAAAATCTGGTTCTTATATACTATTTATAAGATACAAATAATAACAACAAATAAAAAAATGCAAAGTTAGTAAAAGCAAAGCCACAGTTAATGACCGATACAGTTTGTTTACCTTTAATCAAAGTAAAGAATATACAAAAAAAAAACTTGCAGTTTAAGCATTAAAGGCTCGTTAACTTGTGGCCTAATTAATTTAAAGTATTCAGCAATGCAAGGTTGTTCACTTAAATTTCGTGCAGGCATATGTTCGGTGGTATGTATGTATGTTGAATAAACGTTCCCACGTACATATGAAAGAAATTCGTTGTGAAAGTTTGAACACAGAGTTTTCACCTCCAAATCACCTATATCACCTAAAAGGGCATGAAAAGGACAACGATTTGCCATCATTAGGTTTTCGCTGAGTGGTTGTTGTTTCAAAAAAAATGTTTGAAAAACACTTTTCGAAACCCTTAAATTGCTCTCTCTTTGACCTATAACTTCCGAACTAGAATTTCTACTACCAAATCACCTATATCATCTTAAAGGGCGTGAAAAGGGCTACAATTTGGCATCATTAGATTTTCGCCGAGCTGTTGTTGTTTCAAAAAAATGATTGAAAAACACTTTTCGAAACCCTTAAATTGCTCTCTCTTTGACCTATAACTCCCAAACCAAAGTTTTTAGCTCCAAATCACCTATATCACCTTAAAGGGCATGAAAAGGGCTACGATTTGGCACCATTATATTTTTGCTGAGTTGTTGTTGCTTCGAACAAAATGTTTGAAAACCCTTAAATTGCTCTCTCCATGACCTATAACTCTCGAACCAGTGTTTTTATCTCCAAATGACCTATATCACCTTAGAGGGCAGGAAAAGGGCTACGATTTGCCATCATTAGATTTACGCTGAGTGCATGTTGCTTCGAACAAAATTTCTTAAAAACACTTTTCGAAACCCTCAAATCGCTTTCTCTTTGACCTTTAACTCAAAAAAAAGAAATTTTACTTCCAAATGACCTATATCACCTTAAAGGGCAAGAAAAGGGCTACGATTTGCCATCATTAGATTTACGCTGAGTGCTTGTTGCTTCGAACAAAATTTCTTAAAAACACTTTTCGAAACCCTCAAATTGCTCTCTCTTTGACCTATAACTCCTGAACCAGAGTTTTTTCCTCCAAATCACCTATATAAGCTTAAAGGGCATGAAAAGGATACGATTTTCCATCATTAGATTTTCGCTGAGTGGTTGTTGTTTCGAACAAAAATTTTGAAAAACACTTTTCGAAACCCTCAATTTGCTCTCTCTTTGACCTATAACTCCCGATCCAGAGTTCTAAGCTCCAAAATTTTCTATAACACCTTAAAGGGCATGAAAAGGGCTACGATTTGTCATCATTACATTTTTGCTGAGTGGTTGTTGTTTCAAACAAAATTTTCGAAACCATCAAATTGCTCTCTCTTTGACCTATAACTCCTGAACCAGAGTTTTTTCCTCCAAATCACCTATATAAGCTTAAAGGGCATTAAAAGGATACGATTTGGCATCATTATATTTTTGATGAATTGTCGTTACTTCGAACAAAATTTTTGAAAAACACTTTTCGAATCCCACAAATTGCTCTCTCTTTGACCTATAACTCCCGAAAAAGAAATTTTACTTCCAAATGACCTATATCACCTTAAAGGGCAGGAAAAGGGCTACGATTTGCCATCATTAGATTTACGCTGAGTGCTTGTTGCTTCGAACAAAATTTCTTAAAAACACTTTTCGAAACCCTCAAATTGCTCTCTCTTTGACCTATAACTCCTGAACCAGAGTGTTTTCCTCCAAATCACCTATAACACCATTAAGGGCATGAAAAGGGCTACGATTTGCCATCATTAGATTTTCGCTGAGTGGTTGTTGTTTCAAACAAAAATTTTCGAAAAACACTTTTCGAAACCCTCAAATCGCTCTCTCCATGACCTCTAACTCTCGAACCAGAGTTTTTACCTCCAAATCACCTATATCACCATTAAGGGCATGAAAAGGGCTACAAATTGCCATCATTAGATTTTCGCTGAGTGGTTCTTGTTTCAAACAAAATTTTTGAAAAACACTCTTCGAAACCCTGAAATCGTTCCCTCCATGACCTATAACTCTCGAACCAGAGTTTTTACCTCCAAATAACCTATAACACCTTAAAGGGCATGAAAAGGGCTACGATTTGCCATCATTAGATGTTTGCTGACTGGTTGTTGTTTCAAACAAAAGTTTCGAAAAACACTTTTCAAAACCCTCAAATCGCTCTCTCCATGACCTCTAACTCCCGAACCAGAGTTTTTAGCTCTAAATTTTCTATAACACCTTAAAGGGCATGGAAAGGGCTACAATTTGGCATCATTAGATTTTCGCTGAGTGGTTGTTGTTTCGAACAAAAATTTCGAAAAACACTTTTCGAAACCCTCAAATTACTTTCTCTTTGACCTATAACTCCCGTACCAGAGTTTTTAGCTCCAAATTTTCTATAATACCTTAAAGGGCATGGAAAGGGCTACAATTTGGCATCATTAGATTTTCGCTGACTGGTTTTTGTTTCGAACAAAAATTTCGAAAAACACTATTCGAAACCCTCAAATCGCTCTCTCCATGACCTATAACTTCCGATCCAGAGTTCTTAGCTCCAAAATTTTCTATAACACTTTAAAGGGCATGAAAAGGGCTACGATTTGCCATCATTAGATTTTTCTGAGTGGTTGTTGTTTCAAACAAAAATTTTCGAAAAACACTTTTCGAAACCCTCAAATCGCTCTCTCCATGACCTCTAACTCTCGAACCAGAGTTTTTACCTCCAAATCACCTATATCACCATTAAGGGCATGAAAAGGGCTACAATTTGCCATCATTAGATGTTTGCTGACTGGTTGTTGTTTCAAACAAAAATTTCGAAAAACACTCTTCGAAACCCTGAAATCGTTCTCTCCATGACCTATAACTCTCGAACCAGAGTTTTTACCTCCAAATAACCTATAACACCTTAAAGGGCATGAAAAGGGCTACGATTTGCCATCATTAGATTTTCGCTGAGTGGTTGTTGTTTCAAACAAAATTTTCGAAACCCTCAAATCGCTCTCTCCATGACCTATAACTCCCGAACCAGAATTTTTAGCTCCAAATTTTTTATATCACCTTAAAAGGCATGGAAAGGGCTACAATTTGGCGTCATTAGATGTTCGCTGAGTTGTTGTTGCTTCGAACAAAATTTTTGAAAAACACTTTTCGAAACCCTCAAGTTGCTCTCTCTTTGACCTATAACTCCCGAGCCAGAGTTGTTAGCTCCAAATATTTTATATCACCTTAAGATCATGAAAAGGGCAACGATTTGCCATCATTAGATTTTCGCTGAGTGGTTGTTGTTTCAAACAAAATTTTCGAAAAAAAACTTTTCGAAACCCTCAAATCGCTCTCTCCATGACCTATAACTCCCGAACCAGAGTTTTTACTTCAAAACCACATATATCACCTTAAAGGGCATGAGAAGGGCTACAGTTTGCCATCATTAGATTTTCGCTGAGTGGTTGTTGTTTCAAACAAAATTTTCAAAAACACTTTTCGAAACCCGCAAATCGCTCTCCCCATGACCTATAACTCCCGAACCAGAGTTTTTAGCTCCAAATTTTTTATAACACCTTAAAAGGCATGGAAAGGGCTACAATTTGGCGTCATTAGATGTTCTCTGAGTTGTTGTTGCTTCGAACAATTTTTTTGAAAAACACATTTCGTAACCCTCAAGTTGCTCCCTCTTTGACCTATAACTCCCGAACCAGAGTTTTTACTTCTAACTGACCTATATCACCTTAAAGGGCATGAAAAGGGCTACGATTTGCCATCATTAGATGTTCGCTGAGTGGTTGATGTTTCAAACAAAATTTTCGAAAAACACTTTCCGAAACCCTCAAATCGCTCTCTCCATGACCTATAACTCCCAAACCAGAGTTTTTACTTCTAACTGACCTATATCACCTCAAAAGGCATGAAAAGGGCTATGATTTGCCATCATTAGATTTTCGCTGCGTGGTTGTTGTTTCAAACAAAATTTTTGAAAAACACTTTTCGAAACCCTCAAATCGCTCTCTCCATGACCTATAACTCCCGAACCAGAGTTTTTAGCTCGAAATTTTCTAAAACACCTTAAAGGGCATAGAAAGGGCTACAATTTGGCATCATTAGATTTTCGTTGAGTGGTTGTTGTTTCGAACAAAAATTTCGAAAGAAACTTTTCTAAACCCTCAAATTGCTCTCTCTTTGACCTATAACTCCCGAACCAGAGTTTTTACTTCCAAATCACATATATCACCTTAAAGGGCATAAAAAGGGCTACGATTTGCCATCATTAGATTTTTGCTGACTGGTTGTTGTTTCAAACAAAAGTTTCGAAAAACACTTTTCGAAACCCTCAAATCGCTCTCTCCATGACCTATAACTCCCGAACCAGAGTTTTTAGCTCCAAATTTTCTATAACACCTTAAAGGGCATGGAAAGGGCTACAATTTGGCATCATTAGATTTTCGCTGAGTGGTTGTTGTTTTGAACAAAAATTTCGAAAAACACTTTTCGAAACCCTCAAATTGCTTTCTCTTTGACCTATAACGCCCGTACCAGAGTTTTTTCTTCTTAATGACCTATATCACCTTAAAGGGCATGAATAGGGCTACGATTTGCCATCATTAGATTTTTGCTTAGTGATTGTTGTTTCAAACAAAATTTTCGAAAAATACTTTTCGAAACCCTCAAATTGCTCTCTCTTTGACCTATAACTCCCGAACCAGAGTTTTTATTTCCAAATGACCTATATCACCTTAAAGGGCAAGAAAAGGCCTACGATTTGTTATCATTAGATATTTGCTGAGTGGTTGTTGTTTCAAACAAAATTTTCGAAAAACACTTTTCGAAACCCTCAAATCGCTCTCTCCATGACCTATAACTACCGAACCAGAGTTTTTAGCTCCAAATTTTCTATAACACCTTAAAGGGCATGGAAAGGCCTACAATTTGGCATCATTCGATTTTCGTTGTTGTTTCAAACAAAATTTTCGAAAAACACTCTTCGAAACCCTGAAATCGTTCTCTCCATGACCTATAACTCTCGAACCAGAGTTTTTACCTCCAAATCACCTATAACACTTTAAAGGGCTTGAAAAGGGCTACGATTTGCTATCATTAGATTTTCGCTGAGTGGTTGTTGTTTCAAACAAAATTTTCGAAAAACACTTTTCGAAACCCTCAAATCACTCTCTCCATGACCTATAACTCTCGAACCAGAGTTTTTAGCTCCAAATTTTTTATATCACCTTACAAGGCATGGAAAGGGCTACAATTTGGCGTCATTAGATGTTCGCTGAGCTGTTGTTGCTTCGAACAAAATTTTTGAAAAACACTTTTCGAAACCCTCAAGTTGCTCTCTCTTTGACCTATAACTCCCGAGCCAGAGTTTTTAGCTCCAAATATTTAATATCACCTTAAAGATCATGAAAAGGGCTACGATTTGCCATCATTAGATTTTTGCTGCGTGGTTGTTGTTTCAAACAAAATTTTCGAAAAACACTTTTTGAAACCCTCAAATCGCTCTCTCCATGACCTATAACTTCCGATCCAGAGTTCTTAGCTCCAAAATTTTTTATAACACCTTAAAGGGCATGAAAAGGGCTACGATTTGTCATCATTACATTTTTGCTGAGTGGTTGTTGTTTCAAACAAAATTTTCGAAAAATACTTTTCGAAACCCTCAAATCGCTCTCTCCATGACCTATAACTCCCGAACCAGAGTTTTTAGCTCCAAATTTTTTATATCACCTTAAAAGGCATGGAAAGGGCTACAATTTGGCATCATTAGATTTTCGCTGAGAGGTTGTTGTTTCGAACAAAATTTTCGAAAAACACCCTTCGAAACCCTGAAATCGTTCTCTCCATGACCTATAACTCTCGAACCAGAGTTTTTACCTCCAACTCACCCATAACACCTTAAAGGGCTTGAAAAGGGCTACGATTTGCCATCATTAGATTTTCGCTGAGTGGTTGTTGTTTCAAACAAAATTTTCGAAAAACACTTTTCGAAACCCTCAAATCGCTCTCTCCAATACCTATAACTCCCGAACCAGAGTTTTTAGCTCCAAATTTTTTATATCACCTTAAAAGGCATGGAAAGGGCTACAATTTGGCGTCATTAGATGTTCGCTGAGTTGTTGTTGCTTCGAACAAAATTTTCGAAAAACACCCTTCGAAACCCTGAAATCGTTCTCTCCATGACCTATAACTCCCGAACCAGAATTTTTACTTCCAAATCACATATATCACCTTAAAGGGCATGAAAAAGGCTACGATTTGCCATCATTAGATGTTTGCTGACTGGTTGTTGTTTCAAACAAAAGTTTCGAAAAACACTTTTCAAAACCCTCAAATCGCTCTCTCCATGACCTCTAACTCCCGAACCAGAGCTTTTAGCTCTAAATTTTCTATAACACCTTAAAGGGCATGGAAAGGGCTACAATTTGGCATCATTAGATCTTCGCTGAGTGGTTGTTGTTTCGAACAAAAATTTCGAAAAACACTTTTCGAAACCCTCAAATTACTTTCTCTTTGACCTATAACTCCCGTACCAGAGTTTTTTCTTCTTAATGATCTATATCACCTTAAAGGGCATGAAAAGGGCTACGATTTGCCATCATTAGATTTTTGCTGAGTGGTTGTTGTTTCAAACAAACTTTTCGAAAAACACATTTCGAAACCCTCAAATTGCTCTTTCTTTGACCTATAACTCCCGAACCAGAGTTTTTACCTCCAAATTACTTTTCGAAACCCTCAAATCGCTCTCTCCATGACCTATAACTACCGAACCAGAGTTTTTAGCTCCAAATTTTCTATAACACCTTAAAGGGCATGGAAAGGCCTACAATTTGGCATCATTCGATTTTCGTTGTTGTTTCAAACAAAATTTTCGAAAAACACTCTTCGAAACCCTGAAATCGTTCTCTCCATGACCTATAACTCTCGAACCAGAGTTTTTACCTCCAAATCACCTATAACACTTTAAAGGGCTAGAAAAGGGCTACGATTTGCTATCATTACATTTTCGCTGAGTGGTTGTTGTTTCAAACAAAATTTTCGAAAAACACTTTTCGAAACCCTCAAATCACTCTCTCCATGACCTATAACTCTCGAACCAGAGTTTTTAGCTCCAAATTTTTTATATCACCTTACAAGGCATGGAAAGGGCTACAATTTGGCGTCATTAGATGTTCGCTGAGCTGTTGTTGCTTCGAACAAAATTTTTGAAAAACACTTTTCGAAACCCTCAAGTTACTCTCTCTTTGACCTATAACTCCCGAGCCAGAGTTTTTAGCTCCAAATATTTAATATCACCTTAAAGATCATGAAAAGGGCTACGATTTGCCATCAGTAGATTTTTGCTGAGTGGTTGTTGTTTCAAACAAAATTTTCGAAAAACACTTTTTGAAACCCTCAAATCGCTCTCTCCATGACCTATAACTTCCGATCCAGAGTTCTTAGCTCCAAAATTTTTTATAACACCTTAAAGGGCATGAAAAGGGCTACGATTTGTCATCATTACATTTTTGCTGAGTGGTTGTTGTTTCAAACAAAATTTTCGAAAAATACTTTTCGAAACCCTCAAATCGCTCTCTCCATGACCTATAACTCCCGAACCAGAGTTTTTAGCTCCAAATTTTTTATATCACCTTAAAAGGCATGGAAAGGGCTACAATTTGGCATCATTAGATTTTCGCTGAGAGGTTGTTGTTTCGAACAAAATTTTCGAAAAACACCCTTCGAAACCCTGAAATCGTTCCCTCCATGACCTATAACTCTCGAACCAGAGTTTTTACCTCCAACTCACCCATAACACCTTAAAGGGCTTGAAAAGGGCTACGATTTGCCATCATTAGATTTTCGCTGAGTGGTTGTTGTTTCAAACAAAATTTTCGAAAAACACTTTTCGAAACCCTCAAATCGCTCTCTCCAATACCTATAACTCCCGAACCAGAGTTTTTAGCTCCAAATTTTTTATATCACCTTAAAAGGCATGGAAAGGGCTACAATTTGGCGTCATTAGATGTTCGCTGAGTTGTTGTTGCTTCGAACAAAATTTTCGAAAAACACCCTTCGAAACCCTGAAATCGTTCTCTCCATGACCTATAACTCCCGAACCAGAATTTTTACTTCCAAATCACATATATCACCTTAAAGGGCATGAAAAAGGCTACGATTTGCCATCATTAGATGTTTGCTGACTGGTTGTTGTTTCAAACAAAAGTTTCGAAAAACACTTTTCAAAACCCTCAAATCGCTCTCTCCATGACCTCTAACTCCCGAACCAGAGCTTTTAGCTCTAAATTTTCTATAACACCTTAAAGGGCATGGAAAGGGCTAGAATTTGGCATCATTAGATTTTCGCTGAGTGGTTGTTGTTTCGAACAAAAATTTCGAAAAACACTTTTCGAAACCCTCAAATTACTTTCTCTTTGACCTATAACTCCCGTACCAGAGTTTTTTCTTCTTAATGATCTATATCACCTTAAAGGGCATGAAAAGGGCTACGATTTGCCATCATTAGATTTTTGCTGAGTGGTTGTTGTTTCAAACAAACTTTTCGAAAAACACATTTCGAAACCCTCAAATTGCTCTTTCTTTGACCTATAACTCCCGAACCAGAGTTTTTACCTCCAAATTACTTATATCACCTTAAAGGGCATGATAAGGGCTACGATTTGTCATCATTACATTTTCGCTGAGTGGTTGTTGTTTCAAACAAAATTTTCGAAAAACACTCTTCGAAACCCTGAAATCGTTCTCTCCATGACCTATAACTCTCGAACCAGAGTTTTTACCTCCAAATAATAACACCTTAAAGGGCATGAAAAGGGCTACGATTTGCCATCATTAGATTTTCGCTGAGTGGTTGTTGTTTCAAACAAAATTTTCGAAAAACACTTTTCGAAACCCTCAAATCGCTCTCTCCATGACCTATAACTCCCAAACCAGAGTTTATCTTCTAACTGACCTATATCACCTTAAAAAGCATGAAAAGGGCTATGATTTACCATCATTAGATTTTCGCTGCGTGGTTGTTGTTTCAAACAAAATTTTCGAAAAACACTTTTCGAAACCCTCAAATCGCTCTCTCCATGACCTATAACTCCCGAACCAGAGTTTTTAGCTCGAAATTTTCAAAAACACCTTAAAGGGCATGGAAAGGGCTACAATTTGGCATCATTGGATTTTCGTTGAGTGGTTGTTGTATCGAACAAAAATTTCGAAAGAAACTTTTCGAAACCCTCAAATTGCTCTCTCTTTGACCTATAACTCCCGAACCAGAGTTTTTACTTCCAAATCACATATATCACCTTAAAGGGCATGAAAAAGGCTACGATTTGCCATCATTAGATTTTTGCTGACTGGTTGTTGTTTCAAACAAAAGTTTCGAAAAACACTTTTCAAAACCCTCAAATCGCTCTCTCCATGACCTCTAACTCCCGAACCAGAGCTTTTAGCTCTAAATTTTCTATAACACCTTAAAGGGCATGGAAAGGGCTACAATTTGGCATCATTAGATCTTCGCTGAGTGGTTGTTGTTTCGAACAAAAATTTCGAAAAACACTTTTCGAAACCCTCAAATTACTTTCTCTTTGACCTATAACTCCCGTACCAGAGTTTTTTCTTCTTAATGATCTATATCACCTTAAAGGGCATGAAAAGGGCTACGATTTGCCATCATTAGATTTTTGCTGAGTGGTTGTTGTTTCAAACAAACTTTTCGAAAAACACATTTCGAAACCCTCAAATTGCTCTTTCTTTGACCTATAACTCCCGAACCAGAGTTTTTACCTCCAAATTACTTTTCGAAACCCTCAAATCGCTCTCTCCATGACCTATAACTACCGAACCAGAGTTTTTAGCTCCAAATTTTCTATAACACCTTAAAGGGCATGGAAAGGCCTACAATTTGGCATCATTCGATTTTCGTTGTTGTTTCAAACAAAATTTTCGAAAAACACTCTTCGAAACCCTGAAATCGTTCTCTCCATGACCTATAACTCTCGAACCAGAGTTTTTACCTCCAAATCACCTAAAACACTTTAAAGGGCTTGAAAAGGGCTACGATTTGCTATCATTACATTTTCGCTGAGTGGTTGTTGTTTCAAACAAAATTTTCGAAAAACACTTTTCGAAACCCTCAAATCACTCTCTCCATGACCTATAACTCTCGAACCAGAGTTTTTAGCTCCAAATTTTTTATATCACCTTTCAAGGCATGGAAAGGGCTACAATTTGGCGTCATTAGATGTTCGCTGAGCTGTTGTTGCTTCGAACAAAATTTTTGAAAAACACTTTTCGAAACCCTCAAGTTGCTCTCTCTTTGACCTATAACTCCCGAGCCAGAGTTTTTAGCTCCAAATATTTAATATCACCTTAAAGATCATGAAAAGGGCTACGATTTGCCATCAGTAGATTTTTGCTGAGTGGTTGTTGTTTCAAACAAAATTTTCGAAAAACACTTTTTGAAACCCTCAAATCGCTCTCTCCATGACCTATAACTTCCGATCCAGAGTTCTTAGCTCCAAAATTTTTTATAACACCTTAAAGGGCATGAAAAGGGCTACGATTTGTCATCATTACATTTTTGCTGAGTGGTTGTTGTTTCAAACAAAATTTTCGAAAAATACTTTTCGAAACCCTCAAATCGCTCTCTCCATGACCTATAACTCCCGAACCAGAGTTTTTAGCTCCAAATTTTTTGAATCACCTTAAAAGGCATGGAAAGGGCTACAATTTGGCATCATTAGATTTTTACTGAGAGGTTGTTGTTTCGAACAAAATTTTCGAAAAACACCCTTCGAAACCCTGAAATCGTTCCCTCCATGACCTATAACTCTCGAACCAGAGTTTTTACCTCCAACTCACCCATAACACCTTAAAGGGCTTGAAAAGGGCTACGATTTGCCATCATTAGATTTTCGCTGAGTGGTTGTTGTTTCAAACAAAATTTTCGAAAAACACTTTTCGAAACCCTCAAATCGCTCTCTCCAATACCTATAACTCCCGAACCAGAGTTTTTAGCTCCAAATTTTTTATATGACCTTAAAAGGCATGGAAAGGGCTACAATTTGGCGTCATTAGATGTTCGCTGAGTTGTTGTTGCTTCGAACAAAATTTTCGAAAAACACCCTTCGAAACCCTGAAATCGTTCTCTCCATGACCTATAACTCCCGAACCAGAATTTTTACTTCCAAATCACATATATCACCTTAAAGGGCATGAAAAAGGCTACGATTTGCCATCATTAGATGTTTGCTGACTGGTTGTTGTTTCAAACAAAAGTTTCGAAAAACACTTTTCAAAACCCTCAAATCGCTCTCTCCATGACCTCTAACTCCCGAACCAGAGCTTTTAGCTCTAAATTTTCTATAACACCTTAAAGGGCATGGAAAGGGCTACAATTTGGCATCATTAGATTTTCGCTGAGTGGTTGTTGTTTCGAACAAAAATTTCGAAAAACACTTTTCGAAACCCTCAAATTACTTTCTCTTTGACCTATAACTCCCGTACCAGAGTTTTTTCTTCTTAATGATCTATATCACCTTAAAGGGCATGAAAAGGGCTACGATTTGCCATCATTAGATTTTTGCTGAGTGGTTGTTGTTTCAAACAAACTTTTCGAAAAACACATTTCGAAACCCTCAAATTGCTCTTTCTTTGACCTATAACTCCCGAACCAGAGTTTTTACCTCCAAATTACTTATATCACCTTAAAGGGCATGATAAGGGCTACGATTTGTCATCATTACATTTTCGCTGAGTGGTTGTTGTTTCAAACAAAATTTTCGAAAAACACTCTTCGAAACCCTGAAATCGTTCTCTCCATGACCTATAACTCTCGAACCAGAGTTTTTACCTCCAAATAATAACACCTTAAAGGGCATGAAAAGGGCTACGATTTGCCATCATTAGATTTTCGCTGAGTGGTTGTTGTTTCAAACAAAATTTTCGAAAAACACTTTTCGAAACCCTCAAATCGCTCTCTCCATGACCTATAACTCCCAAACCAGAGTTTATCTTCTAACTGACCTATATCACCTTAAAAAGCATGAAAAGGGCTATGATTTACCATCATTAGATTTTCGTTGAGTGGTTGTTGTATCGAACAAAAATTTCGAAAGAAACTTTTCGAAACCCTCAAATTGCTCTCTCTTTGACCTATAACTCCCGAACCAGAGTTTTTACTTCCAAATCACATATATCACCTTAAAGGGCATGAAAAGGGCTACGATTTGCCATCATTAGATTTTTGCTGACTGGTTGTTGTTTCAAACAAAAGTTTAGAAAAACACTTTTCGAAACCCTCAAATCGCTCTCTCCATGACCTCTAACTCCCGAACCAGAGTTTTTAGCTCCAAATTTTCTATAACACCTTAAAGGGCATGGAAAGGGCTACAATTTGGCATCATTAGATTTTCGCTGAGTGGTTGTTGTTTCGAACAAAAATTTCGAAAAACACTTTTCGAAACCCTCAAATTGCTTTCTCTTTGACCTATAACTCCCGTACCAGAGTTTTTTCTTCTTAATGACCTATATCACCTTAAAGGGCATGAATAGGGCTACGATTTGCCATCATTAGATTTTTGCTGAGTGGTTGTTGTTTCAAACAAAATTTTCGAAAAATACTTTTCGAAACCCTCAAATTGCTCTCTCTTTGACCTGTAACTCCCGAACCAGAGTTTTTATTTCCAAATGACCTATATCACCTTAAAGGGCAAGAAAAGGCCTACGATTTGTTATCATTAGATATTTGCTGAGTGGTTGTTGTTTCAAACAAAATTTTCGAAAAACACTTTTCGAAACCCTCAAATCGCTCTCACCATGACCTATAACTACCGAACCAGAGTTTTTAGCTCCAAATTTTCTATAACACCTTAAAGGGCATGGAAAGGCCTACAATTTGGCATCATTCGATTTTCGTTGTTGTTTCAAACAAAATTTTCGAAAAACACTCTTCGAAACCCTGAAATCGTTCTCTCCATGACCTATAACTCTCGAACCAGAGTTTTTACCTCCAAATCACCTACAACACTTTAAAGGGCTTGAAAAGGGCTACGATTTGCTATCATTAGATTTTCGCTGAGTGGTTGTTGTTTCAAACAAAATTTTCGAAAAACACTTTTCGAAACCCTCAAATCGCTCTCTCCATGACCTATAATTCCCGAACCAGAGTTTTTAGCTCCAAATTTTTTATATCACCTTAAAAGGCATGGAAAGGGCTACAATTTGGCATCATTAGATTTTCGCTGAGTGGTTGTTGTTTCGAACAAAATTTTCGAAAAACACTCTTCGAAACCCTGAAATCGTTCTCTCCATGACCTATAACTCTCGAACCAGAGTTTTTACCTCCAAATCACCTACAACACTTTAAAGGGCTTGAAAAGGGCTACGATTTGTTATCATTAGATATTTGCTGAGTGGTTGTTGTTTCAAACAAAATTTTCGAAAAACACTTTTCGAAACCCTCAAATCGCTCTCTCCATGACCTATAATTCCCGAACCAGAGTTTTTAGCTCCAAATTTTCTATAACACCTTAAAGGGCATGGAAAGGCCTACAATTTGGCATCATTCGATTTTCGTTGTTGTTTCAAACAAAATTTTCGAAAAACACTCTTCGAAACCCTGAAATCGTTCTCTCCATGACCTATAACTCTCGAACCAGAGTTTTTACCTCCAAATCACCTATAACACTTTAAAGGGCTTGAAAAGGGCTACGATTTGCTATCATTAGATTTTCGCTGAGTGGTTGTTGTTTCAAACAAAATTTTCGAAAAACATTTTTCGAAACCCTCAAATCACTCTCTCCATGACCTATAACTCTCGAACCAGAGTTTTTAGCTCCAAATTTTTTATATCACCTTAAAAGGCATGGAAAGGGCTACAATTTGGCGTCATTAGATGTTCGCTGAGCTGTTGTTGCTTCGAACAAAATTTTTGAAAAACACTTTTCGAAACCCTCAAGTTGCTCTCTCTTTGACCTATAACTCCCGAGCCAGAGTTTTTAGCTCCAAATATTTAATATCACCTTAAAGATCATGAAAAGGGCTACGATTTGCCATCATTAGATTTTCGCTGAGTGGTTGTTGTTTCAAACAAAATTTTCGAAAAACACTTTTCGAAACCCTCAAATCGCTCTCTCCATGACCTATAACTCCCAAACCAGAGTTTTTCTTCTAACTGACCTATATCACCTTAAAAAGCATGTAAAGGGCTATGATTTACCATCATTAGATTTTCGCTGCGTGGTTGTTGTTTCAAACAAAATTTTCGAAAAACACTTTTCGAAACCCTCAAATCGCTCTCTCCATGACCTATAACTCCCGAACCAGAGTTTTTAGCTCGAAATTTTCTAAAACACCTTAAAGGGCATGGAAAGGGCTACAATTTGGCATCATTGGATTTTCGTTGAGTGGTTGTTGTATCGAACAAAAATTTCGAAAGAAACTTTTCGAAACCCTCAAATTGCTCTCTCTTTGACCTATAACTCCCGAACCAGAGTTTTTACTTCCAAATCACATATATCTCCTTAAAGGGCATGAAAAGGGCTACGATTTGCCATCATTAGGTTTTTGCTGACTGGTTGTTGTTTCAAACAAAAGTTTAGAAAAACACTTTTCGAAACCCTCAAATCGCTCTCTCCATGACCTCTAACTCCCGAACCAGAGTTTTTAGCTCCAAATTTTCTATAACACCTTAAAGGGCATGGAAAGGGCTACAATTTGGCATCATTAGATTTTCGCTGAGTGGTTGTTGTTTCGAACAAAAATTTCGAAAAACACTTTTCGAAACCCTCAAATTGCTTTCTCTTTGACCTATAACTCCCGTACCAGAGTTTTTTCTTCTTAATGACCTATATCACCTTAAAGGGCATGAATAGGGCTACGATTTGCCATCATTAGATTTTTGCTGAGTGGTTGTTGTTTCAAACAAAATTTTCGAAAAATACTTTTCGAAACCCTCAAATTGCTCTCTCTTTGACCTGTAACTCCCGAACCAGAGTTTTTATTTCCAAATGACCTATATCACCTTAAAGGGCAAGAAAAGGCCTACGATTTGTTATCATTAGATATTTGCTGAGTGGTTGTTGTTTCAAACAAAATTTTCGAAAAACACTTTTCGAAACCCTCAAATCGCTCTCTCCATGACCTATAACTACCGAACCAGAGTTTTTAGCTCCAAATTTTCTATAACACCTTAAAGGGCATGGAAAGGCCTACAATTTGGCATCATTCGATTTTCGTTGTTGTTTCAAACAAAATTTTCGAAAAACACTCTTCGAAACCCTGAAATCGTTCTCTCCATGACCTATAACTCTCGAACCAGAGTTTTTACCTCCAAATCACCTACAACACTTTAAAGGGCTTGAAAAGGGCTACGATTTGCTATCATTAGATTTTCGCTGAGTGGTTGTTGTTTCAAACAAAATTTTCGAAAAACACTTTTCGAAACCCTCAAATCGCTCTCTCCATGACCTATAATTCCCGAACCAGAGTTTTTAGCTCCAAATTTTTTATATCACCTTAAAAGGCATGGAAAGGGCTACAATTTGGCATCATTAGATTTTCGCTGAGTGGTTGTTGTTTCGAACAAAATTTTCGAAAAACACTCTTCGAAACCCTGAAATCGTTCTCTCCATGACCTATAACTCTCGAACCAGAGTTTTTACCTCCAAATCACCTACAACACTTTAAAGGGCTTGAAAAGGGCTACGATTTGTTATCATTAGATATTTGCTGAGTGAGTGTTGTTTCAAACAAAATTTTCGAAAAACACTTTTCGAAACCCTCAAATCGCTCTCTCCATGACCTATAATTCCCGAACCAGAGTTTTTAGCTCCAAATTTTCTATAACACCTTAAAGGGCATGGAAAGGCCTACAATTTGGCATCATTCGATTTTCGTTGTTGTTTCAAACAAAATTTTCGAAAAACACTCTTCGAAACCCTGAAATCGTTCTCTCCATGACCTATAACTCTCGAACCAGAGTTTTTACCTCCAAATCACCTATAACACTTTAAAGGGCTTGAAAAGGGCTACGATTTGCTATCATTAGATTTTCGCTGAGTGATAGTTGTTTCAAACAAAATTTTCGAAAAACACTTTTCGAAACCCTCAAATCACTCTCTTCATGACCTATAACTCTCGAACCAGAGTTTTTAGCTCCAAATTTTTTATATCACCTTAAAAGGCATGGAAAGGGCTACAATTTGGCGTCATTAGATGTTCGCTGAGCTGTTGTTGCTTCGAACAAAATTTTTGAAAAACACTTTTCGAAAACCTCAAATCGCTCTCTCCATGACCTATAACTCCCGAACCAGAGTTTTTAGCTCGAAATTTTCTAAAACACCTTAAAGGGCATGGAAAGGGCTACAATTTGGCATCATTAGATTTTCGCTGAGTGGTTGTTGTTTCGAACAAAAATTTCGAAAAACACTTTTCGAAACCCTCAAATTGCTTTCTCTTTGACCTATAACTCCCGTACCAGAGTTTTTTCTTCTTAATGACCTATATCACCTTAAAGGGCATGAATAGGGCTACGATTTGCCATCATTAGATTTTTGCTGAGTGGTTGTTGTTTCAAACAAAATTTTCGAAAAATACTTTTCGAAACCCTCAAATTGCTCTCTCTTTGACCTGTAACTCCCGAACCAGAGTTTTTATTTCCAAATGACCTATATCACCTTAAAGGGCAAGAAAAGGCCTACGATTTGTTATCATTAGATATTTGCTGAGTGGTTGTTGTTTCAAACAAAATTTTCGAAAAACACTTTTCGAAACCCTCAAATCGCTCTCTCCATGACCTATAACTACCGAACCAGAGTTTTTAGCTCCAAATTTTCTATAACACCTTAAAGGGCATGGAAAGGCCTACAATTTGGCATCATTCGATTTTCGTTGTTGTTTCAAACAAAATTTTCGAAAAACACTCTTCGAAACCCTGAAATCGTTCTCTCCATGACCTATAACTCTCGAACCAGAGTTTTTACCTCCAAATCACCTACAACACTTTAAAGGGCTTGAAAAGGGCTACGATTTGCTATCATTAGATTTTCGCTGAGTGGTTGTTGTTTCAAACAAAATTTTCGAAAAACACTTTTCGAAACCCTCAAATCGCTCTCTCCATGACCTATAATTCCCGAACCAGAGTTTTTAGCTCCAAATTTTTTATATCACCTTAAAAGGCATGGAAAGGGCTACAATTTGGCATCATTAGATTTTCGCTGAGTGGTTGTTGTTTCGAACAAAATTTTCGAAAAACACTCTTCGAAACCCTGAAATCGTTCTCTCCATGACCTATAACTCTCGAACCAGAGTTTTTACCTCCAAATCACCTACAACACTTTAAAGGGCTTGAAAAGGGCTACGATTTGTTATCATTAGATATTTGCTGAGTGAGTGTTGTTTCAAACAAAATTTTCGAAAAACACTTTTCGAAACCCTCAAATCGCTCTCTCCATGACCTATAATTCCCGAACCAGAGTTTTTAGCTCCAAATTTTCTATAACACCTTAAAGGGCATGGAAAGGCCTACAATTTGGCATCATTCGATTTTCGTTGTTGTTTCAAACAAAATTTTCGAAAAACACTCTTCGAAACCCTGAAATCGTTCTCTCCATGACCTATAACTCTCGAACCAGAGTTTTTACCTCCAAATCACCTATAACACTTTAAAGGGCTTGAAAAGGGCTACGATTTGCTATCATTAGATTTTCGCTGAGTGATAGTTGTTTCAAACAAAATTTTCGAAAAACACTTTTCGAAACCCTCAAATCACTCTCTTCATGACCTATAACTCTCGAACCAGAGTTTTTAGCTCCAAATTTTTTATATCACCTTAAAAGGCATGGAAAGGGCTACAATTTGGCGTCATTAGATGTTCGCTGAGCTGTTGTTGCTTCGAACAAAATTTTTGAAAAACACTTTTCGAAAACCTCAAATCGCTCTCTCCATGACCTATAACTCCCGAACCAGAGTTTTTAGCTCGAAATTTTCTAAAACACCTTAAAGGGCATGGAAAGGGCTACAATTTGGCATCATTAGATTTTCGTTGAGTGGTTGTTGTTTCGAACAAAAATTTCGAAAGAAACTTTTCGAAACCCTCAAATTGCTCTCTCTTTGACCTATAACTCTCGAACCAGAGTTTTTACTTCCAAATCACATATATCACCTTAAAGGGCATGAAAAAGGCTACGATTTGCCATCATTAGATTTTTGCTGACTGGTTGTTGTTTTAAACAAAAGTTTCGAAAAACACTTTTCGAAACCCTCAAATCGCTCTCTCCATGACCTCTAACTCCCGAACCAGAGTTTTTAGCTCCAAATTTTCTATAACACCTTAAAGGGCATGGAAAGGGCTACAATTTGGCATCATTCGATTTTCGTTGTTGTTTCAAACAAAATTTTCGAAAAACACTCTTCGAAACCCTGAAATCGTTCTCTCCATGACCTATAACTCTCGAACCAGAGTTTTTACCTCCAAACCACCTACAACACTTTAAAGGGCTTGAAAAGGGCTACGATTTGCTATCATTAGATTTTCGCTGAGTGGTTGTTGTTTCAAACAAAATTTTCGAAAAACACTTTTCGAAACCCTCAAATCGTTTTCTCCATGACCTATAATTCCCGAACCAGAGTTTTTAGCTCCAAATTTTTTATATCACCTTAAAAGGCATGGAAAGGGCTACAATTTGGCATCATTAGATTTTCGCTGAGTGGTTGTTGTTTCGAAAAAAATTTTCGAAAAACACTCTTCGAAACCCTGAAATCGTTCTCTCCATGACCTATAACTCTCGAACCAGAGTTTTTACCTCCAAATCACCTATAACACTTTAAAGGGCTTGAAAAGGGCTACGATTTGCTATCATTAGATTTTCGCTGAGTGGTTCTTGTTTCAAACAAAATTTTCGAAAAACACTTTTCGAAACCCTCAAATCACTCTCTCCATGACCTATAACTCTCGAACCAGAGTTTTTAGCTGCAAATTTTTTATATCACCTTACAAGGCATGGAAAGGGCTACAATTTGGCGTCATTAGATATTCGTTGAGTTGTTGTTGCTTCGAAATTTTTTTTTGAAAAACACTTTTCGTAACCCTCAAGTTGCTCTCTCTTTGACCGATAACTCCCAAACCAGAGTTTTTACTTCTAACTGACCTATATCACCTTAAAGGGCATAAAAAGGGCTACGATTTGTCATCATTACATTTTTGCTGAGTGGTTGTTGTTTCAAACAAAATTTTCGAAAAACACTTTTTGAAACCCTCAAATCGCTCTCTCCATGACCTATAACTTCCGATCCAGAGTTCTTAGCTCCAAAATTTTTTATAACACCTTAAAGGGCTTGAATAGGGCTACGATTTGCCATCATTAGATTTTCGCTGAGTGGTTGTTGTTTCAAACAAAATTTTCGAAAAACACTTTTCGAAACACTCAAATCGCTCTCTCCAATACCTATAACTCCCGAACCAGAGTTTTTAGCTCCAAATTTTTTATATCACCTTAAAAGGCATAGAAAGGGCTACAATTTGGCGTCATTAGATGTTCGCTGAGTTGTTGTTGCTTCGAACAAAATTTTTGAAAAACACTTTTCGAAACCCTCAAGTTGCTCTCTCTTTGACCTAAAACTCCCGAGCCAGAGTTTTTAGCTCCAAACATTTTATATCACCTTAAGATCATGAAAAGGGCAACGATTTGCCATCATTAGATTTTCGCTGAGTAGTTGTTGTTTCAAACAAAATTTTCGAAAAACACTTTTCGAAACCCGCAAATCGCTCTCCCCATGACCTATAACTCCCGAACCAGAATTTTTACTTCCAAATCACATATATCACCTTAAAGGGCATGAAAAAGGCTACGATTTGCCATCATTAGATGTTTGCTGACTGGTTGTTGTTTCAAACAAAAGTTTCGAAAAACACTTTTCAAAACCCTCAAATCGCTCCCTCCATGACCTCTAACTCCCGAACCAGAGTTTTTAGCTCTAAATTTTCTATAACACCTTAAAGGGCATGGAAAGGGCTACAATTTGGCATCATTAGATTTTCGCTGAGAGGTTGTTGTTTCGAACAAAAATTTCGAAAAACACTTTTCGAAACCCTCAAATTACTTTCTCTTTGACCTATAACTCCCGTACCAGAGCTTTTTCTTCTTAATGATCTATATCACCTTAAAGGGCATGAAAAGGGCTACGATTTGCCATCATTAGATTTTTGCTGAGTGGTTGTTGTTTCAAACAAAATTTTCGAAAAATACTTTTCGAAACCCTTAAATTGCTCCCTCTTTGACCTATAACTCCCGAACCAGAGTTTTTAGCTCCAAATTTTCTATAATACCTTAAAGGGCATGGAAAGGGCTACAATTTGGCATCATTAGATTTTCGCTGAGTGGTTTTTGTTTCGAACAAAAATTTCGAAAAACACTTTTCGAAACCCTCAAATCGCTCTCTCCATGACCTATAACTTCCGATCCAGAGTTCTTAGCTCCAAAATTTTCTATAACACTTTAAAGGGCATGAAAAGGGCTACGATTTGCCATCATTAGATTTTTCTGAGTGGTTGTTGTTTCAAACAAACTTTTCGAAAAACACATTTCGAAACCCTCAAATTGCTCTTTCTTTGACCTATAACTCCCGAACCAGAGTTTTTACCTCCAAATTACTTATATCACCTTAAAGGGCATGATAAGGGCTACGATTTGTCATCATTACATTTTCGCTGAGTGGTTGTTGTTTCAAACAAAATTTTCGAAAAACACTCTTCGAAACCCTGAAATCGTTCTCTCCATGACCTATAACTCTCGAACCAGAGTTTTTACCTCTAAATAATAACACCTTAAAGGGCATGAAAAGGGCTACGATTTGCCATCATTACATTTTCGCTGAGTGGTTGTTGTTTCAAACAAAATTTTCGAAAAACACTTTTCGAAACCCTCAAATCGCTCTCTCCATGACCTATAACTCCCAAACCAGAGTTTTTCTTCTAACTGACCTATATCACCTTAAAAAGCATGAAAAGGGCTATGATCTACCATCATTAGATTTTCGCTGCGTGGTTGTTGTTTCAAACAAAATTTTCGAAAAACACTTTTCGAAACCCTCAAATCGCTCTCTCCATGACCTATAACTCCCGAACCAGAGTTTTTAGCTCGAAATTTTCTAAAACACCTTAAAGGGCATGGAAAGGGCTACAATTTGGCATCATTGGATTTTCGTTGAGTGTTTGTTGTTTCGAACAAAAATTTCGAAAGAAACTTTTCGAAACCCTCAAATTGCTCTCTCTTTGACCTATAACTCCCGAACCAGAGTTTTTACTTCCAAATCACATATATCACCTTAAAAGGCATGAAAAGGGCTACGATTTGCCATCATTAGATTTTTGCTGACTGGTTGTTGTTTCAAACAAAAGTTTAGAAAAACACTTTTCGAAACCCTCAAATCGCTCTCTCCATGACCTCTAACTCCCGAACCAGAGTTTTTAGCTCCAAATTTTCTATAACACCTTAAAGGGCATGGAAAGGGCTACAATTTGGCATCATTAGATTTTCGCTGAGTGGTTGTTGTTTCGAACAAAAATTTCGAAAAACACTTTTCGAAACCCTCAAATTGCTTTCTCTTTGACCTATAACTCCCGTACCAGAGTTTTTTCTTCTTAATGACCTATATCACCTTAAAGGGCATGAATAGGGCTACGATTTGCCATCATTAGATTTTTGCTGAGTGGTTGTTGTTTCAAACAAAATTTTCGAAAAATACTTTTCGAAACCCTCAAATTGCTCTCTCTTTGACCTGTAACTCCCGAACCAGAGTTTTTATTTCCAAATGACCTATATCACCTTAAAGGGCAAGAAAAGGCCTACGATCTGTTATCATTAGATATTTGCTGAGTGGTTGTTGTTTCAAACAAAATTTTCGAAAAACACTTTTCGAAACCCTCAAATCGCTCTCTCCATGACCTATAACTACCGAACCAGAGTTTTTAGCTCCAAATTTTCTATAACACCTTAAAGGGCATGGAAAGGCCTACAATTTGGCATCATTCGATTTTCGTTGTTGTTTCAAACAAAATTTTCGAAAAACACTCTTCGAAACCCTGAAATCGTTCTCTCCATGACCTATAACTCTCGAACCAGAGTTTTACCTCCAAATCACCTACAACACTTTAAAGGGCTTGAAAAGGGCTACGATTTGCTATCATTAGATTTTCGCTGAGTGGTTGTTGTTTCAAACAAAATTTTCGAAAAACACTTTTCGAAACCCTCAAATCGCTCTCTCCATGACCTATAATTCCCGAACCAGAGTTTTTAGCTCCAAATTTTTTATATCACCTTAAAAGGCATGGAAAGGGCTACAATTTGGCATCATTAGATTTTCGCTGAGTGGTTGTTGTTTCGAACAAAATTTTCGAAAAACACTCTTCGAAACCCTGAAATCGTTCTCTCCATGACCTATAACTCTCGAACCAGAGTTTTTACCTCCAAATCACCTACAACACTTTAAAGGGCTTGAAAAGGGCTACGATTTGTTATCATTAGATATTTGCTGAGTGGTTGTTGTTTCAAACAAAATTTTCGAAAAAAACTTTTCGAAACCCTCAAATCGCTCTCTCCATGACCTATAATTCCCGAACCAGAGTTTTTAGCTCCAAATTTTCTATAACAGCTTAAAGGGCATGGAAAGGCCTACAATTTGGCATCATTCGATTTTCGTTGTTGTTTCAAACAAAATTTTCGAAAAACACTCTTCGAAACCCTGAAATCGTTCTCTCCATGACCTATAACTCTCGAACCAGAGTTTTTACCTCCAAATCACCTATAACACTTTAAAGGGCTTGAAAAGGGCTACGATTTGCTATCATTAGATTTTCGCTGAGTGGTTGTTGTTTCAAACAAAATTTTCGAAAAACACTTTTCGAAACCCTCAAATCACTCTCTCCATGACCTATAACTCTCGAACCAGAGTTTTTAGCTCCAAATTTTTTATATCACCTTAAAAGGCATGGAAAGGGCTACAATTTGGCGTCATTAGATGTTCGCTGAGCTGTTGTTGCTTCGAACAAAATTTTTGAAAAACACTTTTCGAAACCCTCAAGTTGCTCTCTCTTTGACATATAACTCCCGAGCCAGAGTTTTTAGCTCCAAATATTTAATATCACCTTAAAGATCATGGAAAGGGCAACGATTTGCCATCATTAGATTTTCGCTGAGTGGTTGTTGTTTCAAACAAAATTTTCGAAAAAAACTTTTCGAAACCCTCAAATCGCTCCCTCCATGCCCTATATCTCCCGAACCAGAGTTTTTACTTCAAAACCACATATATCACCTTAAAGGGCATGAAAAGGGCTACAATTTGCCATCATTAGATTTTCGCTGAGTGGTTGTTGTTTCAAACAAAATTTTCGAAAAACACTTTTCGAAACCCGCAAATCGCTCTCCCCATGACCTATAACTCCCCAACCAGAGTTTTTAGCTCCAAATTTTTTATATCACCTTAAAAGGCATGGAAAGGGCTACAATTTGGCGTCATTAGATGTTCACTGAGTTGTTGTTGCTTCGAAATTTTTTTTTGAAAAACACTTTTCGTAACCCTCAAGTTGCTCTCTCTTTGACCGATAACTCCCGAACCAGAGTTTTTACTTCTAACTGACCTATATCACCTTAAAGGGCATGAAAAGGGCTACGATTTGCCATCATTAGATTTTCGCTGCGTGGTTGTTGTTTCAAACAAAATTTTCGAAAAACACTTTTCGAAACCCTCAAATCGCTCTCTCCATGACCTATAACTCCCGAACCAGAGTTTTTAGCTCCAAATTTACTAAAACACCTTACAGGGCATGGAAAGGGCTATAATTTGGCATCATTAGATTTTCGTTGAGTGGTTGTTGTTTCGAACAAAAATTTCGAAAGAAACTTTTCGAAACCCTTAAATTGCTCTCTCTTTGACCTATAACTCCCGAACCAGAGTTTTTACTTCCAAATCACATATATCACCTTAAAGGGCATGAAAAGGGCTCCGATTTGCCATCATTAGATTTTTGCTGACTGGTTGTTGTTTCAAACAAAATTTTTGAAAAACACTTTTCGAAACCCTAAAATCGCTCTCTCCATGACCTCTAACTCCCGAACCAGAGTTTTTAGCTCCAAATTTTCTATAACACCTTAAAGGGCATGGAAAGGGCTACAATTTGGCATCATTAGATTTTCGCTGAGTGGTTGTTGTTTCGAACAAAAATTTCGAAAAACACTTTTCGAAACCCTCAAATTGCTTTCTCTTTGACCAATAACTCCCGTACCAGAGTTTTAATTTCCAAATGACCTATATCACCTTAAAGGGCAAGAAAAGGGCTACGATTTGCCATCATTAGATTTTTGCTGAGTGGTTATTTTTTCAAACAAAATTTTCGAAAAACACTTTTTGAAACCCTCAAATCGCTCTCTCCATGACCTATAACTTCCGATCCAGAGTTCTTAGCTCCAAAATTTTTTATAACACCTTAAAGGGCATGAAAAGGGCTACGATTTGTCATCATTACATTTTTGCTGAGTGGTTGTTGTTTCAAACAAAATTTTCGAAAAATACTTTTCGAAACCCTCAAATTGCTCTCTCTTTGACCTGTAACTCCCGAACCAGAGTTTTTATTTCCAAATGACCTATATCACCTTAAAGGGCAAGAAAAGGCCTACGATTTGTTATCATTAGATATTTGCTGAGTGGTTGTTGTTTCAAACAAAATTTTCGAAAAACACTTTTCGAAACCCTCAAATCGCTCTCTCCATGACCTATAACTACCGAACCAGAGTTTTTAGCTCGAAATTTTCTATAACACCTTAAAGGGCATGGAAAGGCCTACAATTTGGCATCATTCGATTTTCGTTGTTGTTTCAAACAAAATTTTCGAAAAACACTCTTCGAAACCCTGAAATCGTTCTCTCCATGACCTATAACTCTCGAACCAGAGTTTTACCTCCAAATCACCTACAACACTTTAAAGGGCTTGAAAAGGGCTACGATTTGCTATCATTAGATTTTCGCTGAGTGGTTGTTGTTTCAAACAAAATTTTCGAAAAACACTTTTCGAAATCCTCAAATCGCTCTCTCCATGACCTATAATTCCCGAACCAGAGTTTTTAGCTCCAAATTTTTTATATCACCTTAAAAGGCATGGAAAGGGCTACAATTTGGCATCATTAGATTTTCGCTGAGTGGTTGTTGTTTCGAACAAAATTTTCGAAAAACACTCTTCGAAACCCTGAAATCGTTCTCTCCATGACCTATAACTCTCGAACCAGAGTTTTTACCTCCAAATCACCTACAACACTTTAAAGGGTTTGAAAAGGGCTACGATTTGTTATCATTAGATATTTGCTGAGTGGTTGTTGTTTCAAACAAAATTTTCGAAAAACACTTTTCGAAACCCTCAAATCGCTCTCTCCATGACCTATAATTCCCGAACCAGAGTTTTTAGCTCCAAATTTTCCATAACACCTTAAAGGGCATGGAAAGGCCTACAATTTGGCATCATTCGATTTTCGTTGTTGTTTCAAACAAAATTTTCGAAAAACACTCTTCGAAACCCTGAAATCGTTCTCTCCATGACCTATAACTCTCGAACCAGAGTTTTTACCTCCAAATCACCTATAACACTTTAAAGGGCTTGAAAAGGGCTACGATTTGCTATCATTAGATTTTCGCTGAGTGGTTGTTGTTTCAAACAAAATTTTCGAAAAACACTTTTCGAAACCCTCAAATAACTCTCTCCATGACCTATAACTCTCGAACCAGAGTTTTTAGCTCCAAATTTTTTATATCACCTTAAAAGGCATGGAAAGGGCTACAATTTGGCGTCATTAGATGTTCGCTGAGCTGTTGTTGCTTCGAACAAAATTTTTGAAAAACACTTTTCGAAACCCTCAAGTTGCTCTCTCTTTGACCTATAACTCCCGAGCCAGAGTTTTTAGCTCCAAATATTTAATATCACCTTAAAGATCATGAAAAGGGCAACGATTTGCCATTATTAGATTTTCGCTGAGTGGTTGTTGTTTCAAACAAAATTTTCGAAAAAAACTTTTCGAAACCCTCAAATCGCTCTCTCCATGCCCTATATCTCCCGAAACAGAGTTTTTACTTCAAAACCACATATATCACCTTAAAGGGCATGAAAAGGGCTACAATTTGCCATCATTAGATTTTCGCTGAGTGGTTGTTGTTTCAAACAAAATTTTCGAAAAACACTTTTCGAAACCCGCAAATCGCTCTCCCCATGACCTATAACTCCCCAACCAGAGTTTTTAACTCCAAATTTTTTATATCACCTTAAAAGGCATGGAAAGGGCTACAATTTGGCGTCATTAGATGTTCGCTGAGTTGTTGTTGCTTCGAAATTTTTTTTTGAAAAACACTTTTCGTAACCCTCAAGTTGCTCTCTCTTTGACCGATAACTCCCGAGCCAGAGTTTTTACTTCTAACTGACCTATATCACCTTAAAGGGCATGAAAAGGGCTACGATTTGCCATCATTAGATTTTCGCTGAGTGGTTGATGTTTCAAACAAAATTTTCGAAAAACACTTTCCGAAACCCTCAAATCGCTCTCTCCATGGCCTATAACTCCCAAATCAGAGTTTTTACTTCTAACTGACCTATATCAACTTAAAAAGCATGAAAAGGGATATGATTTGCCATCATTAGATTTTCGCTGCGTGGTTGTTGTTTCAAACAAAATTTTCGAAAAACACTTTTCGAAACCCTCAAATCGCTCTCTCCATGACCTATAACTCCCGAACCAGAGTTTTTAGCTCCAAATTTTCTAAAACACCTTACAGGGCATGGAAAGGGCTATAATTTGGCATCATTAGATTTTCGTTGAGTGGTTGTTGTTTCGAACAAAAATTTCGAAAGAAACTTTTCGAAACCCTTAAATTGCTCTCTCTTTGACCTATAACTCCCGAACCAGAGTTTTTACTTCCAAATCACATATATCACCTTAAAGGGCATGAAAAGGGCTCCGATTTGCCATCATTAGATTTTTGCTGACTGGTTGTTGTTTCAAACAAAATTTTCGAAAAACACTTTTCGAAACCCTAAAATCGCTCTCTCCATGACCTCTAACTCCCGAACCAGAGTTTTTAGCTCCAAATTTTCTATAACACCTTAAAGGGCATGGAAAGGGCTACAATTTGGCATCATTAGATTTTCGCTGAGTGGTTGTTGTTTCGAACAAAAATTTCGAAAAACACTTTTCGAAACCCTCAAATTGCTTTCTCTTTGACCAATAACTCCCGTACCAGAGTTTTAATTTCCAAATGACCTATATCACCTTAAAGGGCAAGAAAAGGGCTACGATTTGCCATCATTAGATTTTTGCTGAGTGGTTATTGTTTCAAACAAAATTTTCGAAAAACACTTTTTGAAACCCTCAAATCGCTCTCTCCATGACCTATAACTTCCGATCCAGAGTTCTTAGCTCCAAAATCTTTTATAACACCTTAAAGGGCATGAAAAGGGCTACAATTTGCCATCATTAGATTTTCGCTGAGTGGTTGTTGTTTCAAACAAAATTTTCGAAAAACACTTTTCGAAACCCGCAAATCGCTCTCCCCATGACCTATAACTCCCCAACCAGAGTTTTTAGCTCCAAATTTTTTATATCACCTTAAAAGGCATGGAAAGGGCTACAATTTGGCGTCATTAGATGTTCACTGAGTTGTTGTTGCTTCGAAATTTTTTTTTGAAAAACACTTTTCGTAACCCTCAAGTTGCTCTCTCTTTGACCGATAACTCCCGAACCAGAGTTTTTACTTCTAACTGACCTATATCACCTTAAAGGGCATGAAAAGGGCTACGATTTGCCATCATTAGATTTTCGCTGCGTGGTTGTTGTTTCAAACAAAATTTTCGAAAAACACTTTTCGAAACCCTCAAATCGCTCTCTCCATGACCTATAACTCCCGAACCAGAGTTTTTAGCTCCAAATTTACTAAAACACCTTACAGGGCATGGAAAGGGCTATAATTTGGCATCATTAGATTTTCGTTGAGTGGTTGTTGTTTCGAACAAAAATTTCGAAAGAAACTTTTCGAAACCCTTAAATTGCTCTCTCTTTGACCTATAACTCCCGAACCAGAGTTTTTACTTCCAAATCACATATATCACCTTAAAGGGCATGAAAAGGGCTCCGATTTGCCATCATTAGATTTTTGCTGACTGGTTGTTGTTTCAAACAAAATTTTCGAAAAACACTTTTCGAAACCCTAAAATCGCTCTCTCCATGACCTCTAACTCCCGAACCAGAGTTTTTAGCTCCAAATTTTCTATAACACCTTAAAGGGCATGGAAAGGGCTACAATTTGGCATCATTAGATTTTCGCTGAAAGGTTGTTGTTTCGAACAAAAATTTCGAAAAACACTTTTCGAAACCCTCAAATTGCTTTCTCTTTGACCAATAACTCCCGTACCAGAGTTTTAATTTCCAAATGACCTATATCACCTTAAAGGGCAAGAAAAGGGCTACGATTTGCCATCATTAGATTTTTGCTGAGTGGTTATTTTTTCAAACAAAATTTTCGAAAAACACTTTTTGAAACCCTCAAATCGGTCTCTCCATGACCTATAACTTCCGATCCAGAGTTCTTAGCTCCAAAATTTTTTATAACACCTTAAAGGGCATGAAAAGGGCTACGATTTGTCATCATTACATTTTTGCTGAGTGGTTGTTGTTTCAAACAAAATTTTCGAAAAATACTTTTCGAAACCCTCAAATTGCTCTCTCTTTGACCTGTAACTCCCGAACCAGAGTTTTTATTTCCAAATGACCTATATCACCTTAAAGGGCAAGAAAAGGCCTACGATTTGTTATCATTAGATATTTGCTGAGTGGTTGTTGTTTCAAACAAAATTTTCGAAAAACACTTTTCGAAACCCTCAAATCGCTCTCTCCATGACCTATAACTACCGAACCAGAGTTTTTAGCTCGAAATTTTCTATAACACCTTAAAGGGCATGGAAAGGCCTACAATTTGGCATCATTCGATTTTCGTTGTTGTTTCAAACAAAATTTTCGAAAAACACTCTTCGAAACCCTGAAATCGTTCTCTCCATGACCTATAACTCTCGAACCAGAGTTTTACCTCCAAATCACCTACAACACTTTAAAGGGCTTGAAAAGGGCTACGATTTGCTATCATTAGATTTTCGCTGAGTGGTTGTTGTTTCAAACAAAATTTTCGAAAAACACTTTTCGAAATCCTCAAATCGCTCTCTCCATGACCTATAATTCCCGAACCAGAGTTTTTAGCTCCAAATTTTTTATATCACCTTAAAAGGCATGGAAAAGGCTACAATTTGGCATCATTAGATTTTCGCTGAGTGGTTGTTGTTTCGAACAAAATTTTCGAAAAACACTCTTCGAAACCCTGAAATCGTTCTCTCCATGACCTATAACTCTCGAACCAGAGTTTTTACCTCCAAATCACCTAAAACACTTTAAAGGGTTTGAAAAGGGCTACGATTTGTTATCATTAGATATTTGCTGAGTGGTTGTTGTTTCAAACAAAATTTTCGAAAAACACTTTTCGAAACCCTCAAATCGCTCTCTCCATGACCTATAATTCCCGAACCAGAGTTTTTAGCTCCAAATTTTCCATAACACCTTAAAGGGCATGGAAAGGCCTACAATTTGGCATCATTCGATTTTCGTTGTTGTTTCAAACAAAATTTTCGAAAAACACTCTTCGAAACCCTGAAATCGTTCTCTCCATGACCTATAACTCTCGAACCAGAGTTTTTACCTCCAAATCACCTATAACACTTTAAAGGGCTTGAAAAGGGCTACGATTTGCTATCATTAGATTTTCGCTGAGTGGTTGTTGTTTCAAACAAAATTTTCGAAAAACACTTTTCGAAACCCTCAAATAACTCTCTCCATGACCTATAACTCTCGAACCAGAGTTTTTAGCTCCAAATTTTTTATATCACCTTAAAAGGCATGGAAAGGGCTACAATTTGGCGTCATTAGATGTTCGCTGAGCTGTTGTTGCTTCGAACAAAATTTTTGAAAAACACTTTTCGAAACCCTCAAGTTGCTCTCTCTTTGACCTATAACTCCCGAGCCAGAGTTTTTAGCTCCAAATATTTAATATCACCTTAAAGATCATGAAAAGGGCAACGATTTGCCATCATTAGATTTTCGCTGAGTGGTTGTTGTTTCAAACAAAATTTTCGAAAAAAACTTTTCGAAACCCTCAAATCGCTCTCTCCATGCCCTATATCTCCCGAACCAGAGTTTTTACTTCAAAACCACATATATCACCTTAAAGGGCATGAAAAGGGCTACAATTTGCCATCATTAGATTTTCGCTGAGTGGTTGTTGTTTCAAACAAAATTTTCGAAAAACACTTTTCGAAACCCGCAAATCGCTCTCCCCATGACCTATAACTCCCCAACCAGAGTTTTTAACTCCAAATTTTTTATATCACCTTAAAAGGCATGGAAAGGGCTACAATTTGGCGTCATTAGATGTTCGCTGAGTTGTTGTTGCTTCGAAATTTTTTTTTGAAAAACACTTTTCGTAACCCTCAAGTTGCTCTCTCTTTGACCGATAACTCCCGAGCCAGAGTTTTTACTTCTAACTGACCTATATCACCTTAAAGGGCATGAAAAGGGCTACGATTTGCCATCATTAGATTTTCGCTGAGTGGTTGATGTTTCAAACAAAATTTTCGAAAAACACTTTCCGAAACCCTCAAATCGCTCTCTCCATGGCCTATAACTCCCAAATCAGAGTTTTTACTTCTAACTGACCTATATCAACTTAAAAAGCATGAAAAGGGATATGATTTGCCATCATTAGATTTTCGCTGCGTGGTTGTTGTTTCAAACAAAATTTTCGAAAAACACTTTTCGAAACCCTCAAATCGCTCTCTCCATGACCTATAACTCCCGAACCAGAGTTTTTAGCTCCAAATTTTCTAAAACACCTTACAGGGCATGGAAAGGGCTATAATTTGGCATCATTAGATTTTCGTTGAGTGGTTGTTGTTTCGAACAAAAATTTCGAAAGAAACTTTTCGAAACCCTTAAATTGCTCTCTCTTTGACCTATAACTCCCGAACCAGAGTTTTTACTTCCAAATCACATATATCACCTTAAAGGGCATGAAAAGGGCTCCGATTTGCCATCATTAGATTTTTGCTGACTGGTTGTTGTTTCAAACAAAATTTTCGAAAAACACTTTTCGAAACCCTAAAATCGCTCTCTCCATGACCTATAACTTCCGATCCAGAGTTCTTAGCTCCAAAATCTTTTATAACACCTTAAAGGGCATGAAAAGGGCTACGATTTGTCATCATTACATTTTTGCTGAGTGGTTGTTGTTTCAAACAAAATTTTCGAAAAATACTTTTCGAAACCCTCAAATTGCTCTCTCTTGGACCTATAACTCCCGAACCAGAGTTTTAATTTCCAAATGACCTATATCACCTTAAAGGGCAAGAAAAGGCCTACGATTTGTTATCATTAGATTTTCGCTTAGTGGTTGTTGTTTCAAACAAAATTTTCGAAAAACACTTTTCGAAACCCTCAAATCGCTCTCTCTTTGACCTATAACTCCCGAACCAGACTTTTTACTTCCAAATCACATATATCACCTTAAAGGGCATGAAAAGGGCTACAATTTGGCATCATTAGATTTTCGCTGAGTGGTTGTTGTTTCGAACAAAAATTTCGAAAAACACTTTTCTAAACCCTCAAATTGCTTTCTCTTTGACCAATAACTCCCGTACCAGAGTTTTAATTTCCAAATGACCTATATCACCTTAAAGGGCAAGAAAAGGGCTACGATTTGTTATCATTAGATTTTCGCTTAGTGGTTGTTGTTTCAAACAAAATTTTCGAAAAACACTTTTCGAAACCCTCAAATCGCTCTCTCCATGACCTATAACTCCCGAACCAGAGTTTTTAGCTCCAAATTTTCTATAACACCTTAAAGGGCATGGAAAGGCCTACAATTTGGCATCATTCGATTTTCGCCGAGAGGTTGTTGTTTCAAACAAAATTTTCGAAAAACACTTTTCAAAACCCTCAAATCGCTCTCTCCATGACCTATAACTCCCGAACCAGAGTTTTGAGCTCCAAATCACTTATATCACCTTAAAGGGCATGATAAGGGCTACGATTTGTCGTCATTACATTTTCGCTGAGTGGTTGTTGTTTCAAACAAAATTTTCGAAAAACACTCTTCGAAACCCTGAAATCGTTCCCTCCATGACCTATAACACTCGAACCAGAGTTTTTACCTCCAAATCACCTATAACACCTTAAAGGGCATGGAAAGGCCTACAATTTGGCATCATTCGATTTTCGCTGAGAGGTTGTTGTTTCAAACAAAATTTTCGAAAAACACTTTTCAAAACCCTCAAATCTTTTGAGCTCCAAATTTTCTATAACACCTTAAAGGGCATGAAAAGGGCTACGATTTGCCATCATTAGATTTTTCTGAGTGGTTGTTGTTTCAAACAAACTTTCCGAAAAACCCTCAAATCGCTTTCTCCATGACCTATAACTCCCGCTCCAGAGTTCTTAGCTCCAAGATTTTCTATAACACCTTAAAGGGCATGAAAAGGGCTACGATTTGTCATCATTACATTTTTGCTGAGTGGTTGTTGTTTCAAACAAAATTTTCGAAAAATACTTTTCGAAACCCTCAAATTGCTCTCTCTTTGACCTATAACTCCCGAACCAGAGCTTTTACCTCCAAATCACTTATATCACCTTAAAGGGCATGAAAGGGGCTACGATTTGCCATCATTAGATTTTCGCTTAGTGGTTAATGTTTCAAACAAAATTTTCGAAAAACACTTTTCGAAATCCTCAAATCGCTCTCTCAATGACCTATAACTCCCGAACCAGAGTTTTGAGCTCCAAGATTTTCTATAACACCTTAAAGGGCATGAAAAGGGCTACGATTTGCCATCATCAGATTTTTGCTGAGTGGTTGTTGTTTCAAACAAAATTTTCGAAAAACACTTTTCGAAACCCTCAAATTGCTCTTTCTTTGATCTATAACTCCCGAACCAGAGTTTTTAACTCCAAATTTTCTATAACACCTTAAAGGCATGGAAAGGGCTACAATTTGGCATCATTAGATTTTTGCTGAGTGGTTGTTGTTTCAAACAAACTTTTCGAAAAACACTTTTCGAAACCCTCAAATTGCTCTTTCTTTGATCTATAACTCCCGAACCAGAGTTTTGAGCTCCAAATTTTCTATAACACCTTAAAATGCATCAAAAGGGCTACGATTTGCCATCATTAGATTTATGCTGAGTGGTTGTTGTTTCAAACAATATTTTCGAAAAACACTTTTTGAAACCCTCAAATTGCTTCCTCTTTGACCTATAACTCCCGAACCAGAGTTTTTAACTCCAAATTTTCTATAACACCTTAAAGGCATGGAAAGGGCTACAATTTGGCATCATTAGATTTACGCTGAGAGATTGTTGTTTCAAACAAAAATAACGAAAAACACTTTTCGAAACACTTAAATTGCTCTCTCTTTGACCTATAACTCCCGAACCAGAGCTTTTACCTCCAAATCACTTATATCACCTTAAAGGGCATGAAAGGGGCTACGATTTGCCATCATTAGATTTTCGCTTAGTGGTTAATGTTTCAATCAAAATTTTCGAAAAACACTTTTCGAAATCCTCAAATCGCTCTCTCAATGACCTATAACTCCCGAACCAGAGTTTTGAGCTCCAAGATTTTCTATAACACCTTAAAGGGCATGAAAAGGGCTACGATTTGCCATCATCAGATTTTTGCTGAGTGGTTGTTGTTTCAAACAAAATTTTCGAAAAACACTTTTTGAAACCCTCAAATTGCTTCCTCTTTGACCTATAACTCCCGAACCAGAGTTTTTAACTCCAAATTTTCTATAACACCTTAAAGGGCATGGAAAGGGCTACAATTTGGCATCATTAGATTTTCGCTGAGTTGTTGTTGTTTCAAACAAAATTTTCGAAAAACACTTTTCGAAATCCTCAAATCGCTCTCTCCATGACCTATGACTCCCGAACCAGAATTTTTAGCTCCAAATTTTCTATAACACCTTAAAGGGCATGGAAAGGCCTACAATTTGGCATCATTCGATTTTCGCTGAGAGGTTGTTGGTTCAAACAAAATTTTCGAAAAACACTTTTCAAAACCCTCAAATCTTTTAAGCTCCAAATTTTCTATAACACCTTAAAGGGCATGAAAAGGGCTACGATTTGCCATCATTAGATTTTTCTGAGTGGTTGTTGTTTCAAACAAACTTTTCGAAAAACACTTTTCGAAACCCTCAAATTGCTCTCTCTTTGACCTAGAACTCCCGAACCAGAGTTTTTAACTCCAAATTTTCTATAAACCCTTAAAGGGCATGGAAAGGGCTACAATTTGGCATCATTAGATTTTCGCTGAGTGGTTGTTGTTTCAAACAAAATTTTCGAAAAACTTTTCTCGAAACCCTCAAATTGCTTTCTCTTTGACCGATAACTCCCGAACCAGAGTTTTTAACTCCAAATCGCATATATCACCTTAAAGGGCATGGAAAGGCCTACAATTTGGCATCATTCGATTTTCGCTGAGAGGTTGTTGTTTCAAACAAAATTTTCGAAAAACACTTTTCAAAACCTTCAAATCTTTTGAGCTCCAAATTTTCTATAACACCTTAAAGGGCATGAAAAGGGCTACGATTTGCCATCATTAGATTTTCGCTTAGTGGTTAATGTTTCAAACAAAATTTTCGAAAAACACTTTTCGAAATCCTCAAATCGCTCTCTCAATGACCTATAACTCCCGAACCAGAGTTTTGAGCTCCAAGATTTTCTATAACACCTTAAAGGGCATGAAAAGGGCTACGATTTGCCATCATCAGATTTTTGCTGAGTGGTTGTTGTTTCAAACAAAATTTTCGAAAAACACTTTTCGAAACCCTCAAATTGCTCTTTCTTTGATCTATAACTCCCGAACCAGAGTTTTTAACTCCAAATTTTCTATAACACCTTAAAGGCATGGAAAGGGCTACAATTTGGCATCATTAGATTTTTGCTGAGTGGTTGTTGTTTCAAACAAACTTTTCGAAAAACACTTTTCGAAACCCTCAAATTGCTCTTTCTTTGATCTATAACTCCCGAACCAGAGTTTTGAGCTCCAAATTTTCTATAACACCTTAAAATGCATCAAAAGGGCTACGATTTGCCATCATTAGATTTATGCTGAGTGGTTGTTGTTTCAAACAATATTTTCGAAAAACACTTTTTGAAACCCTCAAATTGCTCTTTCTTTGATCTATAACTCCCGAACCAGAGTTTTGAGCTCCAAATTTTCTATAACACCTTAAAATGCATCAAAAGGGCTACGATTTGCCAAAATTAGATTTTCGCTGAGTGGTTGTTGCTGCGAACAACATATCTGAAAAACAATTTTTGAAATCCTCAAATTGCTCTCTCTTTGACCTATAACTCCCGAACCAAAGTTTTTACCTCCAAATGACCTGTATCACTTTAAAAGGCATGAAAAGGGCTACGATTTGGCCTCAATATATTTTTGCTGGGTTGTTGTTGTTTCAAACAAAATTTTCGAAAAACACTTTTCGAAACCCTCAAATCGCCCTCTCTTTGACCTATAACTCTCGAACCAGAGTTTTTAACTCCAAATTTTCTATAACACCTTAAAGGGCATGGAAAGGGCTACGATTTCCCATCATTAGATTTTCGCTGAGTGGTTGTTGTTTCAAAACAAATTTTCGAAAAACACTCTTCGAAACCCTCAAATTGCTCTCTCTTTGACCTATAACCCCCGAACCAGAGTTTCTAACTCCAAATTATCTATAAACCCTTAAAGGGCATGAAAAGGGCTACGATTTCCCATCTTTAGATTTTCGCTGAGTGGTTGTTGTTTCGAACAAAAATTTCGAAAAACACTTTTCGAAACCCTAAATTACTCTCTCTGACCTATAACTCCCGAACCAGAGTTTTTATTTCTAAATGACCTATATCAGCTTAAAGGGCATGGAAAGAGCTACAATTTGGCATCATTAGATTTGCGCTGAGTTGTTGTTGTTTCAAACAAAATTTCTGAAAAACACTTTTCGAAACCATCAATATGCTCTCTCTTTGACCAATAACTCCCGAAGCAGAGTTTTTACTTCTAAATCACCTATATCACCTTAAAGGGCATGAAAAGCGCTTCAAGTTGGCATCATTATATTTTCGGTGAGTTGTTGTTGCTTCGAACAAAATTTCTGAAAAACACTTTTCGAAACCATCAAAATGCTCTCTCTTTGACCAATAACTCCCGAACCAGAGTTTTTACTTACAAATGACCTATATCACCTTAAAGGGGATGAAAAGGGCTTCATGTTGGCATCATTATATTTGCGCTGAGTTGTTGTTGTTTCAAACAAAACTTTCGAAAAACACTTTTCGAAACCCTCAAAATGCTCTCTCTTTGACCAATAACTCCCGAAGCAGAGTTTTTACCTCTAAATCAACTATATCACCTTAAAGGGCATGAAAAGCGCTTCAAGTTGGCATCATTATATTTTCGGTGAGTTGTTGTTGCTTCGAACAAAATTTCTGAAAAGCACTTTTCGAGACCCTCAAATTGCTCTCTCTTTGACCTAGAACTCCCAAACCAGAGTTTTTAACTCCAAAATTTCTATAACACCTTAAAGGGCATGGAAAGGGCTACAATTTGGCTTCATTAGATTTTCGCTGAGTGGTTGTTGCTTTGAACAAATTTTTTGAAAAACACTTTTCGAAACCCTCAAATTACTCTCTCTTTGACCAATAACTTCCGAACCAGAGCTTTTACCTCTAATTGACCTATATCACCTTAAAGGGCATGAAAAGGGCTACGCTTTCCCATCATTAGATTTTCGCTGAGTGGTTGTTGTTTCAAACAAAATTTTCGAAAAACACTTTTCGAAACCCTCAAATTGCTCTCTCTTTGACCAATAACTTCCGAACCAGAGTTTTTACCTCTAAATCACCTATATCACCTTAAAGGACATGAAAAGCGCTTCAAGTTGGCATCATTACATTTTCGGTGAGTTGTTGTTGCTTCGAACAAAATTTCTGAAAAACACTTTTCGAGACCCTCAAATTGCTCTCTCTTTGACCTAGAACTCCCAAACCAGAGTTTTTAACTCCAAATTTTTTAGAACACCTTAAAGGTTATGGAAAGGGCTACAATTTGCCATCATTAGATTTTCGCTGAGTAGTTGTTGTTTCAAACAAAATTTTCGAAAAACACTTTTCGAAATCCTCAAGTTGCTCTTTCTTTGACCTATAACTCTCGAACCAGAGTTTTTAACTCCAAATTTTCTATAACACCTTAAAGGGCATGGAAAGGGCTACGATTTCCCATCATTAGATTTTCGCTGAGTGGTTGTTGTTTCAAAACAAATTTTCGAAAAACACTCTTCGAAACCCTCAAATTGCTCTCTCTTTGACCTATAACCCCCGAACCAGATTTTTTACTTACAAATGACCTATATCACCTTAAAGGGCATGAAAAGCGCTTCAAGTTGGCATCGTTAGATTTTCGCTGAGTTGTTGTTGCTTCGAAAAAATTTTTTGAAAAACACTTTTCGAAACCCCCAAATTGTTCTCTCTTTGACCTATAACTCCCGAACCAAAGTTTTCACCTCCAAATGACCTATATCACCTTAAAGGGCATGAAAAGCGCTTCAAGTTGGCATCATTAGATTTTCGCTGAATTGTTGTTGCTTCGAAAAAATTTTTTGAAAAACACTTTTCGAAACCCCCAAATTGTTCTCTCTTTGACCTACAACTCCCGAACCAAAGTTTTCACCTCCAAATGACCTATATCACCTTAAAGGGCATGGAAAGGGCTACAATTTGGCATAATTAGATTTTCGCTGAGGGTTTGTTGTTTCAAACAAAACTTTCGAAAAACACTTTTCGAAACCCCCAAATTGCTCTCTCTTTGACCAATAACTCTCGAAACAGAGTTTTTACCTCTAAATCACCTTAAAGGGCATGAAAAGCGCTTCAAGTTGGCATCATTAGATTTTCGCTGAGTGGTTGTTGCTTCGAACAAATTTTTTGAAAAACACTTTTCGAAACCCTTAAATTGCTCTCTCTTTGACCAATAACTTCCGAACCAGAGTTTTTACCTCTAAATCACCTATATAACTTTAAAGGGCATGGAAAGGGCTACGATTTGCCATCATTAGATTTTCGCTGAGTAGTTGTTGTTTCAAACAAAATTTTCGAAAAACACTTTTCGAAACCCTCAAGTTGCTCTCTCTTTGACCTATAACTCTCGAACCAGAGTTTTTAACTCCAAATTTTCTATAACACCTTAAAGGGCATGGAAAGGGCTACGATTTCCCATCATTAGATTTTCGCTGAGTGGTTGTTGTTTCAAACCAAATTTTCGAAAAACACTCTTCGAAACCCTCAAATTGCTCTCTCTTTGACCTATAACTCTCAAACCAGAGTTTTTAACTCCAAATATTCTAAAACACCTTAAAGGGCATGGAAAGGGCTACGATTTCCCATCATTAGATTTTCGCTGAGTGGTTGTTGTTTCAAACCAAATTTTCGAAAAACACTCTTTGAAACCCTCAAATTGCTCTCTCTTTGACCTATAACTCCCGAACCAGAGTTTTTACTTCTAATTGACCTATATTACCTTAAAGGGCATGAAAAGGGCTACGATTTCCCATCATTAGATTTTCGCTGAGAGGTTGTTGTTTCAAACCAAATTTTCGAAAAACACTTTTCGAAACCCTCAAAATGCTCTCTCTTTGACCAATAACTCCCGAACCAGAGTTTTTACTTACAAATAACCTATATCACCTTAAAGGGCATGAAAAGCGCTTCAAGTTGGCATCATTATATTTTCGGTGAGTTGTTGTTGCTTCGAACAAAATTTCTGAAAAACACTTTTCGAAACCCTCAAATTGATTTCTCTTTCACCTATAACTCCCGAAACAGAGTTTTTAACTCCAAAATTGCTATAACACTTTAAAGGGCATGGAAAGGGCTACAATTTGGCATCAGTAGATTTTAGCTGAGTGGTTGTTGTTTCAAACAAAACTTTCGAAAAACACTTTTCGAAACCCCCAAATTGCTCTCTCTTTGACCAATAACTCTCGAAACAGAGTTTTTACCTCTAAATCACCTTAAAGAGCATGAAAAGCGCTTCAAGTTGGCATCATTAGATTTTCGCTGAGTGGTTGTTGCTTCGAACAAATTTTTTGAAAAACACTTTTCGAAACCCTTAAATTGCTCTCTCTTTGACCAATAACTTCCGAACCAGAGTTTTTACCTCTAAATCACCTATATAACTTTAAAGGGCATGGAAAGGGCTACGATTTGCCATCATTAGATTTTCGCTGAGTAGTTGTTGTTTCAAACAAAATTTTCGAAAAACACTTTTCGAAACCCTCAAGTTGCTCTCTCTTTGACCTATAACTCTCGAACCAGAGTTTTTAACTCCAAATTTTCTAAAACACCTTAAAGGGCATGGAAAGGGCTACGATTTCCCATCATTAGATTTTCGCTGAGTGGTTGTTGTTTCAAACCAAATTTTCGAAAAACACTCTTCGAAACCCTCAAATTGCTCTCTCTTTGACCTATAACCCCCGAACCAGAGTTTTTACTTACAAATGACCTATATCACCTTAAAGGGCATGAAAAGCGCTTCAAGTTGGCATCGTTAGATTTTCGCTGAGTTGTTGTTGCTTCGAAAAAATTTTTTGAAAAACACTTTTCGAAACCCCCAAATTGTTCTCTCTTTGACCTATAACTCCCGAACCAAAGTTTTCACCTCCAAATGACCTATATCACCTTAAAGGGCATGGAAAGGGCTACAATTTGGCATAATTAGATTTTCGCTGAGGGTTTGTTGTTTCAAACAAAACTTTCGAAAAACACTTTTCGAAACCCTCAAATTGCTTTTTCTTTGACCAATAACTCTCGAAACAGAGTTTTTACCTCTAAATCACCTTAAAGGGCATGAAAAGCGCTTCAAGTTGGCATCATTATATTTTCGCTGAGTGGTTGTTGTTTCAAACCAAATTTTCGAAAAACACTCTTCGAAACCCTCAAATTGCTCTCTCTTTGACCTATAACTCCCGAACCAGAGTTTTTACTTACAAATTACCTATATCACCTTAAAGGGCATGAAAAGCGCTTCAAGTTGGCATCGTTAGATTTTCGCTGAGTTGTTGTTGCTTCGAAAAAATTTTTTGAAAAACACTTTTCGAAACCCCCAAATTGTTCTCTCTTTGACCTATAACTCCCGAACCAAAGTTTTCACCTCCAAATGACCTATATCACCTTAAAGGGCATGGAAAGGGCTACAATTTGGCATAATTAGATTTTCGCTGAGGGTTTGTTGTTTCAAACAAAACTTTCGAAAAACACTTTTCGAAACCCTCAAATTGCTCTCTCTTTGACCAATAACTCTCGAAACAGAGTTTTTACCTCTAAATCACCTTAAAGGGCATGAAAAGCGCTTCAAGTTGGCATCATTAGATTTTCGCTGAGTGGTTGTTGTTTCAAACAAAATTTTCGAAAAACACTTTTCGAAACCCTCAAGTTGCTCTCTCTTTGACATATAACTCTCGAACCAGAGTGTAAAACTCCAAATATTCTAAAACACCTTAAAGGGCATGGAAAGGGCTACGATTTCCCATCATTAGATTTTCGCTGAGAGGTTGTTGTTTCAAACCAAATTTTCGAAAAACACTTTTCGAAACCCTCAAAATGCTCTCTCTTTGACCAATAACTCCCGAAGCAGAGTTTTTACCTCTAAATCACCTATATCACCTTAAAGGGCATGAAAAGCGCTTCAAGTTGGCATCATTATATTTTCGGTGAGTTGTTGTTGCTTCGAACAAAATTTCTGAAAAACACTTTTCGAAACCCTCAAATTGATTTCTCTTTGACCTATAACCCCCGAACCAGAGTTTTTACTTACGAATAACCTATATCACCTTAAAAGGCATGAAAAGCGCTTCAAGTTGGCATCATTATATTTTCGGTGAGTTGTTGTTGCTTCGAACAAAATTTCTGAAAAACACTTTTCGAAACCCTCAAATTGATTTCTCTTTGACCTATAACTCCCGACACAGAGTTTTTAACTCCAAAATTGCTATAACACTTTAAAGGGCATGGAAAGGGCTACAATTTGGCATCAGTAGATTTTAGCTGAGTGGTTGTTTCTTTGAACAAATTTTTGAAAAAAACTTTTCGAAAACCTCAAATTAGTCTCTCTTTGACCTATAACTCCCGAACCAGAGTTTTTACTTCTAAATGGCCTATATCACCTTAAAGGGCATGAAAAGGGCTACGATTTCCCATCATTAGATTTTCGCTGAGTAGTTGTTGTTTCAAACAAAATTTTCGAAAAACACTTTTCGAAACCCTCAAATCGGTCTCTTTGACCAATCTAAAAATCACCTATATCACCTTAAAGGGCATGAAAAGGGCTACGATTTCCCATCATTAGATTTTCGCTGAGGGGTTGTTGTTTCAAACCAAATTTTCGAAAAACACTTTTCGAAACCTTTAAATTGCTCCCTCTTTGACCTATAACTCCCGAACCAAAGTTTTTACCTCCAAATCACCTATATAACCTTAAAGGGCATGAAAAGGGCTACGATTTGCCATCAATAGATTTTCGCTGAGTAGTTGTTGTTTCAAACAAAATTTTCGAAAAACACTTTTCGAAACCCTCAAATCGGTCTCTTTGACCAATCTAAAAATCACCTATATCACCTTAAAGGGCATGAAAAGGGCTACGATTTCCCATCATTAGATTTTGGCTGAGTTGTTGTTGTTTCGAAAAAATTTTTTGAAAATCATTTTTTGAAACCCCCAAGTTGTTCTCTCTTTGACCTATAACTCCCGAACCAAAGTTTTCACCTCCAAATGACCTATATCACCTTAAAGGGCATAGAAAGGGCTACGATTTCCTATCATTAGATTTTCGCTGAGTAGTTGTTGTTTCAAACAAAATTTTCGAAAAACACTTTTCGAAACCCTCAAATTACTCTCTCTGACCTATAACTCCCCAACCAGAGTTTTTACTTCTTAATGACCTACATCACCTTAAAGGGCATGAAAAGGGCTACGATTTCCCATCATTAGATTTTCGCTGAGTGGTTGTTGTTTTAAACCAAATTTTCGAAAAACACTCTTTGAAACCCTCAAATTGCTCTCTCTTTGACCTATAACTCCCGAACCAGAGTTTTTACTTCTAAATGACCTATATCACCTTAAAGGGCAGGAAAAGGGCTACGATTTCCCATCATTAGATTTTCGCTGAGAGGTTGTTGTTTCAAACCAAATTTTCGAAAAACACTTTTCGAAACCCTCAAAATGCTCTCTCTTTGACCAATAACTCCCGAAGCAGAGTTTTTACCTCTAAATCACCTATATCACCTTAAAGGGCATGAAAAGCGCTTCATGTTGGCATCATTATATTTTCGGTGAGTTGTTGTTACTTCGAACAAAATTTCTGAAAAACACTTTTCGAAACCCTCAAATTGATTTCTCTTTGACCTATAACCCCCGAACCAGAGTTTTTACTTACAAATAACCTATATCACCTTAAAGGGCATGAAAAGCGCTTCAAGTCGGCATCATTATATTTTCGGTGAGTTGTTGTTGCTTCGTAAAAAATTTCTGAAAAACACTTTTCGAAACCCTCAAATTGATTCCTCTTTGACCTATAACTCCCGAAACAGAGTTTTTATTTCCAAAATTGCTATAACACTTTAAAGGGCATGGAAAGGGCTACAATTTGGCATCAGTAGATTTTAGCTGAGTGGTTGTTTCTTTGAACAAATTTTTTGAAAAACACTTTTCGAAAACCTCAAATTAGTCTCTCTTTGACCTATAACTCCCGAACCAGAGTTTTTACTTCTAAATGGCCTATATCACCTTAAAGGGCATGAAAAGGGCTACGATTTCCCATCATTAGATTTTCGCTGAGGGGTTGTTGTTTCAAACCAAATTTTCGAAAAACACTTTTCGAAACCTTTAAATTGCTCCCTCTTTGACCTATAACTCCCGAACCAAAGTTTTTACTTCTAAATGACCTATATCACCTTAAAGGGCATGAAAAGCGCTTCAAGTTGGCATCATTATATTTTCGGTGAGTTGTTGTTGCTTCGAACAAAATTTCTGAAAAACACTTTTCGAAACCCTCAAATTGATTTCTCTTTGACCTATAACTCCCGAACCAGAGTTTTTAACTCCAAAATTTCTATAACACCTTAAAGGGCATGGAAAGGGCTACAATTTGGCATCATTAGATTTTTGCTGAGTGGTTGTTTCTTTGAACAAATTTTTTGAAAAACACTTTTCGAAAACCTCAAATTAGTCTCTCTTTGACCTATAACTCCCGAACCAGAGTTTTAACTTCTAAATGACCTTTATCACCGTAAAGGGCATGAAAAGGGCTACGATTTCCCATCATTAGATTTTCGCTGAGGGGTTGTTGTTTCAAACCAAATTTTCGAAAAAACCTTTTCGAAACCCTCAAATTACTCTTTCTTTGACCAATAACTTCCGAACCAGAGTTTTTACCTCTAAATCACCTATATCACCTTAAAGGGCATGAAAAGGGCTACGATTTGCCATCAATAGATTTTCGCTGAGTAGTTGTTGTTTCAAACAAAATTTTCGAAAAACACTTTTCGAAACCCTCAAATTGGTCTCTTTGACCAATCTAAAAATCACCTATATCACCTTAAAGGGCATGAAAAGGGCTACGATTTCCCATCATTAGATTTTCGCTGAGTGGTTGTTGCTTCGAACAAATTTTCTGAAAAACACTATTCGAAACCATCAAATTGCTCTCTCTTTGACCAATAACTTCCGAACCAGAGTTTTTACCTCTAAATCACCTATATCACCTTAAAGGGCATGAAAAGGGCTACGATTTCCCATCATTAGATTTTGGCTGAGTTGTTGTTGTTTCGAAAAAATTTTTTGAAAATCATTTTTTGAAACCCCCAAGTTGTTCTCTCTTTGACCTATAACTCCCGAACCAAAGTTTTCACCTCCAAATGACCTATATCACCTTAAAGGGCATAGAAAGGGCTACGATTTCCCATCATTAGATTTTCGCTGAGTAGTTGTTGTTTCAAACAAAATTTTCGAAAAACACTTTTCGAAACCCTCAAATTACTCTCTCTGACCTATAACTCCCCAACCAGAGTTTTTACTTCTAAATGACCTACATCACCTTAAAGGGCATGAAAAGGGCTACGATTTCCCATCATTAGATTTTCGCTGAGTGGTTGTTGTTTCAAACCAAATTTTCGAAAAACACTCTTTGAAACCCTCAAATTGCTCTCTCTTTGACCTATAACTCCCGAACCAGAGTTTTTACTTCTAAATGACCTATATCACCTTAAAGGGCATGAAAAGGGCTACGATTTCCCATCATTATATTTTCGCTGAGTGGTTGTTGTTTCGAACAAAAATTTCGAAAAACACTTTTCGAAACCCTCAAATTACACTCTCTGACCTATAACTCCCGAACCAGAGTTTTTAACTCCAAAATTTCTATAACACTTTAAAGGGCATGTAAAGGGCTACAATTTGGTATCAGTAGATTTTAGCTGAGTGGTTGTTTCTTTGAACAAATTTTTTGAAAAACACTTTTCGAAAACCTCAAATTAGTCTCTCTTTGACCTATAACTCCCGAACCAGAGTTTTTACTTCTAAATGGCCTATATCACCTTAAAGGGCATGAAAAGGGCTACGATTTCCCATCATTAGATTTTCGCTGAGGGGTTGTTGTTTCAAACCAAATTTTCGAAAAACACTTTTCGAAACCTTTAAATTGCTCCCTCTTTGACCTATAACTCCCGAACCAAAGTTTTTACCTCCAAATCACCTATATAACCTTAAAGGGCATGAAAAGGGCTACGATATGCCATCAATAGATTTTCGCTGAGTAGTTGTTGTTTCAAACGAAATTTTCGAAAAACACTTTTCGAAACCCTCAAATTGGTCTCTCTTTGACCAATCTAAAAATCACCTATATCACAATCTTCTAAATCACCTATATCACCTTAAAGGGCATGAAAAGGGCTACGATTTCCCATCATTAGATTTTCGCTGAGTGGTTGTTGCTTCGAACAAATTTTCTGAAAAACACTATTCGAAACCATCAAATTGCTCTCTCTTTGACCAATAACTTCCGAACCAGAGTTTTTACCTCTAAATCACCTATATCACCTTAAAGGGCATGAAAAGGGCTACGATTTCCCATCATTAGATTTTGGCTGAGTTGTTGTTGTTTCGAAAAAATTTTTTGAAAATCATTTTTTGAAACCCCCAAGTTGTTCTCTCTTTGACCTATAACTCCCGAACCAAAGTTTTCACCTCCAAATGACCTATATCACCTTAAAGGGCATAGAAAGGGCTACGATTTTCCATCATTAGATTTTCGCTGAGTAGTTGTTGTTTCAAACAAAATTTTCGAAAAACACTTTTCGAAACCCTCAAATTACTCTCTCTGACCTATAACTCCCCAACCAGAGTTTTTTCTTCTAAATGACCTACATCACCTTAAAGGGCATGAAAAGGGCTACGATTTCCCATCATTAGATTTTCGCTGAGGGGTTGTTGTTTCAAACCAAATTTTCGAAAAACACTTTTCGAAACCCTCAAATTACTCTTTCTTTGACCAATAACTTCCAAACCAGAGTTTTTACCTCTAAATCACCTATATCACCTTAAAGGGCATGAAAAGGGCTACGATTTCCCATCATTAGATTTTCGCTGAGTGGTTGTTGTTTCGAACAAAATTTTCGAAAAACACTTTTCGAAACCCTCAAATTGCTCTCTCTTTGACCTATAACTCTCGAACCAGAGTTTTTAACTCCAAATTTTCTATAACACCTTAAAGGGCATGGAAAGGGCTACGATTTCCCATCATTAGATTTTCGCTGAGTGGTTGTTGTTTCAAACCAAATTTTCGAAAAACACTCTTCGAAACCCTCAAATTGCTCTCTCTTTGACCTATAACTCCCGAACCAGAGTTTTTACTTCTAAATGACCTATATCACCTTAAAGGGCATGAAAAGCGCTTCAAGTTGGCATCATTATATTTTCGGTGAGTTGTTGTTGCTTCGAACAAAATTTTCGAAAAACACTTTTCGAAACCCTCAAATTGCTCTCTCTTTGACCTATAACTCCCGAACCAGAGTTTTTAACTCCAAAATTTCTATAACACCTTAAAGGGCATGGAAACGGCTACAATTTGGCATCATTAGATTTTTGCTGAGTGGTTGTTTCTTTGAACAAATTTTTTGAAAAACACTTTTCGAAAACCTCAAATTAGTCTCTCTTTGACCTATAACTCCCGAACCAGAGTTTTAACTTCTAAATGACCTTTATCACCGTAAAGGGCATGAAAAGGGCTACGATTTCCCATCATTAGATTTTCGCTGAGGGGTTGTTGTTTCAAACCAAATTTTCGAAAAACACTTTTCGAAACCCTCAAATTACTCTTTCTTTGACCAATAACTTCCGAACCAGAGTTTTTACCTCTAAATCACCTATATCACCTTAAAGGGCATGAAAAGGGCTATGATTTCCCATCATTAGATTTTCGCTGAGTGGTTGTTGTTTCAAACAAAAATTTATAAAAACACTTTTCGAAACCCTCAAATTACTCTCTCTGACCTATAACTCCCCTACCAGAGTTTTTACTTCTAAATGACCTACATCACCTTAAACGGCATGAAAAGGGCTACGATTTCCCATCATTAGATTTTCGCTGAGGGGTTGTTGTTTCAAACCAAATTTTCGAAAAACACTTTTCGAAACCCTCAAATTACTCTTTCTTTGACCAATAACTTCCGAACCAGAGTTTTTACCTCTAAATCACCTATATAACTTTAAAGGGCATGAAAAGGGCTACGATTTCCCATCATTATAATTTCGCTGAGTGGTTGTTGTTTTGAACAAAAATTTCGAAAAACACTTTTCGAAACCCTCAAATTACTCTCTCTGACCTATAACTCCCGAACCAGAGTTTTTACTTTTAAATGACCTATATCACCTTAAAGGGCATGAAAAGCGCTTCAAGTTGGCATCATTATATATTCGGTGAGTTCTTGTTGCTTCGAACAAAATTTCTGAAAAACACTTTTCGAAGCCCTCAAATTGATTTCTCTTTGACCTATAACTCCCGAACCAGAGTTTTTAACTCCAAAATTTCTATAACACCTTAAAGGGCATGGAAAGGGCTACAATTTGGCATCATTAGATTTTAGCTGAGTGGTTGTTTCTTTGAACAAATTTTTTGAAAAACACTTTTCGAAAACCTCAAATTAGTCTCTCTTTGACCTATAACTCCCGAACCAGAGTTTTTACTTCTAAATGGCCTATATCACCTTAAAGGGCATGAATAGGGCTACGATTTGCTATCAATAGATTTTCGCTGAGTAGTTGTTGTTTCAAACAAAATTTTCGAAAAACACTTTTCGAAACCCTCAAATTGCTCTCTCTTTGACCTATAACTCCCGAACCAAAGTTTTTACCTCCAAATCACCTATATAACCTTAAAGGGCATGAAAAGGGCTACGATTTGCTATCAATAGATTTTCGCTGAGTAGTTGTTGTTTCAAACAAAATTTTCGAAAAACACTTTTCGAAACCCTCAAATTGCTCTCTCTTTGACCTATAAATCCCGAACCAGAGTTTTTAACTTCAAATTTTCTATAGCACCTTACAGGGCATGGAAAGGACTACAAACCACCTATATCACCTCAAAGGGTATGAAAAGCGCTTCAAGTTGGCATCATTAGATTTTCGCTGAGTGGTTGTTGCTTCGAACAAATTTTCTGAAAAACACTTTTCGAAACCCTCAAATTGCTCTCTCTTTGACCAATAACTTCCGAACCAGAGTTTTTACCTCTAAATCACCTATATCACCTTAAAGGGCATGAAAAGGGCTACGATTTCCCATCATTAGATTTTCGCTGAGTGGTTGTTGTTTCGAACAAAAATTTCGAAAAACACTTTTCGAAACCCTCAAATTACTCTCTCTGACCTATAACTCCCGAACCAGAGTTTTTACTTCTAAATGACCTACATCACCTTAAAGGGCATGAAAAGGGCTACGAGTTCCCATCATTAGATTTTCGCTGAGTGGTTGTGGTTTCAAACCAAATTTTCGAAAAATACTTTTCGAAACCCTCAAATTGCTCTCTCTTTGACCTATAACTCCCGAACCAAAATTTTCACCTCCAAATGACCTATATCACCTTAAAGGGCATGGAAAGGGCTACAATTTGGCATAATTAGATTTTCACTGAGTCGTTGTTGTTTCAAACAAAACTTTCGAAAAACACTTTTCGAAACCCTCAAATTGCTCTCTCTTTGACCAATAACTCTCGAAACAGAGTTTTTACCTCTAAATCACCTTAAAGGGCATGAAAAGCGCTTCAAGTTGGCATCATTAGATTTTCGCTGAGTGGTTGTTGCTTCAAACCAAATTTTCGAAAAACACTCTTCGAAACCCTCAAATTGCTCTCTCTTTGACCTATAACTCTCGAACCAGAGTTTTTAACTCCAAATTTTCTATAACACCTTAAAGGGCATGGAAAGGGCTACGATTTCCCATTATTAGATTTTCGCTGAGTGGTTGTTGTTTCGAACAAAAATTTCGAAAAACACTTTTCGAAACCCTCAAATTACTCTCTCTGACCTATAACTCCCGAACCAGAGTTTTTACCTCTAAATCACCTATATAACTTTAAAGGGCATGGAAAGGGCTACGATTTGCCATCATTAGATTTTCGCTGAGTAGTTGTTGTTTCAAACAAAATTTTCGAAAAACACTTTTCGAAACCCTCAAATTGCTCTCTCTTTGACCTATAATTCTCGAACCAGAGTTTTTAACTCCAAATTTTCTATAACACCTTAAAGGGCATGGAAAGGGCTACGATTTCCCATTATTAGATTTTCGCTGAGTGGTTGTTGTTTCAAACCAAATTTTCGAAAAACACTCTTCGAAACCCTCAAATTGCTCTCTCTTTGACCTATAACTCCCGAACCAGAGTTTTTACTTCTAAATGACCTATATCACCTTAAAGGGCATGAAAAGGGCTACGATTTCCCATCATTATAATTTCGCTGAGTGGTTGTTGTTTTGAACAAAAATTTCGAAAAACACTTTTCGAAACCCTCAAATTACTCTCTCTGACCTATAACTCCCGAACCAGAGTTTTTACTTTTAAATGACCTATATCACCTTAAAGGGCATGAAAAGCGCTTCAAGTTGGCATCATTATATATTCGGTGAGTTGTTGTTGTTTCGAACAAAATTTCTGAAAAACACTTTTCAAAACCCTCAAATTGATTTCTCTTTGACCTATAACCCCCGAACCAGAGTTTTTACTAAAAAATGACCTATATCACCGTAAAGGGCATGAAAAGCGCTTCAAGTTGGCATCATTATATATTCGGTGAGTTGTTGTTGCTTCGAACAAAATTTCTGAAAAACACTTTTCGAAACCCTCAAATTGATTTCTCTTTGACCTATAACTCCCGAACCAGAGTTTTTAACTCCAAAATTTCTATAACACCTTAAAGGGCATGGAAAGGGCTACAATTTTGCATCATTAGATTTTAGCTGAGTGGTTGTTTCTTTGAACAAATTTTTTGAAAAACACTTTTCGAAAACCTCAAATTAGTCTCTCTTTGACCTATAACTCCCGAACCAGAGTTTTTACTTCTAAATGGCCTATATCACCTGAAAGGGCATGAATAGGGCTACGATTTGCTATCAATAGATTTTCGCTGAGTAGTTGTTGTTTCAAACAAAATTTTCGAAAAACACTTTTCGAAACCCTCAAATTGCTCTCTCTTTGACCTATAACTCCCGAACCAAAGTTTTTACCTCCAAATCACCTATATAACCTTAAAGGGCATGAAAAGGGCTACGATTTGCTATCAATAGATTTTCGCTGAGTAGTTGTGGTTTCACATAAAATTTTCGAAAAACACTTTTCGAAACCCTCAAATTGCTCTCTCTTTGACCTATAAATCCCGAACCAGAGTTTTTAACTCCAAATTTTCTATAGCACCTTAAAGGGCATGGAAAGGACTACAAACCACCTATATCACCTCAAAGGGTATGAAAAGCGCTTCAAGTTGGCATCATTAGATTTTCGCTGAGTGGTTGTTGCTACGACCAAATTTTCTGAAAAACACTTTTCGAAACCCTCAAATTGCTCTCTCTTTGACCAATAACTTCCGAACCAGAGTTTTTACCTCTAAATCACCTATATCACCTTAAAGGGCATGAAAAGGGCTACGATTTCCCAACATTAGATTTTCGCTGAGTGGTTGTTGTTTCGAACAAAAATTTCGAAAAACACTTTTCGAAACCCTCAAATTACACTCTCTGACCTATAACTCCCGAACCAGAGTTTTTACTTCTAAATGACCTACATCACCTTAAAGGGCATGAAAAGGGCTACGATTGCCCATCATTAGATTTTCGCTGAGTGGTTGTTGTTTCAAACCAAATTTTCGAAAAACACTTTTCGAAATCCTCAAATTGCTCTCTCTTTGACCTATAACTCCCGAACCAGAGTTTTTAACTCCAAATTTTCTATAACACCTTAAAGGGCACGGAAAGGGCTACGATTTCCTATCATTAGATTTTCGCTGAGTGGTTGTTGTTTCAAACCAAATTTTCGAAAAACACTTTTCGAAATCCTCAAATTGCTCTCTCTTTGACCTATAACTCCCGAACCAGAGTTTTTAACTCCAAATTTTCTATAACACCTTAAAAGGCATGGAAAGGGCTACGATTTCCCATCATTAGATTTTCGCTGAGTGGTTGTTGTTTCGAACAAAAATTTCGAAAAACACTTTTCGAAACCCTCAAATTACCCTCTCTGACCTATAACTCCCGAACCAGAGTTTTTACTTCTAAATGACCTATATCACCTTAAAGGGCATGAAAAGGGCTACGATTTCCCATCATTAGATTTTCGCTGAGTGGTTGTTGTTTCAAACCAAATTTTCAAAAAAAACTTTTCGAAAGTTTTTACCTCTAAATCACCTATATCACCTTAAAGGGCATGAAAAGCGCTTCAAGTTGGCATCATTATATTTTCGGTGAGTTGTTTGTGCTTCGAACAAAATTTCTGAAAAACACTTTTCGAAACCCTCAAATTGATTTCTCTTTGACCTATAACTCCCGAACCAGAGTTTTTAACTCCAAATTTTCTATAACACCTTAAAAGGCATGGAAAGGGCTAAAAATCACCTATATCAGCTTAAAGGGCATGGAAAGGGCTACAATTTGGTATCATTAAATTTTGGCTGTTGTTGTTTCGAAAAAATTTTTTGAAAATCATTTTTCGAAACCCCCAAGTTGTTCTCTCTTTGACCTATAACTCCCGAACCAAAGTTTTCACCTCCAAATGACCTATAACACCTTAAAGGGCATGGAAAGGGCTACAATTTTGCATCATTAGATTTTAGCTGAGTGGTTGTTTCTTTGAACAAATTTTTTTAAAAACACTTTTCGAAAACCTCAAATTAGTCTCTCTTTGACCTATAACTCCCGAACCAGAGTTTTTACTTCTAACTGACCTATATCAACTTAAAAAGCATGAAAAGGGATATGATTTGCCATCATTAGATTTTCGCTGAGTGGTTGTTGTTTCAAACAAAATTTTCGAAAAACACTTTTCGAAACCCCCAAATCACTCTCTCCATGACCTTTAACTCCCGAACCAGAGTTTTTAGCTCCAAATTTTTTAGAACACCTTAAAGGGTATTGAAAGGGCTACAATTTGGCATCATTAGATTTTCGCTGAGTGGTTGTTGTTTGAAACAAAACACTGTTTCGAAAAACACTTTTCGAAACCCTTAAATTGCTCTCTCTTTGACGTATAACTCCCGAACCAGAGTTTTTAACTCCCAATTTTCTATAACACCTTAAAAGGCATGGAAAGGACTACAAACCACCTATATCACCTCAAAGGGTATGAAAAGCGCTTCAAGTTGGCATCATTAGATTTTCGCTGAGTGGTTGTTGCTTCGAACAAATTTTCTGAAAAACACTTTTCGAAACCCTCAAATTGCTCTCTCTTTGACCAATAACTTCCGAACCAGAGGTTTTACCTCTAAATCACCTATATCACCTTAAAGGGCATGAAATGGGCTACGATTTCCCATCATTAGATTTTCGCTGAGTGGTTGTTGTTTCGAACATAAATTTCGAAAAACACTTTTCGAAACCCTCAAATTACTGTCTCTGACCTATAACTCCCGAACCAGAGTTTTTACTTCTAAATGACCTATATCACCTTAAAGGGCATGAAAAGGGCTACGATTTCCCATCATTAGATTTTCGCTGAGTGGTTGTTGTTTCAAACCAAATTTTCGAAAAACAATTGTCGAAACCCTCAAATTGCTCTCTCTTTGACCAATAACTCCCGAAGCAGAGTTTTTACCTCTAAGTCATCTATATCACCTTAAAGGGCATGAAAAGCGCTTCAAGTTGGCATCATTATATTTTCGGTGAGTTCTTGTTGCTTCGAACAAAATTTCTGAAAAACACTTTTCGAAACCCTCAAATTGATTTCTCTTTGACCTATAACCCCCGAACCAGAGATTTTACTTACAAATGAACTATATCACCTTAAAGGGGATGAAAAGGGCTTCAAGTTGGCATCATTATATTTGCGCTGAGTTGTTGTTTCTTCGAACAAAATTTTTGAAAAACATTTTCGAAACCTTCAAGTTGCTTTCTCTTTGACCAATAACTCCCGAACCAGAGTTTTTACCTCCAAATGACCTATATCACTTTAAAAGGCATGGAAAGGGCTACAATTTGGCATCATTAGATTTAAGCTGAGTGGTTGTTTTTTCATCTATATCACCTTAAAGGGCATGAAAAGGGCTTTAATTTTGCATCATTATATTTTCGCTGAGTTGTTGTTGTTTCGAACAAAATTTCTGAAAAACACTTATCGAAACCCTCAAATTGCTCTCTCTTTGACCTATAACTCCCGAACCAAAGTTTTTACCTCCAAATCACCTATATAACCTTAAAGGGTATGAAAAGGGCTACGATTTGCCATCATTAGATTTTCGCTAAGTAGTTGTTGTTTCAAACAAAGTATTCGAAAAACACTTTTCGAAAGCCTCAAATTGCTCTCTCTTTGACCTATAACTCCCGAACCAGAGTTTTTAACTCCAAATTTTCTATAACACCTTAAAAGGTTTCGAACAAAAATTTCGAAAAACACTTTTCGAAACCCTCAAATTACTCTCTCTGACCTATAACTCCCGAACCAGAGTTTTTACTTCTAAATGACCTATATCACCTTAAAGGGCATGAAAAGGGCTACGATTTCCCATCATTAGATTTTCGCTGAGTGGTTGTTGTTTCAAACCAAATTTTTGAAAAAAACTTTTCGAAAGTTATTACCTCTAAATCACCTTAAAGGGCATGAAAAGCGCTTCAAGTTGGCATCATTATATTTTCGGTGAGTTGTTGTTGCTTCGAACAAAATTTCTGAAAAACACTTTTCGAAACCCTCAAATTGATTTCTCTTTGACCTATAACTCCCGAACCAGAGTTTTTAACTCCAAATTTTCTATAACACCTTAAAAGGCATGGAAAGGGCTACAAATCACCTATATCAGTTTAAAGGGCATGGAAAGGGCTACAATTTGGTATCATTAAATTTTGGCTGTTGTTGTTTCGAAAAAATTTTTTGAAAATCATTTTTCGAAACCCCCAAGTTGTTCTCTCTTTGACCTATAACTCCCGAACCAAAGTTTTCACCTCCAAATGACCTATAACACCTTAAAGGGCATGGAAAGGGCTACAATTTTGCATCATTAGATTTTAGCTGAGTGGTTGTTTCTTTGAACAAATTTTTTGAAAAACACTTTTCGAAAACCTCAAATTAGTCTCTCTTTGACCTATAACTCCCGAACCAGAGTTTTTACTTCTAGCTGACCTATATCAACTTAAAAAGCATGAAAAGGGATATGATTTGCCATCATTAGATTTTCGCTGAGTGGTTGTTGTTTCAAACAAAATTTTCGAAAAACACTTTTCGAAACCCCCAAATCACTCTCTCCATGACCTTTAACTCCCGAACCAGAGTTTTTAGCTCCAAATTTTTTAGAACACCTTAAAGGGTATTGAAAGGGCTACAATTTGGCATCATTAGATTTTCGCTGAGTGGTTGTTGTTTCGAACATAAATTTCGAAAAACACTTTTCGAAACCCTCAAATTACTGTCTCTGACCTATAACTCCCGAACCAGAGTTTTTACTTCTAAATGACCTATATCACCTTAAAGGGCATGAAAAGGGCTACGATTTCCCATCATTAGATTTTCGCTGAGTGGTTGTTGTTTCAAACCAAATTTTCGAAAAACAATTGTCGAAACCCTCAAATTGCTCTCTCTTTGACCAATAACTCCCGAAGCAGAGTTTTTACCTCTAAGTCATCTATATCACCTTAAAGGGCATGAAAAGCGCTTCAAGTTGGCATCATTATATTTTCGGTGAGTTCTTGTTGCTTCGAACAAAATTTCTGAAAAACACTTTTCGAAACCCTCAAATTGATTTCTCTTTGACCTATAACCCCCGAACCAGAGATTTTACTTACAAATAAACTATATCACCTTAAAGGGGATGAAAAGGGCTTCAAGTTGGCATCATTATATTTGCGCTGAGTTGTTGTTTCTTCGAACAAAATTTCTGAAAAACATTTTCGAAACCTTCAAGTTGCTTTCTCTTTGACCAATAACTCCCGAACCAGAGTTTTTACCTCCAAATGACCTATATCACTTTAAAAGGCATGGAAAGGGCTACAATATGGCATCATTAGATTTAAGCTGAGTGGTTGTTTTTTCATCTATATCACCTTAAAGGGCATGAAAAGGGCTTTAATTTTGCATCATTATATTTTCGCTGAGTTGTTGTTGTTTCAAACAAAATTTCTGAAAAACACTTATCGAAACCCTCAAATTGCTCTCTCTTTGACCTATAACTCCCGAACCAGAGTTTTTAACTCCAAATTTTCTATAACACCTTAAAAGGTTTCGAACAAAAATTTCGAAAAACACTTTTCGAAACCCTCAAATTACTCTCTCTGACCTATAACTCCCGAACCAGAGTTTTTACCTCCAAATCACCTATATAACCTTAAAGGGTATGAAAAGGGCTACGATTTGCCATCATTAGATTTTCGCTAAGTAGTTGTTGTTTCAAACAAAGTATTTGAAAAACACTTTTCGAAACCCTCAAATTGCTCTCTCTTTGACCTATAACTCCCGAACCAGAGTTTTTAACTCCAAATTTTCTATAACACCTTAAAAGGTTTCGAACAAAAATTTCGAAAAACACTTTTCGAAACCCTCAAATTACTCTCTCTGACCTATAACTCCCGAACCAGAGTTTTTACTTCTAAATGACCTATATCACCTTAAAGGGCATGAAAAGGGCTACGATTTCCCATCATTAGATTTTCGCTGAGTGGTTGTTGTTTCAAACCAAATTTTTGAAAAAAACTTTTCGAAAGTTATTACCTCTAAATCACCTATATCACCTTAAAGGGCATGAAAAGCGCTTCAAGTTGGCATCATTATATTTTCGGTGAGTTGTTGTTGCTTCGAACAAAATTTCTGAAAAACACTTTTCGAAACCCTCAAATTGATTTCTCTTTGACCTATAACTCCCGAACCAGAGTTTTTAACTCCAAATTTTCTATAACACCTTAAAAGGCATGGAAAGGGCTACAAATCACCTATATCAGCTTAAAGGGCATGGAAAGGGCTACAATTTGGTATCATTAAAATTTGGCTGTTGTTGTTTCGAAAAAATTTTTTGAAAATCATTTTTCGAAACCCCCAAGTTGTTCTCTCTTTGACCTATAACTCCCGAACCAAAGTTTTCACCTCCAAATGACCTATAACACCTTAAAGGGCATGGAAAGGGCTACAATTTTGCATCATTAGATTTTAGCTGAGTGGTTGTTTCTTTGAACAAATTTTTTGAAAAACACTTTTCGAAAACCTCAAATTAGTCTCTCTTTGACCTATAACTCCCGAACCAGAGTTTTTACTTCTAGCTGACCTATATCAACTTAAAAAGCATGAAAAGGGATATGATTTGCCATCATTAGATTTTCGCTGAGTGGTTGTTGTTTCAAACAAAATTTTCGAAAAACACTTTTCGAAACCCCCAAATCACTCTCTCCATGACCTTTAACTCCCGAACCAGAGTTTTTAGCTCCAAATTTTTTAGAACACCTTAAAGGGTATTGAAAGGGCTACAATTTGGCATCATTAGATTTTCGCTGAGTGGTTGTTGTTTCGAACATAAATTTCGAAAAACATTTTTCGAAACCCTCAAATTAATGTCTCTGACCTATAACTCCCGAACCAGAGTTTTTACTTCTAAATGACCTATATCACCTTAAAGGGCATGAAAAGGGCTACGATTTCCCATCATTAGATTTTCGCTGAGTGGTTTTTGTTTCAAACCAAATTTACGAAAAACACTTTTCGAAACCCTTAAATTGCTCTCTCTTTGACCTATAACTCCCGAACCAGAGTTTTTAACTCCAAATTTTCTATAACACCTTAAAGGGCATGGAAAGGGCTACAAATCACCTATATCACCTTAAAGGGTATGAAAAGGGCTACGATTTGCCATCATTAGATTCTCGCTGAGTGGTTGTTGTTTCAAACAAAATTTTCGAAAAACACTTTTCGAAACCCCCAAAATCACTCTCTCCATGACCTTTAACTCCCGAACCAGAGTTTTTAGCTCCAAATTTTTTAGAACACTTTAAAGGGTATGGAAAGGGCTACAATTTGGCATCATTAGATTTTCGCTGAGTGGTTGTTGTTTGAAACAAAACACTGTTTCGAAAAACACTTTTCGAAACCCTTAAATTGCTCTCTCTTTGACCTATAACTCCCGAACCAGAGTTTTTAACTCCCAATTTTCTATAACACCTTAAAAGGCATGGAAAGGACTACAAACCACCTATATCACCTCAAAGGGTATGAAAAGCGCTTCAAGTTGGCATCATTAGATTTTCGCTGAGTGGTTGTTGCTTCGAACAAATTTTCTGAAAAACACTTTTCGAAACCCTCAAATTGCTCTCTCTTTGACCAATAACTTCCGAACCAGAGTTTTTACCTCTAAATCACCTATATCACCTTAAAGGGCATGAAATGGGCTACGATTTCCCATCATTAGATTTTCGCTGAGTGGTTGTTGTTTCGAACATAAATTTCGAAAAACACTTTTCGAAACCCCCAAATTACTCTCTCTGACCTATAACTCCCGAACCAGAGTTTTTACTTCTAAATAACCTATATCACCTTAAAGGGCATGAAATGGGCTACGATTTCCCATCATTAAATTTTCGCTGAGTGGTTGTTGTTTCAAACCAAATTTTCGAAAAACACTTTTCGAAACCCTCAAATTGCTCTCTCTTTGACCAATAACTCCCGAAGCAGAGTTTTTACCTCTAAGTCATCTATATCACCTTAAAGGGCATGAAAAGCGCTTCAAGTTGGCATCATTATATTTTCGGTGAGTTGTTGTTGCTTCGAACAAATATTCTGAAAAACAGTTTTCGAAACCCTCAAATTGATTTCTCTTTGACCTATAACCCCCGAACCAGAGATTTTACTTACAAATGACCTATATCACCTTAAAGGGGATGAAAAGGGCTTCAAGTTGGCATCATTATATTTGCGCTGAGTTGTTGTTTCTTCGAACAAAATTTCTGAAAAACATTTTCGAAACCTTCAAGTTGCTCTCTCTTTGACCTATAACTCCCGAACCAAAGTTTTTACCTCCAAATCACCTATATAACCTTAAAGGGTATGAAAAGGGCTACGATTTGCTATCATTAGATTTTCGCTAAGTGGTTGTTGCTTCGAACAAAAATTTCGAAAAATACTTTTCGAAACCCTCAAATTACTCTCTCTGACCTATAACTCCCGAACCAGAGTTTTTACTTCTAAATGACCTATATCACCTTAAAGGGTATGAAAAGGGCTACGATTTCCCATCATTAGATTTTCGCTGAGTGGTTGTTGTTTCGAACAAAAATTTCGAAAAACACTTTTCGAAACCCTCAAATTAATCTCTCTGACCTATAACTCCCGAACCAGAGTTTTAATTTTAAATGACCTATATCACCTTAAAGGGCATAAAAAGGGCTACGATTTCCCATCATTGGATTTTCGCTGAGTGGTTGTTGTTTCAAACCAAATTTCCGAAAAAAAATTTTCGAAACCCTCAAATTGCTCTCAGTTTGACCTATAACTCCCGAACCATAGTTTTTACTTCTAAATCACCTATATTACCTTAAAGGGCATGAAAACAGCTTCAAGTTGGCATCATTAGATTTTCGCTGAGTGGTTGTTGCTTCGAACAAATTTTTTGAAAAACACTTTTCGAAATCCTTAAATTGCTCTCTCTTTGAAATATAACTCCCGAACCAGAGTTTTTAACTCCAAATTTTCTATAACACCTTAAAGGGCATGGAAAGGGCTACGATTTCCCATCATAAGATTTTCGCTGAGTGGTTGTTGTTTCAAACCAAATTTTCTAAAAACACTTTTCGAAACCCACAAATTGCTCTCTCTTTGACCTATAACTCCCGAACCAGAGTTTTCACTTCTAAATGACCTATATCACCTTAAAGGGAATGAAAAGGGCTACGATTTCCCCTCATTAGATATTCGCTGAGTGGTTGTTGTTTCAAACCAAATTTCCGAAAAACACTTTTCGAAACCCTCAAATTGCTCTCTCTTTGACCTATAACTCCCGAATCAGAGTTTTAACTTCTAAATGACCTCTATCACCTTAAAGGGCATGAAAAGGGCTACGATTTCCCATCATTAGATTTTCGCTGAGTGGTTGTTGTTTCAAACCCAATTTTCGAAAAACACTTTTCGAAACCCTCAAATTACTCTCTCTGACCTATAACTCCCGAACCAGAGCTTTTACTTCTAAATGACCTATATCACCTTAAAGGGCATGAAAAGGGCTACGATTTCCTATCATTAGATTTTCGCTGAGTGGTTGTTGTTTCAAACCAAATTTCCGAAAAACACTTTTCGAAACCCTCAAATTGCTCTCTCTTTGACCTATAACTCCCGAATCAGAGTTTTTACTTCTAAATGACCTCTATCACCTTAAAGGGCATGAAAAGGGCTACGATTTCCCATCATTAGATTTTCGCTGAGTGGTTGTTGTTTCGAACAAAAATTTCGAAAAACACTTTTCGAAACCCTCAAATTACTCTCTCTGACCTATAACTCCCGAACCAGAGTTTTTACTTCTAAATGACCTATATCACCTCTAAGGGCATGAAAAGGGCTACGATTTGTCATCATTAGATTTTCGCTGAGTGGTTGTTGTTTCGAACAGAAATTTCGAAAAACACTTTTCGAAACCCTCAAATGAATCTCTCTAAACTATAACTCCCGAACCAGAGTTTTTACTTCTAAATGACCTATATCACCTTAAAAGGCATGAAAAGGGCTACGATTTCCCATCATTAGATTTTCGCTGAGTGGTTTTTGTTTCAAACCAAATTTACGAAAAACACTTTTCGAAACCCTTAAATTGCTCTCTCTTTGACCTATAACTCCCGAACCAGAGTTTTTACTTCTAAATGACCTATATCACCTTAAAGGGCATGAAAAGGGCTACGATTTCCCATCATTAGATTTTCGCTGAGTGGTTTTTGTTTCAAACCAAATTTACGAAAAACACTTTTCGAAACCCTTAAATTGCTCTCTCTTTGACCTATAACTCCCGAACCAGAGTTTTTAACTCCAAATTTTCTATAACACCTTAAAGGGCATGGAAAGGGCTACAAATCACCTATATTACCTTAAAGGGTATGAAAAGGGCTACGATTTGCCATCATTAGATTCTCGCTGAGTGGTTGTTGTTTCAAACAAAATTTTCGAAAAACACTTTTCGAAACCCCCAAATCACTCCCTCCATGACCTTTAACTCCCGAACCAGAGTTTTTAGCTACAAATTTTTTAGAACACTTTAAAGGGTATGGAAAGGGCTACAATTTGGCATCATTATATTTTCGCTGAGTGGTTGTTGTTTCAAACAAAACACTGTTTCGAAAAACACTTTTCGAAACCCTCAAATTGACCTCTCTTTGACCTATAACTCCCGAACCAGAGTTTTTACCTCTAAATCACCAATATCACCTTAAAGGGCATGGAAAGAGCTACAATTTGGTATCATTAGATTTTCGCTGAGTTGTTGTTGCTTCGAAAAAAATTTTTGAAAATCATTTTTCGAAACCCTCAAATTGTTCCCTCTTTGACCTATAACTCCCGAACCAAAGTTTTCACCTCCAAATGACCTATATCACCTTAAAGGGCATGAAAAGGGCTACGATTTCCCATCATTAGATTTTCGCTGAGTGGTTGTTGTTTCAAACAAAAATTTCGAAAAACACTTTTCGAAACCCTCAAATTACTCTCTCTGACCTATAACTCCCGAACCAGAGTTTTTACTTCTAAATGACCTATATCACCTTAAAGGGCATGAAAAGGGCTACGATTTCCCATCATTATATTTTCGCTGAGTGGTTTTTGTTTCAAACCAAATTTACGAAAAACACATTTCGAAACCCATAAATTGCTCTCTCTTTGACCTATAACTCCCGAAAAAGAGTTTTTAACTCCAAAATTTCTATAACACCTTAAAGGGCATGGAAAGGGCTACAAATCACCTATATCACCTTAAAGGGCATGAAAAGGGCTACGATTTCCCATCATTAGATTTTCGCTGAGTGGTTGTTGTTTCGAACAAAAATTTCGAAAAACACTTTTCGAAACCCTCAAATTAATCTCTCTGACCTATAACTCCCGAACCAGAGTTTTTACTTCTAAATGACCTATATCACCTTAAAGGGCGTGAAAAGGGCTACGATTTTCCATCATTAGATTTTCGCTGAGTGGTTGTTGTTTCGAACAAAAATTTCGAAAAACACTTTTCGAAACCCTCAAATTACTCTCTCTGACCTATAACTCCCGAACCAGAGTTTTTACTTCTAAATGACCTATATCACCTTAAAGGGCATGAAAAGGGCTACGATTTCCCATCATTATATATTCGCTGAGTGGTTTTTGTTTCAAACCAAATTTACGAAAAACACATTTCGAAACCCATAAATTGCTCTCTCTTTGACCTATAACTCCCGAAAAAGAGTTTTTAACTCCAAAATTTCTATAACACCTTAAAGGGCATGGAAAGGGCTACAAATCACCTATATCACCTTAAAGGGTATGAAAAGGGCTACGATTTCCCATCATTAGATATTCGCTGAGTGGTTGTTGTTTCAAACCAAATTTCCGAAAAACACTTTTCGAAACCCTCAAATTGCTCTCTCTTCGACCTATAACTCCCGAATCAGAGTTTTAACTTCTAAATGACCTCTATCACCTTAAAGGGCATGAAAAGGGCTACGATTTCCCATCATTAGATTTTCGCTGAGTGGTTGTTGTTTCAAACCCAATTTTCGAAAAACACTTTTCGAAACCCTCAAATTACTCTCTCTGACCTATAACTCCCGAACCAGAGCTTTTACTTCTAAATGACCTATATCACCTTAAAGGGCATGAAAAGGGCTACGATTTCCTATCATTAGATTTTCGCTGAGTGGTTGTTGTTTCAAACCAAATTTCCGAAAAACACTTTTCGAAACCCTCAAATTGCTCTCTCTTTGACCTATAACTCCCGAATCAGAGTTTTTACTTCTAAATGACCTCTATCACCTTAAAGGGCATGAAAAGGGCTACGATTTCCCATCATTAGATTTTCGCTGAGTGGTTGTTGTTTCGAACAAAAATTTCGAAAAACACTTTTCGAAACCCTCAAATTACTCTCTCTGACCTATAACTCCCGAACCAGAGTTTTTACTTCTAAATGACCTATATCACCTTAAAGGGCATGAAAAGGGCTACGATTTGTCATCATTAGATTTTCGCTGAGTGGTTGTTGTTTCGAACAGAAATTTCGAAAAACACTTTTCGAAACCCTCAAATGAATCTCTCTAAACTATAACTCCCGAACCAGAGTTTTTACTTCTAAATGACCTATATCACCTTAAAGGGCATGAAAAGGGCTACGATTTCCCATCATTAGATTTTCGCTGAGTGGTTTTTGTTTCAAACCAAATTTACGAAAAACACTTTTCGAAACCCTTAAATTGCTCTCTCTTTGACCTATAACTCCCGAACCAGAGTTTTTACTTCTAAATGACCTATATCACCTTAAAGGGCATAAAAAGGGCTACGATTTCCCATCATGGGATTTTCGCTGAGTGGTTGTTGTTTCAAACCAAATTTCCGAAAAAAATTTTTCGAAACCCTCAAATTGCTCTCAGTTTGACCTATAACTCCCGAACCAGAGTTTTTACTTCTAAATCACCTATATTACCTTAAAGGGCATGAAAACAGCTTCAAGTTGGCATCATTAGATTTTCGCTGAGTGGTTGTTGCTTCGAACAAATTTTTTGAAAAACACTTTTCGAAACCCTTAAATTGCTCTCTCTTTGAAATATAACTCCCGAACCAGAGTTTTTAACTCCAAATTTTCTATAACACCTTAAAGGGCATGGAAAGGGCTACGATTTCCCATCATAAGATTTTCGCTGAGTGGTTGTTGTTTCAAACCAAATTTTCGAAAAACACTTTTCGAAACCCACAAATTGCTCTCTCTTTGACCTATAACTCCCGAACCAGAGTTTTCACTTCTAAATGACCTATATCACCTAAAAGGGAATGAAAAGGGCTACGATTTCCTATCATTAGATTTTCGCTGAGTGGTTGTTGTTTCAAACCAAATTTTCGAAAAACACTTTTCGGAACCCTCAAATTGCTCTCTCTCTTTGACCTATAACTCCCGAATCAGAGTTTTTACTTCTAAATGACCTCTATCACCTTAAAGGGCATGAAAAGGGCTACGATTTCCCATCATTAGATTTTCGCTGAGTGGTTGTTGTTTCAAACCAAATTTCCGAAAAACACTTTTCGAAACCCTCAAATTGCTCTCTCTTTGACCTATAACTCCCGAATCAGAGTTTTAACTTTTAAATGACCTCTATCACCTTAAAGGGCATGAAAAGGGCTACGATTTCCCATCATTAGATTTTCGCTGAGTGGTTGTTGTTTCAAACCCAATTTTCGAAAAACACTTTTCGAAACCCTCAAATTACTCTCTCTGACCTATAACTCCCGAACCAGAGCTTTTACTTCTAAATGACCTATATCACCTTAAAGGGCATGAAAAGGGCTACGATTTCCCATCATTAGATTTTCGCTGAGTGGTTGTTGTTTCAAACCAAATTTCCGAAAAACACTTTTCGAAACCCTCAAATTGCTCTCTCTTTGACCTATAACTCCCGAATCAGAGTTTTTACTTCTAAATGACCTCTATCACCTTAAAGGGCATGAAAAGGGCTACGATTTCCCATCATTAGATTTTCGCTGAGTGGTTGTTGTTTCGAACAAAAATTTCGAAAAACACTTTTCGAAACCCTCAAATTACTCTCTCTGACCTATAACTCCCGAACCAGAGTTTTTACTTCTAAATGACCTATATCACCTTAAAGGGCATGAAAAGGGCTACAATTTGTCATCATTAGATTTTCGCTGAGTGGTTGTTGTTTCGAACAGAAATTTCGAAAAACACTTTTCGAAACCCTCAAATGAATCTCTCTAAACTATAACTCCCGAACCAGAGTTTTTACTTCTAAATGACCTATATCACCTTAAAGGGCATGAAAAGGGCTACGATTTCCCATCATTAGATTTTCGCTGAGTGGTTTTTGTTTCAAACCAAATTTACGAAAAACACTTTTCGAAACCCTTAAATTGCTCTCTCTTTGACCTATAACTCCCGAACCAGAGTTTTTACTTCTAAATGACCTATATCACCTTAAAGGGCATGAAAAGGGCTACGATTTCCCATCATTAGATTTTCGCTGAGTGGTTTTTGTTTCAAACCAAATTTACGAAAAACACTTTTCGAAACCCTTAAATTGCTCTCTCTTTGACCTATAACTCCCGAACCAGAGTTTTTAACTCCAAATTTTCTATAACACCTTAAAGGGCATGGAAAGGGCTACAAATCACCTATATCACCTTAAAGGGTATGAAAAGGGCTACGATTTGCCATCATTAGATTCTCGCTGAGTGGTTGTTGTTTCAAACAAAATTTTCGAAAAACACTTTTCGAAACCCTTAAATTGCTCTCTCTTTGACCTATAACTCCCGAACCAGAGTTTTTACTTCTAAATGACCTATATCACCTTAAAGGGCATGAAAAGGGCTACGATTTCCCATCATTAGATTCTCGCTGAGTGGTTGTTGTTTCAAACAAAATTTTCGAAAAACACTTTTCGAAACCCCCAAATCACTCCCTCCATGACCTTTAACTCCCGAACCAGAGTTTTTAGCTACAAATTTTAGAACACTTTAAAGGGTATGGAAAGGGCTACAATTTGGCATCATTATATTTTCGCTGAGTGGTTGTTGTTTCAAACAAAACACTGTTTCGAAAAACACTTTTCGAAACCCTCAAATTGATCTCTCTTTGACCTATAACTCCCGAACCAGAGTTTTTACCTCTAAATCACCAATATCACCTTAAAGGGCATGGAAAGAGCTACAATTTGGTATCATTAGATTTTCGCTGAGTTGTTGTTGCTTCGAAAAAAATTTTTGAAAATCTTTTTTCGAAACCCTCAAATTGTTCTCTCTTTGACCTATAACTCCCGAACCAAAGTTTTCACCTCCAAATGACCTATATCACCTTAAAGGGCATGAAAAGGGCTACGATTTCCCATCATTAGATTTTCGCTGAGTGGTTGTTGTTTCAAACAAAAATTTCGAAAAACACTTTTCGAAACCCTCAAATTACTCTCTCTGACCTATAACTCCCGAACCAGAGTTTTTACTTCTAAATGACCTATATCACCTTAAAGGGCATGAAAAGGGCTACGATTTCCCATCATTATATTTTCGCTGAGTGGTTTTTGTTTCAAACCAAATTTACGAAAAACACATTTCGAAACCCATAAATTGCTCTCTCTTTGACCTATAACTCCCGAAAAAGAGTTTTTAACTCCCAAATTTCTATAACACCTTAAAGGGCATGGAAAGGGCTACAAATCACCTATATCACCTTAAAGGGCATGAAAAGGGCTACGATTTCCCATCATTAGATTTTCGCTGAGTGGTTGTTGTTTCAAACAAAAATTTCGAAAAACACTTTTCGAAACCCTCAAATTACTCTCTCTGACCTATAACTCCCGAACCAGAGTTTTTACTTCTAAATGACCTATATCACCTTAAAGGGCGTGAAAAGGGCTACGATTTTCCATCATTAGATTTTCGCTGAGTGGTTGTTGTTTCGAACAAAAATTTCGAAAAACACTTTTCGAAACCCTCAAATTACTCTCTCTGACCTATAACTCCCGAACCAGAGTTTTTACTTCTAAATGACCTATATCACCTTAAAGGGCATGAAAAGGGCTACGATTTCCCATCATTATATATTCGCTGAGTGGTTTTTGTTTCAAACCAAATTTACGAAAAACACATTTCGAAACCCATAAATTGCTCTCTCTTTGACCTATAACTCCCGAAAAAGAGTTTTTAACTCCAAAATTTCTATAACACCTTAAAGGGCATGGAAAGGGCTACAAATCACCTATATCACCTTAAAGGGTATGAAAAGGGCTACGATTTGCCATCATTAGATTTTCGCTGAGTGGTTGTTGTTTCGAACAAAAATTTCGAAAAACACTTTTCGAAACCCTCAAATGACTCTCTCTAAACTATAACTCCCGAACCAGAGTTTTTACTTCTAAATGACCTATATCACCTTAAAGGGCATGAAAAGGGCTACGATTTCCCATCATTAGATTTTCGCTGAGTGGTTTTTGTTTCAAACCAAATTTACGAAAAACACTTTTCGAAACCCTTAAATTGCTCTCTCTTTGACCTATAACTCCCGAACCAGAGTTTTTACTTCTAAATGACCTATAACACCTTAAAGGGCATGGAAAGGGCTACAAATCACCTATATAACATTAAAGGGCATGAAAAGGGCTACGATTTACAATCATTAGATTTTCGCTGAGTAGTTGTTGTTTCAAACAAAATTTTCGAAAAACACTTTTCGAAACCCTCAAATTGCTCTCTCTTTGACCTATAACTCCCGAACCAAAGTTTTAACCTCCAAATCACCTATATAACCTTAAAGGGCACGAAAAGGGCTACGATTTGCCATCATTAGATTTTCGCTGAGTAGTTGTTGTTTCAAACTAAATTTTCGAAAAACACTTTTCGAAACCCTCAAATTGCTCTCTCTTTGACCTATAACTCCCGAACCAGAGTTTTTAACTCCAAATTTTCTATAACACCTTAAAGGGCATCGAAAGGGCTACGATTTCCCATCATTAGATTTTCGCTGAGTGGTTGTTGCTTTGAACAAATTTTTTGAAAAACACTTTTCGAAACCCTCAAATTGCTCTCTCTTTGACCTATAACTCCCGAACCAGAGTTTTTAACTCCAAATTTTCTATAACACCCTAAAGGGCATTGAAAGAGGTACGATTTCTCATCATTAGATTTTCGCGGAGTGGTTGTTGTTTCAAACCAAATTTTCGAAAAACACTTTTCGAAACCCTCAAATTGCTCTCTCTTTTACCTATAACTCCCGAACCAGAGTTTTTACTTCTAAATGACCTATATCACCTTAAAGGGCATGAAAAGGGCTACGATTTCCCATCATTAGATTTTCGCTGAGTGGTTGTTGTTTCTAACAAAAATTTCGAAAAACACTTTTCGAAACCCTCAAATTACTCTCTCTGACCTATAACTCCCGAACCAGAGTTTTTACTTCTAAATGACCTATATCACCTTAAAGGGCATGAAAAGGGCTACGATTTCCCATCATTATATTTTCGCTGAGTGGTTTTTGTTTCAAACCAAATTTACGAAAAACACATTTCGAAACCCTTAAATTGCTCTCTCTTTGACCTATAACTCCCGAACCAGAGTTTTTAACTCCAAATTTTCTATAACACCCTAAAGGGCATGGAAAGAGGTACGATTTGCCATCATTAGATTTTCGCTGAGTGGTTGTTGTTTCGAACAAAAATTTCGAAAAACACTTTTCGAAACCCTCAAATGACCCTCTCTAAACTATAACTCCCGAACCAGAGTTTTTACTTCTAAATGACCTATATCACCTTAAAGGGCATGAAAAGGGCTATGATTTCCCATCATTAGATTTTCGCTGAGTGGTTTTTGTTTCAAACCAAATTTACGAAAAACACTTTTCGAAACCCTTAAATTGCTCTCTCTTTGACCTATAACTCCCGAACCAGAGTTTTTAACTCCAAATTTTCTATAACACCTTAAAGGGCATGGAAAGGGCTACAAATCACCTATATCACCTTAAAGGGTATGGAAAGGGCTACAATTTGGCATCATTAGATTTTCGCTGAGTGGTTGTTGTTTCAAACAAAACACTGTTTCGAAAAACACTTTTCGAAACCCTCAAATTGCTCTCTCTTTGACCTATAACTCCCGAACCAGAGTTTTTACCTCTAAATCACCAATATCACCTTAAAGGGCATGGAAAGAGCTACAATTTGGTATCATTAGATTTTCGCTGAGTTGTTGTTGCTTCGAAAAAAATTTTTGAAAATCATTTTTCGAAACCCTCAAATTGTTCTCTCTTTGACCTATAACTCCCGAACCAAAGTTTTCACCTCCAAATGACCTATATCACCTTCAAGGGCATAGAAAGGGCTACAATTTGGCATAATTAGATTTTCGTTGAGTGGTTGTTGTTTCAAACAAAACTTTCGAAAAACACTTTTCGAAACCCTCAAATTGTTCTTTCTTTGACCTATAACTCCCGAACTAAAGTTTTCACCTCCAAATGACATATATCACCTTCAAGGGCATAGAAAGGGCTACAATTTGGCATAATTAGATTTTCGTTGAGTGGTTGTTGTTTCAAACAAAACTTTCGAAACACACTTTTCGAAACCCTCAAAATGCTCTCTCTTTGACCAATAACTCGAAGCAGAGTTTTTACCTCTAAATCAGCTATATCACCTTAAAGGGCATGAAAAGCGCTTCAAGATGGCATCATTATATTTTCGGTGAGCTGTTGTTGCTTCGAACAAAATTTCTGAAAAAAACTTTTCGAAACCCTCAAAATGCTCTCTCTTTAACCAATAACTCGAAGCAGAGTTTTTACCTCTAAATCAGCTATATCACCTTAAAGGGGATGAAAAGGGCTTCAAGTTGGCATCATTATATTTGCGCTGAGTTGTTGTTTCTTCGAACAAAATTTCTGAAAAACATTTTCGAAACCTTCAAGTTGCTTTCTCTTTGACCAATAACTCCCGAACCAGAGTTTTTACCTCCAAATGACCTATATCACTTTAAAAGGCATGGAAAGAGCTACAATTTGGCATCATTAGATTTTCGCTAAGTTGTTGTTGCTTCTAAAAAAATTTCTGAAAAACACTTTTCGAGACCCTCAAATTGCTCTCTCTTTGACCTAGAACTCCCAAACCAGAGTTTTTAACTCCAAAATTTTTATAACACTTTAAAGGGCATGGAAAGGGCTATAATTTGGCAACATTAGATTTTAGCTGAGTGGTTGTTGCTTTGAAAATTTTTTTGAAAAACACATTTCGATACCCTCAAATTACCCTCTCTTTGACCTATAACCCCCGAACCAGAGTTTTTACTTCTAAATGACCTATATCACCTTAAAGGGCATGAAAAGGGCTACGATTTCCCATCATTGGATTTTCGCTGAGGGGTTGTTGTTTCAAACCAAATTTTCGAAAAAAACTTTTCGAAACCCTCAAATTGCTCTCTCTTTGACCTATAACTCCCGAACCAAAGTTCTTACCTCCAAATCACCTATATAACATTAAAGGGCATGAAAAGGGCTACGATTTACAATCATTAGATTTTCGCTGAGTAGTTGTTGTTTCAAACAAAATTTTCGAAAAAACTTTTCGAAACCCTCAAATTGCTCTCTCTTTGACCTATAACTCCCGAACCAGAGTTTTTAACTCCAAATTTTCTATAACACCTTAAAGGGCATGGAAAGGGCTACGATTTCCCATCATTAGATTTTCGCTGAGTGGTTGTTGTTTCAAACCAAATTTTCGAAAAACACTTATCGAAACCCTCAAATTGCTCTCTCTTTGTCCTCTAACTCCCGAACCAAAGTTTTTACCTCCAAATCACCTATATAACCTTAAAGGGCACGAAAAGGGCTACGATTTGCCATCATTAGATATTCGCTGAGTAGTTGTTGTTTCAAACTAAATTTTCGAAAAACACTTTTCGAAACCCTCAAATTGCTCTCTCTTTGACCTACAACTCCCGAACCAGAGTTTTTAACTCCAAATTTTCTATAACACCTTAAAGGGCATGGAAAGGGCTACGATTTCCCATCATTAGATTTTCGCTGAGTGGTTGTTGCTTTGAACAAATTTTTTGAAAAACACTTTTCGAAACCCTCAAATTGCTCCCTCTTTGACCTATAACTCCCGAACCAGAGTTTTTAACTCCAAATTTTCTATAACACCCTAAAGGGCATGGAAAGAGGTACGATTTCCCATCATTAGATTTTTGCGGAGTGATTGTTGTTTCAAACCAAATTTTCGAAAAACACTTTTCGAAACCCTCAAATTGATATCTCTTTGACCTATAACCCCCGAACCAGAGTTTTTACTTACAAATGACCAATATCACCTTAAAGGGGATGAAAAGGGCTTCAAGTTGGCATCATTATATTTGCGCTGAGTTGTTGTTTCTTCGAACAAAATTTCTGAAAAACATTTTCGAAACCCTCAAGTTGCTTTCTCTTTGACCAATAACTCCCGAACCAGAGTTTTTCCTCCAAATGACCTATATCACATTAAAAGGCATGGAAAGGGCTACGATTTCCCATCATTAGATTTTCGCTGCGAAAAACACTTTTCGAAACACTCAAATTGCTCTCTCTTTGACTAATAACTCCCGAACCAGAGTTTTTACCTCTAAATCACCTATATCACCTTTAAGGGCATGAAAAGCGCTTCAAGTTGGCATCATTATATTTTTGGTGAGTGGTTGTTGTTTCAAACAAAGTTTTTGAAAAACACTTTTCGAAACCCTCAAATCGCTTTCTCTTTGACCAATAAATCCCAAACCAGAGTTTTTAACTCCAAAATTTCTATAACACCTTAAAGGGCATGAAAAGTGCTACGATTTCCCATCATTAGATTTTCGCTGAGTGGTTGTTGTTTTAAAAAAAAATTTGAAAGATACTTTTCGAAACCCTTAACTTGCTCTCGCTTTGACCTATAACTCCCGAACCAGAGTTTTTACTTCTAAATAACCTATATCACCTTAAAGGGCATGAAAAGGGCTTCAAGTTGGCATCATTATATTTTCGCTAAATTGTTGTTGCTTCGAACAAAATTTCTGAAAAACACTTTTCGAAACCCTCAAATTGCTTTCTCTTTGACCAATAAATCCCGAACCAGAGTTTTTACCTCCAAATGGCCTATATCACTTTAAAAAGCATGGAAAGGCTTACAATTTGGCATCATTAGATTTTCGCTGAGTGGTTGTCGTCTCAAACAAAGTTTTTGAAAAACACTTTTCGAAACCCTCAAATCGCTCTCCTTATGACCTATAACTCTCGAACCAGAGTTTTTACCTCCAAATCACCTATATCACCTTAAAGGGCATGGAAAGGGCTACAATTTGGCATCATTAGAGTTTCGCTGAGTGGTTGTTGTTTCAAACAAAACACTGTTTCGAAAAACACTTTTCGAAACCTTCATATTGCTCTCTCTTTGACCAATAACTCCCGAACCAGAGTTTTTACTTCCAAATGAAATATATCACCTTAAATGGCATGAAAAGGGTTACGATTTGCCATCATTAGATTTTCGCTGCGAAAAACACTTTTCGAAACACTCAAATTGCTCTCTCTTTGACTAATAACTCCCGAACCAGAGTTTTTACCTCTAAATCACCTATATCACCTTAAAGGGCATGAAAAGCGCTTCAAGTTGGCATCATTATATTTTCGGTGAGTTGTTGTTGCTTCGAACAAAATTTCTGAAAAACACTTTTCGAGACCCTCAAATTTCTCTCTCTTTGACCTAGAACTCCCAAACCAGAGTTTTTAACTCCAAAATTTCTATAAAACCTTAAAGGGCGTGAAAAGTGCTACGATTTCCCATCATTAGATTTTCGCTAAGTGGTTGTTGTTTCAAAAAAAATTTTTGAAAGATACTTTTCGAAACCCTTAACTTGCTCTCGCTTTGACCTATAACTCCCGAACCAGAGTTTTTACTTCTAAATAACCTATATCACCTTAAAGGGCATGAAAAGGGCTTCAAGTTGGCATCATTATATTTTCGCTAAATTGTTGTTGCTTCGAACAAAATTTCTGAAAAACACTTTTCGAAACCCATAAATTGCTCTCTCTTTGACCAATAAATCCCGAACCAGAGTTTTTACCTCCAAATGACCTATATCACTTTAAAAGGCATGGAAAGAGCTACAATTTGGCATCATTAGATTTTCGCTGAGTGGTTGCTGCTTCGAATAAATTTTTTTAAAAACACTTTTGGAAACCCTCAAATTGCTACCTTTTTGACCAATAACTCCTGAACCAGAGTTTTTACCTCCAAATGGCCTATATCACTTTAAAAAGCATGGAAAGGCTTACAATTTGGCATCATTAGATTTTCGCTGAGTGGTTGTTGTTTCAAACAAAGTTTTTGGAAAAACACTTTTCGAAACCCTCAAATTGCTCTCTCTTTGACCAATTTCTCCCGAACCAGAGTTTTGACCTCCAAATGACCTATATCACTTTAAAAGGCATGGAAAGGGCTTCAAGTTGGCGTCATTATATTTTCGCTGAGTTGTTGCTTCGAACAACATTTCTGAAATATACTTTTTGAAGCCCTCAAATCGCCCTCTCTTTGACCTATAACTCTCGAAACAGAGTTTTTACCTACAAATGACCTATATCACCTTAAAGGGCATGGAAAGGGCTACAATTTGGCATCATTAGAGTTTCGCTGAGTGGTTGTTGTTTCAAACAAAACACTGTTTCGAAAAACACTTTTCGAAATCCTCATATTGATCTCTCTTTGACCAATAACTTCCGAACCAGAGTTTTTACCTCCAAACGACCTATATCACTTTAAAAGGCATGGAATGGGCTACAATTTGGCGTCTTTAGATTTTCGCTGAGTAGTTGTTGCTTCGAACAAATTTTTTGAAAAACACTTTTCGAAACCCTCAAATTGCTCTCTCTTTGACCAATAACTCCCGAACCGGAGTTTTTACCTCTAAATCACCTATATTACTTTAAAGGGCATGAAAAGGGCTTCAAGTTGGCATCATTATATTTTCGGTGAGTTGTTGTTGCTTCAAACAAAATTTCTGAAAAATACTTTTCGAAACCCTCAAATTGCTTTGTCTTTGACCTATAACTCCCGAACCAGAGTTTTTACTTCCAAATGACCTATATCACCTTAAAGGGCATGAAAAGGGCTACGATTTCTCATCATTAGATTTTCGATGAGTGGTTGTTTTTTAAAAAAAAATTTTGAAAAATACTTTTCGATACCCTTAAATTGCTCTCTCTTTGACGTATAACTCCCGAACCAGAGTTTTTACCTCCAAATCACTTATATCACCTTAAAGGGCATGAAAAGGGCTACGATTTGTCATAATTAGGTTTTCGCTGAGTGGTTGTTGTTTCAAACAAAATTTTCGAAAACTACAAATTGCTTCCTCTTTGACCTATAAATCCCGAACCAGAGTTTTTAGCTCCAAATTTTTTATAATACCTTAAAGGGCATGGAAAGGGCTACAATTTGGCACCATTAGATTTTCGCTGAGTGGTTGTTGTTTCAAACTAAACTTTCGAAAAACACTTTTCGAAACCCTCAAATTGCTCTCTCTTTGACCTATATCTCCCGAACCAGAGTTTTTACTTCTAAATGACCTATATCACCTTAAAGGGCATGAAAAGGGCTACGATTTCCCATCATTAAATTTTCGCTGACTGGTTGTTGTATAAAAAAAAATTTTTGAAAAATACTTTTCGAAACCCTTAAATTGCTCTCTCTTTGACCTATAAATCCCGAACCAGAGTTTTTACTTCCAAGAACCATAGTTTTTACTTCCAAATGACCCATATCACCTTAAAGGGCATGAAAAGGGCTACGATTTGTCATAATTAGGTTTTCGCTGAGTGGTTGTTGTTTCAAACAAAATTTTCGAAAAACACTTTTCGAAACTTTCAAATTGCTTCCTCTTTGACCTATAAATCCCGAACCAGAGTTTTTAGCTCCAAATTTTTTATAATACCTTAAAGGGCATGAAAAGGCCTTCAAGTTGGCATCATTATATATTCGCTGAGTTGTTGTTGTTACAAACAAAACATTCAAAAACATATTTCGAAACCCTCAACTTGCTCTCTCTTTGTGCAATAACTCCCGAACCAGAGTTTTTACCTCCAAACTAGCTATATCACATTAAAGGGCATGGAAAGGGCTACAATTTGGCATCATTAGATTTTCGCTGAGTTGTTGTTGCTTCGAACAAAATTAAAAAAAAAACACTTTTCGAAACCCTCAAATTGCTTTCTGTTTGACCTATAACTCCCGAACCAGAGTTTCTACTTCCAAATGACCTATATCACCTTAAAGGACATGAAAAGGGCTACGATTTCCATCATTAGATTTTCGCTGAGTGGTTGTTGTTTCAACCAAATTTTTCGAATAGAACTTTTTGAAACCCTTAAATCACTCTCTCCATGTCCTATAACTCTCGACCCAGAGTTTTTAGCTCCAAATTTTTTATAATACCTTAAAGGGCATGGAAAGGGCTACAATTTGGCACCATTAGATTTTCGCTGAGTGGTTGTTGTTTCAAACAAATTTTTCGAAAAACACTTTTCGAAACCCTCAAATTGCTCCCTATTTGACCTATAAATCCCGAACCAGAGTTTTTAGCTCCAAATTTTTTATAACACCTTAAAGGGCATGGAAAGGGCTACAATTTGGCACCATTAGATTTTTGCTGAGTAGTTGTTGTTTCAAAAAAAAATTTCGAAAAACACTTTGCGAAACCCTCAAATTGCTCTCTGTTTGACTTATAACTCCCGAACCAAAGTTTTTACTTCCAAATGAACTATATTACCTTAAAGGGCATTAAAAGGGCTACGATTTCCCATCATTTGATTTTCGCTGAGTGGTTGTTGTTTTAAACAAAACTTTCGAAAAACACTTTTCGAAACCCTCAAATTGCTCTCTCTTTGACTTATAACTCCCAAACCAAAGTTTTCACCGCCAAATGACCTATATTATCTTAAAGGGCATGGAAAAGGCTACAATTTGGCATCATTAGACTTTCGCTGAGTGGTTGTTGTTTCAAACAAATTTTTCGAAAAACACTTTTTGAAACCCTCAAATTGCTGTCTCTTTGACCTATAACTTCCGAACCAGAGTTCTTACTTCCAAATGACCTATATCACCTTAAGGGGCATGAAAAAGGCTACGATTTGCTAAATTAGATTTTTGCTGAGATGTTGTTGTTTCATACAAAATTTTCGAAACCTTCAAATTGCTTCCTCTTTGACCTATAACTCCCGAACCAGAGTTCTTACTTCCAAATGACCTAAATCACCTTAAGGTGCATGAAAAGGGCTACGATTTGCCGTCATTAGATATTCGCTGAGTGGTTGTTGTTTCAAACAAATTTTTCGAAAAACACTTTTCGAAACCCTCAAATTGCTCCCTCTTTGACCTATAAATCCCGAACCAGAGTTTTTAGCTCCAAATTTTTTAAAACACCTTAAAGGGCGTGGAAAGGGCTACAATTTGGCATCATTAGATTTTCGCTGAGTGGTTATTGTTTCTAACAAATTTTTCGAAAAACACTTTTCGAAACCCTCAAATTGCTCTCTCTTTGACCAATAACTCCCGAACCAGAGTTTTTACTTCTAAATCACCTATATCAACTTAAAGGGCATGAAAAGGGGTTCAAGTTGGTATCATTATATTTTCGGTGAGTTGTTGTTGCTTCAAACAAGATTTCTGGAAAATACTTTTCGAAACCCTCAAATTGCTTTGTCTTTGACCTATAACTCCCGAAACAGAGTTTTTACTTCCAAATGACCTATATCACCTTAAAGGGCATGAAAAGGGCTTCAACTTGGCATCATTATATATTCGATGAGTTGTTGTTGCTTCAAGCAAAATTTCTGAAAAATACTTTTCGAAACCCTTAAATTGCTTTGTCTTTGACCTATAACTCCCGAACCAGAGTTTTTACTTCCAAATGAACTACATTACCTTAAAGGGCGTGAAAAGGACTACGATTTGTCATAATTAGATTTTCGCTGAGTGCTTGTTGTTTCAAACAAAATTTTCGAAAAACACTTTTCGAAACCTTCAAATTGCTTCCTTTTTGACCTATAAATCCCGAACTTTTAGCTCCAAATTTTTTATAACACCTTAAAGGGCATGGAAAGGGCTACAATATGGCACCATTAGATTTTCGCTGAGTGGCTGTTGTATCAAACAAAACTTTCGAAAAACACTTTTCGAAACCCTCAAATTGCTCTCTCTTAGACCAATAACTCCCGAACCAGAGTTTTTACCTCTAGATCACCTATATCACCATAAAGGGCATTAAAAATGCTTCAAGCTGGCATCATTATATTTTCGGTGAGTTGTTGTTGCTTCGAACAAAATTTCTAAAAAACACTTTTCGAAACCCTGAAATTTCTCTCTCTTTGACCTATAACTCCCCAACCAAAGTTTTTACTTCCAAATGACCTATATCACCTTAAAGGGCATGGAAAGAGCTATATTTTGGCACCATTAGATTTCCGCTGAGTGGTTGTTGTTTCAAACAGAACTTTCGAACAACACTTTTCGAAACCAAACCCTCAAATTGCTCTCTCTTTGACCAATAACTCCCGAACCAGAGTTTTTACCTCTAGATCACCTATATCACCATAAAGGGCATTAAAAGGGCTTCAAGCTGGCATCATTATATTTTATGTGATTTGTTGTTGCTTCGAACAAAATTTCTAAAAAACACTTTTCGAAACCCTCAAATTGCTCTCTCTTTGACTTATAACTCCCGAACCAGAGTTTCTACTTCCAAATAACCTATATCACCTTAAAGGACATGAAAAGGGTTACGATTTCCCATCATTAGATTTTCGCTGAGTGGTTGTTGTTTCAAACAAATTTTTCGAAAAACACTTTTCGAAACCCTCAAATTGCTCTCTCTTTGACATATAACTCCCGAACCAGAGTTTCTACTTCCAAATGACCTATATCACCTTAAAGGACATGAAAAGGGCTACGATTTCCCATCATTAGATTTTCGCTGTGTGGTTATTGTTTCAAACAAATTTTTCGAAAAACACTTTTCGAAACCCTCAAATTGCTTTCTCTTTGACATATAACTCCCGAACCAGAGTTTCTACTTCCAAATGACCTATATCACCTTAAAGGACATGAAAAGGGCTACGATTTCCCATCATTAGATTTTCGCTGAGTGGTTGTTGTTTGAAACAAATTTTTCGAAAAACACTTTTCGAAACCCTCAAATTGCTCCCTCTTTGACCTATAAATCCCGAACCAGAGTTTCTACTTCCAAATAACCTATATCACCTTAAAGGACATGAAAAGGGTTACGATTTCCCATCATTAGATTTTCGCTGAGTGGTTGTTGTTTCAAACAAATTTTTCGAAAAACACTTTTCGAAACCCTCAAATTGCTCCCTCTTTGACCTATAAATCCCGAACCAGAGTTTTTAGCCCCAAATTTTTTAAAACACCTTAAAGGGCGTGGAAAGGGCTACAATTTGGCATCATTAGATTTTCGCTGAGTGGTTATTGTTTCTAAAAAATTTTTCGAAAAACACTTTTCGAAACCCTCAAATTGCTTTCTCTTTGACATATAACTCCCGAACCAGAGTTTCTACTTCCAAATGACCTATATCACCTTAAAGGACATGAAAAGGGCTACGATTTCCCATCATTAGATTTTCGCTGTGTGGTTATTGTTTCAAACAAATTTTTCGAAAAACACTTTTCGAAACCCTCAAATTGCTTTCTCTTTGACCTATAACTCCCGAACCAGAGTTTCTACTTCCAAATGACCTATATCACCCTAAAGGACATGAAAAGGGCTACGATTTCCCATCATTAGATTTTCGCTGAGTGGTTGTTGTTTCAAACAAATTTTTCGAAAAACACTTTTCGAAACCCTCAAATTGCTCTCTCTTTGACCTATAAATTCCGAACCAGAGTTTTTAGCTCCAAATGACCTATATCGCCTTAAAGGGCATGGAAAGGGCTACAATTTGGCATCATTAGATTTTCGCTGAGTTGTTGTTGCTTCGAACAAAATTTCTAAAAAACACTTTTCGAAACCCTCAAAATGCTTTATCTTTGACCTATAACTCCCGAACCAGAGTTTCTACTTCCAAATGACCTATATCACCTTAAAGGACATGAAAAGGGCTAAGATTTTCCATCATTAGATATTCGCTGAGTGGTTGTTGTTTCAAACAAAATTTTCGAAAAACACTTTTCGAAACCTTCAAATTGCTTTCTCTTTGACCTATAAATCCCGAACCAGAGTTTTTAGCTCCAAATTTTTTATAACACCTTAAAGGGCATGGAAAGGGCTACAATTTGGCACCATTAGATTTTCGGTGAGTAGTTGTTGTTTCAAAGAAAATTTCGAAAAACACTTTTTGAAACCTTTAAATCGCCCACTCTTTGACCTATAATCGCGAACCAGAGTTTTTACCTCCAAATGACGTATATCACTTTAAAAGGCATGGAAAGGGCTACAATTTGGCATCTTTAGGTTTTCGCTGAGTGGTTGTTGCTTCGAACAAATTTTTTGAAAAATACTTTTCGAAACCCTCAAATTGCTCTCTCTTTGACCAATAACTCCCGAACCAGAGTTTTTAACTCTAGATCACCTATATCACCATAAAGGGCTTTAAAAGGGCTTCAAGCTGGCATCATTATATTTTCGGTGAGTTGTTGTTGCTTCTAACAAAATTTCTAAAAAACACTTTTCGAAACCCTGAAATTTCTCTCTCTTTGACCTATAACTCCCCAACCAGAGTTTTTACTTCCAAATGACCTATATCACCATAAAGGGCATGGAAAGGGCTACATTTTGGCACCATTAGATTTTCGCTGAGTGGTTGTTGTTTCAAACAAAACTTTCGAACAACACTTTTCGAAACCAAACCCACAAATTGCTCTCTCTTTGACCAATAACTCCCGAACCAGAGTTTTTACCTCTAGAGCACCTATATCACCATAAAGGGTATTAAAAGGGCTTCAAGCTGGCATCATTATATTTTCGGTGAGTTGTTGTTGCTTCGAACAAAATTTCTAAAAACCACTTTTCGAAACCCTCAAATTGCTCTCTCTTTGACTTATAACTCCCGAACCAGAGTTTCTACATCCAAATAACCTATATCACCTTAAAGGACATGAAAAGGGCTACGATTTCCCATCATTAGATTTTCGCTGAGTGGTTGTTGTTTCAAATAAATTTTTGGAGAAACACTTTTCGAAACCCTCAAATTGCTCCCTCTTTGACCTATAAAGCCCGAACCAGAGTTTTTAGCTCCAAATTTTTTAAAACACCCTAAAGGGCATGATAAGGGCTACAATTTGGCATCATTAGATTTTCGCTGAGTGGTTGTTGCTTCGGTCAAATTTTTTGAAAAACACTTTTCGAAAACAAAACTTTAAAAATCCACTTTTCGAAACACTCAAATTGCTCCCTCTTTGACCTATAACTCCCGAACCAAAGTTTTCACCTCCAAATGACCTATATTACCTTAAAGGGCTACAATTTGGCATCATTAGATTTTCGCTGAGTGGTTGTTGTTTCAAACAAAATTTCTAAAATACACTTTTCGAAACCCTCAAATTGCTTTCTCTTTGACCTATAACTCCCGAACCAGAGTTTCTACTTCCAAATGACGTATATCACCTTAAAGGACATGAAAAGGGCTACGATTTCCCATCATTAGATTTTCGCTGAGTGGTTGTTGTTTCAAACAAAATTTTCGAAAAACACTTTTCGAAACCCTCAAATTGCTCTCTCTTTGACCTATAAATTCCGAACCAGAGTTTTTAGCTCCAAATGACCTATATCACCTTAAAGGGCATGGAAAGGGCTACAATTTGGCATTATTAGATTTTCGCTGAGTTGTTGTTGCTTCGAACAAAATTTCTAAAAAACACTTTTCGAAACCCTCAAATTGCTTTCTCTTTGACCTATAACTCCCGAACCAGAGTTTCTACTTCCAAATGACCTATATCACCTTAAAGGACATGAAAAGGGCTAAGATTTTCCATCATTAGATATTCGCTGAGTGGTTGTTGTTTCAAACAAAATTTTCGAAAAACACTTTTCGAAACCTTCAAATTGCTTTTTCTTTGACCTATAAATCCCGAACCAGAGTTTTTAGCTCCAAATTTTTTATAACACCTTAAAGGGCATGGAAAGGGCTACAATTTGGCACCATTAGATTTTCGGTGAGTAGTTGTTGTTTCAAAAAAAATTTCGAAAAACACTTTTTGAAACCTTTAAATCGCCCACTCCTTGACCTATAATCGCGAACCAGAGTTTTTACCTCCCAATGACCTACATCACTTTAAAAGGCATAAAAAGGGAACCAGAGTTTTTACTTCTATATGACCTATATAACCATAAGGGGCATGAAAAGGGCTACGATTTGTCATAATTAGATTTTTGCTGAGTGGTTGTGTTTTCAAAGAAAACTTTCGAAAAACACTTTTCGAAACCCTCAAATTGCTCCCTCCTTGACCTATAACTCCCGAACCAAAGTTTTCACCTCCAAATGACCTATATAGGGCTACAATTTGGCATCATTAGATTTTCGCTGAGTGGTTGTTGTTTCAAACAAAATTTTCGAAAAACACTTTTTGAAACCAAATGACCTAATCACCTTAGAGGGCATGGAAGGGGCTACAATTTGTCTTCATTAGATTTTCGATGAGTGGTTGTTGTTTCAAACAAAACTTTCGAAAAACATTTTTCGAAACCCTCAAATCGCCCTCTCTTTGACCTATATCTCCCGAACTAGATTTGTACCAACAAATGACTTATATCACCTTAAAGAGAATGGGAGGGGCTGCAATCAGTCATCATTATATTTTCTCTAAGTGGTTGTTGTTACAAACAAAATTTTCGAAAAACACTTTTCAAACCCCTCAAATCGCTCTCTCTTTGACCTATAACTCTTGAACTAGAATGTTTACCTTGGAAATTTCTAGATCACTTTAAAGGGCATAAAAGGGCAACAATTTAGCATCATTAGATTTTCTCTAAGTGGTTCTTGTTACGAACAAAATTTTCGTAAAACACTCTTCGAGACCCTCAAATCGCCCTCTCTTTGATCTAAAACTCCCGATCCTGAGTTTTTACCTCCCAATGACCAATATCATTTAAAAGGCATGGAAGGGGCTACAATTAGTCATTGTTAGGCTGTTGCTGAGTGGTTGTTGTTTAAAATAAAATTTTCGAAACCCTCAAATAGCCCTCTCTTTGACCTGTGACACCTGAACCATATTTGTATCAATAAATGACATATCACCTTAAAGGGAATGGAAGGGGCTACAAGTAGTCATCATTAGATTTTCTCTAAGTGGTTATTGTTACAAACAAAATTTAGGAAAAACCCTTTTTGAAACGGCATAGAATTGGTTACAATTTGTTATCATTAGATTTTCGCTGAGTGGTTCTTGTTTCAAACAAAATTTTCGAAAAACACTTTTCGAAACCCTCAAAACGCCCTCCCTTTGACCTATAACTACCGAACCAAATTTGTGGCACCAAATGACCTATATCATCTTAAAGGGCATGGAAGGGGCTACAATTTGTCATCATTACATATTTGCTGAGTGGTTTTTGTTTCAAACACAATTTTCGAAAAACACTATTTGAAACGCTTAACTCGCCCTCTCTTTGACCTATAACTATCGAACCAGATTTGTACCACCAAATGACCTATATCACCTTAAGGGGTATAAAAACGGCTGAAATTTGGCAACATTAGATTTTTGCTGAGTGGTTGTTGTTTCGAACAAAATTATCGAAAAACACTTTTTGAAACCCTAAAATCGCCCTCTCTTTGACCTATAGCTCACGAACCATATATGAACTACCAAATAACCTATATCACCTTAAAGGGCATGGATGGGCTACAATTTGTCATCATTAGATTTTCACTAAGTGGTTGTTGTTTAAAATAAAATTTTCGAAAAACACTTTTTGAAACCCTCAAAACGCCCTCCCTTTGACCTATAACTACCGAACCAAATTTGTGGCACCAAATGACCTATATCACCTTAAAGGGCATGGAAGGGGCTACAATTTGTCATCATTACATTTTTGCTGAGTTGTTGTTGTTTCAAACAAACTTTTCGAAAAACACTTTGCGAAACCCTCAAAACGCCCTCCCTTTGACCTATAACTAACGAACCAAATTTGTGGCACCAAATGACCTATATCACCTTAAAGGGCATGGAAGGGGCTACAATTTGTCATCATTAGATTTTTGCTAAGTGGTTGTTGTTTCGAACAAAATTTTCGAAAAACACTTTTTGGAACCCTGACATCGCCCTCTTTTTGATCTGTAACACCCGATTCAGAGTTTTTACCTCCAAATGACCTATATCACCTTAAAGGGCATGGAAGGGGCTAAAATTTGTCATCATTAAATTGCTGTTGAGTAGTTGTTGTTTCAAACAAAATTTTCGACAAACACTTTTTGAAACCCTCAAATCGCCCATTCTTTGACGTATAACAACCGAACCAGATTTGTGGCACCAAATGACCTAATCACCTTAGAGGGCATGGAAGTGGTTACATTTTGTCTTAATTCGATTTTTGCTGAGTGGTTCTTGTTTCGTACACACTTTTCGAAAATCATTATTTGAAACCCTCAAATCGCCCTCTTTTTGACCTATAACTACCGAACTAGATATGTACCAACAAATGACTTATATCACCTTAAAGAGAATGGGAGGGGCTGCAATCAGTCATCATTATATTTTCTCTAAGTGGTTGTTGTTACAAACAAAATTTTCAAAAAACACTTTTCAAACCCCTCAACTCGCTCTCTCTTTGACCTATAACTCTTGAACTAGAATTTTTACCTAGGAATTTTCTAGATCACTTTAAAGGGCAATAATTTGGCATCATTAGATTTTCTCTAAGTGGTTCTTGTTACGAACAAAATTTTCGAAAAACACTCTTCGAGACCATCAAATCGCCCTCTCTTTGATCTAAAACTCCCGATCCTGAGTTTTTACCTCCCAATGACCTATATCATTTAAAAGGCATGGAAGGGGCTACAATTAGTCATTGTTAGGCTGTTGCTGAGTGGTTGTTGTTTCTAACAAAACTTTTGAAAAACTCTTTTTGAAACCCTCAAATCGCTCACTCTTTGACCTATAACTACCGAACCAGATTTGTGGCCCCAAATGACCTATATCACCTTAGAGGGCATGGAAGGGGCTACAATTTGTCATCATTAAAATAGTCCTAAGTGGTTTTTGTTTTAAATCTCATTTTTCTAAAAACACTATTTGAAACCCTCAAATCGCCCTCTCTTTGACCTATAACTCCCGAACCAGATTTGTACCAACAAATGACTTATATCACCTTAAAGGGAATGGGAGGGGCTGCAATCAGTCATCATTAGATTTTCTCTAAGTGGTTGTTGTCACAAACAAAATGTTCGAAAAACACCTTTCAAAACCCTCAACTCGCTCTCTCTTTGACCTATAACTCTTGAACCAGAATTTTTACCTTGGAATTCTCAAGATCACTTTAAAGGGAATAAAAGGGCAACAATTTGGCATCATTAGATGTTCTCTAAGTGGTTGTTGTTAAGAACAAAATTTTCGAAAAACACTTTTCGACACCCTCAAATCGTTCTCTTTTTGACCTATAACTCTTGAACCAGATTTGTATCAACAAATGACTTATATCACATTAAAGGGAATGGAAGGGGCTGCAATTAATCATCATTAGATTTTCTCTAAGTGGTTGTTGTTACAAACAAAATTTTCGAAAAACACTTTTTGAAACCCTAAAATCGCCCTCTCTTTGACCTAAAACTCACGAACCAGATATGAACCACCAAATGCCCTATGTCACCTTAAAGGGCATAGAATTGGCTACAATTTGTCATCATTAGATTTTCGCTGAGTGGTTGTTGTTTAAAATAAAATTTTCGAAAAACACTTTTCGAAACCCTCATATAGCCCTCTCTTTGACCTATAACTCCCGAACCAGAGTTTTTACCTCTTAATGACCTATATCACCTTAAAGAGCATTGAAGGGGCTATAATCTGTCATCATTAGATTGCTGTTGATTGGTTGTTGTTTCGAACAAAATTTTCGACAAACACTTATTGAAACCCTCAAATCGCCCATTCCTTGACGTATAACAACCGAACCAGATTTGTGGCACCAAATGACCTAATCACCTTAGAGGGCATGGAAGAGGCTACAATTTGTTATCATTAGAATTTTGCTGAGTGGTTTTTGTTTTAAACTCAATTTTCGAAAAACACTATTTGAAACCCTCAAATCGCCCTCTTTTTGACCTATAACTCCCGAACCAGATTTGTACCAACAAATGACTTATATCACCTTAAAAGGAATGGAAGGGGCTGCAATTAGTCATCATTAGATTTTCTCTAAGTGGTTGTTGTTGGATAAAACAAAATTTTCGAAAAACACTTTTTGAAACCCTCAAATCGCCCTCTTTTTGACCTAAAACTCATGAACCAGATTTGTATCAACAAATGACTTATATCACCTTAAAAGGAATGGAAGGGGCTGCAATTAGTCATCATTAGATTTTCTCTAAGTGGTTGTTGTTGGTTCAAACAAAATTTTCGAAAAACAATTTTTGAACCCTAAAATCGCCCTTTCTTTGACCTATATCACGAACCAGATATGAACCACCAAATGCCCTATGTCACCTTAAAGGGCATGGAAGGGGCTACAAACTGTCAGCATTAGATTTTTAATGAGTGGTTGTTGTTTCGAACATAATGTTCGAAAAACACTTTTTGAAACCCTAAAATCGGCCTCTCTTTGTCCTATAACTCCCGAACCAAATGTTTACCACCAAATGACCTATATCATCTTAAGGGGCATGAAACGGCTGAAATTTGGCAACAATAGATTTTTCTGAGTGGTTGTTGTTTTGAACAAAATGTTCGAAAAACACTTTTTGAAACCCTAAAATCGCCCTCTCTTTGACCTATAACTCACGAACCATATTTGTACCACTAAATGTCCTATATCACCTTAAAGGGCATTGAAGGGGCTACAATCTGTCATCATTAGATTTTTGCTGAGTGGTTGTTGTTTCGAACAAAATTTTCAAAAACAATTTTCGAAACCTCAAATCGCCCTCTCTTTGACCTATAACTCACGAACCATATTTGTACTACTAAATGACCTATATCACCTTAAAGGGCATGGAAGGGGCTACAAACTGTCAGCATTAGATTTTTAATGAGTGGTTGTTGTTTCGAACATAATGTTCGAAATACACTTTTTGAACCCTCAAATCGGCCTCTCTTTGTCCTATGACTCCCGAACCAAATGTTTACCACCAAATGACCTATATCATCTTAAGGGGCATGAAACGGCTGAAATTTGGCAACAATAGATTTTTGCTGAGTGGTTGTTGTTTCGAACAAAATATTCAAAAACAATTTTCGAAACCCTCAAATCGCCCTCTCTTTGACCTATAACTCACGAACCATATTTGTACCACTACATGACCTATATCACCTTAAAGGGCATGGAAGGGGCTACAAACTGTCAGCATTAGATTTTTACTGAGTGGTTGTTGTTTCGAACAAAATGTTCGAAAAACACTTTTTGAAATCCTAAAATCGCCCTCTCTTTGACCTATAACTCACGAACCAGATATGAACTACCAAATGACCTATGTCACATTAAAGGGCATAGAATTGGTTACAATTTGTTATCATTAGATTCTCGCAGTGGTTTTTGTTTCAAAAACAATTTTTGAAAAACACTATTTCAAACGCTCAACTCGCCCTCTCTTTGACCTATAACTATCGAACCAGATTTGTACCACCAAATGACCTATAGCACCTTAAGGAGTATGAAAACGGCTGAAACTTGGCAACGTTAGATTTTTGCTGAGTGGTTGTTGTTTCGAACAAAATTATCGAAAAACACTTTTTGAAACCCTAAAACCGCCCTCTCTTTGAACTATAACTATCGAACCAGATTTGTACCACCAAATGACCTATATCACCTTAAAAGGTATGAAAACGGCTGACATTTGGCATCATTAGATTTTCGCTGAGTGGTTGTTGTTTAAAATAAAATTTTCGAAAAACACTTTTCGAAACCCTCAAATACCCCTCTCCTTGACCTAATACTCCTGAACCAGATTTGTATCAACAAATGACATATCAGCTTAAAGGGAATGGAAGGGGCTGCAATTAGTCATCATTAGATTTTCTCTAAGTGGATGTTGTTACAAACAAAATTTTCGAAAAACACTTATTGAAACCCTAAAATCGCCCTCTCTTTGACCTATAACTCACGAACCAGATATGAACCAGCAAATGCCCTATGTCACCTTAAAGGGCATAGAATTGGCTACAATTTGTCATCATTAGATTTTCGCTGAGTGGTTGTTGTTTAAATTAAATTTTCGAAAAACACTTTTTGAAACCCTAAAATCGCCCTCTCTTTGACTTATAACTCACGAACCATCTATGTACCACTAAATGACCTATATCACCTTAAAGGGCATTGAAGGAGCTACAATCTGTCATCATTAGATTTTTGCTAAGTGGTTGTTGTTTATAACAAAATTTTCGAAATACAATTTTCGAAACCCTCAAATCGCCCTCTCTTTGACCTATAACTCACGAACCATATTTGTACCACTAAATGACCTATATCACCTTAAAGGGCATGGAAGGGGCTACAAACTCTCAGCATTAGATTTTCGCTGAGTGGTTCTTGTTTCAAACAAAATTTTCGAAAAACACTTTTCGAAACCCCCAAAACGCCCTCTCTTTGACCCATTACTACCGAACCAGATTTGTGGCACCAAATGACCTACGTCACCTTAAAGGGCATTGAATTGGTTACAATTTGTTATCATTAGATTTTCGCAGTGGTTTTGGTTTGAAACACAATTTTTGAAAAACACTATTTGAAACGCTGAACTCGCCCTATCTTTGACCTATAACTATCGAGCCAGATTTGTACCACCAAATGACCTATAGCACCTTAAGGAGTATGAAAACGGCTGAAATTTGGCAACATTAGATTTTTGCTGAGTGGTTGTTGTTTAAAATAAATTTTCGAAAAACACTTTTTGAAACCCTAAAATCGACTTCTCTTTGACCAATAACTCACGAACCATATTAGTACCACTAAATGACCTATATCACCTTAAAAGGCATGGAAGGGGCTACAATCTGTCAGCATTAGATTTTTTCTGAGTTGTTGTTGTTCCGAACATAATTTTCAAAAACAATTTTCGAAACCTCAAATCGCCCTATCTTTGACCTATAACTCACGAACCATATTTGTACCACTAAATGACCTATATCACCTTAAAGGGCATGGAAGGGGCTACAAACTGTCAGCATTAGATTTTTAATGAGTGGTTGTTGTTTCAAACAAAATGTTTGAAAAACAGTTTTTGAAACCCTCAAATCGGCCTCTCTTTGTCCTATAACTCCCGAACCAGATGTGTACCACCAAATGGGATATATCTCCTTATGGGGCATGAAACGGCTGAAATTTGGCAACAATAGATTTTTCTGAGTGGTTGTTGTTTTAAACAAAATGTTCGAAAAACACTTTTTGAAACCCTAAAATCGCCCTCTCTTTGACCTATAACTCACGAACCATATTTGTACCACTAAATGTCCTATATCACCTTAAAGGGCATTGAAGGGGCTACAATCTGTCATCATTAGGTTTTTGCAGAGTGGTTGTTGTTTAAAATAAAATTTTCGAAAAACACTTTTCGACACCCTCAAATAGCCCTCTCTTTGACCGCTTACTACTGAACCAGATATGTATCAACAAATGACATATCACCTTAAAGGGAATGGAAGGGGCTGCAATTAGTCATCATTAGATTTTCTCTAAGTGGGTGTCGTTACAAACAAAATTTTCGAAAAATACTTTTTGAAACCCTAAAATCGCCCTCCCTTTTACCTATCACTCACGAACCAGATATAAACCACAAATGCCCTATGTCACCTTAAAGGGCATAGAATTGGCTACAATTTGTCATCATTAGATTTTCGCTGAGTGGTTGTTGTTTAAAATACAATTTTCGAAAAACACTTTTCGAAACCCTCAACTCGCCCTTTCTTTGACCTATAACCCACGTACCATATTTGTACTACTAAATGACCTATATCACCTTAAAGGGCATTGAAGGGGCTACAATCTTTCATCATTAGATTTTTGCTGAGTGGTTGTTGTTTCGAACAAAATTGTCGAAACTCTCAAATCGCCCTCTCTTTGTCCTATAACTCACGAACCAGATATAAACCAAAAATGCCCTATGTCACCTTAAAGGGCATAGAATTGGCTACAATTTGTCATCATTAGATTTTCGCTGAGTGGTTGTTGTTTAAAATACAATTTTCGAAAAACACTTTTCGAAACCCTCAACTCGCCCTTTCTTTGACCTATAACTCACGAACCATATTTGTACTACTAAATGACCTATATCACCTTAAAGGGCATTGAAGGGGCTACAATCTGTCATCATTAGATTTTTGCTGAGTGGTCGTTGTTTCGAACAAAATTTTCAAAAACAATTTTCGAAACCTCAAATCGCCCTCTCTTTGACCTATAACTCACGAACCATATTTGTACTACTAAATGACCTATATCACCTTAAAGGGCATGGAAGGGGCTACAAACTGTCAGCATTAGATTTTTAATGAGTGGTTGTTGTTTCGAACATAATGTTCGAAAAACACTTTTTGAAACCTTTAAATCGGCCTCTCTTTGTCCTATAACTCCCGAACCAAATGTTTACCACCAAATGACCTATATCATCTTAAGGGGCATGAAACGGCTGAAATTTGGCAACAATAGATTTTTCTGAGTGGTTGTTGTTTTGAACAAAATGTTCGAAAAACACTTTTTGAAACCCTAAAATCGCCCTCTCTTTGACCTATAACTCACGAACCATATTTGTACCACTAAATGTCCTATATCACCTTAAAGGGCATTGAAGGGGCTACAATCTGTCATCATTAGATTTTTGCTGAGTGGTTGTTGTTTCGAACAAAATTTTCAAAAACAATTTTCGAAACCTCAAATCGCCCTCTCTTTGACCTATAACTCACGAACCATATTTGTACTACTAAATGACCTATATCACCTTAAAGGGCATGGAAGGGGCTACAAACTGTCAGCATTAGATTTTTAATGAGTGGTTGTTGTTTTGAACATAATGTTCGAAAAACACTTTTTGAACCCTCAAATCGGCCTCTCTTTGTCCTATGACTCCCGAACCAAATGTTTACCACCAAATGACCTATATCATCTTAAGGGGCATGAAACGGCTGAAATTTGGCAACAATAGATTTTTCTGAGTGGTTGTTGTTTTGAACAAAATGTTCGAAAAACACTTTTTGAAACCCTCAGATCGCCCTCTCTGTGACCTATAACTCCCGAACCAGATATGAACCACCAAATGCCCTTTGTCAGCTTAAAGGGCATTGAAGGGGCTACAATCTGCCATCATTAGATTTTTGCTGAGTGGTTGTTGTTTCGAACAAAATATTCAAAAACAATTTTCGAAACCCTCAAATCGCCCTCTCTTTGACCTATAACTCACGAACCATATTTGTACCACTACATGACCTATATCACCTTAAAGGGCATGGAAGGGGCTACAAACTGTCAGCATTAGATTTTTACTGAGTGGTTGTTGTTTCGAAAAAAATGTTAGAAAAACACTTTTTGAAATCCTAAAATCGCCCTCTCTTTGACCTATAACTCACGAACCAAATATGAACTACCAAATGACCTATGTCACATTAAAGGGCATAGAATTGGTTACAATTTGTTATCATTAGATTCTCGCAGTGGTTTTTGTTTCAAAAACAATTTTTGAAAAACACTATTTCAAACGCTCAACTCGCCCTCTCTTTGACCTATAACTATCGAACCAGATTTGTACCACCAAATGACCTATAGCACCTTAAGGAGTATGAAAACGGCTGAAATTTGACAACGTTAGATGTTTGCTGAGTGGTTGTTGTTTCGAACAAAATTATCGAAAAACACTTTTTGAAACCCTAAAACCGCCCTCTCTTTGAACTATAACTATCGAACCAGATTTGTACCACCAAATGACCTATATCACCTTAAAAGGTATGAAAACGGCTGAAATTTGGCATCATTAGATTTTCGCTGAGTGGTTGTTGTTTAAAATAAAATTTTCGAAAAACACTTTTCGAAACCCTCAAATACCCCTCTCCTTGACCTATTACTCCTGAACCAGATTTGTATCAACAAATGACATATCAGCTTAAAGGGAATGGAAGGGGCTGCAATTAGTCATCATTAGATTTTCTCTAAGTGGATGTTGTTACAAACAAAATTTTCGAAAAACACTTATTGAAACCCTAAAATCGCCCTCTCTTTGACCTATAACTCACGAACCAGATATGAACCAGCAAATGCCCTATGTCACCTTAAAGGGCATAGAATGGGCTACAATTTGTCATCATTAGATTTTCGCTGAGTGGTTGTTGTTTAAATTAAATTTTCGAAAAACACTTTTTGAAACCCTAAAATCGCCCTCTCTTTGACTTATAACTCACGAACCATCTATGTACCACTAAATGACCTATATCACCTTAAAGGGCATTGAAGGAGCTACAATATGTCATCATTAGATTTTTGCTAAGTGATTGTTGTTTCGAACAAAATTTTCGAAATACAATTTTCGAAACCCTCAAATCGCCCTCTCTTTAACCTATAACTCACGAACCATATTTGTACCACTAAATGACCTATATCACCTTAAAGGGCATGGAAGGGGCTACAAACTCTCAGCATTAGATTTTCGCTGAGTGGTTCTTGTTTCAAACAAAATTTTCGAAAAACACTTTTCGAAACCCCCAAAACGCCCTCTCTTTGACCCATTACTACCGAACCAGATTTGTGGCACCAAATGACCTATGTCACCTTAAAGGGCATTGAATTGGTTACAATTTGTTATCATTAGATTTTCGCAGTGGTTTTGGTTTGAAACACAATTTTTGAAAAACACTATTTGAAACGCTGAACTCGCCCTATCTTTGACCTATAACTATCGAGCCAGATTTGTACCACCAAATGACCTATAGCACCTTAAGGAGTATGAAAACGGCTGAAATTTGGCAACATTAGATTTTTGCTGAGTGGTTGTTGTTTAAAATAAATTTTCGAAAAACACTTTTTGAAACCCTAAAATCGACTTCTCTTTGACCAATAACTCACGAACCATATTAGTACCACTAAATGACCTATATCAGCTTAAAAGGCATGGAAGGGGCTACAATCTGTCAGCATTAGATTTTTTCTGAGTTGTTGTTGTTCCGAACATAATTTTCAAAAACAATTTTCGAAACCTCAAATCGCTCTCTCTTTGACCTATAACTCACGAACCATATTTGTACCACTAAATGACCTATATCACCTTAAAGGGCATGGAAGGCGCTACAATTTGTCATCATTAGATTTTCACTGAGTGGTTGTTGTTTAAAATAAAATTTTCGAAAAACACTTTTCGAAACCCTCAAATAGCCCTCTCTTTGACCGCTTACTCCTGAACCAGATATGTATCAACAAATGACATATCACCTTAAAGGGAATGGAAGGGGCTGCAATTAGTCATTATTAGATTTTCTCTAAGTGGGTGTCGTTACAAACAAAATTTTCGAAAAATACTTTTTGAAACCCTAAAATCGCCCTCCCTTTGACCTATCACTCACGAACCAGATATAAACCACAAATGCCCTATGTCACCTTAAAGGGCATAGAATTGGCTACAATTTGTCATCATTAGATTTTCACTGAGTGGTTGTTGTTTAAAATAAAATTTTCGAAAAACACTTTTCGAAACCCTCAAATAGCCCTCTCTTTGACCGCTTACTCCTGAACCAGATATGTATCAACAAATGACATATCACCTTAAAGGGAATGGAAGGGGCTGCAATTAGTCATTATTAGATTTTCTCTAAGTGGGTGTCGTTACAAACAAAATTTTCGAAAAATACTTTTTGAAACCCTAAAATCGCCCTCCCTTTGACCTATCACTCACGAACCAGATATAAACCACAAATGCCCTATGTCACCTTAAAGGGCATAGAATTGGCTACAATTTGTCATCATTAGATTTTCGCTGAGTGGTTGTTGTTTAAAATACAATTTTCGAAAAACACTTTTCGAAACCCTCAAATCGCCCTCTCTTTGACCTATAACTCACGAACCATATTAGTACCACTAAATGTCCTATATCACCTTAAAAGGCACGGAAGGGGCTACAATCTGTTAGCATTAGATTTTTTCTGAGTTGTTGTTGTTTCGAACATAATTTTCAAAAACAATTTTCGAAACCTCAAATCGCCCTCTCTTTGACCTATAACTCACGAACCATATTTGTACCACTAAATGACCTATATCACCTTGAAGGGCATGGAAGGGGCTACAAACTGCCAGCATTAGATTTTTAATAAGTGGTTGTTGTTTCGAACAAAATGTTCGAAAAACAGTTTTTGAAACCCTCAAATCGGCCTCTCTTTGTCCTATAGCTCCCGAACCAGATGTGTACCACCAAATGGGATATATCACCTTAAGGGGCATGAAACGGCTGAAATTTGGCAACAATAGATTTTTCTGAGTGGTTGTTGTTTTGAACAAAATGTTCGAAAAACACTTTTTGAAACCCTAAAATCGTCCTCTCTTTGACCTATAACTCACGAACCATATTTGTACCACTAAATGTCCTATATCACCTTAAAGGGCATTGAAGGGGCTACAATCTGTCATCATTAGATTTTTGCTGAGTGGTTGTTGTTTCGAACAAAATTTTCAAAAACAATTTTCGAAACCTCAAATCGCCCTCTCTTTGACCTATAACTCACGAACCATATTTGTACTACTAAATGACCTATATCACCTTAAAGGGCATGGAAGGGGCTACAAACTGTCAGCATTAGATTTTTAATGAGTGGTTGTTGTTTCGAACATAATGTTCGAAAAACACATTTTGAAACCCTCAAATCGGTCTCTCTTTGTCCTATAACTCCCGAACCAAATGTTTACCACCAAATGACCTATATCATCTTAAGGGGCATGAAACGGCTGAAATTTGGCAACAATAGATTTTTCTGAGTGGTTGTTGTTTTGAACAAAATGTTCGAAAAACACTTTTTGAAACCCTAAAACCGCCCTCTCGTTGACCTATAACTCACGAACCAGATATGAACTACCAAATGACCTATATCACCTTAAAGGGCATGGAAGGGGCTACAATTTGTTATCATAGATTTTCGCTGAGTGGTTCTTGTTTCAAACAAAATTTTTGAAAAACACTTTTCGAAACCCCCAAAACGCCCTCTCTTTGACCCATAACTACCGAAACAGATTTGTACCAACAAATGACTTATATCACCTTAAAAGGAATGGAAGGGGCTGCAATTAGTTATCATTAGATTTTCTCTAAGTGGTTGTTGTTGGTTCAAACAAAATTTTCGAAAAACACTTTTTGAAACCCTAAAATCGCCCTCTCTTTGACCTATATCACGAACCAGATATGAACCACCAAATGCCCTATGTCACCTTAAAGGGCATAGAATTGGCTACAATTTGTCATCATTAGATTTTTTCTGAGTGGTTGTTGTTTAAAATAAAATTTTCGAAAAACACTTTTCGAAACCTTCAAATCGCCCTCTCTTTGACCTATAACTCACGAACCATACTTGTACTACTAAATGACCAATAACACCTTAAAGGGCATTGAAGGGGCTACAATCTGTCATCATTAGATTTTTGCTGAGTGGTTGTTGTTTCGAACAAAATTTTCGAAACCTTCAAATCGCCCTCTCTTTGACCTATAACTCACGAACCATATTAGTACCTCTAAATAACCTATATCACCTTAAAGGGCATGGAAGGGGCTACAATTTGTCATCATTAGATTTTTGCTGAGTGGTTGTTGTTTAAAATACAATTTTCGAAAAACACTTTTCGAAACCTTCAAATCGCCCTCTCTTTGACCTATAACTCACGAACCATATTAGTACCACTAAATGACCTATATCACCTTGAAGGGCATGGAAGGGGCTACAAACTGTCAGCATTAGATTTTTAATAAGTGGTTGTTGTTTCGAACAAAATGTTCGAAAAACAGTTTTTGAAACCCTCAAATCGGCCTCTCTTTGTCCTATAGCTCCCGAACCAGATGTGTACCACCAAATGGGATATATCACCTTAAGGGGCATGAAACGGCTGAAATTTGGCAACAATAGATTTTTCTGAGTGGTTGTTGTTTTGAACAAAATGTTCGAAAAACACTTTTTGAAACCCTAAAATCGCCCTCTCTTTGACCTATAACTCACGAACCATATTTGTACCACTAAATGTCCTATATCACCTTAAAGGGCATTGAAGGGGCTACAATCTGTCATCATTAGATTTTTGCTAAGTGGTTGTTGTTTCGAACAAAATTTTCAAAAACAATTTTCGAAACCTCAAATCGCCCTTTCTCTGACCTATAACTCACGAACCATATTTGTACTACTAAATGACCTATATCACCTTAAAGGGCATGGAAGGGGCTACAAACTGTCTGCATTAGATTTTTAATGAGTGGTTGTTGTTTCGAACATAATGTTCGAAAAACACTTTTTGAAACCCTCAAATCGGCCTCTCTTTGTCCTATAACTCCCGAACCAAATGTTTACCACCAAATGACCTATATCATCTTAAGGGGCATGAAACGGCTGAAATTTGGCAACAATAGATTTTTCTGAGTGGTTGTTGTTTTGAACAAAATGTTCGAAAAACACTTTTTGAAACCCTAAAATCGCCCTCTCTTTGACCTATAACTCACGAACCATATTTTTACCACTAAATGTCCTATATCACCTTAAAGGGCATTGAAGGGGCTACAATCTGTCATCATTAGATTTTTGCTGAGTGGTTGTTGTTTCGAACAAAATTTTCAAAAACAATTTTCGAAACCTCAAATCGCCCTCTCTTTGACCTATAACTCACGAACCATATTTGTACTACTAAATGACCTATATCACCTTAAAGGGCATGGAAGGGGCTACAAACTGTCAGCATTAGATTTTTAATGAGTGGTTGTTGTTTCGAACATAACGTTCGAAAAACACTTTTTGAAACCCTCAAATCGGCCTCTCTTTGTCCTATAACTCCCGAACCAAATGTTTACCACCAAATGACCTATATCATCTTAAGGGGCATGAAACGGCTGAAATTTGGCAACAATAGATTTTTCTGAGTGGTTGTTGTTTTGAACAAAATGTTCGAAAAACACTTTTTGAAACCCTCAAATCGCCCTCTCTGTGACCTATAACTCCCGAACCAGATATGAACCACCAAATGCTCTCTGTCACCTTAAAGGACATTGAAGGGGCTACAATCTGCCATTATTAGATTTTTGCTGAGTGGTTGTTGTTTCGAACAAAATTTTCAAAAACAATTTTCGAAACCCTCAAATCGCCCTCTCTTTGACCTATAACTCACGAACCATATTTGTACCACTAAATCACCTATATCACCTTAAAGGGCATGGAATGGGCTACAAACTGTCAGTATTAGATTTTTACTGAGTGGTTGTTGTTTCGAACAAAATGTTCGAAAAACACTTTTTGAAATCCTAAAATCGCCCTCTCTTTGACCTATAACTCACGAACCAGATATGAACTACCAAATGACCTATGTCACCTTAAAGGGCATAGAATTGGTTACAATTTGTTATCATTAGATTTTCGCAGTGGTTTTTGTTTCAAAAACAATTTTTGAAAAACACTATTTGAAACGCTCAACTCGCCCTCTCTTTGAACTATAACTATCGAACCAGATTTGTACCACCAAATGACCAATAGCACCTTAAGGAGTATGAAAACGGCTGAAATTTGTCATCATTAGATTTTCGCTGAGTGGTTGTTGTTTAAATTAAATTTTCGAAAAACACTTTTTGAAACCCTAAAATCGCCCTCTCTTTGACTTATAACTCACGAACCATCTATGTACCACTAAATGACCTACATCACCTTAAAGGGCATTGAAGGAGCTACAATCTGTTATCATTAGATTTTTGCTAAGTGGTTGTTGTTTCGAACAAAATTTTCGAAATACAATTTTCGAAACCCTCAAATCGCCTTCTCTTTAACCTATAACTCACGAACCATATTTGTACCACTAAATGACCTATATCACCTTAAAGGGCATGGAAGGGGCTACAAACTCTCAGCATTAGATTTTCGCTGAGTTGTTCTTGTTTCAAACAAAATTTTCGAAAAACACTTTTCGAAACCCCCAAAACGCCCTCTCTTTGACCCATTACTACCGAACCAGATTTGTGGCACCAAATGACCTATGTCACCTTAAAGGGCATTGAATTGGTTACAATTTGTTATCATTAGATTTTCGCAGTGGTTTTTGTTTGAAACACAATTTTTGAAAAACACTATTTGAAACGCTGAACTCGCCCTATCTTTGACCTATAACTATCGAGCCCGATTTGTACCACCAAATGACCATTAGCACCTTAAGGAGTATGAAAACGGCTGAAATTTGGCAACATTAGATTTTTGCTGAGTGGTTGTTGTTTAAAATAAATTTTCGAAAAACACATTTGAAACCCTAAAATCGCCCTCTCTTTGACCTATAACTCACGAACCATATTTGTACCACTAAATGTCCTATATCACCTTAAAGGGCATTGAAGGGGCTACAATCTGTCATCATTAGATTTTTGCTGATTGGTTGTTGTTTCGAACAAAATTTTCAAAAACAATTTTCGAAACCTCAAATCGCCCTCTCTTTGACCTATAACTCACGAACCGTATTTGTACTACTAAATGACCTATATCACCATAAAGGGCATGGAAGGGGCTACAAACTGTCAGCATTAGATTTTTAATGAGTGGTTGTTGTTTCGAACATAATGTTCGAAAAACACTTTTGAAACCCTAAAATCGGCCTCTCTTTGTCCTATAACTCCCGAACCAAATGTTTACCACCAAATGACCTATATCATCTTAGGGGGCATGAAACGGCTGAAATTTGGCAACAATAGATTTTTCTGAGTGGTTGTTGTTTTGAACAAAATGTTCGAAAAACACTTTTTGAAACCCTCAAATCGCCCTCTCTGTGACATATAACTCACGAACCATATTTGTACCACTAAATGACCTATATCACCTTAAAGAGCATTGAAGGGGCTACAATCTGCCATCATTAGATTTTTGCTGAGTGGTTGTTGTTTCGAACAAAATTTTCAAAAACAATTTTCGAAACCCTCAAATCGCCCTCTCTTTGACCTATAACTCACGAACCATATTTGTACCACTAAATGACCTATATCACCTTAAAGGGCATGGAAGGGGCTACAAACTGTCTGCATTAGATTTTTACTGAGTGGTTGTTGTTTCGAACAAAATGTTCGAAAAACACTTTTTGAAATCCTAAATTCGCCCTCTCTTTGACCTATAACTCACGAACCAGATATGAACTACCAAATGACCTATGTCACCTTAAAGGGCATAGAATTGGTTACAATTTGTTATCATTAGATTTTCGCAGTGGTTTTTGTTTCAAAAACAATTTTTGGAAAAACACTATTTGAAACGCTAAACTCGCCCTCTCTTTGACCTATAACTATCGAACCAGGTTTGTACCACCAAATGACCTATAAGCACCTTAAGGAGTATGAAAACGGCTGAAATTTATTAACATTAGATATTTGCTGAGTGGTTGTTTCGAACAAAATTATCAAAAACACTTTTTGAAACCCTCAAATCGCCCTCTCTTTGATCTAAAACACCCGATCCTGAGTTTTTACCTCCCAATGACCTATATCATGTAAGGGCATGGAATGGGCTACAATTAGTCATCTTTAGATTGTTGCTGAGTGGTTGTTGTTTCTAACAAGACTTTTGAAAAACACTTTTTGAAACCCTCACATCGCTCACTCTATCACCTATAACTACCGAACCAGATTTGTGGCCCCAAATGATCTATATCACCTTAGAGGGCATGGAAGAGGCTACAATTTGTTATCATTAGAATTTTGCTGAGTGGTTTTTGTTTTAAACTCAATTTTCGAAAAACACTATTTGAAACCATCAAATCGCCCTCTCTTTGACTTATAACTCCCGAACCAGATTTGTACCAAAAATGACTTATATCACCTTAAAAGGAATGGAAGGGGCTGCAATTAGTCATCATTAGATTTTCTCTAAGTGGTTGTTGTTGGCTCAAACAAAATTTTCGAAAAACACTTTTTGAAACCCTCAAATCGCCCTCTTTTTGACCTATAACTCATGAACCAGATTTGTATCAACAAATGACTTATATCACCTTAAAAGGAATGGAAGGGGCTGCAATTAGTCATCATTAGATTTTCTCTAAGTGGTTGTTGTTGGTTCAAACAAAATTTTCGAAAAACACTTTTTGAAACCCTAAAATCGCCCTCTCTTTGACCTATATCACGAACCAGATATGAACCAGAAAATGCCCTATGTCACCTTAAAGGGCATAGAATTGGCTACAATTTGTCATCATTAGATTTTCGCTGAGTGGTTGTTGTTTAAATTAAATTTTTGAAAAACACATTTTGAAACCCTAAAATCGCCCTCTCTTTGACTTATAACTCACGAACCATCTATGTACCACTAAATGACCTATATCACCTTAAAGGGCATTGAAGGAGCTACAATCTGTCATCATTAGATTTTTGCTAAGTGGTTGTTGTTTCGAACAAAATTTTCATAATACTATTTTCGAAACCCTCAAATCGCCCTCCCTTTGACCTATAACTCACAAACCATATTTGTACCACTAAATGACCTATATCACCTTAAAGGGCATGGAAGGGGCTACAAACTCTCAGCATTAGATTTTCGCTGAGTGGTTCTTGTTTCAAACAAAATTTTCGAAAAACACTTTTCGAAACCCCCAAAACGCCCTCTCTTTGACCCATTACTACCGAACCAGATTTGTGGCACCAAATGACCAATGTCACCTTAAAGGGCATTGAATTGGTTACAATTTGTTATCATTAGATTTTCGCAGTGGTTTTTGTTTGAAACACAATTTTTGAAAACACTATTTGAAACGCCGAACTCGCCCTATCTTTGACCTATAACTATCGAGTCAGATTTGTACCACCAAATGACCTATAGCACCTTAAGGAGTATGAAAACGTCTGAAATTTGGCAACATTAGATTTTTTTGAGTGGTTGTTGTTTCGAACAAAATTATCGAAAAACACTTTTTGAAACCCTAAGATCGCCTAAAAAGGGCAGAGAATTGGTTACAATTTGTTATCATTAGATTTTCGCTGAGTGTTGCTTGTTTCAAACAAAATTTTCGAAAAACACTTTTCGAATCCCTCAAATCGCCCTGTCTTTGACCTATAGCTCCTGAACCAGAGTTTTTACTTCCAAATGAAAGGGCATTAGTTTGTCATTGTTAGATTTTTGCTGAGTGGTTGTTGTTTCAAAAAATTTTTCGAAAAACACTTTTCGAAACCCTTAAATCGCCCTCTCTCTGACCTATAACTACCGAACCAGATTTGTGCAACCAAATGCCCTATGTGGTTGTTGTTTCGAACAGCATTTACGAAAAACACGATTTGAACCATTAAGTTTTTGATGAGTGGTTGTTCTTTCAAACAAAATTATCGAAAAACCCTTTTTGAAACCCTAAAATCGCCCTCTCTTTGACCTATAACTCACGAACCAGATATGAACTACCAAATGACCTACATCACCTTAAAGGGCATGGAAGGGGCTACAAATTGTCATCATTACATTTTTGATGAGTGGTTTTTGTTTCAAACACAATTTTCGAAAAACACTATTTGAAACGCTCAACTCGCCCTCTCTTTGACCTATAACTATCGAACCAGATTTGTACCACCAAATGACCTATATCACCTTAACATAAGATTTTTGCTGAGTGGTTGTTGTTTCGAACAAAATTATCGAAAAACACTTTTTGAAACCCTAAAATCGCCCTGTCTTTGGCCTATAACTCACGAACCAGACATGAACCACCAAATGCCCTATGCCACCTTAAAGCGCTTAGAATTGGCTACAATTTGTCAATATTATATTTTCGCTGAGTGGTTGTTGTTTAAAATAAAATTTTGAAAAACACTTTTCGAAACCCTCAAATAACCCTCTCTTTGACCTATAACTCCCGAACCGGAGTTTCTACCTCTTAATGACCAAAGGGCAAAGAATTGGTTACAATTTGTTATCATTAGATTTTCGCTGAGTGTTTCTTGTTTCAAACAAAATTTTCGAAAAACTCTTTTTGAATCCCTTAAATTGCCCTGTCTTTGACCTATAATTCCCGAACCAGATTTGTATTACCAAATGACCTATATCACATTAAAAGGTATGAAAACGGCTGAAATTCGGCTTCATTAAATTTGTGCTGAATGGGTATTGATTCCAACAAAATTTTCGAAAAACACTTTTTGAAACCCTCAAATCGACCTTTCTTTGAACTATAACTCCCGAACAAGAGCTTTTATCTCCCAATGACCTATATCACCTTCAAGGGCATAAAATTGGCTACAATTTGTCATCATTAGATTTTCGCCGAGTGGTTCTTGTTTCAAAAAAATTTTTGAAACCCTTAAATCGCCCTCTCTTTGACCTATTACTACCGAACCAGATTTGTGCAACCAAATGCCCTATGTGGTTGTTGTTTCGAACAACATTTACGAAAAACACGATTTGAACCCTCAAATCGTCTTCTCTTTGACCTATAACTCCCGAACCAGATATGAACCACCATATGCCCTATGTCACCTTAAAGGGCATAGATGTGGCTACAATTTGTCATCATTAGATTTTCGCTGAGTGGTTGTTGCTTCAAATTTTCGAACTACACGATTTGAATCCTCAAATCGTTCTCTCTTTGCCCTATAACTCCTGAACCAGAGTTTTTACCACCAAATGACCTATATCACCTTAAGGGGCATGCGAAGGGCTTTAGTTTGTCATTTATAGATTTTTGCTGAGTGGTTGTTGTTTCGAATTTTTTTTTCGAAAAACACTATTTAGACCCTCAAATCGCCCTCTCTTTGATCTAAAACTCCCGATCTTGAGTTTTTACCTCCCAATGACCTATATCACCTTAAAGGGCATGGAAGGGGCTACAATTAGTCATCGTTAGATTGTTGCTGAGTGGTTGTTGTTTCAAACAAAACTTTCGAAAAACACTTTTTGAAACCCTCAAATCGCATTCTTTTTGACCTATAACTCCCGCACTAGAGTTTTTAGCTCCCAATGACCTACATCACCACAAAGGGCATGCAAAGGGCTTTAGTTTGTCATTAATAGATTTTTGCTGAGTGGTTGTTGTTTCGAAATTTTTTTTCGAAAAACACTATTTAGACCCTCAAATCGCCCTCTCTTTGATCTAAAACTCCCGATCCTGAGTTTTTACCTCTCAATGGCCTATATCACCTTAAAGGGCATGGAAGGGGCTACAATTAGTAATCGTTAGATTGTTGCTGAGTGGTTGTTGTTTCAAACAAAACTTTCAAAAAACACTTTTTGACACCCTTAACTACTGAACCAGATTTGTGGCACCAAATGACCTATAGCACCTTAGAGGGCATGGAAAGGGCTACATTTTGTCATCACTAGATTTTTGATTAGTGGTTTTTGTTTTAAACTCAATTTTCGAAAAACACTATTTGAAACCCTCAAATCGATATCTCTTTGACCTATAACTCCCGAACCAGATTTGTACCATCAAATGACTTATATCACCTTAAAGGGAATGGAAGGGCTGCAATTAGTCATTAGATTTTCTATAATTGGATGTTGTTACTAACAAAATTTTCGAAAAACACTTTTTGAAACCCTAAAATCGCCCTCTCTTTGACCTATAACTCACGATCCAGATATGAACCAGCAAATGCCCTATGTCACCTTAAAGGGCATAGAATTGGCTACAATTTGTCAATATTAGATTTTCGCTATGTGGTTGTTTAAAATAAAATTTTCGAAAAACACTTTTCGAAACCCTCAAATCGCCCTCTCTTTGACCTATAACTCACGAACCATATTTGTACCACTAAATGACCTATATTACCTTAAAGGGCATAAAAGGGCAACAATTTGGCATCATTAGATGTTCTCTGAGTGGTTGTTGTTACGAACAAAATTTTCGAAAAATACTTTTCGAAACCCTCAAATAGCTTTCTTCTTGACCTATAACTCACGAACCAGATATGAACCACCAAATGCCCTATGTCACCTTAAAGGGCATAGAATTGGTTACAATTTGTTATCATTAGATTTTCGCTGAGTGGTTGTTGTTTAAAATAAAATTTTCGAAAAACACTTTTCGAAACCCTCAAATAACCCTTTCTTTGACCTATAACTCCCGAACCAGAGTTTCTACCTCTTAATGACCAAAGGGCAGAGAATTGGTTACAATTTGTTATCATTAGATTTTCGCTAAGTGTTTCTTGTTTCAAACAAAATTTTCGAAAAACTCTTTTTGAATCCCTTAAATTGCCCTGTCTTTGGGAGTTTTTACCTTCCAATGATCCATATCATCTTAAGGGGCATGGAATGGGCCACGATCTGTCAGCATTAGAGTTTTGCTGAGTGGTTGTTGTTTCGAACAAAATTTTCAAAAAACTCTTTTGAAACCCTCAAATCGCCCTCTCTTTGACCTATAATTCCCGAAACAAAATTTTTATATCCCAATAACCTATATCAACTTAAAGACATGGAAAGGGCTAGTATGTATCATTATTAGATTTTTGCTGAGTGGTGTTGTTTCTAAAAACCCTATTTGGACCCTCAAATCGCCCTCTCTTTGTCCTATGACTCTCGAACCAGTTTTGAACCACAAGGGCATGGAAGGGGCTACAATTTGTCATCATTAGATTTTTGCGGGGAGTTATTGTTTCAAACAAAATTTTTGAAAAACACTTTTTGAAACCCTCAAATTGCCCTTTTTTGACCTATAACTACCGAACCAGATTTGTGGCACCAAATGACTTATATAACCTTAAAGGGCATGTAAGGGGCTACAATTTGTCATCATTAGATTATTGCGGGGTGGTTGTTAGTTAAAACAAAATTTTCGAAAAACACTTTTCCAAACCCTCAAATCGTCCTCTCTTTGACGTATATCTCCCGAAACAGAGTTTTTAACTCCCAATGATCTATATCACCTTACGGCCATAGAAGGGGCTACAATCTGTTACCATTAGATTTTTTCTGAGTGGTTGTTGTTTCGAACAAAATTTTCGAAAAACACTTTTCGGAATCCTCAAATCGCCGTCTCTTTGACCCGTAACTCCCGAAGAAGATTTGAACCACCAAATGACCTATGTCACCTTAAAAGGCATAGAATTGGCTACAATTTGTCATAATTAGATTTTGCTGAGTGGTTGTTGTTTCAAACAAAATTTTCGAAAAACACGATTTGAACCCTCAAATCGTTCTCTCGTTGTCCTATAACTCCCGAACCAGAGTTTTTACCTCCCAATGATTCATATCTCCTTAAAGGGCATGGAATGGGCCACGATCTGTCAGCAGTAGAGTTTTTCTGAGTAGTTGTTTCTTTGAACAAAAATTTTGAAAAATAAAATTCGAAATCATTAAATCGCTTTCTTTTTGACCTATAACTCCCGAACCAGATTTGTATCACCAAATGACCTATATCACCTAAAAGGGCATGTAAGGGGTTACGATTTGCCATCGTTAGATTTTCGCTGAGTGCTTGTTGTTTCAAACAAAATTTTCAAACTTCACGATTTGAATGCTCAAATCGTTCTCTCTTTGCCCTATAACTCCCGAACTAGAGTTTTTACCTCCCAATGATCCATACCACCTTAAAGGGCATGGAATGGGCCATGATCTGTCAGCATTAGAGTTTTGCTGAGTGGTTGTTGTTGTTTCGAACAAAATTTTCGAAAAACACTTTTGAAACCCTCAAATCGCCCTCTCATTGACCTATAACTCCCGAACCAGATTTGTAATACAAAATGACCTATCTTTCGGTAAGAGAGGATGCTTTGCACACCATTTTTTCAAATTGAAGCCATGACTTCTTAAAATTAAAATTAGTTCTTGCTGTATGCAAGTGCAATATTGAGACTGTCTGAACCACCAAGGCCATCATCTACGTAAAAAGTGTGTTTAAGCATTTGTGCGCCATATGGATAGTTTATGAAATTTTCATCCGCAATTTTTTATAAACATCTTGTGGCAAGATACGGCGCTGCTCATGTCCCATATGTGACCGTGTTGAGTTTGTAGTAAGTAATGGGAAGCGATGGATCTTCTCTCAAAATAATAACTGATCATCGGGATGCATTACAATTTGCCTGTACATTTTTTCAATGTCAGTGGTAAAAGCAAATATTGGTAGTCGAAAACGTAGCAAAATAGAAAATAATTCACTTTGTACAGTTGGCCATGTATACATCAAGTCATTTAACGAATAGCCTGATGATGTTTTCGCTGAGGCATCAAAGACGACCCTTAGTTTCGTTGTGGTACTGTCTAGTTTGAAGACGCAGTGGTGAGGAATAAAATATTTGGGGTCCAATACGGCATTAATATCAACCTTTTCCATATGTCCTAATTGTTCATATTCTTGCATGAATTTTATGTATTGAGATCGTATGTCTTCGTTTTGCAGAAGTCGACGTTCTAGGCTCATAAATCTGTTGTACGCCATTGTTTTGGATTCCCCCAATGCTGTTGGGTTTTCTCGAAAAGGGAGACTGACTATAAAGCGGCCATCTGCATTGGTGCGTACATGTTGGATAAAGTGTGATTCACAATATTTTTCTGACGGTGAAAAATCCCTTTTGTTGTCTCCAATCTCGTCCAATTTCCAATGGCTTCTTCGAGTGAGGTGTCTTCCAATATTGCACATGTTAGCGCTTCTAGCGGTTTAGACACTAGATTTTTTTCAACTGCGCCGCCTACAATCCAGCCCAATTGCGTATTTTGGAGTGTTGGTAGATTGTCCCCAAGTTGTATTGTTCCACTTTGAGTCAATCTATAGTAGAATTCTGCTCCAAGGAGCACATCTATTCTTTCTTGTTGATCAAAATGAGGATCAGCTAAATCGATATTGTCAGGAATATTCCAATTTGAGATATCAATGTACTGATTTGGTTGCGGTGGGATAATGCTTGGAAGTACATAAGCTTTCACGTTTGTTGAGAACTTGCGTATGTTTACTTGTGGGCCTGAATCTAATACAGCTCTGAACTCCTCAGTCATGCCATTTGATGCTGTCATGACGACCTTTGCTGTGGCCAACAAAACATAGCCCTGGTGTCCTGAACTAACATTGCTTGTTGCTGATGTGACTGCTACGACATTTGAGGTATATGTCCTTCCACTTGATGTGCCCTGGCGGCCCGCATCAACGTTGAGTGATGATGTAGTGGCTGAAGTGACCTTATGATTTGAATCTTTATGTTGCTGTGGAGAGTTTTCTGCTGATGGCCTTTTATGTTTTTGAATATTGTCCTTCTTTTCTAAATGAATCAGCGTATTGTGTTTTTTTGTACATTTTTTGCAGTTACCAGCATTGCAGAATTTTGAATTGTGGTCACTACCGAAGCAGTTGACACATAAGTGTTGACGTTGAACCCAACGTAATCGTTCCTCTTCGGATAACTGCAGAAACTTGTTGCAATGGTATAATTTATGATTATTTCCACTGCAAAGTCTGCATGTGCTGTTATAATTGGACAAATTGATGCTGAAGCTGCCTTTTGGGAAGTTTTTTCTTTTGGGGAAATTGCCTCCATTGATTGAAAATGAAGTTCCAGGAACGATAGAAATTCATTTATAGATGGTAGATCTTTTGGTTTTGTTAATGATTGCATGTACCTTATGTGGGTGTTCCTATCAAGTTTTTTGATTAGGATTTGTATGAGGATTGCATCCCATGATGATGTATCAATTTCCAAGTTTTTTAGTGCCTATAAACACTCCTTGGTGGTATCATGTAGGTCTTTGATTGACTGGGATGATGACGTCACGGACTGCTGATTGAGTATTTTGTCCACCAAATTCGCCACAAGAGTTCTTTTATTGTTGTAACGTTCCTGTAACGTTTTCCAAGCCGTATAATATGATTTGGAAAGGGAAAATTGACTGACTAGTTGTTCAGCTTCCCCTGACAAGTTGCTCTTTAGGTACCACATTTTTTGAATTAATGGTATCGGTTGTTTGTCTACCATTTCAGAAAATAAATCGTGAAATTGGCGCCATTTTAGATAATTGCCATCAAATCGTGAGTTTTGGCAACTGTATCGAACTACCAATGTTTGAAACAGGTGCTACTCCGCTTTGTGTAGAGGTAACACACCTCATTTGGTCAGCCTTAACAGCAAGATTGACCAACACTTGATGCATTTCATCGACGGTTTTGTTATATAGATCCTGATCTAGCCCGTTGGCTACCGGATCTATTAGTATTTCGTAAGCTTCATCATAAAGCATCTCGATTTGCTCCCATGACCTCTTTATTGTGTCTATTTTCATTTCAAAATATTGTAGAGGTTGGTCTTCTGTAATTATAACTCCGTGTAATAATCGAATGAATGCTGATAGCTTGGCATTCAATTTATTCATAATTCCGCATGCATTGCTGGGAAGTTTTCTTAAAGGTTTATCCGCTTCATGGATTAAACTCTCAGATATTGGTTTTCGTTTTAGACAAGTGGCTTCTTTTTCGAATAATTCCATATATTCGCAGGCTACGCCTTTGATTTTTTCGTAATAGTCCTTAGAGAAGTACTCGAGATCCATAGGTTCTTCGCACATATTTCGAATCCTGGAATCCGTTTCCTGAAACTGGTTCCAAGATTCCTGTAGACGCCGTAGCCGCTCCACAAATTAGCCAGCCCTTTCTTTTCGGTCTGCGGAATCCTTTTTGAAGTTTCTCACAATAGTCTGGATTGTTTCACCAGTTCGATTTTGAAGATCTAAGAGCTGTTCCATAATGTCTGCAAAGTTTAATCCTTGAATGCCAAAGAATATTAGATATCTTGGTGGCTGCTACGACGCGTGCTGCTTCGAAGTGTCCCCCAAAATGTGTTTGATGCTTTGCTGAAGGATGTGTGATGATTTAGCTCGCTAGCTAAATGTGCTGTTTCAAGGAGTCACCAAATGTGCTTGGTGCTTTCCTCAAGGATGCGTGTTTGCTGAAGGATGCGTGTCCTTATCTAGGGGTCACCAAAAATGTTTAGAATATTTTATTAGTATTGATCAATTCTAACATATAAATTTGAACTGTACTAATTCTTTGCAATTTTTTGTTCTTGTCTTCAAGCACTTGGAACTTGAAGATTATACGAATTTTACTTTCAAGCACTTGGAACTAGAACGTAATGTGATCAATATATAAAAAACGAGTTTTACCTACTGCACATATTTTAATATTTTATTGAATTATTTATACTACTTAATAATTAACAAAAATGCGAAATCAACAAAATAATTTAATGTAACATAATACTCTTATTGCTAAAAAATTCATTAAATTTACAAATCAAAACGTTTTTTAAAGAAAAACAATTCTATTGTAATTTGATATATATGAACTAATACCAATAATAATAAGGGTATTAACTATATGTAGATTATTATAGTAATTATAATAATAGTATTCACTCTAAATACAAACATCACCTAAAGGGGCTAGTAAGGGGTTACAATTTGTCATCATTAGATTTTTGCGGGGTGGTTGTTGTTTCAAACAAAATTTTCGAAACACACTTTTCGAAACCCTCAAATCGCCCTCTCTTTGACCCATAACTACCGAACCAGATTTGTGGCACCAAATGACCTATGTCACCTTAAAAGGCATAGAATTGGCTACAATTTGTCATAATTAGATTTCGCTGAGTGGTTGCTGTTTCAAACAAAATTTTCGAAAAACACGATTTGAACCCTCAAATCGTTCTCTCGTTGTCTTATAACTCCCGAACCTGAGTTTTTACCTCCCAATGATCCATATCACCTTAAAAGGCATGGAATGTGCCACGATCTGTCAGAATTATATCTCTGCTGAGTGGTTGTTGTTTCAAACATAATTTTCGAAAAACACGATTTGAACCCTCAAATCGCCGTCTCTTTGACCTATAACTCCCGAACCAGATATGAACCACCAAGTGCTCTATGTCACCTTAAATGGCATAGAATTGGCTATAATTTGTGGTTGTTGTTTCGAAAAAATAGAATTGGCTACAATTTGTCATCATTAGATTTTCGCTGAGTTGTTGTTGCTTCGAACAAAATTTTTGTAAAACACTTTTCGAAACCCTCAAATTGCTCTCTCTTTGACCTATAACTCCCGAACCAGAGTTTTTACCTCCAAATTCCCTATATCACCTTAAAAGACATGAAAAGGGCTACAATTCTGCATCATTCGATTTTCGCTGAGTTGTTGTTTTTTCAAACATAATTTTTGAAAAACAATTTTCGAAACCTTCAAATTTCTTTCTCTATGACCTATAACTCTCGAATAGAGTTTCTAGCTCCAAATTTTTTATATCACAATAAAGGGCATGCAAAGGGCTACAATTTGGCATCATTATATTTTCGCTGAGTTGTTGTTGCTTCGAACAAAATTTTTGTAAAACACTTTTCGAAACCCTCAAATCGATCTCTCTTTGAACTATAAACCGGAGTTTTTACCTCCAAATCACCTTAAAGGGCATGAAAAGGGCTACGATTTGGTTCATTATATTTTTGCTGAGTTTTTATTGCTTCAAACAAAATTTTTGTAAAACACTTTTCGAAACCCTCAAATTGCTCTCTCTTTGACCTATAACCCCCGAACCCGAGTTTTTACCTCCAAACTCCCTATATCACTTAAAAAGGCATGAAAAGGGCTACAATTTGGCGACATTCGATTTTCGCTGAGTGGTTGTTGTTTCAAACAAAATTTTCGAAAAACACTTTTCGAAACTTTCAAATTGCTCTCTCCATGACTAATAACTCCCGAACCAGAGCTTTTACCTCCAAACTACCCATATCACCTTAGAGGGCATGAAAAGGGCTACGATTTGCTATCATTAGATTTTCGCTGAGTTGTTGTTGCTTCAAACAAAATTTTAGAAAAATTCTTTTCGAAACCCTAAAATTGTTTTTACCTCCGAATCACCTTAAAAAGCATGAAAATGGCTACGATTTGGCATCATAATATTTATGCTGAGTTTTATTGCTTCGAACAAAGTTTTTGAAAAACACTTTTCGAAACCCTCAAATTGCTCTCTCTTTGACCTATAACTTTCGAACCAGAGTTTTTACCTCCAAAATCCCTATATCACCTTAAAAGGCATGAAAAGGGCTACAATTTGGCATCTTCCGATTTTCGCTGAGTTGTTGTTGCTTCAAACAAAATTTTAGAAAAACACGTTTCGAAACCCTCAAATTGCTCTCTCTTTGACCTATAACTTTCGAACCAGAGTTTTTACCTCCAAAATCCCTATATCACCTTAAAAGGCATGAAAAGGGATACAATTTGGCATCATTCGATTTTCGCTGAGTTGTTGTTGCTTCAAACAAAATTTTCGAAACATACCCTTCGAAACCTTCAAATTGCTTTCTCTTTGACCTATGACTCCCGACCCAGAATTTGTACCTCCAAATTCCCTATATCACCTTAAAGGGCATGAAAGGAGCTACGATTTGCCATCATTATATGTTCGCTGAGTGGTTGTTGTTTCAAAAACAAAATTTTCGAAAAACACTTTTCGAAACCCTAAAATCGCTCTCTCCATGACCAATAACACCCGAACCAAAACTTTTACATCCAAATCACCTATAGCACCTTAGAGGGCATGAAAAGGCCTACGATTTGCTATCATTAGATTTTCGCTGAGTTGTTGTTGCTTCAAACAAAATTTTAGAACAACACTTTTCGAATCCCCCAAATTGCTCTCTCTTTGACCTATAACTCCCAAAGCAGAGTTTTTACCTCCAAATTCCCTATATCACCTTAAAAGGCATGAAAAGGGCTACAATTTGGCATCATTCGATTTTCGCTGAGTTGTTGTTGCTTCAAACAAATTTTTCGAAACATACTTTTCGAAACCCTCAAATCGCTCTCTCCATGACCAACAACTCCTGAACCAGAGCTTTTACCTCCAAAACACCAATATCACCTTAGAGGGCATGAAGAGGGCTACGATTTGCTATCATTAGATTTTCGCTGAGGTGTTGTTGCTTCAAACAAAATTTTAGAAAAACACTTTTCGAGACCCCCAAAATGCTCTCTCTTTGACCTATAACTCCCGAACCAGAGTTTTTACCTCCAAATTCCCTATATCACCTTAAAAGATATGAAAAGGGCTACAGTTCTGCATCATTCGATTTTCGCTGAGTTGTTGTTTTTTCAAACATAATTTTCGAAAAACAATTTTCGAAACCTTCAAATTACTTTCTCTTTGACCTATAACTCTCGAATAGAGTTTCTAGCACCAAATTTTTTATATCACAATAAAGGGCATGCAAAGGGCTACAATTTGGCATCATTATATTTTCGCTGAGTTGTTGTTGCTTCAAAAAAAATTTTTGTAAAACACTTTACGAAACCCTCAAATTGCTCTCTCATTGACCTATACCTCCCGAACCGCAGTTTTTACCTCTAAATCACCTTAAAGGGCATGAAAAGGGCTACGATTTGGCGACATTCGATTTTCGCTGAGTGGTTGTTGTTTCAAACAAAATTTTCGAAAAACACTTTTCGAAACTTTCAAATTGCTCTCTCCATGACCAATGACTCCCGAACCAGTGCTTTTACCTCCAAACTATCCATATCACCTTAGAGGGCATGAAAAGGGCTACGATTTGCTATCATTAGATATTCACTGAGTTGTTGTTGCTTCGAACAAATTATTTGAAAAACACTTTTCGAAAGCCTCAAATTGCTCTCTCTTTGAGCTATAACTCCCGAACCAGAGCTTTTACCTCCAAATCACCTATATAACCTTAGAGGGCATGAAAAGGGCTACGATTTGCTATCATTAGATTTTCGCTGAGTTGTTGTTGCTTCAAACAAAATTTTAGAAAAACACTTTTCGAAACCCTAAAATTGTTTTTACCTCCGAATCACCTTAAAGGGCATGAAAATGGCTACGATTTGGCATCATAATATTTATGCTGAGTTTTATTGCTTCGAACAAAGTTTGTGAAAAACACTTTTCGAAACCCTCAAATTGCTCTCTCTTTGACCTATAACTTTCGAACCAGGGTTTTTACCTCCAAATTCCCTATATCACCTTAAAAGGCATGAAAAGGGCTACAATTTGGCATCATTCGATTTTCGCTGAGTTGTTGTTTCTTCAAACAAAATTTTCGAAACATACTTTTCGAAACCTTCAAATTGCTTTCTCTTCGACCTATGACTCCCGAACCAGATTTTTACCTCCAAATTTCCTATATCACCTTAAAGGGCATGAAAGGAGCTACGATTTGCCATCATTATATGTTCGCTGAGTGGTTGTTGTTTTCGAAAAACACTTTGCGAAACCCTCAAATCGCTCTCTCCATGACCAATAACACCCGAACCAGAGCTTTTACATCCAAATCACCTATATCACCGTAGCGGGCATGAAAAGGGCTACGATTTGCTATCATAAGATTTTCGCTGAGTTGTTGTTGCTTCGAACAAATTATTTGAAAAACACTTTTCGAATCCCTCAAATTGATCTCTCTTTGAGCTATAACTCCCGAACCAGAGCTTTTACCTCCAAATCACCTATATAACCTTAGAGGGCATGAAAAGGGCTACGATGTGCCTTCATTAGATTTTCGCTGAGTTGTTGTTGCTTCAAAAAAAATTTTAGAAAAACACTTTTCGAAACCCTCAAATTGTTTTTACCTCCAAATCACCTTAAAAGACATGAAAAGGGCTACAATTTGGCATCTTTCGATTTTCGCTGAGTTGTTGTTGCTTCAAACAAAATTTTAGAAAAACACGTTTCGAAACCCTCAAATTGCTCTCTCTTTGACCTATAACTTTCGAACCAGAGTTTTTACCTCCAAAATCCCTATATCACCTTAAAAGGCATGAAAAGGGATACAATTTGGCATCATTCGATTTTCGCTGAGTTGTTGTTGCTTCAAACAAAATTTTCGAAACATACCCTTCGAAACCTTCAAATTGCTTTCTCTTTGACCTATGACTCCCGACCCAGAATTTGTACCTCCAAATTCCCTATATCACCTTAAAGGGCATGAAAGGAGCTACGATTTGCCATCATTATATGTTCGCTGAGTGGTTGTTGTTTCAAAAACAAAATTTTCGAAAAACACTTTTCGAAACCCTAAAATCGCTCTCTCCATGACCAATAACACCCGAACCAAAACTTTTACATCCAAATCACCTATAGCACCTTAGAGGGCATGAAAAGGCCTACGATTTGCTATCATTAGATTTTCGCTGAGTTGTTGTTGCTTCAAACAAAATTTTAGAACAACACTTTTCGAATCCCTCAAATTGCTCTCTCTTTGACCTATAACTCCCAAACCAGAGTTTTTACCTCCAAAATCCCTATATCACCTTAAAAGGCATGAAAAGCGCTACAATTTGGCATCTTTCGATTTTCGCTGAGTTGTTGTTGCTTCAAACAAAATTTTAGAAAAACACGTTTCGAAACCCTCAAATTGCTCTCTCTTTGACCTATAACTTTCGAACCAGAGTTTTTACCTCCAAAATCCCTATATCACCTTAAAAGGCATGAAAAGGGCTAAAATTTGGCATCATTCGATTTTCGCTGAGTTGTTGTTGCTTCAAACAAATTTTTCGAAACATACTTTTCGAAACCTCCAAATTGCTTTCTCTTTGACCTATGACTCCCGACCCAGAATTTGTACCTCCAAATTCCCTATATCACCTTAAAGGGCTTGAAAGGAGCTACGATTTGCCATCATTATATGTTCGCTGAGTGGTTGTTGTTTCAAAAACAAAATTTTCGAAAAACACTTTTCGAAACCCTCAAATCGTTCTCTCCATGACCAATAACACCCGAACCAGAACTTTTACATCCAAATCACCTATAGCACCTTAGAGGGCATGAAAAGGCCTACGATTTGCTATCATTAGATTTTCGCTGAGTTGTTGTTGCTTCAAACAAAATTTTAGAACAACAATTTTCGAATCCCTCAAATTGCTCTCTCTTTGACCTATAACTTTCGAACCAGAGTTTTTACCTCCAAAATCCCTATATCACCTTAAAAGGCATGAAAAAGGCTACAATTTGGCATCATTCGATTTTCGCTGAGTTGTTGTTGCTTCAAACAAAATTTTCGAAACATACCCTTCGAAACCTCCAAATTGCTTTCTCTTTGACCTATGACTCCCGACCCAGAATTTGTACCTCCAAATTCCCTATATCACCTTAAAGGGCGTGAAAGGAGCTACGATTTGCCATCATTATATGTTCGCTGAGTGGTTGTTGTTTCAAAAACAAAATTTTCGAAAAACACTTTTCGAAACCCTAAAATTGTTTTTACCTCCGAATCACCTTAAAGGGCACGAAAATGGCTACGATTTGGCATCATAATATTTATGCTGAGTTTTATTGCTTCGAACAAAGTTTTTGAAAAACACTTTTCGAAACCCTCAAATTGCTCTCTCTTTGACCTATAACTTTCGAACCAGGGTTTTTACCTCCAAATTCCCTATATCACCTTAAAAGGCATTAAAAGGGCTACAATTTGGCATCATTCGATTTTCGCTGAGTTGTTGTTTCTTCAAACAAAATTTTCGAAACATACTTTTCGAAACCCTCAAATTGCTTTCTCTTTGACCTATGACTCCCGAACCAGATTTTTACCTCCAAATTCCCTATATCACCATAAAGGGCATGAAAGGAGCTACGATTTGCCATCATTATATGTTCGCTGAGTGGTTGTTGTTTCAAAAACAAATTTTTCGAAAAACTCTTTTCGAAACCCTCAAATCGCTCTCTCCATGACCAATAACACCCGAACCAGAGCTTTTACATCCAAATCACCTATATCACCTTAGAGGGCATGAAAAGGGCTACGATTTGCTATCATTAGATTTTCGCTGAGTTGTTGTTGCTTCGAACAAATTATTTGAAAAACACTTTTCGAAACCCTCAAATTGATCTCTCTTTAAGCTATAACTCCCGAACCAGAGCTTTTACCTCCAAATCACCTATATAACCTTAGAGGGCATGAAAAGGGCTACGATTTGGCATCATTCGATTTTCGCTGAGTTGTTGTTGCTTCAAACAAATTTTTCGAAACATACTTTTCGAAACCCTAAAATTGTTTTTACCTCCGAATCACCTTAAAGGGTATGAAAATGGCTACGATTTGGCATCATAATATTTATGCTGAGTTTGATTGCTTCGAACAAAGTTTTTGAAAAACACTTTTCGAAACCCTCAAATTGCTCTCTCTTGGACCTATAACTTTCGAACCAGGGTTTTTACCTCCAAATTCCCTATATCACCTTAAAAGGCATGAAAAGGGCTACAATTTGGCATCATTCGATTTTCGCTGAGTTGTTGTTTCTTCAAACAAAATTTTCGAAACATACTTTTCGAAACCTTCAAATTGCTTTCTCTTTGACCTATGACTCCCGAACCAGATTTTTACCTCCAAATTCCCTATATCACCTTAAAGGGCATGAAAGGAGCTACGATTTGCCATCATTATATGTTCGCTGAGTGGTTGTTATTTCAAAAACAAAATTTTCGAAAAACACTCTTCGAAACCCTCAAATCGCTCTCTCCATGACCAATAACAGCCGAACCAGAGCTTTTACATCCAAATCACCTATATCACCTTAGAGGGCATGAAAAGGGCTACGATTTGCTATCATTAGATTTTCGCTGAGCTGTTGTTGCGTCAAACAAATTATTTGAAAAACACTTTTCGAAACCCTCAAATTGATCTCTCTTTAAGCTATAACTCCCGAACCAGAGCTTTTACCTCCAAATCACCTATATAACCTTAGAGGGCATGAAAAGGGCTACGATTTGGCATCATTCGATTTTCGCTGAGTTGTTGTTGCTTCAAACAAATTTTTCGAAACATACTTTTCGAAACCCTAAAATTGTTTTTACCTCCGAATCACCTTAAAGGGTATGAAAATGGCTACGATTTGGCATCATAATATTTATGCTGAGTTTGATTGCTTCAAACAAAATTTTCGAAACATACCCTTCGAAACCTTCAAATTGCTTTCTCTTTGACCTATGACTCCCGACCCAGAATTTGTACCTCCAAATTCCCTATATCACCTTAAAGGGCGTGAAAGGAGCTACGATTTGCCATCATTATATGTTCGCTGAGTGGTTGTTGTTTCAAAAACAAAATTTGCGAAAAACACTTTTCGAAACCCTCAAATCGCTCTCTCCATGACCAATAACACCCGAACCAGAACTTTTACATCCAAATCACCTATATCACCTTAGAGGGCGTGAAAAGGCCTACGATTTGCTATCATTAGATTTTCGCTGAGTTGTTGTTGCTTCAAACAAAATTTTAGTTCAACACTTTTCGAATCCTTCAAATTGCTCTCTCTTTGACCTATAACTCCCGAACCGGAGTTTTTACCTTCAAATCACCTTAAAGGGCATGAAAAGGGCTACGATTTTGCATCATTATATTTATGCTGAGTTTTTATTGCTTCGAACAAAATTTTTGTAAAACACTTTTCGAAACCCTCAAATTGCTCTCTCTTTGACCTATAACTCTCGAATAGAGTTTCTAGCTCCAAATTTTTTATATCACAATAAAGGGCATGCAAAGGGCTACAATTTGGCATCATTATATTTTCGCTGAGTTGTTGTTGCTTCGAACAAAATTTTTGTAAAACACTTTTCGAAACCCTCAAATCGCTCTCTCTTTGAACTATAAACCGGAGTTTTTACATCCAAATCACCTTAAAGGGCATGAAAAGGGCTACGATTCGGCATCATTATATTTTTGCTGAGTTTTTATTGCTTCTAACAAAATTTTTGTAAAACACTTTTCGAAACCCTCAAATTGCTCTCTCTTTGACCTATAACTCCCGAACCAGAGTTTTTACCTCCAAATTCCCTATATCACCTTAAAAGACATGAAAAGGGCTACAATTCTGCATCATTCGATTTTCGCTGAGTTGTTGTTTTTTTCAAACATAATTTTCGAAAAACAATTTTCGAAACCTTCAAATTTCTTTCTTTTGACCTATAACTCTCGAATAGAGTTTCAAGACTCAATTTTTTTATATAACAATAAAGGGCATGCAAAGGGCTACAATTTGGCATCATTATATTTTCGCTGAGTTGTTGTTGCTTCAAACAAAATTTTTGTAAAACTCTTTACGAAACCCTCAAATTGCTCTCTCATTGACCTATACCTCCCGAACCGCAGTTTTTACCTCCAAATCACCTTAAAGGGCATGAAAAGGGCTACGATTTGGCAACATTTTATATTTGCTGAGTTTTATTGCTTCGAACAAAATTTTTGAAAAACACTTTTCGAAACCCTCAAATTGCTCTCTCTTTGACCTATAAACCCCGAACCCGAGATTTTACCTCCAAATTCACTATATCACTTAAAAAGGCATGAAAAGGGCTACAATTTGGCGACATTCGATTTTCGCTGAGTGGTTGTTGTTTCAAACAAAATTTTCGAAACATACTTTTCGAAACATACTTTTCGAAACCCTCAAATCGCTCTCTCCATGACCAATAACACCCGAACCAGAGCTTTTACATCCAAATCACCTATATCACCTTAGAGGGCATGAAAAGGGCTACGATTTGCTATCATTAGATTTTCGCTGAGTTGTTGTTGCTTCGAACAAATTATTTGAAAAACACTTTTCGAAACCCCCTCTTTGAGCTATAACTCCCGAACCAGAGCTTTTACCTCCAAATCACCTATATAACCTTAGAGGGAATGAAAAGGGCTACGATGTGCCTTCATTAGATTTTTGCTGAGTTGTTGTTGCTTCAAACAAAATTTTAGAAAAACACTTTTCGAAACCCCCAAATGGTTTTTACCTCCAAATCACCTTAAAAGACATGAAAAGGGCTACAATTTGGCATCATTCGATTTTCGCTGAGTTGTTGTTGCTTCAAACAAAATTTTAGAAAACACGTTTCGAAACCCTCAAATTGCTCTCTCTTTGACCTATTACTTTCGAACCAGAGTTTTTACCTCCAAAATCCCTATATCACCTTAAAAGGCATGAAAAGGGCTACAATTTGGCATCATTCGATTTTCGCTGAGTTGTTGTTTCTTCAAACAAAATTTTCGAAACATACCCTTCGAAACCTTCAAATTGCTTTCTCTTTGACCTATGACTCCCGACCCAGAATTTGTACCTCCAAATTCCCTATATCACCTTAAAGGGCATGAAAGGAGCTACGATTTGCCATCATTATATGTTCGCTGAGTGGTTGTTGTTTCAAAAACAAAATTTTCGAAAAACAATTTTCGAAACCCTCAAATCACTCTCTCCATGACCATCAACAACCGAACCAGAACTTTTACATCCAAATCACCTATATCACCTTAGAGGGCATGAAAAGGCCTACGATTTGCTAACATTAGATTTTCGCTGAGTTGTTGTTGCTTCAAACAAAATTTTAGAACAACACTTTTCGAATCCATCAAATTGCTCTCTCTTTGACCTATAACTCCCGAACCGAAGTTTTTACCTCCAAATCACCTTAAAGGGCATGAAAAGGGCTACGATTTGGCATCATTATATTTTTGCTGAGTTTTATTGCTTCGAACAAAATTTTTGAAAAACACTTTTCGAAAACCTCAAATTGCTCTCTCTTTGACCTTTAACTCCCAAACCAGAGTTTTTACCTCCAAATTCCCTATATCACCTTAGAGGGCATGAAAAGGGCTACAATTTGGCATCATTCGATTTTCGCTGAGTTGTTGTTGCTTCAAACAAAATTTTAGAAAACACGTTTCGAAACCCTCAAATTGCTCTCTCTTTGACCTATAACTTTCGAACCAGAGTTTTTACCTCCAAAATCCCTATATCACCTTAAAAGGCATGAAAAGGGCTACAATTTGGCATCATTCGATTTTCGCTGAGTTGTTGTTTCTTCAAACAAAATTTTCGAAACAAACCCTTCGAAACCTTCAAATTGCTTTCTCTTTGACCTATGACTCCCGACCCAGAATTTGTACCTCCAAATTCCCTATATCACCTTAAAGGGCATGAAAGGAACTACGATTTGCCATCATTATATGTTCGCTGAGTGGTTGTTGTTTTAAAAACAAAATTTTCGAAAAACAAATTTCAAAACCCTCAAATCGCTCTCTCCATGACCAATAACAACCGAACCAGAACTTTTACATCCAAATCACCTATATCACCTTAGAGGGCATGAAAAGGCCTACGATTTGGCATCATTCGATTTTCGCTGAGTTTTTGTTTCTTCAAACAAAATTTTCGAAACATACCCTTCGAAACCTTCAAATTGCTTTCTCTTTGACCTATGACTCCCGACCCAGAATTTGTACCTCCACATTCCCTATATCACCTTAAAGGGCATGAAAGGAGCTACGATTTGCCATCATTATATGTTCGCTGAGTGGTTGTTGTTTCAAAAAAAAAATTTTCGAAAAACAATTTTCGAAACCCTCAAATCGCTCTCTCCATGACCAATAACAACCGAACCAGGACTTTTACATCCAAATCACCTATATCACCTTAGAGGGCATGAAAAGGCCTACGATTTGCTATCATTAGATTTTCGCTGAGTTGTTGTTGCTTCAAACAAAATTTTAGAAAAGCACTTTTCGAAACCCTAAAATTGTTTTTACATCCGGATCACCTTAAAGGGCATGAAAATGGCTACGATTTGGCATCATAATATTTATGCTGAGTTTTATTGCTTCGAACAAAGTTTTTGAAAAACACTTTTCGAAACCCTCAAATTGCTCTCTCTTTGACCTATGACTCCCGACCCAGAATTTGTACCTCCAAATTCCCTATATCACCTTAAAGGGCATGAAAGGAGCTACGATTTGCCATCATTATATGTTCGCTGAGTGGTTGTTGTTTCAAAAACAAAATTTTCGAAAAACAATTTTCGAAACCCTCAAATCGCTCTCTCCATGACCAATAACAACCGAACCAGAACTTTTACATCCAAATCACCTATATCACCTTAGAGGGCATGAAAAGGCCTACGATTTGGCATCATTCGATTTTCGCTGAGTTGTTGTTTCTTCAAACAAAATTTTCGAAACATACCCTTCGAAACCTTCAAATTTCTTTCTCTTTGACCTATGACTCCCGACCCAGAATTTGTACCTCCACATTCCCTATATCACCTTAAAGGGCATGAAAGGAGCTACGATTTGCCATCATTATATGTTCGCTGAGTGGTTGTTGTTTCAAAAACAAAATTTTCGAAAAACAATTTTCGAAACCCTCAAATCGCTCTCTCCATGACCAATAACAACCGAACCAGAACTTTTACATCCAAATCACCTATATCACCTTAGAGGGCATGAAAAGGCCTACGATTTGCTATCATTAGATTTTCGCTGAGTTGTTGTTGCTTCAAACAAAATTTTAGAAAAACACGTTTCGAAACCCTCAAATTGCTCTCTCTTTGACCTATAACTTTCGAACCAGAGTTTTTACCTCCAAAATACCTAAATCACCTTAAAAGGCATGAAAAGGGCTACAATTTGGCATCATTCGATTTTCGCTGAGTTGTTGTTGCTTCAAACAAAATTTTCGAAACATACTTTTCGAAACCCTCAAATCGCTCTCTCCATGACCAATAACACCCGAACCAGAGCTTTTACATCCAAATCACCTATATCACCTTAGAGGGCATGAAAAGGGCTACGATTTGCTATCATTAGATTTTCGCTGAGTTGTTGTTGCTTCGAACAAATTATTTGGAAAACACTTTTCGAAACCCCCTCTTTGAGCTATAATCCCCGAACCAGAGCTTTTACCTCCAAATCACCTATATAACCTTAGAGGGCATGAAAAGGGATACGATGTGCCTTCATTAGATTTTTGCTGAGTTGTTGTTGCTTCAAACAAAATTTTAGAAAAACACTTTTCGAAACCCCCAAAATGCTCTCTCTTTGACCTATAACTCCCGAACCGAACCTTCAAATCACCTTAAAGTGCATTAAAAGGGCTACGATTTGGCATCATTAGATTTTTGCGAGGTTGTTGTTGCATCGAACAAATTTTCGAAAAACACTTTTCGAAACCTTCAAATTGCTTTCTCTTTGAAGTATATGTCCCGAACTAGAGTTTTTAGCTCCAAATTTTTTTTGTATCACTTTAAAGGGCATGAAAAGGGCTTCGATTTGCCATCATTAGATTTTCGCTGAGTGGTTGTTGTTTCAAACAAAATTTTTGAAACACACTTTTCGAAACCCTCAAATTGCTCTCTCTTTGACCTATAACTCCCGAACCGAAGTTTTTACCTCCAAATCACCTTAAAGGGCATGAAAAGGGCTACGATTTGGCATCATTATATTTTTGCTGAGTTTTATTGCTTCGAACAAAATTTTTGAAAAACACTTTTCGAAAACCTCAAATTGCTCTCTCTTTGACCTTTAACTCCCAAACCAGAGTTTTTACCTCCAAATTCCCTATATCACCTTAGAGGGCATAAAAAGGGCTACGATTTGCTATCATTAGATTTTCGCTGAGGTGTTGTTGCTTCAAACAAAATTTTTTAAACAAACCCTTCGAAACCTTCAAATTGCTTTCTCTTTGACCTATGACTCCCGACCCAGAATTTGTACCTCCAAATTCCCTATATCACCTTAAAGGGCATGAAAGGAGCTACGATTTGCCATCATTATATGTTCGCTGAGTGGTTGTTGTTTCAAAAACAAAATTTTCGAAAAACAATTTTCGAAACCCTCAAATCGCTCTCTCCATGACCAATAACAACCGAACCAGAACTTTTACATCCAAATCACCTATATCACCTTAGAGGGCATGAAAAGGACTACGATTTGGCATCATTAGATTTTCGCTGAGTTGTTGTTGCTTCAAACAAAATTTTAGAAAAACACGTTTCGAAACCCTCAAATCGCTCTCTCTTTGACCTATAACTTTCGAACCAGAGTTTTTACCTAAAAAATACCTATATCACCTTAAAAGGCATGAAAAGGGCTACAATTTGGCATCATTCGATTTTCGCTGAGTTGTTGTTGCTTCGAACAAATTATTTGAAAAACACTTTTCGAAACCCCCTCTTTGAGCTATAACTCCCGAACCAGAGCTTTTACCTCCAAATCACCTATATAACCTTAGAGGGCATGAAAAGGGCTACGATGTGCCTTCATTAGATTTTTGCTGAGTTGTTGTTGCTTCAAACAAAATTTTCGAAACATACTTTTCGAAACATACTTTTCGAAACCCTCAAATCGCTCTCTCCATGACCAATAACACCCGAACCAGAGCTTTTACATCCAAATCACCTATATCACCTTAGAGGGCATGAAAAGGGCTACGATTTGCTATCATTAGATTTTCGCTGAGTTGTTGTTGCTTCGAACAAATTATTTGAAAAACACTTTTCGAAACCCCCTCTTTGAGCTATAACTCCCGAACCAGAGCTTTTACCTCCAAATCACCTATATAACCTTAGAGGGCATGAAAAGGGCTACGATGTGCCTTCATTAGATTTTTGCTGAGTTGTTGTTGCTTCAAACAAAATTTTAGAAAAACACTTTTCGAAACCCCCAAAATGCTCTCTCTTTGACCTATAACTCCCGAACCGAACCTTCAAATCACCTTAAAGTGCATTAAAAGGGCTACGATTTGGCATCATTAGATTTTTGCGAGGTTGTTGTTGCATCGAACAAATTTTCGAAAAACACTTTTCGAAACCTTCAAATTGCTTTCTCTTTGAAGTATATGTCCCGAACTAGAGTTTTTAGCTCCAAATTTTTTTTGTATCACTTTAAAGGGCATGAAAAGGGCTTCGATTTGCCATCATTAGATTTTCGCTGAGTGGTTGTTGTTTCAAACAAAATTTTTGAAACACACTTTTCGAAACCCTCAAATTGCTCTCTCTTTGACCTATAACTCCCGAACCAGTATGTTTACCTCCGAATTACCTTTATCACCTTAAAGGGCAGGAAAAGGGCTACGATTTGGCATCAGTATTTTTTTGCTGAGTTTTTGTTGCTTCGAACAAAATTTTTGAAAAACACTTTTCGAAACCCTCAAATTGCTCTCTCTTTGACCTATAACTCCTGAACCGAAGTTTTTACCTCCAAATCACCTTAAAGGGCATGAAAAGGGCTACGATTTGGCATCATTATATTTTTGCTGAGTTTTATTGCTTCGAACAAAATTTTTGAAAAACACTTTTCGAAAACCTCAAATTGCTCTCTCTTTGACCTATAACTCCCAAACCAGAGTTTTTACCTCCAAATTCCCTATATCACCTTAGAGGGCATGAAAAGGGCTACGATTTGCTATCATTAGATTTTCGCTGAGGTGTTGTTGCTTCAAACAAAATTTTTTAAAAACACTTTTCGAAACCCTCAAATTGCTCTCTCTTTGACCTATAACTCCCGAACCGAACCTTCAAATCACCTTAAAGTGCATTAAAAGGGCTACGATTTGGCATCATTAGATTTTTGCGAGGTTGTTGTTGCTTCGAACAAAATTTTTTAAAAACACTTTTCGAAACCCTCAAATTGCTCTCTCTATGACCTATAACTCCTGAACCAAAGTTTTTACCTCCAAATTCCCTATATCACCTTAAAGGGCATGAAAGGAGCTACGATTTGCCATCATTATATGTTCGCTGAGTGGTTGTTGTTTCAAAAACAAAATTTTCGAAAAACAATTTTCGAAACCCTCAAATCGCTCTCTCCATGACCAATAACAACCGAACCAGAACTTTTACATCCAAATCACCTATATCACCTTAGAGGGCATGAAAAGGCCTACGATTTGGCATCATTCGATTTTCGCTGAGTTGTTGTTTCTTCAAACAAAATTTTCGAAACATACCCTTCGAAACCTTCAAATTGCTTTCTCTTTGACCTATGACTCCCGACCCAGAATTTGTACCTCCACATTCCCTATATCACCTTAAAGGGCATGAAAGGAGCTACGATTTGCCATCATTATATGTTCGCTGAGTGGTTGTTGTTTCAAAAACAAAATTTTCGAAAAACAATTTTCGAAACCCTCAAATCGCTCTCTCCATGACCAATAACAACCGAACCAGGACTTTTACATCCAAATCACCTATATCACCTTAGAGGGCATGAAAAGGCCTACGATTTGCTATCATTAGATTTTCGCTGAGTTGTTGTTGCTTCAAACAAAATTTTAGAAAAACACGTTTCGAAACCCTCAAATTGCTCTCTCTTTGACCTATAACTTTCGAACCAGAGTTTTTACCTCCAAAATACCTATATCACCTTAAAAGGCATGAAAAGGGCTACAATTTGGCATCATTCGATTTTCGCTGAGTTGTTGTTGCTTCAAACAAAATTTTCGAAACATACTTTTCGAAACATACTTTTCGAAACCCTCAAATCGCTCTCTCCATGACCAATAACACCCGAACCAGAGCTTTTACATCCAAATCACCTATATCACCTTAGAGGGCATGAAAAGGGCTACGATGTGCCTTCACTAGATTTTTGCTGAGTTGTTGTTGCTTCAAACAAAATTTTAGAAAAACACTTTTCGAAACCCCCAAAATGCTCTCTCTTTGACCTATAACTCCCGAACCGAACCTTCAAATCACCTTAAAGTGCATTAAAAGGGCTACGATTTGGCATCATTAGATTTTTGCGAGGTTGTTGTTGCATCGAACAAATTTTCGAAAAACACTTTTCGAAACCTTCAAATTGCTTTCTCTTTGAAGTATATGTCCCGAACTAGAGTTTTTAGCTCCAAATTTTTTTTGTATCACTTTAAAGGACATGAAAAGGGCTTCGATTTGCCATAATTAGATTTTCGCTGAGTGGTTGTTGTTTCAAACAAAATTTTTGAAACACACTTTTCGAAACCCTCAAATTGCTCTCTCTTTGACTTATAACTCCCGAACCAGTATGTTTACCTCCGAATTACCTTTATCACCTTAAAGGGCAGGAAAAGGGCTACGATTTGGCATCAGTATTTTTTTTTCTGAGTTTTTGTTGCTTCGAACAAAATTTTTGAAAAACACTTTTCGAAACCCTCAAATTGCTCTCTCTTTGACCTATAACTCCCGAACCGAAGTTTTTACCTCCAAATCACCTTAAAGGGCATGAAAAGGGCTACGATTTGGCATCATTATATTTTTGCTGAGTTTTATTGCTTCGAACAAAATTTTTGAAAAACACTTTTCGAAAACCTCAAATTGCTCTCTCTTTGACCTATAACTCCCAAACCAGAGTTTTTACCTCCAAATTCCCTATATCACCTTAGAGGGCATGAAAAGGGCTACGATTTGCTATCATTAGATTTTCGCTGAGGTGTTGTTGCTTCAAACAAAATTTTTTAAAAACACTTTTCGAAACCCCCAAAATGCTCTCTCTTTGACCTATAACTCCCGAACCGAACCTTCAAATCGCCTTAAAGTGCATTAAAAGGGCTACGATTTGGCATCATTAGATTTTTGCGAGGTTGTTGTTGCTTCGAACAAAATTTTTTAAAAACACTTTTCGAATCCCTCAAATTGCTCTCTCTATGACCTATAACTCCTGAACCAAAGTTTTTACCTCCAAATGACCTATATCAACTTAAATGACATGGAAAGGGCTACAAGTTTGCATCATTAGATTTTCGCTGAGTGGTTGTTGTTGTTTCGAAAAAAATTTTTGAAAAACACTTTTCGAAACCCTCAAATTGCTCTCTCTTTGACCTATAACTCCTGAACCAGAGTTTTTACCTCCAAATTACCTATATGACCTTAAAGGCCATGAAAAGGGCTACGATTTGGCATCATTAGATTTTTGCGAGGTTGTAGTTGCTTCGAACAAAATTTTTTAAAAACACTTTTCGAAACCCTCAAATTGCTCTCTATGACGTATAACTCCTGAACCAGAGTTTTTAAATCCAAATGACCTATATCACCTTAAAGGGCATGAAAGGGGGCTACAATTTTGCTTCATTCGATTTTCGCTGAGTGGTTGTTGTTTCAAACAAATTTTCGAAAAACACTTTTCGGAACCTTCAAATTGCTTTCTCTTTGAAGTATATGTCCCGAACTAGAGTTTTTAGCTCCAAATTTTTTTTGTATCACTTTAAAGGACATGAAAAGGGCTTCGATTTGCCATCATTAGATTTTCGCTGAGTGGTTGTTGTTTCAAACAAAATTTTTGAAACACACTTTTCGAAACCCTCAAATTGCTCTCACTTTGACCTATAACTCCCGAACCAGTATGTTTGCCTCCGAATTACCTTTATCACCTTAAAGGGCAGGAAAAGGGCTACGATTTGGCTTCATTATTTTTTTGCTGAGTTTTTGTTGCTTCGAACAAAATTTTTGAAAAACACTTTTCGAAACCCTCAAATTACCCTCTCTTTGACCTGTAACACCCGAACAAGAGTTTTTACTTCCAAATGACCTATATCACCTTAAAGGGCATGAAAAGGGCTACGATTTGGCATCATTATATTTTTGCTGAGTTTTTGTTGCTTCGAACAAAATTTTTGAAAAACACTTTTCGAAACCCTCAAATTGCTCTCTCTTTGACGTATAACTCCCGAACCAGAGTTTTTATCTCCAAATTACCTATATGACCTTAAAGGGCATGAAAAGGACTACGATTTGCCATCATTAGATATTCGTTGCGTGATTGTTGTTTCAAACAAAATTTTCGATAATCACTTTTCGAAACCCTCAAATTGCTCTCTCTCTTTGACCTATAACTCTCGAACCAGAGTTTTTACTTCCAAATGACCTATATCACCTTAAATGGCACGAAAAGGACTACGATTTGCCATCATTAGATTTTCGCTGCGTGGTTGTTGTTTCCAACAAAATTTTCGAAAATCACTTTTCGAAACCCTCAAATCACTTCCTTTTTGACATATAACTCCCGAACCGAAGTTTTTACCTCCAAATCACCTTAAAGGGCATGAAAAGGGCTACGATTTGGCATCATCATATATTTGCTCAGTTTTTGTTGCTTCGAACAAAACTTTTTAAAAACACTTTTCGAAACCCTCAAATTGCTCTCTCTATGACGTATAACTGTCGAACCAAAGTTTTTACCTCCAAATGACCTTTATCACCTTAAAGGGCAGGAAAAGGGCTACGATTTGGCATCATTATTTTTTTTGCTGAGTTTTTGTTGCTTCGAACAAAATTTTTGAAAAACACTTTTCGAAACCCTCAAATTACCCTCTCTTTGACCTGTAACACCCGAACAAGAGTTTTTACTTCCAAATGACCTATATCACCTTAAAGGGCATGAAAAGGGCTACGATTTGGCATCATTATATTTTTGCTGAATTTTATTGCTTCAAACAAAATTTTTGAAAAACACTTTTCGAAAACCTCAAATTGCTCTCTCTTTGACCTATAACTCCCAAACCAGAGTTTTTACCTCCAAATTCCCTATATCACCTTAAAAGGCATGAAAAGGGCTACAATTTGGCATCATTCGATTTTCGCTGAGTTATTGTTGCTTCAAACAAATTTTTCGAAACATACTTTTCGAAACCTTCAAATTGCTTTCTCTTTTCCTATAACTCCCGAACCAGAGTTTTTACCTCCAAATTCCCTATATCACCTTAAAGGGCATGAAAGGGGCTACGATTTGCCATCATTATGTTTTCGCTCAGTGGTTGTTGTTTCAAAAACAAAATTTTCGAAAAACACTTTTCGAAACCCTCAAATCGCTCTCTCCATGACCAATAACTCCCGAACCAGAGCTTTTACCTCCAAAACACCTATATAACCTTAGAGGGCATGAAAAGAGCTACGATTTGCTATCATTAGATTTTCGCTGAGGTGTTGTTGCTTCAAACAAAATTTTAGAAAAACACTTTTCGAAACCCCCAAAATGCTCTCTCTTTGACCTATAACTCCCGAACTGAACCTTCAAATCACCTTAAAGTGCATTAAAAGGGCTACGATTTGGCATCATCATATAATTGCTCAGTTTTTGTTGCTTCGAAAAAAACTTTTTAATAACACTTTTCGAAACCCTCAAATTGCTCTCTCTTTGACCTATAACTCCCGAACCACAGTTTTTACTTTCAAATGACCCATATCACCTTAAAAGGCATGAAAAGGACTACGATTTGCCATCATTAGATTTTCGCTGCGTGGTTGTTGTTTCAAACAAAATTTTCGAAAATCACTTTTCGAAACCCTCAAATCGCTTCCCTTTTGACCTATAACTCCCGAAAAAGAATTTTTACCTCCAAATTCCCTACACCACCTTAAAGGGCATTAAAAGGGCTACAATTTGGCTTAATTCGATTTTCGCTGAGTGGTTGTTGTTTCGAACACAATTTTTGAAAAACACTTTTCGAAACCCTCAAATTACTCTCTTTGACCTATAACTACCGAACCAGAGTTTTTACCTCCAAATTACCTATATGACCTTAAAGGCAATGAAAAGGGCTACGATTTGGCATCATTAGATTTTTGCGAGGTTGTTGTTGCTTCGAACAAAATTTTTTAAAAACACTTTTCGAAACCCTCAAATTGCTCTCTCTATGACCTATAACTCCTGAACCAAAGTTTTTACCTCCAAATGACCTATATCAACTTAAATGACATGGAAAGGGCTACAATTTTGCATCATTAGATTTTCGCTGAGTGGTTGTTGTTTCGAACAAAATTTTTTAAAAACACTTTTCGAAACCCTCAAATTGCTCTCTCTATGACCTATAACTCCTGAACCAGAGTTTTTAAATCCAAATGACCTATATCACCTTAAAGGGCATGAAAGGGGCTACAATTTGGCTTCATTCGATTTTCGCTGAGTGGTTGTTGTTTCAAACAAATTTTCGAAAAACACTTTTCGAAACCTTCAAATTGCTTTCTCTTTGAAGAATATGTCCCGAACTAGAGTTTTTAGCTCCAAATTTTTTTTTGTATCACTTTAAAGGGCATGAAAAGGGCTACAATTTGGCTTAATTCGATTTTCGTTGAGTGGTTGTTGTTTCAAACAAAATTTTCGAAAAACACTTTTCGAAACCTTCAAATTGCTTTCTCTTTGACCTATAACTTCTGAACCAGAGTTTTTAATTCCAAATGACCTATATCACCTTAAAGGGCACGAAAAGGACTACGATTTGCCATCATTAGATATTCGTTGCGTGATTGTTGTTTCAAAAAAAATTTTCGATAATCACTTTTCGAAACCCTCAAATTGCTCTCTCTTTGACCTATAACTCTCGAACCAGAGTTTTTACTTCCAAATGACCTATATCACCTTAAAGGGCACGAAAAGGACTGCGATTTGCCATCATTAGATTTTCGCTGCGTGGTTGTTGTTTCAAACAAAATTTTCGAAAATCACTTTTCGAAACCCTCAAATCACTTCCTTTTTGACATATAACTCCCGAAAAATAATTTTTTCCTCTAAACTCCCTACACCACCTTAAAGGGCATTAAAAGGGCTACAATTTGGCTTAATTCGATTTTCGTTGAGTGGTTGTTGTTTCAAACAAAATTTTCGAAAAACACTTTTCGAAACCTTCAAATTGCTTTCTCTTTGACCTATAACTTCTGAACCAGAGTTTTTAATTCCAAATGACCTATATCATCTTAAAGGGTATGAAAAGGGCTACGATTTGGCATCATCATATATTTGCTCAGTTTTTGTTGCTTCGAACAAAACTTTTTAAAAACACTTTTCGAAACCCTCAAATTGCTCTCTCTATGACCTATAACTGCCGAACCAAAGTTTTTACCTCCAAATGACCTATATCAACTTAAATGGCATGGAGATTTTCTTAAATGGCATCATTAGATTTTCGCTGATTGGTTGTTGTTTCAAACAAAATATTCGAAAAACACTTTTCGAAACCTTCAAATTGCTTTCTCTTTGACCTATAACTTCTGAACCAGAGTTTTTAATTCCAAATGACCTATATCATCTTAAAGGGTATGAAAAGGGCTACGATTTGGCATCATCATATATTTGCTCAGTTTTTGTTGCTTCGAACAAAACTTTTTAAAAACACTTTTCGAAACCCTCAAATTGCTCTCTCTATGACGTATAACTGCCGAACCACAGTTTTTACCTCCAAATGACCTATATCAACTTAAATGGCATGGAAAGGGCTACAATTTTGCGTCATTAGATTTTCGCTGAGTGGTTGTTGTTTCGAACAAAATTTTTGAAAAACACTTTTCGAAACCCTCAAATTGCTCTCTCTATGAACTATAACTCCCGAACCAGAGCTTTTACCTCCAAATTACCTATATGACCTCAAAGGCCATGGAAAGGGCTACGATTTGGCATCATTAGATTTTTGCGGGGTTGTTGTTGCTTCGAACAAAATTTTTTAAAAACACTTTTCGAAACCCTCAAATTGCTCTCTCTTTGACCTATAACTCCTGAACCAGAGTTTTTACCTCCAAATTACCTATATGACCTCAAAGGCCATGAAAAGGGCTACGATTTGGCATTATTAGATTTTTGCGGGGTTGTTGTTGCTTCGAACAAAATTTTTTAAAAACACTTTTCGAAACCCCCAAGTTGCTCTCTCTTTGACCTATAACAACTGAACCAGAGTTTTTAAATCCAAATGACCTATATCACGTTAAAGGGCATGAAAAGGGCTACGATTTGCCATCATTAGATTTTTGCAGGGTTGTTGTTGCTTCGAACAAAATTTTTTAAAAACTCTTTTCGAAACCCTTAAATTGCTCTCTCTTTGACCTATAACTCCTGAACCAAAGTTTTTACCACCAAATGACCTATATCACCTTAAATGGCATGGAAAGGGGTACAATTTTGCATCATTAGATTTTCGCTGAGTTTTTGTTGCTTCGAACAAAATTTTTAAAAAACACTTTTCGAATCCCTCAAATTGCTCTCTCATTGACCTATAACTCCCGAACCAGAGTTTTTACCTACAAATTACCTATATGACTTTAAAGGCCATGACTCCCGAACCAGTTTTGAACCACCAAGTGACCTATGTCACCTTAAAAGGCAGAGAATTGGCTACAATTCGTCACAATTAGATTTTGCTGAGTGGTTGTTGTTTCAAACAAAATTTTGAACTAATCGATTTGAATCCTCAAATCGTTCTCTCTTTGCCCTATAACTCCCGAACCAGAGTTTTTACCACCAAATGCCCTATAACACCTTAAGGGGCATGAAAACGGCTGAAATTTGTCATCATTAGATATTTGCGGGGTGGTTGTTGTTTCAAACAAAATTTTCGAAAAACACTTTTTGAAACCCTCAAATCGCCCTCTCTTTGACCTATAACTCCCGAACCTGATATGAACCACCAAATGACCTATGTTAGCTTAAAAGTCATAGATGTGGCTACAATTTGTTAAATGACCTATATCGCCTTAGAGGGCATGGAAAGGGCTACATTTTGTCATCACAAGATTTTTGATTAGTGTTTTTTGTTTTAAACTCAATTTTCGAAAAACACTTTTTGAAACCCTCAAATCGACGTCTTTTTGACCTATAACTACCGAACCAGATTTGTGGCACCAAACGACCTATGTCACCTTAAAAGGCATAGAATTGGCTACAATTTGTCATGATTAGATTTTGCAGAGTGGTTGTTGTTTCAAACAAAATTTTCGAAAAACACGATTTGAACCCTCAAATCGTTCTCTCGTTGTCCTATAACTCCCGAACCTGAGTTTTTACCTCCCAATGATCCATATGACCTTAAAAGGCATGGAATGTGCCACGATCTGTCAGAATTACATCTCTGCTGAGTGGTTGTTGTTTCAAACATAATTTTCGAAAAACACGATTTGAACCCTCAAATCGCCGTCTCTTTGACCTATAACTCCCGAACCAGATATGAACCACCAAATGCTCTATGTCACCTTAAAGGGCATAGAGTTGGCTATAATTTGTGGTTGTTGTTTCGAAAAAATGAAAAGGGCTACAATTTGGCATCATTATATATTTGCTGAGTTGTTGTTGCTTCAAACAAAATTTTTGAAAAAGCTTTTCGAAACCATCAAATTGTTCCTTTTTTGACCTATAACTCCCGAACCAGAGTTTTTACTTCCAAATCACCTGTATCACCTTAAAAGGCATAAAAAGAGCTACGATTTGGCATCATTATATTTTCGTTGAGTTCTTGTTGCTTCAAACAAAATTTTTGACAAACACTTTTCGAAACCCTCAAAGTGCTCTCTATTTGACCTATAACTCCCGAACCAGAGTTCTTACCTGCAAATCACCTATATCACCTTAAAGGGCATGAAAAGGGCTACAATTTTGTATCATTATTTTTCGTTGAGTTGTTGTTGTTTCAAACAAAATTTTGAAAAAAACTTTACGAAACCCTCAAATTGCTCCCTCTTTCACCTATAACTCCCGAACCACAGTTTTTACTTTCAAATCACCTATATCACCTTAAAGGGCATGAAAAGGGCTTCAATTTGGCATCATTATATCTTCGTTGAGTTGTTGTTGCTTCTAACAAAAATTTTTGAAAACACTTTTCGAAACCCTCAAATTGCTCTCTCTTTGACCTATAACTCCCGAACCAGAGTTTTTACCTCCAAATTCCCAATATAACATTAATACATGTGAAAAAGGCTACAATTTGGCGTCATTTAATTTTCGCTGAGTGGTTGTTGTTTCAAACAAAATTTTCGAAAAACACTTTTCGAAACCCTTAAAATGCTCTCTCTTTGACCTATAAGTCCCGAACCAGAGTTTTTACCTCTAAATCACCTATATCACCTTAAAGGGCATGAAAAGGGCTACAATTTGGCATCATCATATAATCGTTGAGTTGTTGTTGCTTCAAACAAAATTTTTGAAAAACAGTTTTCGAAACCCTCATATTGCTCTCTTTGACCTATAACTCCCGAACCAGAGTTTTTACCTCCAAATTACCTATATCACATTAATACATATGAAAAAGGCTACAATTTGGCGTCATTTAATTTCCGCTGAGTGGTTGTTGTTTCAAAAAAACTCTCGAAAAATACTTTTCGAAACCATCAAATTGCTCTCTCTTTGACCTATAACGCCCGACACAGAGTTTTTACCTCCAAATCACCTATATCACCTTGAAGGCCATGAAAAGGACTACGAGTTGCCATCTTTATATTTTCGAAACATACTTTTCGAAACCCTCAAATTGTTCCCTCTTTGACCTATAACTCCCGAACCAGAGTTTTTAGCTCCAAATTTTTTCTATCACATTAAAGGGCGTGCAAAGGGCTACAATTTGGCATCATTATATTTTCGCTGAGTGATTGTTGTTTCAAACAAAATTTTCGAAAAACACTTTTCGAAACCCTCAAATCGCTCTCTCCATGACCAATAAATCCCGAACCGGAGGTTTTACCTCCAAATCACCTTAACGGGCATGAAAAGGGCTACGATTTGGCATCATTATATTTTTGCTGAGTTTAATTGCTTCAAACAAAATTTTTGAAAAACACTTTTAGAAACCCTCAAATATCTCGCTCTTTGACCTATAACTCCCGAACCAGAGTTTTTACTTCCAAATGACCTATATCACCTTAAAGGGCATGAAAAGGGGTACGATCTGCCATCATTAGTTATTCGCTGTGTGGTTGTTGTTTCAAACAAAATTTTTGAAAACAACTTTTCGAAACCCTTAAATTGCTCTCTCTTTCACCTATAACTCCCGAACCAGAGTTTTATCTCCAAATTCCCTATATCACCTTAAAAGGCATGAGAAGGGCTACAATTTGGCATCATTATATTTTCGCTGAGTAGTTGTTGTTTCAAACAAAATTTTCGAAAAACAATTTTGAAACCTTCAAATTTCTTTCTCTTTGACCTATAACTCCCGAACTAGAGTTTTTAGCTCCAAATTTTTTAATCACATTAAAGGGCATAAAAAGGGCTACAATTTGGCATCATTACATTTTCGTTGAGTTGTTGCTTTAAACAAAATTTTTGAAAAACACTTTACAAAACCCTCAAATTGCTCTCTCTTTGACCTATAACTCCCGAACCGGAGTTTTTATCTCCAAATCACCTTAAAGGCCATGAAAAGGGCTACGATTTGGCTCAAATTATATTTGCTGAGTTTTATTGCTTCGAACAAAATTCTTGAAAATCACTTTTCGAAACCCTCAAATATCTCGCTCTTTGACCTATAACTCCCGAACCAGAGTTTTTACTTCCTGATGACCTATATCACCTTAAAGGGCATGAAAAGGGCTACGATCTGCCATCATTAGATTTTCGGTGAGTGGTTGTTGTTTCAAACAAAATTTTTGAAAAACTCTTTTCGAAACCCTTAAATTGCTCTCTCTTTGACCTATAACTCCCGAACCAGAGTTTTTATCTCCAAATTCCCTATATCACCTTAAAAGGCATGAAAAGGGCTACAATTTTGCGTCATTCGATTTTCGCAGAGTGGTTGTTGTTTCAAGCAAAATTTTCGAAACATACTTTTCAAAACCTTAAAATTACCTATAACTTTCGAACCAGAGTTTTTAGCTCCAAATTATTTAAATCACAATAAAGGGCATTCATAGGGCTACAATTTGGCATCATTATATTTTCGCTGAGTTGTTGTTGCTTCAAACAAAATTTTTGAAAAACACTTTTCGAAACCCTCAAATTGCTCTCTCTTTGACCTATAACTCCCGAACCAGAGTTTTTATCTCCAAATTCCCAATATCACCTTAAAAGGCATGAAAAGGGCTACAATTTGGCGTCATTCGATTTTCGCAGAGTGGTTGTTGTTTCAAGCAAAATTTTCGAAACATACTTTTTGAAACCTTAAAATTACCTACAACTTTCGAACCAGAGTTTTTAGCTCCAAATTGTTTAAATCACAATAAAGGGCATGCAAAGGGCTACAATTTGGCGTCATTCGATTTTCGCAGAGTGGTTGTTGTTTCAAGCAAAATTTTCGAAACATACTTTTCGAAACCTTAAAATTACCTATAACTTTCGAACCAGAGTTTTTAGCTCCAAATTATTTAAATCACAATAAAGGGCATGCTAAAGGCTACTATTTGGCATCAATATATTTTCGCTGAGTTGTTGTTGCTTCAAACAAAATTTTTGAAAAACACTTTTCGAAACCATCAAATCGCTCTCTCTTTGAACTATAAACCGGAGTTTTTACCTCCAAATCACCTTAAAGGGCATGAAAAGGGCTACGATTTGGCATCATTATATTTTTGCTGAGTTTTTATTGCTTCGAACAAAATTTTTGTAAAACACTTTTCGAAACCCTCAAATTGCTCTCTCTTTGACCTATAACTCCCGAACCAAAGTTTTTACCTCCAAATTCCCTATATCACCTTATAAGACATGAAAAGGGCTACAATTCTGCATCATTCGAATTTCGCTGAGTTGTTGTTTTTCAAACATAATTTTCGAAAAACAATTTTCGAAACCTTCAAATTTCTTTCTCTTTGACCTATAACTCTCGAATAGAGTTTCTAGCTCCAAATTTTTTATATCACAATAAAGGGCATGCAAAGGGTTACAATTTGGCATCATTATATTTTTGCTGAGTTTTATTGCTTCAAACAAAATTTTTGAAAAACACTTTTAGAAACCCTCAAATATCTCGCTCTTTGACCTATAACTCCCGAACCAGAGTTTTTACTTCCAAATGACCTATATCACCTTAAAGGGCATGAAAAGGGCTACGATCTGCCATCATTAGATTTTCGCTGAGTGGTTGTTGTTTCAAACAAAATTTTTGAAAACAACTTTTCGAAACCCTTAAATTGCTCTCTCTTTCACCTATAACTCCCGAACCAGAGTTTTATCTCCAAATTCCCTATATCACCTTGAAAGGCATGAGAAGGGCTACAATTTGGCATCATTATATATTCGCTGAGTAGTTGTTGTTTCAAACAAAATTTTCGAAAAACAATTTTGAAACCTTCAAATTTCCTTCTCTTTGACCTATAACTCCCGAACTAGAGTTTTTAGCTCCAAATTTTTTAACCACTTTAAAGGGCATAAAAAGGGCTACAATTTGGCATCATTACATTTTCGTTGAGTTGTTGCTTTAAACAAAATTTTTGAAAAACACTTTACGAAACCCTCAAATTGCTCTCTCTTTGACCTAGAACTCCCGAACCGTAGTTTTTATCTCCAAATCGCCTTAAAGGGCATGAAAAGGGCTACGATTTGGCATCAAATTATATTTGCTGAGTTTTATTGCTTCGAACAAAATTCTTGAAAAACACTTTTCGAAACCCTCAAATTGCTCTCTCTTTGACCTATAACTCCCGAACCAGAGTTTTTATATCCAAATTCCCTATATCACCTTAAAAGGCATGCTAAAGGCTACTATTTGGCATCATTATATTTTCGCTGAGTTGGTGTTGCTTCAAACAAAATTTTTGAAAAACACTTTTCGAAACCCTCAAATTGCTGTCTCTTGACCTATAACTCCCGAACCAGAGTTTTTTCTTCCTAATCAGATATATCACCTTAAAGGGCATGAAAGGGGCAACGATGTGCCATCATTAGATTTTCGCTGAGTTGTTGTTGCTTCAAACAAAATTTTAGAAAAACACTTTTCGAAACCATCAAATCGCTCTCTCTTTGAACTATAAACCGAAATTTTTACCTCCAAATCACCTTAAAGGGCATGAAAAGGGCTACGATTTGGCATCATTATATTTTTGCTGAGTTTTTATTGCTTCGAACAAAATTTTTGTAAAACACTTTTCGAAACCCTCAAATTGCTCTCTCTTTGACCTATAACTCCCGAACCAGAGTTTTTACCTCCAAATTCCCTATATCACCTTAAAAGACATGAAAAGGGCTACAATTCTGCATCATTCGATTTTCGCTGAGTTGTTGATTTTTCAAACATAATTTTCGAAAAACAATTTTCGAAACCTTCAAATTTCTTTCTCTTTGACCTATAACTCTCGAATAGAGTTTCTAGCTCCAAATTTTTTATATCACAATAAAGGGCATGCAAAGGGCTACAATTTGGCATCATTATATTATCGCTGAGTTGTTGTGCTTCAAACAATATTTTTGTAAAACACTTTACGAAACCCTCAAATTGCTCTCTCATTGACCTATACCTTCCGAACCGCAGTTTTTACCTCCAAATCACCTTAAAGGGCATGAAAAGGGCTACGATTTGGCAACATATTATATTTGCTGAGTTTTATTGCTTCGAACAAAATTTTTGATAAACACTTTTCGAAACCCTCAAATTGCTCTCTCTTTGACCTATAACCCCCGAACCCAAGTTTTTACCTCCAAACTACCTATATCACCTTAGAGGGCATGAAAAGGGCTACGATTTGCTATCATTAGGTTTTCACTGAGTTGTTGTTGCTTCGAACAAATTATTTGAAAAACACTTTTCGAAAGCCTCAAATTGCTCTCTCTCTCTCTGAGCTATAACTCCCGAACCAGAGCTTTTACCTCCAAATCACCTATATAACCTTAGAGGGCAAGAAAAGGGCTACGATTTGCTATCATTAGATTTTCGCTGAGTTGTTGTTGCTTCAAACAAAATTTTAGAAAAACACTTTTCGAAACCCTAAAATTGTTTTTAACCTCCGAATCACCTTAAAGGGCATGAAAATGGCTACGATTTGGCATCATAATATTTATGCTGAGTTTTATTGCTTCGAACAAAGTTTTTGAAAAACACTTTTCGAAACCCTCAAATTGCTCTCTCTTTGACCTATAACTGCCGAACCAAAGTTTTTACCTCCAAATGATCTATATCACTTTAAATAACATGAAAGGGGCTACAATTTTGCATCATTGGATTTTCGCTGAGTGGTTGTTGTTTCGAACAAAATTTTCGAAACGTACTTTTCGAAACCTTCAAATTGCTTTCTCTTTGACCTATGACTCCGGAACCAGATTTTTACCTCCAAATTCCCTATATCACCTTAAAGGGCATGAAAGGAGCTACGATTTGCCGTCATTATATGTTCGCTGAGTGGTTCAAAAACAAAATTTTCGAAAAACACTTTTCGAAACCCTCAAATCGCTCTCTCCATGAGCAATAACACCCGAACCAAAACTTTTACATCCAAATCACCTATATCACCTTAGAGGGCATGAAAAGGGCTACGATTTGCTATCATTAGATTTTCGCTGAGTTGTTGTTGCTTCGAACAAATTATTTGATTTGGCTCAAATTAGAGTTTTTAGCTCCAAATTTTTTAACCACATTAAAGGGCATAAAAAGGGCTACAATTTGGCATCATTACATTTTCGTTGAGTTGTTGCTTTAAACAAAATTTTTGAAAAACACTTTACGAAACCCTCAAATTGCTCTCTCTTTGACCTAGAACTCCCGAACCGTAGTTTTTATCTCCAAATCGCCTTAAAGGGCATGAAAAGGGCTACGATTTGGCATCAAATTATATTTGCTGAGTTTTATTGCTTCGAACAAAATTCTTGAAAAACACTTTTCGAAACCCTCAAATTGCTCTCTCTTTGACCTATAACTCCCGAACCAGAGTTTTTATATCCAAATTCCCTATATCACCTTAAAAGGCATGCTAAAGGCTACTATTTGGCATCATTATATTTTCGCTGAGTTGGTGTTGCTTCAAACAAAATTTTTGAAAAACACTTTTCGAAACCCTCAAATTGCTGTCTCTTGACCTATAACTCCCGAACCAGAGTTTTTTCTTCCTAATCAGATATATCACCTTAAAGGGCATGGAAGGGGCAACGATGTGCCATCATTAGATTTTCGCTGAGTTGTTGTTGCTTCAAACAAAATTTTTGAAAAACACTTTTCGAAACCATCAAATCGCTCTCTCTTTGAACTATAAACCGGAGTTTTTACCTCCAAATCACCTTAAAGGGCATGAAAAGGGCTACGATTTGGCATCATTATATTTTTGCTGAGTTTTTATTGCTTCGAACAAAATTTTTGTAAAACACTTTTCGAAACCCTCAAATTGCTCTCTCTTTGACCTATAACTCCCGAACCAAAGTTTTTACCTCCAAATTCCCTATATCACCTTATAAGACATGAAAAGGGCTACAATTCTGCATCATTCGAATTTCGCTGAGTTGTTGTTTTTCAAACATAATTTTCGAAAAACAATTTTCGAAACCTTCAAATTTCTTTCTCTTTGACCTATAACTCTCGAATAGAGTTTCTAGCTCCAAATTTTTTATATCACAATAAAGGGCATGCAAAGGGTTACAATTTGGCATCATTATATTTTTGCTGAGTTTTATTGCTTCAAACAAAATTTTTGAAAAACACTTTTAGAAACCCTCAAATATCTCGCTCTTTGACCTATAACTCCCGAACCAGAGTTTTTACTTCCAAATGACCTATATCACCTTAAAGGGCATGAAAAGGGCTACGATCTGCCATCATTAGATTTTCGCTGAGTGGTTGTTGTTTCAAACAAAATTTTTGAAAACAACTTTTCGAAACCCTTAAATTGCTCTCTCTTTCACCTATAACTCCCGAACCAGAGTTTTATCTCCAAATTCCCTATATCACCTTAAAAGGCATGAGAAGGGCTACAATTTGGCATCATTATATATTCGCTGAGTAGTTGTTGTTGCAAACAAAATTTTCGAAAAACAATTTTGAAACCTTCAAATTTCCTTCTCTTTGACCTATAACTCCCGAACTAGAGTTTTTAGCTCCAAATTTTTTAACCACATTAAAGGGCATAAAAAGGGCTACAATTTGGCATCATTACATTTTCGTTGAGTTGTTGCTTTAAACAAAATTTTTGAAAAACACTTTACGAAACCCTCAAATTGCTCTCTCTTTGACCTAGAACTCCCGAACCGTAGTTTTTATCTCCAAATCGCCTTAAAGGGCATGAAAAGGGCTACGATTTGGCATCAAATTATATTTGCTGAGTTTTATTGCTTCGAACAAAATTCTTGAAAAACACTTTTCGAAACCCTCAAATTGCTCTCTCTTTGACCTATAACTCCCGAACCAGAGTTTTTATATCCAAATTCCCTATATCACCTTAAAAGGCATGCTAAAGGCTACTATTTGGCATCATTATATTTTCGCTGAGTTGGTGTTGCTTCAAACAAAATTTTTGAAAAACACTTTTCGAAACCCTCAAATTGCTGTCTCTTGACCTATAACTCCCGAACCAGAGTTTTTTCTTCCTAATCAGATATATCACCTTAAAGGGCATGAAAGGGGCAACGATGTGCCATCATTAGATTTTCGCTGAGTTGTTGTTGCTTCAAACAAAATTTTAGAAAAACACTTTTCGAAACCATCAAATCGCTCTCTCTTTGAACTATAAACCGAAATTTTTACCTCCAAATCACCTTAAAGGGCATGAAAAGAGCTACGATTTGGCATCATTATATTTTTGCTGAGTTTTTATTGCTTCGAACAAAATTTTTGTAAAACACTTTTCGAAACCCTCAAATTGCTCTCTCTTTGACCTATAACTCCCGAACCAGAGTTTTTACCTCCAAATTCCCTATATCACCTTAAAAGACATGAAAAGGGCTACAATTCTGCATCATTCGATTTTCGCTGAGTTGTTGATTTTTCAAACATAATTTTCGAAAAACAATTTTCGAAACCTTCAAATTTCTTTCTCTTTGACCTATAACTCTCGAATAGAGTTTCTAGCTCCAAATTTTTTATATCACAATAAAGGGCATGCAAAGGGCTACAATTTGGCATCATTATATTATCGCTGAGTTGTTGTGCTTCAAACAATATTTTTGTAAAACACTTTACGAAACCCTCAAATTGCTCTCTCATTGACCTATACCTTCCGAACCGCAGTTTTTACCTCCAAATCACCTTAAAGGGCATGAAAAGGGCTACGATTTGGCAACATATTATATTTGCTGAGTTTTATTGCTTCGAACAAAATTTTTGATAAACACTTTTCGAAACCCTCAAATTGCTCTCTCTTTGACCTATAACCCCCGAACCCAAGTTTTTACCTCCAAACTACCTATATCACCTTAGAGGGCATGAAAAGGGCTACGATTTGCTATCATTAGGTTTTCACTGAGTTGTTGTTGCTTCGAACAAATTATTTGAAAAACACTTTTCGAAAGCCTCAAATTGCTCTCTCTCTCTCTGAGCTATAACTCCCGAACCAGAGCTATTACCTCCAAATCACCTATATAACCTTAGAGGGCAAGAAAAGGGCTACGATTTGCTATCATTAGATTTTCGCTGAGTTGTTGTTGCTTCAAACAAAATTTTAGAAAAACACTTTTCGAAACCCTAAAATTGTTTTTAACCTCCGAATCACCTTAAAGGGCATGAAAATGGCTACGATTTGGCATCATAATATTTATGCTGAGTTTTATTGCTTCGAACAAAGTTTTTGAAAAACACTTTTCGAAACCCTCAAATTGCTCTCTCTTTGACCTATAACTGCCGAACCAAAGTTTTTACCTCCAAATGATCTATATCACTTTAAATAACATGAAAGGGGCTACAATTTTGCATCATTGGATTTTCGCTGAGTGGTTGTTGTTTCGAACAAAATTTTCGAAACGTACTTTTCGAAACCTTCAAATTGCTTTCTCTTTGACCTATGACTCCGGAACCAGATTTTTACCTCCAAATTCCCTATATCACCTTAAAGGGCATGAAAGGAGCTACGATTTGCCGTCATTATATGTTCGCTGAGTGGTTCAAAAACAAAATTTTCGAAAAACACTTTTCGAAACCCTCAAATCGCTCTCTCCATGAGCAATAACACCCGAACCAAAACTTTTACATCCAAATCACCTATATCACCTTAGAGGGCATGAAAAGGGCTACGATTTGCTATCATTAGATTTTCGCTGAGTTGTTGTTGCTTCGAACAAATTATTTGATTTGGCTCAAATTAGAGTTTTTAGCTCCAAATTTTTTAACCACATTAAAGGGCATAAAAAGGGCTACAATTTGGCATCATTACATTTTCGTTGAGTTGTTGCTTTAAACAAAATTTTTGAAAAACACTTTACGAAACCCTCAAATTGCTCTCTCTTTGACCTAGAACTCCCGAACCGTAGTTTTTATCTCCAAATCGCCTTAAAGGGCATGAAAAGGGCTACGATTTGGCATCAAATTATATTTGCTGAGTTTTATTGCTTCGAACAAAATTCTTGAAAAACACTTTTCGAAACCCTCAAATTGCTCTCTCTTTGACCTATAACTCCCGAACCAGAGTTTTTATATCCAAATTCCCTATATCACCTTAAAAGGCATGCTAAAGGCTACTATTTGGCATCATTATATTTTCGCTGAGTTGGTGTTGCTTCAAACAAAATTTTTGAAAAACACTTTTCGAAACCCTCAAATTGCTGTCTCTTGACCTATAACTCCCGAACCAGAGTTTTTTCTTCCTAATCAGATATATCACCTTAAAGGGCATGAAAGGGGCAACGATGTGCCATCATTAGATTTTCGCTGAGTTGTTGTTGCTTCAAACAAAATTTTTGAAAAACACTTTTCGAAACCATCAAATCGCTCTCTCTTTGAACTATAAACCGGAGTTTTTACCTCCAAATCACCTTAAAGGGCATGAAAAGGGCTACGATTTGGCATCATTATATTTTTGCTGAGTTTTTATTGCTTCGAACAAAATTTTTGTAAAACACTTTTCGAAACCCTCAAATTGCTCTCTCTTTGACCTATAACTCCCGAACCAAAGTTTTTACCTCCAAATTCCCTATATCACCTTATAAGACATGAAAAGGGCTACAATTCTGCATCATTCGAATTTCGCTGAGTTGTTGTTTTTCAAACATAATTTTCGAAAAACAATTTTCGAAACCTTCAAATTTCTTTCTCTTTGACCTATAACTCTCGAATAGAGTTTCTAGCTCCAAATTTTTTATATCACAATAAAGGGCATGCAAAGGGTTACAATTTGGCATCATTATATTTTTGCTGAGTTTTATTGCTTCAAACAAAATTTTTGAAAAACACTTTTAGAAACCCTCAAATATCTCGCTCTTTGACCTATAACTCCCGAACCAGAGTTTTTACTTCCAAATGACCTATATCACCTTAAAGGGCATGAAAAGGGCTACGATCTGCCATCATTAGATTTTCGCTGAGTGGTTGTTGTTTCAAACAAAATTTTTGAAAACAACTTTTCGAAACCCTTAAATTGCTCTCTCTTTCACCTATAACTCCCGAACCAGAGTTTTATCTCCAAATTCCCTATATCACCTTAAAAGGCATGAGAAGGGCTACAATTTGGCATCATTATATATTCGCTGAGTAGTTGTTGTTGCAAACAAAATTTTCGAAAAACAATTTTGAAACCTTCAAATTTCCTTCTCTTTGACCTATAACTCCCGAACTAGAGTTTTTAGCTCCAAATTTTTTAACCACATTAAAGGGCATAAAAAGGGCTACAATTTGGCATCATTACATTTTCGTTGAGTTGTTGCTTTAAACAAAATTTTTGAAAAACACTTTACGAAACCCTCAAATTGCTCTCTCTTTGACCTAGAACTCCCGAACCGTAGTTTTTATCTCCAAATCGCCTTAAAGGGCATGAAAAGGGCTACGATTTGGCATCAAATTATATTTGCTGAGTTTTATTGCTTCGAACAAAATTCTTGAAAAACACTTTTCGAAACCCTCAAATTGCTCTCTCTTTGACCTATAACTCCCGAACCAGAGTTTTTATATCCAAATTCCCTATATCACCTTAAAAGGCATGCTAAAGGCTACTATTTGGCATCATTATATTTTCGCTGAGTTGGTGTTGCTTCAAACAAAATTTTTGAAAAACACTTTTCGAAACCCTCAAATTGCTGTCTCTTGACCTATAACTCCCGAACCAGAGTTTTTTCTTCCTAATCAGATATATCACCTTAAAGGGCATGAAAGGGGCAACGATGTGCCATCATTAGATTTTCGCTGAGTTGTTGTTGCTTCAAACAAAATTTTAGAAAAACACTTTTCGAAACCATCAAATCGCTCTCTCTTTGAACTATAAACCGAAATTTTTACCTCCAAATCACCTTAAAGGGCATGAAAAGAGCTACGATTTGGCATCATTATATTTTTGCTGAGTTTTTATTGCTTCGAACAAAATTTTTGTAAAACACTTTTCGAAACCCTCAAATTGCTCTCTCTTTGACCTATAACTCCCGAACCAGAGTTTTTACCTCCAAATTCCCTATATCACCTTAAAAGACATGAAAAGGGCTACAATTCTGCATCATTCGATTTTCGCTGAGTTGTTGTTTTTTCAAACATAATTTTCGAAAAACAATTTTCGAAACCTTCAAATTTCTTTCTCTTTGACCTATAACTCTCGAATAGAGTTTCTAGCTCCAAATTTTTTATATCACAATAAAGGGCATGCAAAGGGCTACAATTTGGCATCATTATATTATCGCTGAGTTGTTGTGCTTCAAACAATATTTTTGTAAAACACTTTACGAAACCCTCAAATTGCCTCTCATTGACCTATACCTTCCGAACCGCAGTTTTTACCTCCAAATCACCTTAAAGGGCATGAAAAGGGCTACGATTTGGCAACATATTATATTTGCTGAGTTTTATTGCTTCGAACAAAATTTTTGATAAACACTTTTCGAAACCCTCAAATTGCTCTCTCTTTGACCTATAACCCCCGAACCCAAGTTTTTACCTCCAAACTACCTATATCACCTTAGAGGGCATGAAAAGGGCTACGATTTGCTATCATTAGATTTTCACTGAGTTGTTGTTGCTTCGAACAAATTATTTGAAAAACACTTTTCGAAAGCCTCAAATTGCTCTCTCTCTCTGAGCTATAACTCCCGAACCAGAGCTTTTACCTCCAAATCACCTATATAACCTTAGAGGGCAAGAAAAGGGCTACGATTTGCTATCATTAGATTTTCGCTGAGTTGTTGTTGCTTCAAACAAAATTTTAGAAAAACACTTTTCGAAACCCTAATTGTTTTTAACCTCCGAATCACCTTAAAGGGCATGAAAATGGCTACGATTTGGCATCATAATATTTATGCTGAAATTTATTGCTTCGAACAAAGTTTTTGAAAAACACTTTTCGAAACCCTCAAATTGCTCTCTCTTTGACCTATAACTGCCGAACCAAAGTTTTTACCTCCAAATGATCTATATCACTTTAAATAACATGAAAGGGGCTACAATTTTGCATCATTGGATTTTCGCTGAGTGGTTGTTGTTTCGAACAAAATTTTCGAAACGTACTTTTCGAAACCTTCAAATTGCTTTCTCTTTGACCTATGACTCCGGAACCAGATTTTTACCTCCAAATTCCCTATATCACCTTAAAGGGCATGAAAGGAGCTACGATTTGCCGTCATTATATGTTCGCTGAGTGGTTCAAAAACAAAATTTTCGAAAAACACTTTTCGAAACCCTCAAATCGCTCTCTCCATGACCAATAACACCCGAACCAAAACTTTTACATCCAAATCACCTATATCACCTTAGAGGGCATGAAAAGGGCTACGATTTGCTATCATTAGATTTTCGCTGAGTTGTTGTTGCTTCGAACAAATTATTTGAAAAACACTTTTCGAAACCCTCAAATTGATCTCTCTTTGAGCTATAACTCCCGAACCAGAGCTTTTACTTCCAAATCACCTATATATCCTTAGAGGGCATGAAAAGGGCTACGATGTGCCTTCATTAGATTTTCGCTGAGTTGTTGTTGCTTCAAACAAAATTTTAGAAAAACACTTTTCGAAACCGTCAAATTGTTTTTACCTCCAAATCACCTTAAAAGACATGAAAAGAGCTACAATTTGGCATCATTCGATTTTCGCTGAGTTGTTGTTGCTTCAAACAAAAATTTAGAAAACACGTTTCGAAACCCTCAAATTGCTCCCTCTTTGACCTATAACTTTCGAACCAGAGTTTTTACCTCCAAAATCCCTATATCACCTTAAAAGGCATGAAAAGGGCTACAATTTGGCATCATTCGATTTTCGCTGAGTTGTTGTTTCTTCAAACAAAATTTTCGAAACATACCCTTCGAAACCTTCAAATTGCTTTCTCTTTGACCTATGACTCCCGACCCAGAATTTGTACCTCCAAATTCCCTATATCACCTTAAAGGGCATAAAAGGAGCTACGATTTGCCATCATTATATGTTCGCTGAGTGGTTGTTGTTTCAAAAACAAAATTTTCGAAAAGCACTTTTCGAAACCCTCAAATCGCTCTCTCCATGACCAATAACAACCGAACCAGAACTTTTACATCCAAATCACCTATATCACCTTAGAGGGCATGAAAAGGCCTACGATTTGCTATCATTAGATTTTCGCTGAGTTGTTGTTGCTTCAAACAAAATTTTAGAACAACACTTTTCGAATCCATCAAATTGCTCTCTCTTTGGCCTATAACTCCCGAACCGAAGTTTTTACCTCCAAATCACCTTAAAGGGCATGAAAAGGGCTACGATTTGCTATCATTAGATTTTCGCTGAGTTGTTGTTGCTTCGAACAAATTATTTGAAAAACACTTTTCGAAACCCTCAAATTGATCTCTCTTTGAGCTATAACTCCCGAACCAGAGCTTTTACTTCCAAATCACCTATATATCCTTAGAGGGCATGAAAAGGGCTACGATGTGCCTTCATTAGATTTTCGCTGAGTTGTTGTTGCTTCAAACAAAATTTTAGAAAAACACTTTTCGAAACCGTCAAATTGTTTTTACCTCCAAATCACCTTAAAAGACATGAAAAGAGCTACAATTTGGCATCATTCGATTTTCGCTGAGTTGTTGTTGCTTCAAACAAAAATTTAGAAAACACGTTTCGAAACCCTCAAATTGCTCCCTCTTTGACCTATAACTTTCGAACCAGAGTTTTTACCTCCAAAATCCCTATATCACCTTAAAAGGCATGAAAAGGGCTACGATTTGGCATTATTAGATTTTCGCCGAGTTGTTGTTGCTTCGAACAAAATTTTGGAAAAACACTTTTCGAAACCCTCAAATTGCTCTCTCTTTGACCTATAACTCCCGAACCAGAGTTTTTACCTCCAAATTAACTATATGACCTTAAAGGCCATGAAAAGGGCTACGATTTGGCATCATTATATTTTTGCGGAGTTGTTGTTGCTTCGAACAAAATTTTTGAAAAATACTTTTCGAATCCCTCAAATTGCTCTCTCTTTGACCTATAACTCCCGAACCAGGGTTTTTACCTCTAAATTACCTATATGACCTTAAAGGCCATGAAAAGGGCTACGATTTAGCATCATTATATTTTTGCGGAGTTGTTGTTGCTTCGAGCAAAATTTCTGAAAAACACTTTTTGAAACCCTCAAATTGCTCCCACTTTGACCTATAACTCCCTAACCAGAGTTTTAACCTCCAAATGACCTATATCACCTTAAATGGCATGAAAAGTGCTACGAGTTGCCATCATTAGATTTTTGCGGAGTGGTTGTTGTTTCAAACAAAATTTTTGAAAAACACTTTTCGAAACCCTTAAATCGCTTTCTCTTTACCTATAACTCACGAAAAAGAATTTTTACCTCCAAATTCCCTCCACCACCTTAAAGAGCATGAAAGGGCTACGATTTGGCATTATTATATTTTCGGCGAGTTGTTGTTGCTTCGAACAAAATTTTGGAAAAACACTTTTCGAAACCATCAAATTGCTCTCTTTTTGACCTATAACTCTCGAACCAGAGTTTTAACCTCCAAATCACCAATATCACCTTAAAGGGCATGAAAAGGGCTTCGATTTGCCATCATTAGATTTTCGCTGAGTGGTTGTTGCTTCTAACAAAATTTTTGGAAAAGACTTTTCGAAACCTTCAAATTGCTCTCTCTTTGATCTATAACTCCCGAACCAGAGTTTTTACCTACAAATTATCTATATCGCCTTAAAGGGCATGAAAAGGCCTACGATTTGGCATTATTAGATTTTCGCCGAGTTGTTGTTGCTTCGAACAAAATTTTGGAAAAGCACTTTTCGAAACCATCAAATTGCTCTCTCTTTGACCTATAACTCTCGAACCAGAGTTTTAACCTCCAAATCACCAATATCACCTTAAAGGGCATGAAAAGGGCTTCGATTTGCCATCAATAGATTTTCGCTGAGTGGTTGTTGCTTCTAACAAAATTTTTGGAAAACACTTTTCGAAACCTTCAAATTGCTCTCTCTTTGATCTATAACTCCCGAACCAGAGTTTTTACCTCCAAATTACCTATATCACCTTAAAGGGCATGAAAAGGGCTACGATTTGGCATTAGTAGATTTTCGCCGAGTTGTTGCTGCTTCGAAAAAAATTTTGGAAAAGCACTTTTTGAAACCATCAAATTGCTCTCTCTTTGACCTATAACTCCCGAACCAGAGTTTTTACCTCCAAATTACCTATATGACCTTAAGGCCATGAAAAGGGCTACGATTTGGCATTATTAGATTTTCGCCGAGTTGTTGTTGCTTCTAACAAAATTTTGGAAAAGCACTTTTCGAAACCCTCAAATTTCTCCCTCTTTGACCTATAACTCCTGAACCAGAGTTTTTAATTCCAAATGATCTATATCATCTTAAAGGGCATGAAAAGGGCTACGATTTGCCATCATTAGATTTTTGCGGAGTGGTTGTTGTTTCAAACAAAATTTTGGAAAAACACTTTTCGAAACCCTTAAATCGCTTTCTCTTTGAACTATAACTCCCGAAAAAGAATTTTTACCTCCAAATTCCCTACACAACCTTAAACGGCATGAAAGGGATACAATTTGGCATTATTATATATTCGCTTAGTTTTTGTTGCTTCGAACAATATTTTCGAAAAATACTCTTCGAAACCTTCAAATTGCATTCTCTTTGAAGTATAAGTCCTGAACCAGAGTTTTTAGCTCCAAATTTTTTGTATCACCTTAAAGAGCATAGAAAGTTCTTCGATTTGCCATCATTAGATTTTCGCTGAGTGGTTGTTGCTTCGAACAAAATTTTCGAAAAATACTTTTCGAAAACTTCAAATTGCTTTCTCTTTAACCTATAACTCCTGAACCAGAGTTTTTAATTCCAAATGACCTATATCACCTTAAAGAGCATGAAAAGGGCTACGATTTGGCATCATTAGATTTTCGCCGAGTTGTTGTTGCTTCGAACAAAACTTCTGAAAAACACTATTCGAAACCCTCAAATTGCTCCCACTTTGACCTATAACTCAATAACCAGAGTTTTAACCTCCAAATTACCGATATGACCTAAAAAGGCCATGGAAAGGGCTACGATTTGGCATCATTATATTTTTGCGGAGTTGTTGTTGCTTCGAACAAATTTTTTGAAAAAGACTTCAAAACCCTCAAATTTCTCTCTCCTTGACCTATAACTCCTGAACCAGAGTTTTTAATTCCAAATGACCTATATCACCTTAAAGGGCATGAAAAGGGCTTTGATTTGCCATCATTAGATTTTCGATGAGTGGTTGTTGCTTCTAACAAAATTTTTGGAAAACACTTTTCGAAACCCTCAAATTGCTCCCACTTTGACCTATAACTCCCGAACCAGAGTTTTTACCTCTATATTACATATGCCACCTTAAAGAGCATGAAAAGGGCTACGATTTGGCATCATCATATATTTGCTGAGTTTTTGTTGCTTCCAACAAAATTTTTAAAAAACACTTTTCGAATCCCTCAAATTGCTCACTCTTTGACCTATAACTCCCGAACCAGAGTTTTAACCTCCAAATCACCGATATCACCTTAAAGGGCATGAAAAGGGCTTCGATTTGCCATCATTAGATTTTCGATGAGTGGTTGTTGCTTCTAACAAAATTTTTGGAAAACACTTTTCGAAACCTTCAAATTGCTCTCTCTTTGACCTATAACTCCCGAACCAGAGTTTTTACCTCCAAATTACCTATATGACCTGAAAGGCCATGAAAAGGGCTACGATTTGGCATCATTATATTTTTGCGGAGTTGTTGTTGCTTCGAACAAAATTTCTGAAAAACACTTTTCGAAACCTTCAAATTGCTCCCACTTTGACCTATAACTCCCTAACCAGAGTTTTAACCTCCAAATTATCTATATGACCTTAAAGGTCATGAAAAGGGCTACGATTTGGCATCATTATATTTTTGCGGAGTTGTTGTTGCTTCAAACAAAATTTTTGAAAAACACTTTTCGAAACCCTCAAATTTCTCTCTCTTTGACCTATAACTCCTGAACCAGAGTTTATAGTTCCAAATGACCTATATCACCTTAAAGAGCATGAAAAGGGCTACGATTTGCCATCATTAGATTTTTGCGGAGTGGTTGTTGTTTCAAACAAAATTTTCGAAAAACACTTTTCGAAACCCTTAAATCGCTTTCTCTTTGACCTATAACTCCCGAAAAAGAATTATTACCTCCAAATTCCCTACACCACCTTAAAGCGCATGAAAGGGATACAATTTGGCATCATTATATTTTCGCTTAGTTTTTGTTGCTTCGAACAAAATTTTCGAAAAATACTCTTCGAAACCTTCAAATTGCTTTCTCTTTGAAGTATAAGTCCTGAACCAGAGTTTTTAGCTCCTAATTTTTTGTATCACCTTAAAGGGCATAGAAAGGGCTTCGATTTGCCATCATTAGATTTTCGCTGAGTGGTTGTTGCTTCGAACAAAATTTTCGAAAAATACTTTTCGAAACCTTCAAATTGCTCTCTCTTTGACCTATAACTCCTGAAGCAGAGTTTTAACCTCCAAACTACCTATATGACCTTAAAAGCCATGAAAAGGGCTACGATTTGGCATCATTATATTTTTGCGGAGTTGTTGTTGCTTCGAACAAAATTTCTGAAAAACACTTTTCGAAACCCTCAAATTGCTCCCACTTTGACCTATAACTCCCTAATCAGAGTTTTAACTTCCAAATTGCCTATATGACCTTAAAGGTCATGAAAAGGGCTACGATTTGGCATCATTATATTTTTGCGGAGTTTTTGTTGCTTTGAACAAAATTTTGGAAAAACACTTTTCGAAACCCTCATATTTCTTTCTCTTTGACCTATAACTCCTGAACCAGAGTTTTTAATTCCAAATGACCTATATCACCTTAAAGGGCATGAAAAGGGCTACGATCTGCCATCATTAGATTTTTGCGGAGTGGTTGTTGTTTCAAACAAAATTTTCGAAAAACACTTTTCGAAACCCTTAAATCGCTTTCTCTTTGACCTATAACTCCCGAAAAAGAATTTTTACCTCCAAATTCCCTACACCACCTTAAAGGGTATGAAAGGAATACAACTTGGCATCATTATATTTTCGCTTAGTTTTTGTTGCTTCGAACAAAATTTTCGAAAAATACTCTTCGAAACCTTCAAATTGCTTCCTCTTTGAATTATAAGTCCTGAACCAGAGTTTTTAGCTCCAAATTTTTTGTATCACCTTAAAGGGCATTAAAAGGGCTACAATTTGACTTAATTCGATTTTCGCTGAGTGGTTGTTGTTTCAAACAAAATTTTCGAAAAACTCTTTTCGAAACCTTCAAATTGCTCCCTCTTTGACCTATAACTCCCGAACCAGAGTTTTTACCTCCAAATTACCTATATCACCTTAAAGGGCATTAAAAGGGTTTCAAGCAAAATTTTCGAAACATACTTTTCGAAACCTTAAAATTACCTATAACTTTCGAACCAGAGTTTTTAGCTCCAAATTATTTAAATCACAATAAAGGGCATGCAAAGGGCTACAATTTGGCATCATTATATTTTCGCTGAGTTGTTGTTGCTTCAAACAAAATTGTTAATACTTGTTTTGTGTATAACAGAGTGTGAGTCGACGGCACTTGAACCGTGACTCGTGTTGAGAATTGAGAATTAAGTTTAATGTAGATATGTGGGAATCGTCGGCACTTGAACCGAGATTCCTGTTGGGTAATAAAAAACAATAGAATTTTGTGAATAGCCGGCACTTGAACCGTTATTCTTATTGTTAAACTTTATTCTGGTTTCTTAATTAATTTTTCATTGCTTATATACTATATAATAAAATGGTAATAAAACAACAACATAAATTGAATTAGCAAAATGTGTCAGCCGTCTTTCTGAGTTCAATGAAATATTTTTAAAGAAAAAAAATGCCTGTATGCAAAATAACTTGGACAAAATAAAATGTACCGTTTTTACAACTCAGCAAAACCCAAAATAATTCTACAAGAATTATACTGAGTTGAATGAAATCTTTTTGGCTGGCCATGAAAAGGTGTATTGAATTACAACTTTAATAAACAAAAACTAAAGAAAATTATGAAATACTACTTTTGAGTTGAACGAATTTGGCTGGCCATGAAAAGGTGTATTGAATTACAACTTTACGTTCAGTGACTTTTTTTACTGTTGTTATTACTAAGTAAAAACAAAATACAATTATTTATTAAATTATTGATGCCAACAACAAAAAAAGGTTATTGTATGTGTTAACATGCTGCCCCCACAAATTGGCTGATTCGAACTCATCATGATGGCTGAATTTGCCAATTCATTACATTTAAAGAAAAAAAAAAAATTATTTTACTAGATAATTGTTAACATTCCGTAGTTTGGTGTCGAGAAATTTGAGCTGGTTTAAAGCTGTTCTTCAACCCTTTCCATTTGTAGGTCGCAATGATGGCAGTCGCTAATACCAATGCAATTGCTGCGTAACCGACTATGATCCCGTGGGTACTGAGGCTGACTTCGTTGGTAGGGAGCGTGGTGTTTAAAATTTGGGCTAACCCCTGTTGAACTAGTTGGAGCTTATCTCTTGTTGGGTTGAATTGTTTTGCACTGAATGTCATATTGGCATATTGTTTTGTCCAACCGAGTACAGGGTTAAGGCTGGTAGCCGATGTTTGTAGAGACGTGACAATTTGTTGACGACCTTGTATGGTTATGAGGTCGTGTTTTATGACACAATCGGGATGCAGAGTTATTAAACCGCTATCTTCTAGCATAATTTGTATAATGTCATTGTGGCACACTGCATTCATTTTGATGGTATCTGTTGTGGAAAACATATATTGGTTCGGATGATATAGGTGCTGCCATATAGTGGTATCTTCAAGCTTACGGAAACTGCATCTTGGATTAGGTTGATCATTCATTAAATCAATTTCACATTTATTGATCATAGGATGACGTGTCGCTTGATATGTTGCTGGTATATTCGGACAAATTAGTTCGTCGTTTCCCAAATTCCAGCAAGTGTCGACCTCATGTTGTGACATTGGAAAGAATTCATCGCGGTGTAAGCTGATGGAGAGAAATTTGGTTGATGTTTCTACAGCTGTAAGTGTTTTATTTATTGTTGCTATGATTGGAACAATGTGCAATAGCTGGAACTCTCGTGGATCGGTGAGGGGTAGCTCGATGCTGAAGATTACGTGGTCCCCTGCAACGACTCCGTTGACCTTGATAAGCTTGTATACGTCCAGTAAGTTATTTTGATGAATTGGCAACTGCATGTGTGCTGGCAAATGGGCCCTTATCTTCTTGATTTCTTCGTTGAGTTGTTGAGGAGTGAGTAAAAGGGGGTTAATTTTGTCATGATGGCTATCGACTAGCACGTCCATGATTGAGGAGTGTATCCGTTGTATATTGCTGGCGACTATGAGCATCTGCACTGAAAGCATCAGGATGCGTTGCTCGACCTTAACATTATGGAGTTGATTGCCAATTTCGTCGAATTGAATCTGTACGTCTAGTTGATTTTTCTTGATAATGTTGATGGTGGAGTCGATTAACGATGTTTGATTCTTTAGAAGCCTGTCTAAGAATTCGTCGTTCCTTTTTAGCTCTTTAATTGTTTTTGACATTTGTTTTTCGTAGTTCGAGTCTAATACACCAAATAGTGAGTTGGCTATGTTCCCAACTCCTCTTTTCTTTCTTTTTATGGTGAATAGATTGAAATCTGCCTGCAAGTCGTCCTTTACACGATCAAAGTAGTCCCTCAACGTGTTGCAGGTTCCGTTGTTTAACGTACTGTTGCATAGAGTTTGGAGTATCGTTGTTGCATCGCTTAAAATGTTTATTTGATGTTGATATGGTTCAAGGTCAAGGTACACGATCATCTTCCAGGTGGCAGACTTGAGCTTTACAAGCCCTATCTGTTCAAAGTGAATGCCAGGTTTATTGTTGAATTTCGTTATGTTGATTTGATTTCCAAGCGCTATTGGGAGGAGAAACAATGTTAAAATAGTCATCATCAAGGTTGAGTTTAGGCGTGACCGTTTTGTTGGCATTGCTTCATCGGTTGATGACCGAGGTGGTTTGAATTTGGTTGACGTGCTACTTAGAGGTAACGAAGCCGGGCTTGTGCTTTGTTGCGATTGTTCATCCTTATTTTCCGGGAATAGTGGAGCCAATCGGTGGATAGGTCGTTTGAACGTTCCCTTTGCTGTTTTTATATCGCATACCCTTACCAAACCATCATCACCCTTGTAAACCTTTATTATTCGTCCCAGAGGCCACTGTAAAACTGGAAGGTTATCTTCTTTAACTATGACCATTGTGTTTGATTGAATCTCATTGATTGGGCCTTTCCACTTGTGCCGCTGTTGTAACTCGTTAAGGTACTCCTTGGACCACCGTTGCCAAAAATTGTGTTTAACTTGTGATACGAGTTGCCATCTATTTAGTAACTTTCCTTGAGGAATCTTTGACCTCACGTCAACGCTTGATGTCAGTTCTTCGCCAATCAAAAAATGACCCGGAGTGATAGCATTTAGATCATTGGCATCTGATGACATTGGAATGAGGGGTCGGGAATTTAATATGGCCTCAATTTCTATAACCACAGTCTCCAGCTCTTCGTATGTGAGCGATGCAGCTGAGATATTTTTCATTAACATGTGCTTTGCTGATTTTACTGCCGCCTCCCATAGTCCGCCGAAATGTGGTGACCTTGGTGGGATAAACTGAAAGTCGATTCCCTTTGTGCTGCATACTTCGAGGATTGATTCTTGAGCTGCTTTTGCATATAGAACGTCATTAAGCTCATTGAGCTGGTTCCGGGCGCCAACAAAATTTGTTGCGTTGTCACAATACAATGTTTTGCAATGGCCTCGCCTCGATATGAATCTTCTCAGTGCCCCAATAAAGGCTTCTGTTGTCAGTTCAGTGACGAGTTCTAAATGCACTGCCTTAGTGACAAAACAGCAAAAGACTGCGAGATATGCCTTTTGGGGTCGCTTTCCTCTTGCTTTAAAATGTACAAAAAATGGGCCGCAATAATCCACTCCCGAATTCAGGAATGGCCGAGCTGGTTGTACCCGATGTTTTGGAAGGTTTCCCATAATTTGGTTATACATAGTTGGTCTTGCCTTTGTACATCGTACGCACCGTTGGACAATTGCTCTTGTGACGCTTTTCCCTTTCAATGGCCAAAACCGCTGTCGTACTTGTGCCAGTAGTGCTTGAGGACCACAGTGATAGTGTTCCCTATGTATTTTCTCTATCAAAAGTTTTACAAGCGTATCTTGGCTTGGTAAAATCATTTGATGCATCGCATCGAATTGCTGTGTCGAGGAACTTAGTCGTCCACCCACTCTTATGATCCCTTCTTCGTCCAGAAATGGAGTTAAAGAGCTAAGGGGATCCGTCCTGGGTACAAAATTGTCCCTTATCAATGCCCGTTTAAGGCTATCAAAGTCGGCAGCTTGTATGTGACGTACAATTACCTTAAGTGCGGCATCGAGTTCCACTGGTGAAAGCTGTATATGTTCTGATCGAGATTCCCTTGGTCGTCTTGTGTTCTTCGCAAATCGTAGCATATATCCTATGACCCTTTGTACATGTGTAAAGGAATTTTTTGAAGGTATTGTATAAATCCATGCGTTTTCATCGAATGACTGTTGAGTTGTTAGGACGGTTGCTGTACAGTTGTAAGCAGTTGTTGATTCCCGTTTGATGGGTGTTGGCCATTGCGCTTTGTTTTGATAGAGAAATAAGGGTCCATATAACCACATGTTACACGATGATAACTCACGGGGCCTTATGCCTCTTGATAAGACATCAGCAGGATTTTGTTTGGATGGGACGTGGTACCATTGCTCTGGAATCGTTACCCGAAGAATTTTTACAATGCGGTGGGCTACGTATATTGGTAGTTTCCCTGGATGATTGTGTAGTTAAGCAAGCACGATCTGGGAATCAGTCCAGAAAAATGATTTTTTATTCTCCCAGTTTAGATTAGCCTTTACTCTCGCTGTAAGCTCAGCTGCCAACAGTGCTGCACATAATTCTAAACGCGGTATTGTTTGTTGTTTTGTCGGAGCTACGCGTGATTTTGAACACAGAAGATTGACCCTCACGGTTTCATCCCCTTGCACGACTCTTACATATACTGCAGCACCATAAGCCCTTTCTGATGCGTCTGCGAATGCATGTATTTCAATTGTTCTGGATTCTTGATTGCTGAATATATGTCTCGGAAATTTTATCATGTTCAGTGTCAGTAGGTCCTTTCTATAGGAATTCCATTCCTTTTCGAGTTCCGTAGGAAGGTTGTCATCCCAGTCGAGTTTTGTTTGCCATGTTTTTTGAAGTTGGATTTTACCAGTTACTAACACTGGACCAATCAGCCCTAACGGATCATATATATGTGCCAAATCGGAGCTCATGGTACGTTTTGTTGTATGTTTATGTTCTTGAACATTGACCTTGATGCAAAACACATCCGATTTCGGGAGCCATAGAAGTCCCAAGGTTTTAGTTGATTGAGTTTCCTTTGACTCAAAGTTGAGATCAACTTCCTGATCTTCGGTTGCAATTCCATGCAACAATTTTTTGTTGTTCGAACACCATTTTTTGAGCTTCATTCCTGCTCCTGCTAAAATGGTAATTAATTGCTTTTGTATCATTAAGGCTTCATGAATTGAATCAGCTCCTATTAAGCCATCATCCACATAAAAATCTCTTCGCAGAGATGACGCTCCATAAGGAAATTGTCCCTTACAGTCATCTGCTAGTTTGACAAGACAGCGTGTTGCTAGGTATGGTGCAGCCCTGGTACCATATGTTACTGTGTTCAGTTGATATACATTAATTGGCTGGTTGTCATTTTCTCTCCAGAGGATTAGCTGTAAATTTCGATCTTCGTGGTTAACCCATATCTGTCTGTACATTTTTTCAACATCAGTTTTAAGAACGTACTTGTGCATTCTAAATCGTAGTAAAATAGCAAAGAGGTCGCTCTGAACAGTAGGACCATTATGCATTATGTCATTTAGAGACAGTCCCAATGATCTGTGGGCCGATGCGTCGAAGACGACCCTTAATTTGGTTGATGAGCTTTCTGGTCGTAGTACGCAATGATGTGGTATAAAGTAATGAGGGGAGCTGATTTCTTCGGGTTTGATTTTTGTCATATGACCTAATGCTTCATATTCTCTCATAAATGAGACATATTGATCCTTTAGCGTTGGATTGGTTTTGAAGCGCCGCTCCATTGATTCAAGTCTTTTGTGTGCTATACCTCTGGATTCCGTCAGTACCGAAGGATGATCCTTTAAAGGGAGTTTTACTACAAATCTGCCATCTTCCACTCGAAACGTGTATTGAAGAAAGTGCGCCTCACAGTGTAGTTCGTCTTCTGCCAGCTTGGTTTCATTGTCTGATGGTTCCTCAGCCTCCCAAAATCGAGAAACGGCTTCTTCTAATTCCTTTGTGGTACATATTCCGCAGACTGCGCTATCGGTGAAGTTTGATTCGACCTTACCAACTATTACCCATCCTAGGACTGAATTTTGCAGTATCGGAAGATTATCTGCCAATTTAATTTGTCCATCTCTAAGTAGTTCGAATATGATTTCTGCTCCCAGCAAACAGTCAATTCGACTTGGTTGGTTGAATTCTGGGTCAGCTAAGTGAATATTCTGCGGAATTTCCCAAGTCTCAATGTTAAAATGATGAACTGGCTGGTCAGAGACAATTTTTGGTACAATATGGGCGTCTACTTCTGCAACATAATTATTTATTGTTGACTGAAACCGAATGCTTGTCTGATGGCGCATCTTGGTTTTGTTCACTCCAATGCCTTCCACGCTCAAGCACACTTGTCTGGATCTTCCGCCCAGTTTTTTCCATACACGGTCTGTTATTAGGTTTACTTGTGAGCCGGAGTCCAGGATGGCTCGACATTCAATATGCTGCCCATTTGCAGATGCTAGGTTTATGCGTGCAGTTCCCAGTAAGATATAATGGGGATTCTTGACTGCATGATTCGTCAGGAGGCTGACCTTATTAGATACTTGGTCATGGGCTACTTCCACTCGTGAAGGACCTGATAGATGTGGTGATTTGTTGTAGGGTGCCTTTGCTTTGGGGTTATGTAGCAATGTGTTATGATTTTTTGTACATTTGTTACAATGTCGAGACTTGCATTCGTTAGCTTGATGTCCTGGTTTTAGGCAGTTAACACATAGCTGGAAGTCCTTTACCCATTTCCATCTTTGGTTTAACTCGGCGTTGGTGAATTTTCTGCAGGCATAAATATTATGAGTCTCCTTCTTACAGATTTTGCAAATTTCCCTCGTTTCTGATGCTGTCATCGAAGCGCAAGTTCGCGTTGTTGATCTGTCACCCTTTCTTCGTGTCTCCAAGGATTGAAATCTTCGCTCCAAATACGTTAGTAGATCATCAATGGTAATGAGGCGCCTATTGTCGTTTAAACCTTGCTCGAACGCAGTTTGGGTTTCTTCATCCATTTTGTGTAGCAAAAGATGGACCAAGATGGCGTCCCAATGTTGCACTGGTATGCCTTGTGCCTTGAGACCATGAATACACTCCTTGGTAACATCATGAAGTGATTTTAATGATGACGCAGATTCCCTTTTGGTGGATGACTGCGACATTAGCTTGCTCAGTAATGTGGATACTAGAAGCCTTTTGTTGTCGTATCTGTTGCTAATAAGTGACCAGGCCGCAGCATAATTGATTCCTACTGCGGGCAGGTGCTTGATGAGGTTTTTTGGTTCTCCTTGTAAAGAAGTTGTCAGGTAGTGCATCTTTTTCGCCTCACTTATGGGTGTGTTGTGAATTAGCTCTGAGAAGATATCCTTGAACTCCATCCAGCGTTGGTAGTTTCCATCAAAAGTAGGTAGTGTGATTCTGGGAAGAGTTATGTCGATGTCTCCTGGTGATGTTGGCCGCCGATGAGGAATTGGTGCATCTAATTGCATGTGTTGCTGAAGCTCTATCATGGCTGCTTCTGCCCTTGCTTCGAGCTCATAAAATGTTTGTATAGTGTAGTCCTCGATCTTGTCATCATCAGTTGATGCCCACAGAGCTGTATTGTTAGTAGCTAGGTCCACCATGTATTTTTCGATGATACTCGCCTTAATATTGTAGTATGACGAATGATGTTCATGCTGTCGTTGCGCAAATATTTCGTCAATATTTCGAGTGAGCGCCTTCATTAATGCTCGTTGATTCCGAAAGATTTTTCGGATTTCGGGTGATGCCGATTGTTGGGTTAAACTTTGTTGCTGCTGGTTGCGTGACGTATGTGCTTCGCCACGTAATGTCAACAGCTTCGTTCCTTGTTCAAACAAGTTAGTATGCTTTACTATGATTTGATTGATTTTGTCGTAGTATTCCTGTACAATGTAGTCGTCATCCAGGGGCTCGTCCTCCATTGCCCTGATTAGTTCATGATTTTTGTGGAATTCATCTGCGAGCTCTGTCAAAGCCGCCAAACGTTTACCAAAGTATTCAGGTGGTTTTCGATCCTTGGGATCCTTTGAAAAGTTCCTTGCGAGTGCTTCAATCTGCGCTCCCAAGTGGCGCTGGCTGCGCACTAATTCTTCCATTGCGTTGATGAAGAATCACGTCGGGGTCACCAAATGTTAATACTTGTTTTGTGTATAACAGAGTGTGAGTCGACGGCACTTGAACCGTGACTCGTGTTGAGAATTGAGAATTAAGTTTAATGTAGATATGTGGGAATCGTCGGCACTTGAACCGAGATTCCTGTTGGGTAATAAAAAACAATAGAATTTTGTGAATAGCCGGCACTTGAACCGTTATTCTTATTGTTAAACTTTATTCTGGTTTCTTAATTAATTTTTCATTGCTTATATACTATATAATAAAATGGTAATAAAACAACAACATAAATTGAATTAGCAAAATGTGTCAGCCGTCTTTCTGAGTTCAATGAAATATTTTTAAAGAAAAAAAATGCCTGTATGCAAAATAACTTGGACAAAATAAAATGTACCGTTTTTACAACTCAGCAAAACCCAAAATAATTCTACAAGAATTATACTGAGTTGAATGAAATCTTTTTGGCTGGCCATGAAAAGGTGTATTGAATTACAACTTTAATAAACAAAAACTAAAGAAAATTATGAAATACTACTTTTGAGTTGAACGAATTTGGCTGGCCATGAAAAGGTGTATTGAATTACAACTTTACGTTCAGTGACTTTTTTTACTGTTGTTATTACTAAGTAAAAACAAAATACAATTATTTATTAAATTATTGATGCCAACAACAAAAAAAGGTTATTGTATGTGTTAACAAAAATTTTTGAAAAACACTTTTCGAAACCCTCAAATTGCTCTCTCTTTGACCTATAACTCCCGAACCAGAGTTTTTATCTCCAAATTCCCAATATCACCTTAAAAGGCATGAAAAGGGCTACAATTTGGCGTCATTCGATTTTCGCAGAGTGGTTGTTGTTTCAAGCAAAATTTTCGAAACATACTTTTTGAAACCTTAAAATTACCTACAACTTTCGAAACAGAGTTTTTAGCTCCAAATTGTTTAAATCACAATAAAGGGCATGCAAAGGGCTACAATTTGGCGTCATTCGATTTTCGCAGAGTGGTTGTTGTTTCAAGCAAAATTTTCGAAACATACTTTTCGAAACCTTAAAATTACCTATAACTTTCGAACCAGAGTTTTTAGCTCCAAATTATTTAAATCACAATAAAGGGCATGCTAAAGGCTACTATTTGGCATCATTAAATTTTCGCTGAGTTGTTGTTGCTTCAAACAAAATTTTTGAAAAACACTTTTCGAAACCCTCAAATTGCTGTCTCTTGACCTATATCTCCCGAACCAGTGTTTTTTCTTCCTAATAAGATATATCACCGTAAAGGGCATGAAAGGGGCAACGATTTGTCATCATTAGATTTTCGCTGAGTTGTTGTTGCTTCAAACAAAATTTTAGAAAAACACTTTTCGAAACCATCAAATCGCTCTCTCTTTGAACTATAAACCGGAGTTTTTACCTCCAAATCACCTTAAAGGCATGAAAAGGGCTACGATTTGGCATCATTATATTTTTGCTGAGTTTTTATTGCTTCGAACAAAATTTTTGTAAAACACTTTTCGAAACCCTCAAATTGCTCTCTCTTTGACCTATAACTCCCGAACCAGAGTTTTTACCTCCAAATTCCCTATATCACCTTAAAAGACATGAAAAGGGCTACAATTCTGCATCATTCGATTTTCGCTGAGTTGTTGTTTTTTCAAACATAATTTTCGAAAAACAATTTTCGAAACTTTCAAATTTCTTTCTCTTTGACCTATAACTCCCGAACTAGAGTTTTTAGCTCCAAATTTTTTAATCACATTAAAGGGCATAAAAAGGGCTACAATTTGGCATCATTACATTTTCGTTGAGTTGTTGCTTTAAACAAAATTTTTGAAAAACACTTTACGAAACCCTCAAATTGCTCTCTCTTTGACCTAGAACTCCCGAACCGTAGTTTTTATCTCCAAATCGCCTTAAAGGGCATGAAAATGGCTACGATCTGCCATCATTAGATTTTCGCTGAGTGGTTGTTGTTTCAAACAAAATTTTTGAAAACAACTTTTCGAAACCCTTAAATTGCTCTCTCTTTCACCTATAACTCCTGAACCAGAGTTTTATCTCCAAATTCCCTATATCACCTTAAAAGGCATGAGAAGGGCTACAATTTGGCATCATTATATATTCGCTGAGTAGTTGTTGTTTCAAACAAAATTTTCGAAAAATAATTTTGAAACCTTCAAATTTCTTTCTCTTTGACCTATAACTCCCGAACTAGAGTTTTTAGCTCCAAATTTTTTAATCACATTAAAGGGCATAAAAAGGGCTACAATTTGGCATCATTACATTTTCGTTGAGTTGTTGCTTTAAACAAAATTTTTGAAAAACACTTTACGAAACCCTCAAATTGCTCTCTCTTTGACATAGAACTCCCGAACCGTAGTTTTTATCTCCAAATCGCCTTAAAGGGCATGAAAAGGGCTACGATTTGGCATCAAATTATATTTGCTGAGTTTTATTGCTTCGAACAAAATTCTTGAAAAACACTTTTCGAAACCCTCAAATTGCTCTCTCTTCGACCTATAACTCCCGAACCAGAGTTTTTATATCCATATCACCTTAAAAGGCATGCTAAAGGCTACTATTTGGCATCATTATATTTTCGCTGAGTTGGTGTTGCTTCAAACAAAATTTTTGAAAAACACTTTTCGAAACCCTCAAATTGCTGTCTCTTGACCTATAACTCCCGAACCAGAGTTTTTTCTTCCTAATCAGATATATCACCTTAAAGGGCATGAAAGGGGCAACGATGTGCCATCATTAGATTTTCGCTGAGTTGTTGTTGCTTCAAACAAAATTTTAGAAAAACACTTTTCGAAACCATCAAATCGCTCTCTCTTTGAACTATAAACCGAAATTTTTACCTCCAAATCACCTTAAAGGGCATGAAAAGGGCTACGATTTGGCATCATTATATTTTTGCTGAGTTTTTATTGCTTCGAACAAAATTTTTGTAAAACACTTTTCGAAACCCTCAAATTGCTCTCTCTTTGACCTATAACTCCCGAACCAGAGTTTTTACCTCCAAATTCCCTATATCACCTTAAAAGACATGAAAAGGGCTACAATTCTGCATCATTCGATTTTCGCTGAGTTGTTGTTTTTTCAAACATAATTTTCGAAAAACAATTTTCGAAACCTTCAAATTTCTTTCTCTTTGACCTATAACTCTCGAATAGAGTTTCTAGCTCCAAATTTTTTATATCACAATAAAGGGCATGCAAAGGGCTACAATTTGGCATCATTATATTATCGCTGAGTTGTTGTGCTTCAAACAAAATTTTTGTAAAACACTTTACGAAACCCTCAAATTGCTCTCTCATTGACCTATACCTTCCGAACCGCAGTTTTTACCTCCAAATCACCTTAAAGGGCATGAAAAGGGCTACGATTTGGCAACATATTATATTTGCTGAGTTTTATTGCTTCGAACAAAATTTTTGATAAACACTTTTCGAAACCCTCAAATTGCTCTCTCTTTGACCTATAACCCCCGAACTCAAGTTTTTACCTCCAAACTACCTATATCACCTTAGAGGGCATGAAAAGGGCTACGATTTGCTATCATTAGATTTTCACTGAGTTGTTGTTGCTTCGAACAAATTATTTGAAAAACACTTTTCGAAAGCCTCAAATTGCTCTCTCTCTGAGCTATAACTCCCGAACCAGAGCTTTTACCTCCAAATCACCTATATAACCTTAGGGGGCAAGAAAAGGGCTACGATTTGCTATCATTAGATTTTCGCTGAGTTGTTGTTGCTTCAAACAAAATTTTAGAAAAACACTTTTCGAAACCCTAAAATTGTTTTTAACCTCCGAATCACCTTAAAGGGCATGAAAATGGCTACGATTTGGCATCATAATATTTATGCTGAGTTTTATTGCTTCGAACAAAGTTTTTGAAAAACACTTTTCGAAGCCCTCAAATTGCTCTCTCTTTGACCTATAACTGCCGAACCAAAGTTTTTACCTCCAAATGATCTATATCACTTTAAGTAACATGAAAAGGGCTACAATTTTGCATCATTGGGTTTTCGCTGAGTGGTTGTTGTTTCGAACAAAATTTTCGAAACATACTTTTCGAAACCTTCAAATTGCTTTCTCTTTGACCTATGACTCCGGAACCAGATTTTTACCTCCAAATTCCCTATATCACCTTAAAGGGCATGAAAGGAGCTACGATTTGCCGTCATTATATGTTCGCTGAGTGGTTCAAAAACAAAATTTTCGAAAAACACTTTTCGAAACCCTCAAATCGCTCTCTCCATGACCAATAACACCCGAACCAAAACTTTTACATCCAAATCACCTATATCACCTTAGAGGGCATGAAAAGGGCTACGATTTGCTATCATTAGATTTTCGCTGAGTTGTTGTTGCTTCGAACAAATTATTTGAAAAACACTTTTCGAAACCCTCAAATTGATCTCTCTTTGAGCTATAACTCCCGAACCAGAGCTTTTACTTCCAAATCACCTATATATCCTTAGAGGGCATGAAAAGGGCTACGATGTGCCTTCATTAGATTTTCGCTGAGTTGTTGTTGCTTCAAACAAAATTTTAGAAAAACACTTTTCGAAACCGTCAAATTGTTTTTACCTCCAAATCACCTTAAAAGACATGAAAAGAGCTACAATTTGGCATCATTCGATTTTCGCTGAGTTGTTGTTGCTTCAAACAAAAATTTAGAAAACACGTTTCGAAACCCTCAAATTGCTCCCTCTTTGACCTATAACTTTCGAACCAGAGTTTTTACCTCCAAAATCCCTATATCACCTTAAAAGGCATGAAAAGGGCTACAATTTGGCATCATTCGATTTTCGCTGAGTTGTTGTTTCTTCAAACAAAATTTTCGAAACATACCCTTCGAAACCTTCAAATTGCTTTCTCTTTGACCTATGACTCCCGACCCAGAATTTGTACCTCCAAATTCCCTATATCACCTTAAAGGGCATAAAAGGAGCTACGATTTGCCATCATTATATTTTTGCTGAGTTTAATTGCTTCAAACAAAATTTTTGAAAAACACTTTTAGAAACCCTCAAATATCTCGCTCTTTGACCTATAACTCCCGAACCAGAGTTTTTACCTCCAAAATCCCTATATCACCTTAAAAGGCATGAAAAGGGCTACAATTTGCCATCATTATATGTTCGCTGAGTGGTTGTTGTTTCAAAAACAAAATTTTCGAAAAACACTTTTCGAAACCCTCAAATCGCTCTCTCCATGACCAATAACAACCGAACCAGAACTTTTACATCCAAATCACCTATATCACCTTAGAGGGCATGAAAAGGCCTACGATTTGCTATCATTAGATTTTCGCTGAGTTGTTGTTGCTTCAAACAAAATTTTAGAACAACACTTTTCGAATCCATCAAATTGCTCTCTCTTTGGCCTATAACTCCCGAACCGAAGTTTTTACCTCCAAATCACCTTAAAGGGCATGAAAAGGGCTACGATTTGGCATCATTATATTTTTGCTGAGTTTTATTGCTTCGAACAAAATTTTTGAAAAACACTTTTCGAAAACCTCAAATTGCTCTCTCTTTGACGTATAACTCCCAAACTAGAGTTTTTACCTCCAAATTCCCTATATCACCTTAAAAGGCATGAAAAGGGCTACAATTTGGCATCATTATATATTCGCTGAGTAGTTGTTGTTTCAAACAAAATTTTCGAAAAATAATTTTGAAACCTTCAAATTTCTTTCTCTTTGACCTATAACTCCCGAACTAGAGTTTTTAGCTCCAAATTTTTTAATCACATTAAAGGGCATAAAAAGGGCTACAATTTGGCATCATTACATTTTCGTTGAGTTGTTGCTTTAAACAAAATTTTTGAAAAACACTTTACGAAACCCTCAAATTGCTCTCTCTTTGACATAGAACTCCCGAACCGTAGTTTTTATCTCCAAATCGCCTTAAAGGGCATGAAAAGGGCTACGATTTGGCATCAAATTATATTTGCTGAGTTTTATTGCTTCGAACAAAATTCTTGAAAAACACTTTTCGAAACCCTCAAATTGCTCTCTCTTCGACCTATAACTCCCGAACCAGAGTTTTTATATCCATATCACCTTAAAAGGCATGCTAAAGGCTACTATTTGGCATCATTATATTTTCGCTGAGTTGGTGTTGCTTCAAACAAAATTTTTGAAAAACACTTTTCGAAACCCTCAAATTGCTGTCTCTTGACCTATAACTCCCGAAACAGAGTTTTTTCTTCCTAATCAGATATATCACCTTAAAGGGCATGAAAGGGGCAACGATGTGCCATCATTAGATTTTCGCTGAGTTGTTGTTGCTTCAAACAAAATTTTAGAAAAACACTTTTCGAAACCATCAAATCGCTCTCTCTTTGAACTATAAACCGAAATTTTTACCTCCAAATCACCTTAAAGGGCATGAAAAGGGCTACGATTTGGCATCATTATATTTTTGCTGAGTTTTTATTGCTTCGAACAAAATTTTTGTAAAACACTTTTCGAAACCCTCAAATTGCTCTCTCTTTGACCTATAACTCCCGAACCAGAGTTTTTACCTCCAAATTCCCTATATCACCTTAAAAGACATGAAAAGGGCTACAATTCTGCATCATTCGATTTTCGCTGAGTTGTTGTTTTTTCAAACATAATTTTCGAAAAACAATTTTCGAAACCTTCAAATTTCTTTCTCTTTGACCTATAACTCTCGAATAGAGTTTCTAGCTCCAAATTTTTTATATCACAATAAAGGGCATGCAAAGGGCTACAATTTGGCATCATTATATTATCGCTGAGTTGTTGTGCTTCAAACAAAATTTTTGTAAAACACTTTACGAAACCCTCAAATTGCTCTCTCATTGACCTATACCTTCCGAACCGCAGTTTTTACCTCCAAATCACCTTAAAGGGCATGAAAAGGGCTACGATTTGGCAACATATTATATTTGCTGAGTTTTATTGCTTCGAACAAAATTTTTGATAAACACTTTTCGAAACCCTCAAATTGCTCTCTCTTTGACCTATAACCCCCGAACTCAAGTTTTTACCTCCAAACTACCTATATCACCTTAGAGGGCATGAAAAGGGCTACGATTTGCTATCATTAGATTTTCACTGAGTTGTTGTTGCTTCGAACAAATTATTTGAAAAACACTTTTCGAAAGCCTCAAATTGCTCTCTCTCTGAGCTATAACTCCCGAACCAGAGCTTTTACCTCCAAATCACCTATATAACCTTAGGGGGCAAGAAAAGGGCTACGATTTGCTATCATTAGATTTTCGCTGAGTTGTTGTTGCTTCAAACAAAATTTTAGAAAAACACTTTTCGAAACCCTAAAATTGTTTTTAACCTCCGAATCACCTTAAAGGGCATGAAAATGGCTACGATTTGGCATCATAATATTTATGCTGAGTTTTATTGCTTCGAACAAAGTTTTTGAAAAACACTTTTCGAAGCCCTCAAATTGCTCTCTCTTTGACCTATAACTGCCGAACCAAAGTTTTTACCTCCAAATGATCTATATCACTTTAAGTAACATGAAAAGGGCTACAATTTTGCATCATTGGGTTTTCGCTGAGTGGTTGTTGTTTCGAACAAAATTTTCGAAACATACTTTTCGAAACCTTCAAATTGCTTTCTCTTTGACCTATGACTCCGGAACCAGATATTTACCTCCAAATTCCCTATATCACCTTAAAGGGCATGAAAGGAGCTACGATTTGCCGTCATTATATTTTTGCTGAGTTTAATTGCTTCAAACAAAATTTTTGAAAAACACTTTTAGAAACCCTCAAATATCTCGCTCTTTGACCTATAACTCCCGAACCAGAGTTTTTACCTCCAAAATCCCTATATCACCTTAAAAGGCATGAAAAGGGCTACAATTTGCCATCATTATATGTTCGCTGAGTGGTTGTTGTTTCAAAAACAAAATTTTCGAAAAACACTTTTCGAAACCCTCAAATCGCTCTCTCCATGACCAATAACAACCGAACCAGAACTTTTACATCCAAATCACCTATATCACCTTAGAGGGCATGAAAAGGCCTACGATTTGCTATCATTAGATTTTCGCTGAGTTGTTGTTGCTTCAAACAAAATTTTAGAACAACACTTTTCGAATCCATCAAATTGCTCTCTCTTTGGCCTATAACTCCCGAACCGAAGTTTTTACCTCCAAATCACCTTAAAGGGCATGAAAAGGGCTACGATTTGGCATCATTATATTTTTGCTGAGTTTTATTGCTTCGAACAAAATTTTTGAAAAACACTTTTCGAAAACCTCAAATTGCTCTCTCTTTGACGTATAACTCCCAAACTAGAGTTTTTACCTCCAAATTCCCTATATCACCTTAAAAGGCATGAAAAGGGCTACAATTTGGCATCATTCGATTTTCGCTGAGTTGTTTTTGCTTCAAACAAATTTTTCGAAACATACTTTTCGAAACCTTCAAATTGCTTTCTCTTTTCCTATAACTCCCGAACCAGAGTTTTTACCTCCAAATTAACTATTTGACCTTAAAGGGCATGAAAAGGGCTACGATTTGGCATTATTAGATTTTCGCCGAGTTGTTGTTGCTTCGAACAAAATTTTGGAAAAACACTTTTCGAAACCCTCAAATTGCTCTCTCTTTGACCTATAACTCCCGAACCAGAGTTTTTACCTCCAAATTACCTATATGACCTTAAAGGCCATGAAAAGGGCTACGATTTGACATCATTATATTTTTGCGGAGTTGTTGTTGCTTCGAACAAAATTTTGGAAAAATACTTTTCGAATCCCTCAAATTGCTCTCTCTTTGACCTATAACTCCCGAACCAGAGTTTTTACCTCTAAATTACCTATATGACCTTAAAGGCCATGAAAAGGGCTACGATTTAGCATCATTATATTTTTGCGGAGTTGTTGTTGCTTCGAGCAAAATTTCTGAAAAACACTTTTTGAAACCCTCAAATTGCTCCCACTTTGACCTATAACTCCCTAACCAGAGTTTTAACCTCCAAATGACCTATATCACCTTAAAGGGCATGAAAAGGGCTACGAGTTGCCATCATTAGATTTTTGCGGAGTGGTTGTTGTTTCAAACAAAATTTTCGAAAAACACTTTTCGAAACCCTTAAATCGCTTTCTCTTTGACCTATAATTCACGAAAAAGAATTTTTACCCCCAAATTCCCTACACCACCTTAAAGGGCATGAAAGGGATACAATTTAGCATTATTATATATTCGCTTAGTTTTTGTTGCTTCGAACAAAATTTTCGAAAAATACTCTTCGAAACCTTCAAATTGCTTTCTCTTTGAAGTATAAGTCCTGAACCAGAGTTTTTAGCTCCAAATTTTTTGTATCACCTTAAAGGGCATAGAAAGGGCTTCGATTTGCCATCATTAGATTTTCGCTGAGTGGTTGTTGCTTCGAACAAAATTTTCGAAAAATACTTTTCGAAACCTTCAAATTGCTCTCTCTTTAACCTATAACTCCTGAACCAGAGTTTTTAATTCCAAATGACCTATATCACCTTAAAGGGCATGAAAAGGGCTACGATTTGGCATCATTATATTTTCGCGGAGTTGTTGTTGCTTCGAACAAAATTTTTGAAAAAGACTTCGAAACCCTCAAATTTCTCTCTCTTTGACCTATAACTCCTGAACCAGAGTTTTTAATTCCAAATGACCTATATCACCTTAAAGGGCATGAAAAGGGCTACGATTTGCCATCATTAGATTTTTGCGGAGTGGTTGTTGTTTCAAACAAAATTTTCGAAAAACACTTTTCGAAACCCTTAAATCGCTTTCCCTTTGAACTATAACTCCCGAAAAAGAATTTTTACCTCCAAATTCCCTACACCACCTTAAACGGCATGAAAGGGATACAATTTGGCATTATTATATATTCGCTTAGTTTTTGTTGCTTCGAACAAAATTTTCGAAAAATACTCTTCGAAACCTTCAAATTGCTTTCTCTTTGAAGTATAAGTCCTGAACCAGAGTTTTTAGCTCCAAATTTTTTGTATCACCTTAAAGGGCATAGAAAGGGCTTCGATTTGCCATCATTAGATTTTCGCTGAGTGGTTGTTGCTTCGAACAAAATTTTCGAAAAATACTTTTCGAAACCTTCAAATTGCTCTCTCTTTAACCTATAACTCCTGAACCAGAGTTTTTAATTCCAAATGACCTATATCACCTTAAAGAGCATGAAAAGGGCTACGATTTGGCATCATTAGATTTTCGCCGAGTTGTTGTTGCTTCGAACAAAACTTCTGAAAAACACTTTTCGAAACCCTCAAATTGCTCCCACTTTGACCTATAACTCCCTAACCAGAGTTTTAACCTCCAAATTACCGATATGACCTTAAAGGTCATGGAAAGGGCTACGATTTGGCATCATTATATTTTTGCGGAGTTGTTGTTGCTTCGAACAAAATTTTTGAAAAAGACTTCAAAACCCTCAAATTTCTCTCTCCTTGACCTATAACTCCTGAACCAGAGTTTTTAATTCCAAATGACCTATATCACCTTAAAGAGCCAGAAAAGGGCTACGATTTGGCATCATCATATATTTGCTGAGTTTTTGTTGCTTCCAACAAAATTTTTGAAAAACACTTTTCGAATCCTTCAAATTGCTCACTCTTTGACCTATAACTCCCGAACCAGAGTTTTAACCTCCAAATCACCAATATCACCTTAAAGGGCATGAAATGGGCTTCGATTTGCCATCATTAGATTTTCGATGAGTGGTTGTTGCTTCTAACAAAATTTTTGGAAAACACTTTTCGAAACCTTCAAATTGCTCTCTCTTTGACCTATAACTCCCGAACCAGAGTTTTTACCTCCAAATTATCTATATGACCTTAAAGGTCATGAAAAGGGCTACGATTTGGCATCATTATATTTTTGCGGAGTTGTTGTTGCTTCAAACAAAATTTTTGAAAAACACTTTTCGAAACCCTCAAATTTCTCTCTCTTTGACCTATAACTCCTGAACCAGAGTTTATAGTTCCAAATGACCTATATCACCTTAAAGACCATGAAAAGGGCTACGATTTGCCATCATTAGATTTTCGCTGAGTGGTTGTTGCTTCGAACAAAATTTTCGAAAAATACTTTTCGAAACCTTCAAATTGCTCTCTCTTTGACCTATAACTCCTGAAGCAGAGTTTTTACCTCCAAATTACCTATATCACTTTAAAGGGCATTAAAAGGGTTACGATTTGGCATCATTAGATTTTCGCTGAGTGGTTGTTGCTTCGAACAAAATTTTCGAAAAATACTTTTCGAAACCTTCAAATTGCTCTCTCTTTGACCTATAACTCCCGAACCAGAGTTTTTACTTCCAAATGACCTATATCACTTTAAATAACATGGAAAGGGCTACAATTTTGCATCATAAGATTTTCGCTGAGTGGTTGTTGTTTCGAACAAAATTTTTGAAAAACACTTTTCGAAACCTTTAAATCGCTTTCTCTTTGACCTATAGCTCCCGAAAAATAATTTTTACCTCCAAATTCCCTACACCAACTTAAAGGGCATGAAAGGGATACAATTTGGCATTATTATATATTCGCTTAGTTTTTGTTGCTTCGAACAAAATTTTCGAAAAATACTCTTCGAAACCTTCAAATTGCTTTCTCTTTGAATTATAAGTCCTGAACCAGAGTTTTTAGCTCCAAATTTTTTGTATCAACTTAAAGGGCATGAAAAGGGCTACGGTTTGCCATCATTAGATTTTTGCGGAGTGGTTGTTGTTTCAAACAAAATTTTCGAAAATCACTTTTCGAATCCCTTAAATAGCTTCCTCGTTGACCTATAACTCCCGCAAAAGAATTTTTACCTCCAAATTCCCTACACCACCTTAAAGGGCATTAAAAGGGCTACAATTTGACTTAATTCGATTTTCGCTGAGTGGTTGTTGTTTCAAACAAAATTTTCGAAAAACTCTTTTCGAAACCCTCAAATTGCTCCCTCTTTGACCTATAACTCCCGAACCAGAGTTTTTACCTCCAAATTACCTATATCACCTTAAAGGGCATTAAAAGGGTTACGATTTGGCATCATTAGATTTTCGCTGAGTGGTTGTTGCTTCGAACAAAATTTTCGAAAAATACTTTTCGAAACCTTCAAATTGCTCTCTCTTTGACCTATAACTCCTGAAGCAGAGTTTTAACCTCCAAATTACCTATATGACCTTAAAAGCCATGAAAAGGGCTACGATTTGGCATCATTATATTTTTGCGGAGTTGTTGCTGCTTCGAACAAAATTTCTGAAAAACACTTTTCGAAACCCTCAAATTGCTCCCACTTTGACCTATAACTCCCTAACCAGAGTTTTAACCTCCAAATCACCAATGTCGCCTTAAAGGGCATGAAAAGGGCTTCGATTTGCCATCATTAGATTTTCGCTGAGTTTTTGTTGCTTCAAACAAAATTTTTGAAAAACACTTTTCGAAACCTTCAAATTGCTCTCTCTTTGACCTATAACTCCCGAACCAGAATTTTTACTTCCAAATGACCTATATCACCTTAAAGGGCATGAAAAGGGCTACGATTTGCCATCATTAGATTTTCGCTGCGTTGTTGTAGCTTCGAACAAAATTTTTGAAAAACACTTATCGAAACCCTCAAATTGCTCTCTCTTTGACCTATAACTCCCGAACCAGAATTTTTACCTCCAAATTACCTATGCCACCTTAAAGGGCATGGAAATTGCTACGATTCGGCATCATCATATATTTGCTGAGTTTTTGTTGCTTCGAACAAAATTTTTGAAAAACACTTATCGAAACCCTCAAATCGCTCTCTCTTTGACCTATAACTACCGAACCAAAGTTTTTACCTCCAAATGATCTATATCACTTTAAATAACATGGAAAGGGCTACAATTTTGCATCATTAGATTTTCGCTGAGTGGTTGTTGTTTCGAACAAAATTTTTGAAAAACACTTTTCGAAACCCCCAAATTGCTCTCTCTTTGACCTATAACTCCCGAACCAGAGTTTTTACTTCCAAATGACCTGTATCACCTTAAAGGGCATGAAAAGGGCTACGATTTGCCATCATTAGATTTTTAGGAAAGGCTTACCCCTTGCTAAAAATCAGTAATTTGGTTGAAACACAATTTTACCCAATTTTGCCCAAAAGCCGTTTATTTCTAATAACTGAGTATTGAAAGGAGTTTCAAATACGAAGAAGCTTCCGAAAAATCTCAAATCGCATGCATTTAAGAAAAAAAATTAATAGGCCAATTTTTTAGTAAAAGGCTTACCCCTTGCTAAAAATCAATTTTTTGGTTGAAACACAATTTTACCCAATTTTGCCCAAAAGGCGTTTATTTCTAATAACTGAGTATTGAAAGGAGTTTCAAATGCGAAGAAGCTTCCGAAAAATCTCAAATCGCATGCATTTAAGAAAAAAAATTATTTTGCCAATTTTTTAGGAAAGGCTTACCCCTTTGCTAAAAATCAATTTTTTGGTTGAAACACAATTTTACCCAATTTTGCCCAAAAGGCGTTTATTTCTAATAACTGAGTACTGAAAGGAGTTTCAAATGCGAAGAAGCTTCCGAAAAATCTCAAATCGCATTCATTTAAGAAAAAAAATTATTTTGCCAATTTTTTAGGAAGGGCTTACTTAGCCCTTTGCTAAAAATCAATTTTTTGGTTGAAACACAATTTTACCCAATTTTGCCCAAAAGGCGTTTATTTCTAATAACTGAGTATTGAAAGGAGTTTCAAATGCGAAGAAGCTTCCGAAAAATCTCAAATCGCATTCATTTAAGAAAAAAAATTATTTTGCCAATTTTTTAGGAAAGGCTTACCCCTTTGCTAAAAATCAGTTTTTTGGTTGAAACCCAATTTTACCCAATTTTGCCCAAAAGGCGTTTATTTCTAATAACTGAGTATTGAAAGGAGTTTCAAATGCGAAGAAGCTTCCGAAAAATCTCAAATCGCATTCATTTAAGAAAAAAAATTATTTTGCCAATTTTTTAGGAAAGGCTTACCCCTTGCTAAAAATCACTTTTTTGGTTGAAACACAATTTTACCCAATTTTGCCCAAAAGGCGTTTATTTCTAATAACTGAGTATTGAAAGGAGTTTCAAATGCGAAGAAGCTTCCGAAAAATCTCAAATCGCATGCATTTAAGAAAAAAAATTATTTTGCCAATTTTTTAGGAAAGGCTTACCCCTTTGCTAAAAATCAATTTTTTGGTTGAAACACAATTTTACCCAATTTTGCCCAAAAGGCATTTATTTCTAATAACTGAGTATTAAAAGGAGTGTCAAATGCGAAGAAGCTTCCGAAAAATCTCAAATCGCATGCATTTAAGAAAAAAAATTATTTTGCCAATTTTTTAGGAAAGGCTTACTTACCCCTTTGCTAAAAATCAATTTTTTGGTTGAAACACAATTTTACCCAATTTTGCCCAAAAGGCGTTTATTTCTAATAACTGAGTATTGAAAGGAGTTTCAAATGCGAAGAAGCTTCCGAAAAAACTCAAATCGCATGCATTTAAGAAAAAAAATTATTTTGCCAATTTTTTAGGAAAGGCTTACCCCTTTGCTAAAAATCAATTTTTTGGTTGAAACACAATTTTACCCAATTTTGCCCAAAAGGCGTTTATTTCTAATAACTGAGTATTGAAAGGAGTTTCAAATGCGAAGAAGCTTCCGAAAAATCTCAAATCGCATGCATTTAAGAAAAAAAATTAATAGGCCAATTTTTTAGTAAAAGGCTTACCCCTTGCTAAAAATCAATTTTTTGGTTGAATCACAATTTTACCCAATTTTGCCCAAAAGGCGTTTATTTCTAATAACTGAGTATTGAAAGGAGTTTCAAATGCGAAGAAGCTTCCGAAAAATCTCAAATCGCATGCATTTAAGAAAAAAAATTATTTTGCCAATTTTTTAGGAAAGGCTTACCCCTTTGCTAAAAATCAATTTTTTGGTTGAAACACAATTTTACCCAATTTTGCCCAAAAGGCGTTTATTTCTAATAACTGAGTACTGAAAGGAGTTTCAAATGCGAAGAAGCTTCCGAAAAATCTCAAATCGCATTCATTTAAGAAAAAAAATTATTTTGCCAATTTTTTAGGAAGGGCTTACTTAGCCCTTTGCTAAAAATCAATTTTTTGGTTGAAACACAATTTTACCCAATTTTGCCCAAAAGGCGTTTATTTCTAATAACTGAGTATTGAAAGGAGTTTCAAATGCGAAGAAGCTTCCGAAAAATCTCAAATCGCATTCATTTAAGAAAAAAAATTATTTTGCCAATTTTTTAGGAAAGGCTTACCCCTTTGCTAAAAATCAGTTTTTTGGTTGAAACCCAATTTTACCCAATTTTGCCCAAAAGGCGTTTATTTCTAATAACTGAGTATTGAAAGGAGTTTCAAATGCGAAGAAGCTTCCGAAAAATCTCAAATCGCATTCATTTAAGAAAAAAAATTATTTTGCCAATTTTTTAGGAAAGGCTTACCCCTTGCTAAAAATCACTTTTTTGGTTGAAACACAATTTTACCCAATTTTGCCCAAAAGGCGTTTATTTCTAATAACTGAGTATTGAAAGGAGTTTCAAATGCGAAGAAGCTTCCGAAAAATCTCAAATCGCATGCATTTAAGAAAAAAAATTATTTTGCCAATTTTTTAGGAAAGGCTTACCCCTTTGCTAAAAATCAATTTTTTGGTTGAAACACAATTTTACCCAATTTTGCCCAAAAGGCATTTATTTCTAATAACTGAGTATTAAAAGGAGTGTCAAATGCGAAGAAGCTTCCGAAAAATCTCAAATCGCATGCATTTAAGAAAAAAAATTATTTTGCCAATTTTTTAGGAAAGGCTTACTTACCCCTTTGCTAAAAATCAATTTTTTGGTTGAAACACAATTTTACCCAATTTTGCCCAAAAGGCGTTTATTTCTAATAACTGAGTATTGAAAGGAGTTTCAAATGCGAAGAAGCTTCCGAAAAATCTCAAATCGCATGCATTTAAGAAAAAAAATTATTTTGCCAATTCTTTAGGAAAGGCTTACCCTTTGCTAAAAATCTGTTTTTTGGTTGAAACCCAATTTTACCCAATTTTGCCAAAAAGGCGTTTATTTCTAATAACTGAGTATTGAAAGGAGTTTCAAATGCGAAGAAGCTTCCGAAAAATTTCAAATCGCATGCATTTAAGAAAAAACATTTTTTTGCAAATTTTTTAGGAAACGCTTACCCCTTGCTAAAAATCAGTTTTTTGGTGAAACACAATTTTACCCAATTTTGCCCAAAAGGCGTTTATTTCTAATAACTGAGTATTGAAAGGAGTTTCAAATGCGAAGAAGCTTCCGAAAAATCTCAAATCGCATTCATTTAAGAAAAAAATTATTTTGGCAATTTTTTAGGAAAGGCTTACCCCTTGCTAAAAATCAATTTTTTGGTTGAAACACAATTTTACCCAATTTTGCCCAAAAGGCGTTTATTTCTAATAACTGAGTATTGAAAGGAGTTTCAAATGCGAAGAAGCTTCCGAAAAATCACCAATCGCATGCATTTAAGAAAAAAAATTATTTTGCCAATTTTTTAGGAAATGCTTACCCCTTGCTAAAAATCAATTTTTTGGTTGAAACACAATTTTACCCAATTTTGCCCAAAAGGCGTTTATTTCTAATAACTGAGTATTGAAAGGAGTTTCAAATGCGAAGAAGCTTCCGAAAAATCTCAAATCGCATTCATTTAAGAAAAAACATTATTTTGCCAATTTTTTAGGAAAGGCTTACCCCTTGCTAAAAATCAGTTTTTTGGTTGAAACACAATTTTACCCAATTTTGCCCAAAAGGCGTTTATTTCTAATAACTGAGTATTGAAAGGAGTTTCAAATGCGAAGAAGCTTCCGAAAAATCTCAAATCGCATGCATTTAAGAAAAAAAATTATTTTGCCAATTTTTGAGGAAAGGCTTACCCCTTTGCTAAAAATCAATTTTTTGGTTGAAACACAATTTTACCCAATTTTGCCCAAAAGGCGTTTATTTCTAATAACTGAGTATTGAAAGGAGTTTCAAATGCGAAGAAGCTTCGGAAAAATCTCAAATCGCATTCATTTAAGAAAAAAAATTATTTAGCCAATTTTTTAGGAAAGGCTTACTTACCCCTTTGCTAAAAATCAATTTTTTGGTTGAAACACAATTTTACCCAATTTTGCCCAAAAGGCGTTTATTTCTAATAACTGAGTATTGAAAGGAGTTTCAAATGCGAAGAAGCTTCCGAAAAATCTCAAATCGCATTCATTTAAGAAAAAAAATTATTTTGCCAATTTTTTAGGAAAGGCCTTTGCTAAAAATCAATTTTTTGGTTGAAACACAATTTTACCCAATTTTGCCCAAAAGGCGTTTATTTCTAATAACTGAGTATTGAAAGGAGTTTCAAATGCGAAGAAGCTTCCGAAAAATCTCAAATCGCATTCATTTAAGAAAAAAAATTATTTTGCCAATTTTTTAGGAAAGGCTTACTTACCCCTTTGCTAAAAATCAGTTTTATGGTTGAAACCCAATTTTACCCAATTTTGCCCAAAAGGCGTTTATTTCTAATAACTGAGTATTGAAAGGAGTTTCAAATGCGAAGAAGCTTCCGAAAAATCTCAAATCGCATTCATTTAAGAAAAAAAATTATTTTGCCAATTTTTTAGGAAAGGCTTACCCTTGCTAAAAATCAGTTTTTTGGTTGAAACACAATTTTACCCAATTTTGCCCAAAAGGCGTTTATTTCTAATAACTGAGTATTGAAAGGAGTTTCAAATGCGAAGAAGCTTCCGAAAAATCTCAAATCGCATTCATTTAAGAAAAAAATTATTTTGCCAATTTTTTAGGAAAGGCTTACTTACCCCTTTGCTAAAAATCAGTTTTTTGGTTGAAACCCAATTTTACCCAATTTTGCCCAAAAGGCGTTTATTTCTAATAACTGAGTATTGAAAGGAGTTTCCAATGCGAAGAAGCTTCCGAAAAATCTCAAATCGCATGCATTTAAGAAAAAAAATTATTTTGCCAATTTTTTAGGAAAGGCTTACTTACCCCTTTGCTAAAAATCAATTTTTTGGTTGAAACACAATTTTACCCAATTTTGCCCAAAAGGCGTTTATTTCTAATAACTGAGTATTGAAAGGAGTTTCAAATGCGAAGAAGCTTCCGAAAAATCTCAAATCGCATGCATTTAAGAAAAAAAATTATTTTGTCAATTTTTTAGGAAAGGCTTACCTTTTGCTAAAAATCAGTTTTTTGGTTGAAACCCAATTTTACCCAATTTTGCCCACAAGGCGTTTATTTCTAATAACTGAGTATTGAAAGGAGTTTCAAATGCGAAGAAGCTTCCGAAAAATCTCAAATCGCATGCATTTAAGAAAAAAAATTATTTTGCCAATTTTTTAGGAAAGGCTTACCCCTTTGCTAAAAATCAATTTTTTGGTTGAAACACAATTTTACCCAATTTTGCCCAAAAGGCATTTATTTCTAATAACTGAGTATTGAAAGGAGTTTCAAATGCGAAGAAGCTTCCGAAAAATCTCAAATCGCATGCATTTAAGAAAAAACATTTTTTTGCAGATTTTTTAGGAAACGCTTACCCCTTGCTAAAAATCAGTTTTTTGGTTGAAACACAATTTTACCCAATTTTGCCCAAAAGGCGTTTATTTCTAATAACTGAGTATTGAAAGGAGTTTCAAATGCGAAGAAGCTTCCGAAAAATCTCAAATCGCATTCATTTAAGAAAAAAAATTATTTTGCCAATTTTTTAGGAAAGGCTTACCCCTTGCTAAAAATCAATTTTTTGGTTGAAACACAATTTTACCCAATTTTGCCCAAAAGGCGTTTATTTCTAATAACTGAGTATTGAAAGGAGTTTCAAATGCGAAGAAGCTTCCGAAAAATCACCAATCGCATGCATTTAAGAAAAAAAATTATTTTGCCAATTTTTTAGGAAAGGCTTACCCCTTTGCTAAAAATCAATTTTTTGGTTGAAACACAATTTTACCCAATTTTGCCCAAAAGGTGTTTATTTCTAATAACTGAGTATTGAAAGGAGTTTCAAATGCGAAGAAGCTTCCGAAAAATCTCATATCGCATGCATTTAAGAAAAAAAATTATTTTGCCAATTTTTTAGGAAAGGCTTACCCCTTTGCTAAAAATCAATTTTTTGGTTGAAACACAATTTTACCCAATTGTGCCCAAAAGGCGTTTATTTCTAATAACTGAGTATTGAAAGGAGTTTCAAATGCGAAGAAGCTTCGGAAAAATCTCAAATCGCATTCATTTAAGAAAAAAAATTATTTTGCCAATTTTTTATGGAAGGCTTACTTACCCCTTTGCTAAAAATCAATTTTTTGGTTGAAACACAATTTTACCCAATTTTGCCCAAAAGGCGTTTATTTCTAATAACTGAGTATTGAAAGGAGTTTCAAATGCGAAGAAGCTTCCGAAAACTCTCAAATCGCATGCATTTAAGAAAAAAAATTATTTGGCCAATTTTTTAGGAAAGGCTTACCCCTTTGCTAAAAATCAATTTTTTGGTTGAAACACAATTTTACCCAATTTTGCCCAAAAGGCGTTTATTTCTAATAACTGAGTATTGAAAGGAGTTTCAAATGCGTAGAAGCTTCCGAAAAATCTCAAATCGCATGCATTTAAGAAAAAAAATTATTTTGCCAATTTTTTAGGAAAGGCTTACCCCTTTGCTAAAAATCAATTTTTTGGTTGAAACACAATTTTACCAAATTTTGCCCAAAAGGCGTTTGTTTCTAATAACTGAGTATTGAAAGGAGTTTCAAATGCGAAGAAGCTTCCGAAAAATCTCAAATCGCATGCATTTAAGAAAAAAAATTATTTTGCCAATTTTTTAGGAAAGGCTTACCCCTTTGCTAAAAATAAATTTTTTGGTTGAAACACAATTTTACCCAATTTTGCCCAAAAGGCGTTTATTTCTAATAACTGAGTATTGAAAGGAGTTTCAAATGCGAAGAAGCTTCCTAAAAATCTCAAATCGCATGCATTTAAGAAAAAAAATTATTTTGCCAATTTTTTAGGAAAGGCTTACCCCTTTCCTAAAAATCAATTTTTTGGTTGAAACACAATTTTACGCAATTTTGCCCAAAAGGCGTTTATTTCTAATAACTGAGTATTGAAAGGAGTTTCAAATGCGAAGAAGCTTCCGAAAAATCTCAAATCGCATGCATTTAAGAAAAAAAATTATTTTGCCAATTTTTTAGGAAAGGCTTACCCCTTTGCTAAAAATCAATTTTTTGGTTGAAACACAAGTTTACCCAATTTTGCCCAAAAGGCGTTTATTTCTAATAACTGAGTATTGAAAGGAGTTTCAAATGCGAAGAAGCTTCCGAAAAATCTCAAATCGCATGCATTTAAGAAAAAAAATTATTTTGCCAATTTTTTAGGAAAGGCTTACCCCTTGCTAAAAATCAATTTTTTGGTTGAAACACAATTTTACCCAATTTTGCCCAAAAGGATTTATTTCTAATAACTGAGTATTGAAAGGAGTTTCAAATGCGAAGAAGCTTCCGAAAAATCTCAAATCGCATGCATTTAAGAAAAAAAATTATTTTGCCAATTTTTTAGGAAAGGCTTACCCCTTTGCTAAAAATCAATTTTTTGGTTGAAACACAATTTTACCCAATTTTGCCCAAAAGGCGTTTATTTCTAATAACTGAGTATTGAAAGGAGTTTCAAATGCGAAGAAGCTTCCGAAAAAACTCAAATCGCATGCATTTAAGAAAAAAAATTATTTTGCCAATTTTTTAGGAAAGGCTTACCCCTTTGCTAAAAATCAATTTTTTGGTTGAAACACAATTTTACCCAATTTTGCCCAAAAGGCGTTTATTTCTAATAACTGAGTATTGAAAGGAGTTTCAAATGCGAAGAAGCTTCCGAAAAATCTCAAATCGCATGCATTTAAGAAAAAAAATTATTTTGCCAATTTTTTAGGAAAGGCTTACCCCTTTGCTAAAAATCAATTTTTTGGTTGAAACACAATTTTACCCAATTTTGCCCAAAAGGTGTTTATTTCTAATAACTGAGTATTGAAAGGAGTTTCAAATGCGAAGAAGCTTCCGAAAAAACTCAAATCGCATGCATTTAAGAAAAAAAATTATTTTGCCAATTTTTTAGGAAAGGCTTACCCCTTTGCTAAAAATCAATTTTTTGGTTGAAACACAATTTTACCCAATTTTGCCCAAAAGGCGTTTATTTCTAATAACTGAGTATTGAAAGGAGTTTCAAATGCGAAGAAGCTTCCGAAAAAACTCAAATCGCATGCATTTAAGAAAAAAAATTATTTTGCCAATTTTTTAGGAAAGGCTTACCCCTTTGCTAAAAATCAATTTTTTGGTTGAAACACAATTTTACCCAATTTTGCCCAAAAGGCGTTTATTTCTAATAACTGAGTATTGAAAGGAGTTTCAAATGCGTAGAAGCTTCCGAAAAATCTCAAATCGCATGCATTTAAGAAAAAAAATTATTTTGCCAATTTTTTAGGAAAGGCTTACCCCTTTGCTAAAAATCAATTTTTTGGTTGAAACACAATTTTACCCAATTTTGCCCAAAAGGCGTTTATTTCTAATAACTGAGTATTGAAAGGAGTTTCAAATGCGAAGAAGCTTCCGAAAAATCTCAAATCGCATGCATTTAAGAAAAAAAATTATTTTGCCAATTTTTTAGGAAAGGCTTACCCCTTTGCTAAAAATCAATTTTTTGGTTGAAACACAATTTTACCCAATTTTGCCCAAAAGGCGTTTATTTCTAATAACTGAGTATTGAAAGGAGTTTCAAATGCGAAGAAGCTTCCGAAAAATCTCAAATCGCATGCATTTAAGAAAAAAAATTATTTTGCCAATTTTTTAGGAAAGGCTAAATATCAATTTTTTGGTTGAAACACAATTTTACCAAATTTTGCCCAAAAGGCGTTTGTTTCTAATAACTGAGTATTGAAAGGAGTTTCAAATGCGAAGAAGCTTCCGAAAAATCTCAAATCGCATGCATTTAAGAAAAAAAATTATTTTGCCAATTTTTTAGGAAAGGCTTACCCCTTTGCTAAAAATAAATTTTTTGGTTGAAACACAATTTTACCCAATTTTGCCCAAAAGGCGTTTATTTCTAATAACTGAGTATTGAAAGGAGTTTCAAATGCGAAGAAGCTTCCTAAAAATCTCAAATCGCATGCATTTAAGAAAAAAAATTATTTTGCCAATTTTTTAGGAAAGGCTTACCCCTTTCCTAAAAATCAATTTTTTGGTTGAAACACAATTTTACGCAATTTTGCCCAAAGGCGTTTATTTCTAATAACTGAGTATTGAAAGGAGTTTCAAATGCGAAGAAGCTTCCGACAAATCTCAAATAGCATGCATTTAAGAAAAAAAATTATTTTGCCAATTTTTTAGGAAAGGCTTACCCCTTTGCTAAAAATCAATTTTTTGGTTGAAACACAATTTTACCCAATTTTGCCCAAAAGGCGTTTATTTCTAATACCTGAGTATTAAAAGGAGTTTCAAATGCGAAGAAGCTTCCGAAAAATCTCAAATCGCATGCATTTAAGAAAAAAAATTATTTTGCCAATTTTTTAGGAAAGGCTTACCCCTTTGCTAAAAATCAATTTTTTTGTTGAAACACAATTTTACCCAATTTTGCCCAAAAGGCGTTTATTTCTAATAACTGAGTATTGAAAGGAGTTTCAAATGCGAAGAAGCTTCCGAAAAATCTCAAATCGCATGCATTTAAGAAAAAAAATTATTTTGCCAATTTTTTAGGAAAGGCTTACCCCTTTGCTAAAAATCAATTTTTTTGTTGAAACACAATTTTACCCAAATTTGCCCAAAAGGCGTTTATTTCTAATAACTGAGTATTGAAAGGAGTTTCAAATGCGAAGAAGCTTCCGAAAAATCTCAAATCGCATGCATTTAAGAAAAAAAATTATTTTGCCAATTTTTTAGGAAAGGCTTACCCCTTGCTAAAAATCAGTTTTTTGGTTGAAACACAATTTTACCCAATTTTGCCCAAAAGGCGTTTATTTCTAATAACTGAGTATTGAAAGGAGTTTCAAATGCGAAGAAGCTTCCGAAAAATCTCAAATCGCATGCATTTAAGAAAAAAAATTATTTTGCCAATTTTTTAGGAAAGGCTTACCCCTTTGCTAAAAATCAATTTTTTGGTTGAAACACAAGTTTACCCAATTTTGCCCAAAAGGCGTTTATTTCTAATAACTGAGTATTGAAAGGAGTTTCAAATGCGAAGAAGCTTCCGAAAAATCTCAAATCGCATGCATTTAAGAAAAAAATTATTTTGCCAATTTTTTAGGAAAGGCTTACCCCTTGCTAAAAATCAATTTTTTGGTTGAAACACAATTTTACCCAATTTTGCCAAAAAGGATTTATTTCTAATAACTGAGTATTGAAAGGAGTTTCAAATGCGAAGAAGCTTCCGAAAAATCTCAAATCGCATGCATTTTAGAAAAAAAATTATTTTGCCAATTTTTTAGGAAAGGCTTACCCCTTTGCTAAAAATCAATTTTTTGGTTGAAACACAATTTTACCCAATTTTGCCCAAAAGGCGTTTATTTCTAATAACTGAGTATTGAAAGGAGTTTCAAATGCGAAGAAGCTTCCGAAAAAACTCAAATCGTATGCATTTAAGAAAAAAAATTATTTTGCCAATTTTTTAGGAAAGGCTTACCCCTTTGCTAAAAATCAATTTTTTGGTTGAAACACAATTTTACCCAATTTTGCCCAAAAGGCGTTTATTTCTAATAACTGAGTATTGAAAGGAGTTTCAAATGCGAAGAAGCTTCCGAAAAATCTCAAATCGCATTCATTTAAGAAAAAAAATTATTTTGCCAATTTTTTAGGAAAGGCTTACTTACCCCTTTGCTAAAAATCAATTTTTTGGTTGAAACACAATTTTACCCAATTTTGCCCAAAAGGCGTTTATTTCTAATAACTGAGTATTGAAAGGAGTTTCAAATGCGAAGAAGCTTCCGAAAAATCTCAAATCGCATGCATTTAAGAAAAAAAATTATTTTGCCAATTTTTTAGGAAAGGCTTACTTACCCCTTTGCTAAAAATCAATTTTTTGGTTGAAACACAATTTTACCCAATTTTGCTAAAAAAGGCGTTTATTTCTAATAACTGAGTATTGAAAGGAGTTTCAAATGCGAAGAAGCTTCCGAAAAATCTCAAATCGCATGCATTTAAGAAAAAAAATTATTTTGCCAATTTTTTAGGAAAGGCTAAATATCAATTTTTTGGTTGAAACACAATTTTACCCAATTTTGCCCAAAAGGCGTTTATTTCTAATAACTGAGTATTGAAAGGAGTTTCAAATGCGAAGAAGCTTCCGAAAAATCTCAAATCCCATGCATTTAAGAAAAAAAATTATTTTGCCAATTTTTTAGGAAAGGCTTACCCCTTTGCTAAAAATCAATTTTTTGGTTGAAACACAATTTTACCCAATTTTGCCCAAAAGGCGTTTATTTCTAATAACTGAGTATTGAAAGGAGTTTCAAATGCGAAGAAGCTTCCGAAAAATCTCAAATCGCATGCATTTAAGAAAAAAAATTATTTTGCCAATTTTTTTGGAAAGGCTTACCCCTTTGCTAAAAATCAATTTCTTGGTTGAAACACAATTTTACCCAATTTTGCCCAAAAGGCGTTTATTTCTAATAACTGAGTATTGAAAGGAGTTTCAAATGCGAAGAAGCTTCCGAAAAATCTCAAATCGCATGCATTTAAGAAAAAAAATTATTTTGCCAATTTTTTAGGAAAGGCTTACCCCTTTGCTAAAAATCAATTTTTTGGTTGAAACACAATTTTACCCAATTTTGCCCAAAAGGCGTCTATTTCTAATAACTGAGTATTGAAAGGAGTTTCAAATGCGAAGAAGCTTCCGAAAAATCTCAAATCGCATGCAGTTAAGAAAAAAAATTATTTTGCCAATTTTTTAGGAAAGGCTTACTTACCCCTTGCTAAAAATCAATTTTTTGGTTGAAACACAATTTTACCCAATTTTGCCCAAAAGGCGTTTATTTCTAATAACTGAGTATTGAAAGGAGTTTCAAATGCGAAGAAGCTTCCGAAAAATCTCAAATCGCATTCATTTAAGAAAAAAAATTATTTTGCCAATTTTTTAGGAGAGGCTTACCCCTTGCTAAAAATCAATTTTTTGGTTGAAACACAATTTTACCCAATTTTGCCCAAAAGGCGTTTATTTCTAATAACTGAGTATTGAAATGAGTTTCAAATGCGAAGAAGCTTCCGAAAAATCACAAATCGCATGCATTTAAGAAAAAAAATTATATTGCCAATTTTTTAGGAAAGGCTTTTACCCCTTGCTAAAAATCAATTGTTTGGTTGAAACACAATTTTACCCAATTTTGCCCAAAAGGCGTTTATTTCTAATAACTGAGTATTGAAAGGAGTTTCAAATGCGAAGAAGCTTCCGAAAAATCACCAATCGCATGCATTTAAGAAAAAAAATTATTTTGCCAATTTTTTAGGAAAGGCTTACCCCTTGCTAAAAATAAATTTTTTGGTTGAAACACAATTTTACCCAATTTTGCCCAAAAGGCGTTTATTTCTAATAACTGAGTATTGAAAGGAGTTTCAAATGCGAAGAAGCTCCCGAAAAATATGAAAAAGGCTACATTTTGGCGTCATTTAATTTCCGCTGAGTGGTTGTTGTTTCAAAAAAACTCGAAAAATACTTTTCGAAACCTTCAAATTGCTCTCTCTTTGACCTATAACGCCCGAACCAGAGTTTTTACCTCCAAATCACCTATATCACCTTGAAGGCCATGAAAAGGACTACGAGTTGCCATCTTTATATTTTCGAAACATACTTTTCGAAACCCTCAAATTGTTCCCTCTTTGACCTATAACTCCCGAACCAGAGATTTTAGTTCCAAATTTTTTCTATCACATTAAAGGGCGTGCAAAGGGCTACAATTTGGCATCATTATATTTTCGCTGAGTGATTGTTATTTCAAACAAAATTTTCGAAAAACACTTTTCGAAACCCTCAAATCGCTCTCTCCATGACCAATAACTCCCGAACCGGAGGTTTTACCTCCAAATCACCTTAAAGGGCATGAAAAGGGCTACGATTTGGCATCATTATATTTTTGCTGAGTTTAATTGCTTCAAACAAAATTTTTGAAAAACACTTTTAGAAACCCTCAAATATCTCGCTCTTTGACCTATAACTCCCGAACCAGAGTTTTTACTTCCAAATGACCTATATCACCTTAAAGGGCATGAAAAGGGCTACGATCTGCCATCATTAGTTATTCGCTGAGTGGTTGTTGTTTCAAACAAAATTTTTGAAAACAACTTTTCGAAACCCTTAAATTGCTCTCTCTTTCACCTCTAACTCCCGAACCAGAGTTTTATCTCCAAATTCACATAATTTTCGAAACCTTCAAATTGTTTTCTTTTTGACCTATAACTTTCGAACCAGAGTTTTAAGCTCCAAAATTTTTAAATCACAATAAAGGGCATTCAAAGGGCTACAATTTGGCATCATTATATTTGCGCTGAGTGGTTGTTGTTTCAAACAAAATTTTTGAAAAACAATTTTCGGTGCCTCAAATTGCTCTCTCCATGACCAATAACTCCCGAACCGGAGGTTTTACCTCCAAATCAACTTAAAGGGCAGAAAAAGGGCTACGATTTGGCATCATTATATTTTTGCTGAGTTTTATTGCTTCAAACAAAACTTTTGAAAAACACTTTTAGAAACCCTCAAATATCTCGCTCTTTGACCTATAACTCCCGAACCAGAGTTTTTACTTCCAAATAACCTATATCACCTTAAAGGGCATGAAAAGGGCTACGATCTGCCATCATTAGATTTTCGCTGAGTGGTTGTTGTTTCAAACAAAATTTTTGAAAACAACTTTTCGAAACCCTTAAATTGCTCTCTCTTTCACCTATAACTCCCGAACCAGAGTTTTATCTCCAAATTCCCTATATCACCTTAAAAGGCATGAGAAGGGCTACAATTTGGCATCATTATATTTTCGCTGAGTAGTTGTTGTTTCAAACAAAATTTTCGAAAAACAATTTTGAAACCTTCAAATTTCTTTCTCTTTGACCTATAACTCCCGAACTAGAGCTTTTAGCTCCAAATTTTTTAATCACATTAAAGGGCATAAAAAGGGATACAATTTGGCATCATTATATTTTTGCTGAGTTTTATTGCTTCAAACAAAATTTTTGAAAAACACTTTTAGAAACCCTCAAATATCTCGCTCTTTGACCTATAACTCCCGAACCAGAGTTTTTACTTCCAAATGACCTATATCACCTTAAAGGGCATGAAAAGGGCTACGATCTGCCATCATTAGATTTTCGCTGAGTGGTTGTTGCTTTAAACAAAATTTTTGAAAAACACTTTACAAAACCCTCAAATTGCTCTCTCTTTGACCTATAACTCCCGAACCGGAATTTTTATCTCCAAATCACCTTAAAGGGCATGAAAAGGGCTACGATTTGGCATCAAATTATATTTGCTGAGTTTTATTGCTTCGAACAAAATTCTTGAAAAACACTTTTCGAAACCCTCAAATATCTCGCTCTTTGACCTATAACTCCCGAACCAGAGGTTTTACTTCCTGATGACCTATATCACCTTAAAGGGCATGAAAAGGGCTACGATCTGCCATCATTAGATTTTCGCTGAGTGGTTGTTGTTTCAAACAAAATTTTTGAAAACAACTTTTCGAAACCCTTAAATTGCTCTCTCTTTGACCTATAACTCCCGAACCAGAGTTTTTATCTCCAAATTCCCTATATCACCTTAAAAGGCATGAAAAGGGCTACAATTTTGCGTCATTCGATTTTCGCAGAGTGGTTGTTGTTTCAAGCAAAATTTTCGAAACATACTTTTCGAAACCTTAAAATTACCTATAACATTCGAACCAGAGTTTTTAGCTCCAAATTATTTAAATCACAATAAAGGGCATGCAAAGGGCTACAATTTGGCATCATTATATTTTCGCTGAGTTGTTGCTTCAAACAAAATTTTTGAAAAACACTTTTCGAAACCCTCAAATTGCTCTCTCTTTGACCTATAACTCCCGAACCAGAGTTTTTATCTCCAAATTCCCAATATCACCTTAAAAGGCATGAAAAGGGCTACAATTTGGCGTCATTCGATATTCGCAGAGTGGTTGTTGTTTCAAGCAAAATTTTCGAAACATACTTTTTGAAACCTTAAAATTACCTACAACTTTCGAACCAGAGTTTTTAGCTCCAAATTGTTTAAATCACAATAAAGGGCATGCAAAGGGCTACAATTTGGCGTCATTCGATTTTCGCAGAGTGGTTGTTGTTTCAAGCAAAATTTTCGAAATATACTTTTCGAAACCTTAAAATTACCTATAACTTTCTAACCAGAGTTTTTAGCTCCAAATTATTTAAATCACAATAAAGGGCATGCTAAAGGCTACTATTTGGCATCATTATATTTTCGCTGAGTTGTTGTTGCTTCAAACAAAATTTTTGAAAAACACTTTTCGAAACCCTCAAATTGCTGTCTCTTGACCTATATCTCCCGAACCAGTGTTTTTTCTTCCTAATGAGATATATCACCTTAAAGGGCATGAAAGGGGCAACGATTTGCCATCATTAGATTTTCGCTGAGTTGTTGTTGCTTCAAACAAAATTTTAGAAAAACACTTTTCGAAACCATCAAATCGCTCTCTCTTTGAACTATAAACCGGAGTTTTTACCTCCAAATCACCTTAAAGGGCATGAAAAGGGCTACGATTTGGCATCATTATATTTTTGCTGAGTTTTTATTGCTTCGAACAAAATTTTTGTAAAACACTTTTCGAAACCCTCAAATTGCTCCCTCTTTGACCTATAACTCCCGAACCAGAGTTTTTACCTCCAAATTCCCTATATCACCTTAAAAGACATGAAAAGGGCTACAATTCTGCATCATTCGATTTTCGCTGAGTTGTTGTTTTTCAAACATAATTTTCGAAAAACAATTTTCGAAACCTTCAAATTTCTTTCTCTTTGACCTATAACTCTCGAATAGAGTTTCTAGCTCCAAATTTTTTATATAACAATAAAGGGCATGCAAAGGGCTACAATTTGGCATCATTATATTTTTGCTGAGTTTTATTGCTTCAAACAAAATTTTTGAAAAACACTTTTAGAAACCCTCAAATATCTCGCTCTCTGACCTATAACTCCCGAACCAGAGTTTTTACTTCCAAATGACCTATATCACCTTAAAGGGCATGAAAAGGGCTACGATCTGCCATCATTAGATTTTCGCTGAGTGGTTGCTGTTTCAAACAAAATTTTTGAAAACAACTTTTCGAAACCCTTAAAATGCTCTCTCTTTCACCTATAACTCCCGAACCAGAGTTTTATCTCCAAATTCCCTATATCACCTTAAAAGGCATGAGAAGGGCTACAATTTGGCATCATTATATATTCGCTGAGTAGTTGTTGTTTCAAACAAAATTTTCGAACAACAATTTTGAAACCTTCAAATTTCTTTCTCTTTGACCTATAACTCCCGAACTAGAGTTTTTAGCTCCAAATTTTTTAATCACATTAAAGGGCATAAAAAGGGCTACAATTTGGCATCATTACATTTTCGTTGAGTTGTTGCTTTAAACAAAATTTTTGAAAAACACTTTACGAAACCCTCAAATTGCTATCTCTTTGACCTATGACTCCCGAACCAGAGTTTTTACTTCCAAATAACCTATATCACCTTAAAGGGCATGAAAAGGGCTACGATCTGCCATCATTAGATTTTCGCTGAGTGGTTGTTGTTTCAAACAAAATTTTTGAAAACAACTTTTCGAAACCCTTAAATTGCTCTCTCTTTCACCTATAACTCCCGAACCAGAGTTTTTATATCCAAATTCCCTATATCACCTTAAAAGGCATGCTAAAGACTACTATTTGGCATCATTATATTTTCGCTGAGTTGGTGTTGCTTCAAACAAAATTTTTGAAAAACACTTTTCGAAACCCTCAAATTGCTGTCTCTTGACCTATAACTCCCGAACCAGAGTTTTTTCTTCCTAATCAGATATATTACCTTAAAGGGCATGAAGGGGGCAACGATTTGCCATCATTAGATTTTCGCTGAGTTGTTGTTGCTTCAAACAAAATTTTAGAAAAACACTTTTCGAAACCCTAAAATTGTTTTTAACCTCCGAATCACCTTAAAGGGCATGAAAAGGGCTACGATTTGGCAACATATTATATTTGCTGAGTTTTATTGCTTCGAACAAAATTTTTGATAAACACTTTTCGAAACCCTCAAATTGCTCTCTCTTTGACCTATAACCCCCGAACCCAAGTTTTTACCTCCAAACTACCTATCATTAGATTTTCACTGAGTTGTTGTTGCTTCGAACAAATTATTTGAAAAACACTTTTCGAAAGCCTCAAATTGCTCTCTCTCTCTCTGAGCTATAACTCCCGAACCAGAGCTTTTACCTCCAAATCACCTATATAACCTTAGAGGGCAAGAAAAGGGCTACGATTTGCTATCATTAGATTTTCGCTGAGTTGTTGTTGCTTCAAACAAAATTTTAGAAAAACACTTTTCGAAACCCAAAAATTGTTTTTAACCTCCGAATCACCTTAAAGGGCATGAAAATGGCTACGATTTGGCATCATAATATTTATGCTGAGTTTTATTGCTTCGAACAAAGTTTTTGAAAAACACTTTTCGAAACCCTCAAATTGCTCTCTCTTTGACCTATAACTGCCGAACCAAAGTTTTTACCTCCAAATGATCTATATCACTTTAAATAACATGAAAAGGGCTACAATTTTGCATCATTGGATTTTTGCTGAGTGGTTGTTGTTTCGAACAAAATTTTCGAAACATACTTTTCGAAACCTTCAAATTGCTTTCTCTTTGACCTATGACTCCCGAACCAGATTTTTACCTCCAAATTCCCTATATCACCTTAAAGGGCATGAAAGGAGCTACGATTTGCCGTCATTATATGTTCGCTGAGTGGTTCAAAAACAAAATTTTCGAAAAACACTTTTCGAAACCCTCAAATCGCTCTCTCCATGACCAATAACATCCGAACCAGAACTTTTACATCCAAATCACCTATATCACCTTAGAGGGCATGAAAAGGCCTACGATTTGCTATCATTAGATTTTCGCTGAGTGGTTGTTGTTTCAAACAAAATTTTTGAAAACAACTTTTCGAAACCCTTAAATTGCTCTCTCTTTCACCTATAACTCCCGAACCAGAGTTTTTATATCCAAATTCCCTATATCACCTTAAAAGGCATGCTAAAGACTACTATTTGGCATCATTATATTTTCGCTGAGTAGTTGTTGTTTCAAACAAAATTTTCGAAAAACAATTTTGAAACCTTCAAATTTCTTTCTCTTTGACCTATAACTCCCGAACTAGAGTTTTTAGCTCCAAATTTTTTAATCACATTAAAGGGCATAAAAAGGGCTACAATTTGGCATCATTACATTTTCGTTGAGTTGTTGCTTTAAACAAAATTTTTGAAAAACACTTTACGAAACCTTCAAATTGCTATCTCTTTGACCTATGACTCCCGAACCAGAGTTTTTACTTCCAAATAACCTATATCACCTTAAAGGGCATGAAAAGGGCTACGATCTGCCATCATTAGATTTTCGCTGAGTGGTTGTTGTTTCAAACAAAATTTTTGAAAACAACTTTTCGAAACCCTTAAATTGCTCTCTCTTTCACCTATAACTCCCGAACCAGAGTTTTTATATCCAAATTCCCTATATCACCTTAAAAGGCATGCTAAAGACTACTATTTGGCATCATTATATTTTCGCTGAGTTGGTGTTGCTTCAAACAAAATTTTTGAAAAACACTTTTCGACACCCTCAAATTGCTGTCTCTTGACCTATAACTCCCGAACCAGAGTTTTTTCTTCCTAATCAGATATATCACCTTAAAGGGCATGAAGGGGGCAACGATTTGCCATCATTAGATTTTCGCTGAGTTGTTGTTGCTTCAAACAAAATTTTAGAAAAACACTTTTCGAAACCTTAAAATTGTTTTTAACATCCGAATCACCTTAAAGGGCATGAAAAGGGCTACGATTTGGCAACATATTATATTTGCTGAGTTTTATTGCTTCGAACAAAATTTTTGATAAACACTTTTCGAAACCCTCAAATTGCTCTCTCTTTGACCTATAACCCCCGAACCCAAGTTTTTACCTCCAAACTACCTATATCACCTTAGAGGGCATGAAAAGGGCTACGATTTGCTATCATTAGATTTTCACTGAGTTGTTGTTGCTTCGAACAAATTATTTGAAAAACACTTTTCGAAAGCCTCAAATTGCTCTCTCTCTCTCTGAGCTATAACTCCCGAACCAGAGCTTTTACCTCCAAATCACCTATATAACCTAAGAGGGCAAGAAAAGGGCTACGATTTGCTATCATTAGATTTTCGCTGGGTTGTTGTTGCTTCAAACAAAATTTTAGAAAAACACTTTTCGAAACCCTAAAATTGTTTTTAACCTCCGAATCACCTTAAAGGGCATGAAAATGGCTACGATTTGGCATCATAATATTTATGCTGAGTTTTATTGCTTCGAACAAAGTTTTTGAAAAACACTTTTCGAAACCCTCAAATTGCTCTCTCTTTGACCTATAACTGCCGAACCAAAGTTTTTACCTCCAAATGATCTATATCACTTTAAATAACATGAAAAGGGCTACAATTTTGCATCATTGGATTTTTGCTGAGTGGTTGTTGTTTCGAACAAAATTTTCGAAACATACTTTTCGAAACCTTCAAATTGCTTTCTCTTTGACCTATGACTCCCGAACCAGATTTTTACCTCCAAATTCCCTATATCACCTTAAAGGGCATGAAAGGAGCTACGATTTGCCGTCATTATATGTTCGCTGAGTGGTTCAAAAACAAAATTTTCGAAAAACACTTTTCGAAACCCTCAAATCGCTCTCTCCATGACCAATAACAACCGAACCAGAACTTTTACATCCAAATCACCTATATCACCTTAGAGGGCATGAAAAGGCCTACGATTTGCTATCATTAGATTTTCGCTGAGTTGTTGTTGCTTCAAACAAAATTTTAGAACAACACTTTTCGAATCCATCAAATTGCTCTCTCTTTGGCCTATAACTCCCGAACCGAAGTTTTTACCTCCAAATTACCTATATGACCTTAAAGGCCATGAAAAGGGCTACGATTTGGCATCATTATATTTTTGTGGAGTTGTTGTTGCTTCGAACAAAATTTTGGAAAAATACTTTTCGAATCCCTCAAATTGCTCTCTCTTTGACCTATAACTCCCGAACCAGAGTTTTAACCTCCAAATGACCTATATCACCTTAAAGGGCATGAAAAGGGCTACGAGTTGCCATCATTAGATTTTTGCGGAGTGGTTGTTGTTTCAAACAAAATTTTCGAAAAACACTTTTCGAAACCCTTAAATCGCTTTTTCTTTGACCTATAACTCCCGAAAAAGAATTATTACCTCCAAATTCCCTACACCGCCTTAAAGGGCATGAAAGGGATACAATTTGGCATCATTATATTTTCGCTTAGTTTTTGTTGTTTCGAACAAAATTTTCGAAAAATACTCTTCGAAACCTTCAAATTGCTATCTCTTTGACCTATGACTCCCGAACCGGAGTTTTTACTTCCAAATAACCTATATCACCTTAAAGGGCATGAAAAGGGCTACGATCTGCCATCATTAGATTTTCGCTGAGTGGTTGTTGTTTCAAACAAAATTTTTGAAAACAACTTTTCGAAACCCTTAAATTGCTCTCTCTTTCACCTATAACTCCCGAACCAGAGTTTTTATATCCAAATTCCCTATATCACCTTAAAAGGCATGCTAAAGACTACTATTTGGCATCATTATATTTTCGCTGAGTTGGTGTTGCTTCAAACAAAATTTTTGAAAAACACTTTTCGACACCCTCAAATTGCTGTCTCTTGACCTATAACTCCCGAACCAGAGTTTTTTCTTCCTAATCAGATATGTCACCTTAAAGGGCATGAAGGGGGCAACGATTTGCCATCATTAGATTTTCGCTGAGTTGTTGTTGCTTCAAACAAAATTTTAGAAAAACACTTTTCGAAACCCTAAAATTGTTTTTAACATCCGAATCACCTTAAAGGGCATGAAAAGGGCTACGATTTGGCAACATATTATATTTGCTGAGTTTTATTGCTTCGAACAAAATTTTTGATAAACACTTTTCGAAACCCTCAAATTGCTCTCTCTTTGACCTATAACCCCCGAACCCAAGTTTTTACCTCCAAACTACCTATATCACCTTAGAGGGCATGAAAAGGGCTACGATTTGCTATCATTAGATTTTCACTGAGTTGTTGTTGCTTCGAACAAATTATTTGAAAAACACTTTTCGAAAGCCTCAAATTGCTCTCTCTCTCTCTGAGCTATAACTCCCGAACCAGAGCTTTTACCTCCAAATCACCTATATAACCTAAGAGGGCAAGAAAAGGGCTACGATTTGCTATCATTAGATTTTCGCTGAGTTGTTGTTGCTTCAAACAAAATTTTAGAAAAACACTTTTCGAAACCCTAAAATTGTTTTTAACCTCCGAATCACCTTAAAGGGCATGAAAATGGCTACGATTTGGCATCATAATATTTATGCTGAGTTTTATTGCTCCGAACAAAGTTTTTGAAAAACACTTTTCGAAACCCTCAAATTGCTCTCTCTTTGACCTATAACTGCCGAACCAAAGTTTTTACCTCCAAATGATCTATATCACTTTAAATAACATGAAAAGGGCTACAATTTTGCATCATTGGATTTTTGCTGAGTGGTTGTTGTTTCGAACAAAATTTTCGAAACATACTTTTCGAAACCTTCAAATTGCTTTCTCTTTGACCTATGACTCCCGAACCAGATTTTTACCTCCAAATTCCCTATATCACCTTAAAGGGCATGAAAGGAGCTACGATTTGCCGTCATTATATGTTCGCTGAGTGGTTCAAAAACAAAATTTTCGAAAAACACTTTTCGAAACCCTCAAATCGCTCTCTCCATGACCAATAACAACCGAACCAGAACTTTTACATCCAAATCACCTATATCACCTTAGAGGGCATGAAAAGGCCTACGATTTGCTATCATTAGATTTTCGCTGAGTTGTTGTTGCTTCAAACAAAATTTTAGAACAACACTTTTCGAATCCATCAAATTGCTCTCTCTTTGGCCTATAACTCCCGAACCGAAGTTTTTACCTCCAAATTACCTATATGACCTTAAAGGCCATGAAAAGGGCTACGATTTGGCATCATTATATTTTTGCGGAGTTGTTGTTGCTTCGAACAAAATTTTGGAAAAATACTTTTCGAATCCCTCAAATTGCTCTCTCTTTGACCTATAACTCCCGAACCAGAGTTTTTACCTCTAAATTACCTATATGACCTTAAAGGCCATGAAAAGGGCTACGATTTAGCATCATTATATTTTTGCGGAGTTGTTGTTGCTTCGAGCAAAATTTCTGAAAAACCCTTTTTGAAACCCTCAAATTGCTCCCACTTTGACCTATAACTCCCTTACCAGAGTTTTAACCTCCAAATGACCTATATCACCTTAAAGGGCATGAAAAGGGCTACGAGTTGCCATCATTAGATTTTTGCGGAGTGGTTGTTGTTTCAAACAAAATTTTCGAAAAACACTTTTCGAAACCCTTAAATCGCTTTCTCTTTGACCTTTAACTCACGAAAAAGAATTTTTACCTCCAAATTCCCTCCACCACCTTAAAGAGCATGAAAGGGATACAATTTGCCATCATTAGATCTTCGCCGAGTTGTTCTTACTTCGAACAAAATTTTGGAAAAACACTTTTCGAAACCCTCAAATTGCTCTCTCTTTGACCTGTAACTCCTGAACCAGAGTTTTTAATTCCAAATTACCTATATCACCTTAAAGGGCATGAAAAGGGCTACGATTTGGCATTATTAGATTTTCGCCGAGTTGTTGTTGCTTCGAACAAAATTTTGGAAAAGCACTTTTCGAAACCATCAAATTGCTCTCTCTTTGACCTATAACTCTCGAACCAGAGTTTAAACCTCCAAATCACCAATATCACCTTAAAGGGCATGAAAAGGGCTTCGATTTGCCATCATTAGATTTTCGCTGAGTGGTTGTTGCTTCTAACAAAATTTTTGGAAAACACTTTTCGAAACCTTCAAATTGCTCTCTCTTTGATCTATAACTCCCGAACCAGAGTTTTTACCTCCAAATTACCTATATCACCTTAAAGGGCATGAAAAGGGCTACGATTTGGCATTAGTAGATTTTCGCCGAGTTGTTGCTGCTTCGAACAAAATTTTGGAAAAACACTTTTTGAAACCATCAAATTGCTCTCTCTTTGACCTATAACTCCCGAACCAGAGTTTTTACCTCCAAATTACCTATATGACCTTAAGGCCATGAAAAGGGCTACGATTTGGCATTATTAGATTTTCGCCGAGTTGTTGTTGCTTCTAACAAAATTTTAGAAAAGCACTTTTCGAAACCCTCAAATTTCTCTCTCTTTGACCTATAACTCCTGAACCAGAGTTTTTAATTCCAAATGACCTATATCATCTTAAAGGGCATTAAAAGGGCTACGATTTGCCATCATTAGATTTTTGCGGAGTGGTTGTTGTTTCAAACAAAATTTTCGAAAAACACTTTTCGAAACCCTTAAATCGCTTTCTCTTTGACCTATACCTCCTGAAAAAGAATTTTTACCCCCAAATTCCCTACACCACCTTAAAGGGCATGAAAGGGATACAATTTGGCATTATTATATATTCGCTTAGTTTTTGATGCTTCGAACAAAATTTTCGAAAAATACTATTCGAAACCTTCAAATTGCTTTCTCTTTGAAGTATAAGTCCTGAACCAGAGTTTTTAGCTCCAAATTTTTTGTATCACCTTAAAGGGCATAGAAAGGGCTTCGATTTGCCATCATTAGATTTTCGCTGAGTGGTTGTTGCTTCGAACAAGATTTTCAAAAAATACTTTTCGAAACCTTCAAATTGCTCTCTCTTTAACCTATAACTCCTGAACCAGAGTTTTTAATTCCAAATGACCTATATCACCTTAAAGGGCATGAAAAGGGCTACGATTTGGCATCATTAGATTTTCGCCGGGTTGTTGCTGCTTCGAACAAAACTTCTGAAAAACACTTTTCGAACCCCTCAAATTGCTCCCACTTTGACCTATAACTCCCTAACCAGAGTTTTAACCTCCATATTACCTATATGACCTTAAAGGTCATCAAAAGGGCTACGATTTGGCATCATTATATTTTTGCGGAGTAGTTGTTGCTTCGAACAAAATTTTTGAAAAAGACTTCGAAACCCTCAAATTTCTCTCTCTTTGACCTATAACTCCTGAACCAGAGTTTTTAATTCCAAATGACCTATATCACCTTAAAGGGCATGAAAAGGGCTATGATTTGCCATCATTAGATTTTTGCGGAGTGGTTGTTGTTTCAAACAAAATTTTCGAAAAACTATTTTCGAAACCCTTAAATCGCTTTCTCTTTGAACTATAACTCCCGAAAAAGAATTTTTACCTCCAAATTCCCTACACCACCTTAAACGGCATGAAAGGGATACAATTTGGAATTATTATATATTCGCTTAGTTTTTGTTGCTTCGAACAAAATTTTCGAAAAATACTATTCGAAACCTTCAAATTGCTTTCTCTTTGAAGTATAAGTCCTGAACCAGAGTTTTTAGCTCCAAATTTTTTGTATCACCTTAAAGGGCATAGAAAGGGCTTCGATTTGCCATCATTAGATTTTCGCTGAGTGGTTGTTGCTTCGAACAAGATTTTCAAAAAATACTTTTCGAAACCTTCAAATTGCTCTCTCTTTAACCTATAACTCCTGAACCAGAGTTTTTAATTCCAAATGACCTATATCACCTTAAAGGGCATGAAAAGGGCTACGATTTGGCATCATTAGATTTTCGCCGGGTTGTTGCTGCTTCGAACAAAACTTCTGAAAAACACTTTTCGAACCCCTCAAATTGCTCCCACTTTGACCTATAACTCCCTAACCAGAGTTTTAACCTCCATATTACCTATATGACCTTAAAGGTCATCAAAAGGGCTACGATTTGGCATCATTATATTTTTGCGGAGTAGTTGTTGCTTCGAACAAAATTTTTGAAAAAGACTTCGAAACCCTCAAATTTCTCTCTCTTTGACCTATAACTCCTGAACCAGAGTTTTTAATTCCAAATGACCTATATCACCTTAAAGGGCATGAAAAGGGCTATGATTTGCCATCATTAGATTTTTGCGGAGTGGTTGTTGTTTCAAACAAAATTTTCGAAAAACTGTTTTCGAAACCCTTAAATCGCTTTCTCTTTGAACTATAACTCCCGAAAAAGAATTTTTACCTCCAAATTCCCTACACCACCTTAAACGGCATGAAAGGGATACAATTTGGAATTATTATATATTCGCTTAGTTTTTGTTGCTTCGAACAAAATTTTCGAAAACTACTCTTCGAAACCTTCAAATTGCTGTCTCTTTGAAGTATAAGTCCTGAACCAGAGTTTTTAGCTCCAAATTTTTTGTATCACCTTAAAGGGCATAGAAAGGGCTTCGATTTGCCATCATTAGATTTTCGCTGAGTGGTTGTTGCTTCGAACAAAATTTTCGAAAAATACTTTTCGAAACCTTCAAATTGCTCTCTCTTTAACCTATAACTCCTGAACCAGAGTTTTTAATTCCAAATGACCTATATCACCTTAAAGAGCATGAAAAGGGCTACGATTTGGCATCATTAGATTTTCGCCGAGTTGTTGTTGCTTCGAACAAAACTTCTGAAAAACACTTTTCGAAACCCTCAAATTGCTCCCACTTTGACCTATAACTCCCTAACCAGAGTTTTAACCTCCAAATTACCGATATGACCTTAAAGGTCATGGAAAGGGCTACGATTTGGCTTCATTATATTTTTGCGGGGTTGTTGTTGCTTCGAACAAAATTTTTGAAAAAGACTTCAAAACCCTCAAATTTCTCTCTCCTTGACCTATAACTCCTGAACCAGAGTTTTTAATTCCAAATGACCTATATCACCTTTAAGGGCATGAAAAGGGCTACGATTTGCCATCATTACATTTTTGCGGAGTGGTTGTTGTTTCAAACAAAATTTTCGAAAAACACTTTTCGAAACCCTTAAATCGCTTTCTCTTTGACCTATAACTCCCGAAAAAGAATTTTTACCTCCAAATTCCCTACACCACCTTAAACGGCATGAAAGGGATACAATTTGGCATCATTATATTTTCGCTTAGTTTTTGTTGCTTCGAACAAAATTTTCGAAAAATACTCTTCGTAACCTTCAAATTGCTTTCTCTTTGAAGTATAAGTCCTGAACCAGAGTTGTTAGCTCCAAATTTTTTGTATCACCTTAAAGGGCATAGAAAGGGCTTCGATTTGCCATCATTAGATTTTCGCTGAGTGGTTGTTGCTTCAAACAAAATTTTCGAAAAATACTTTTCGAAACCTTCAAATTGCTCTCTCTTTGACCTATAACTCCCGAACCAGAGTTTTTACCTCCATATTACATATGCCACCTTAAAGAGCATGAAAAGGGCTACGATTTGGCATCGTCATATATTTGCTGAGATTTTGTTGCTTCCAACAAAATTTTTGAAAAACACTTTTCGAATCCCTCAAATTGCTCACTCTTTGACCTATAACTCCTGAAGCAGAGTTTTAACCTCCAAATTACCTATATGACCTTAAAAGCCATGAAAAGGGCTACGATTTGGCATTATTAGATTTTCGCCGAGTTGTTGTTGCTTCGAACAAAATTTTTGAAAAACACTTTTCGAAACCCTCAAATTGCTCCCACTTTGACCTATAACTCCCTAACCAGAGTTTTAACCTCCAAATCACCAATGTCACCTTAAAGGGCATGAAAAGGGCTTCGATTTGCCATCATTAGATTTTCGCTAAATTGTTGTTGCTTCTAACAAAATTTTTGGAAAACACTTTTCGAAGCCTTCAAATTGCTCTCTCTCTTTGATCTATAACTCCCGAACCAGAGTTTTTACCTCCAAATTACCTATATCGCCTTAAAGGGCATGAAAAGGGCTACGATTTGGCATTATTAGATTTTTGCGGAGTGGTTGTTGTTTCAAACAAAATTTTCGAAAAACACTTTTCGAAACCCTTAAATCGCTTTCTCTTTGATCTATAACTCCCGAAAAAGAATTTTTACCTTCAAATTCCCTACACCACCTTAAAGGGCATGAAAGGGATGCAATTTGGCATCATTATTTTTTTGCTGAGTTTTTGTTGCTTCAAACAAAATTTTTGAAAAACACTTTTCGAAACCTTCAAATTGCTCTCTCTTTGACCTATAACTCCCGAACCAGAGTTTTAACCTCCAAATCACCAATATCACCTTAAAGGGCATGAAAAGGGCTTCGATTTGCCATCATTAGATTTTCGCTGAGTTGTTGTTGCTTCTAACAAAATTTTTGGAAAACACTTTTCGAAACCTTCAAATTGCTCTCTCTTTGATCTATAACTCCCGAACCAGAGTTTTTACCTCCAAATTACCTATATCGCCTTAAAGGGCATGAAAAGGGCTACGATTTGGCATTATTAGATTTTCGCCGAGTTGTTGTTGCTTCGAACAAAATTTTGGAAAAACACTTTTCGAAACCCTCAAATTGCTCTCTCTTTGACCTATAACTCCCGAACCATAGTTTTTACCTCCAAATTACCTATATGACCTTAAAAGCCATGAAAAGGGCTACGATTTGGCATCATTATATTTTTGCGGAGTTGTTGTTGCTTCGAACAAAATTTCTGAAAAACACTTTTCGAAACCCTCAAATGCTCCCACTTTGACCTATAACTCCCTAATCAGAGTTTTAACTTCCAAATTGCCTATATGACCTTAAAGGTCATGAAAAGGGCTACGATTTGGCATCATTATATTTTTACGGAGTTTTTGTTGCTTTGAACAAAATTTTTGAAAAACACTTTTCGAAACCCTCAAATTTCTTTCTCTTTGACCTATAACTCCTGAACCAGAGTTTTTAATTCCAAATGACCTATATCACCTTAAAGGGCATGAAAAGGGCTACGATCTGCCATCATTAGATTTTTGCGGAGTGGTTGTTGTTTCAAACAAAATTTTCGAAAAACTCTTTTCGAAACCCTCAAATTGCTCCCTCTTTGACCTATAACTCCCGAACCAGAGTTTTTACCTCCAAATTACCTATATCACCTTAAAGGGCATTAAAAGGGTTACGATTTGGCATCATTATTTTTTTGCTGAGTTTTTGTTGCTTCAAACAAAATTTTTGAAAAACACTTTTCGAAACCTTCAAATTGCTCTCTCTTTGACCTATAACTCCCGAACCAGAGTTTTTACTTCCAAATGACCTATATCACCTTAAAGGGCATGAAAAGGGCTACGATTTGCCATCATTAGATTTTCGCTGAGTTGTTGTAGCTTCGAACAAAATTTTTGAAAAACACTTTTCGAAACCCTCAAATTGCTCTCTCTTTGACCTATAACTCCCGAACCACAGTTTTTACCTCCAAATGATCTATATCACTTTAAATAACATGGAAAGGGCTACAATTTTGCATCATAAGATTTTCGCTGAGTGGTTGTTGTTTCGAACAAAATTTTTGAAAAACACTTTTCGAAACCCTTAAATTGCTTTCTCTTTGACCTATAGCTCCCGAAAAAGAATTTTTACCTCCAAATTCCCTACACCACCTTAAAGGGCATGAAAGGGATACAATTTGGCATTATTATATATTCGCTTAGTTTTTGTTGCTTCGAACAAAATTTTCGAAAAATACTCTTCGAAACCTTCAAATTGCTTTCTCTTTGAAGTATAAGTCCTGAACCAGAGTTTTTAGCTCCAACTTCTTTGTATCACCTTAAAGGGCATGAAAAGGGCTACGGTTTGCCATCATTAGATTTTTGCGGAGTGGTTGTTGTTTCAAACAAAATTTTCGAAAATCACTTTTCGAATCCCTTAAATCGCTTCCTCTTTGACCTATAACTCCCGCAAAAGAATTTTTACCTCCAAATTCCCTACACCACCTTAAAGGGCATTCAAAGGGCTACAATTTGACTTAATTCGATTTTCGCTGAGTGGTTGTTGTTTCAAACAAAATTTTCGAAAAACTCTTTTCGAAACCCTCAAATTGCTCCCTCTTTGACCTATAACTCCCGAACCAGAGTTTTTACCTCCAAATTACCTATATCACCTTAAAGGGCATTAAAAGGGTTACGATTTGGCATCATTATTTTTTTGCTGAGTTTTTGTTGCTTCAAACAAAATTTTTGAAAAACACTTTTCGAAACCTTCAAATTGCTCTCTCTTTGACCTATAACTCCCGAACCAGAGTTTTTACTTCCAAATGACCTATATCACTTTTAATAACATGGAAAGGGCTACAATTTTGCATCATAAGATTTTCGCTGAGTGGTTGTTGTTTCGAACAAAATTTTTGAAAAACACTTTTCGAAACCCTTAAATCGCTTTCTCTTTGACCTATAGCTCCCGAAAAAGAATTTTTACCTCCAAATTCCCTACACCACCTTAAAGGGCATGAAAGGGATACAATTTGGCATTATTATATATTCGCTTAGTTTTTGTTGCTTCGAACAAAATTTTCGAAAAATACTCTTCGAAACCTTCAAATTGCTTTCTCTTTGAAGTATAAGTCCTGAACCAGAGTTTTTAGCTCCAACTTCATTGTATCACCTTAAAGGGCATGAAAAGGGCTACAATTTGCCATCATTAGATTTTTGCGGAGTGGTTGTTGTTTCAAACAAAATTTTCGAAAATCACTTTTCGAAACCCTTAAATCGCTTCCTCTTTGACCTATAACTCCCGCAAAAGAATTTCTACCTCCAAATTCCCTACACCACCTTAAAGGGCATTAAAAGGGCTACAATTTGGCTTAATTCGTTTTTCGCTGAGTGGTTGTTGTTTCAAACAAAATTTTCGAAAAACACTTTTCGAAACCCTCAAATTGCTCCCTCTTTGACCTATAACTCCCGAACCAGAGTTTTTACATCCAAATTACCTATATCACCTTAAAGGGCATGAAAAGGGCTACGATTTGGCAATATTAGATTTTCGCCGAGTTGTTGTTGCTTCGAACAAAATTTCTGAAAAACACTTTTCGAAACCCTCAAATTGCTCACTCTTTGACCTATAACACCCGAACCAGAGTTTTTACCTCCAAATTACCTATTTCACCTTAAAGGGCATGAAAAGGGCTACGATTTGGCATTATTAGATTTTCGCCGAGTTGTTGTTGCTTCGAACAAAATTTTGGAAAAACACTTTTCGAAACCCTCAAATCGCTCTCTCTTTGACCTATAACTCCCGAACCAGAGTTTTTACCTCCAAATTACCTATATGACCTTAAAGGCCATGAAAAGGGCTACGATTTGGCATCATTATATTTTCCGGAGTTGTTGTTGCTTCGAACAAAAGTTCTGAAAAACACTTTTCGAAACCCTCAAATTGCTCCCACTTTGACCTGTAACTCCCTAACCAGAGTTTTAACCTCCAAATTACCTATATGACCTTAAAGGTCATGAAAAGGGCTACGATTTGGCATCATTATATTTTTGCGGAGTTGTTGTTGTTTCAAACAAAATTTTCGAAAAACACTTTTCGAAACCCTTAAATCGCTTTTTCTTTGACCTATAACTCCCGAAAAAGAATTATTACCTCCAAATTCCCTACACCGCCTTAAAGGGCATGAAAGGGATACAATTTGGCATCATTATATTTTCGCTTAGTTTTTGTTGTTTCGAACAAAATTTTCGAAAAATACTCTTCGAAACCTTCAAATTGCTTTCTCTTTGAAGTATAAGTCCTGAACCAGAGTTTTTAGCTCCAAATTTTTTGTATCACCTTAAAGAGCATAGAAAGGGCTTCGATTTGCCATCATTAGATTTTCGCTGAGTGGTTGTTGCTTCGAACAAAATTTTCGAAAAATACTTTGCGAAACCTTCAAATTGCTCTCTCTTTGACCTATAACTCCTGAACCAGAGTTTTTAATTCCAAATGAGCTATATCACCTTAAAGTGCATGAAAAGGGCTACGATTTGCCATCATTAGATATTCGCTGAGTGGTTGTTGTTTCAAACAACATTTTTGAAACACACTTTTTGAAACCCTCAAATTGCTCTCTCTTTGACCTATAACTCCCGAACCAGAGTTTTTACCTCCATATTACATATGCCACCTTAAAGAGCATGAAAAGGGCTACGATTTGGCATCATCATATATTTGCTGAGTTTTTGTTGCTTCGAACAAAATTTTTGAAAAACACTTTTCGAAACCCTCAAATTGCTCACTCTTTGACCTATAACTCCCGAACCAGAGTTTTAACTTCCAAATTACCTATATGACCTTAAAGGTCATGAAAAGGGCTTTGATTTGCCATCATTAGATTTTCGCTGAGTGGTTGTTGCTTCTAACAAAATTTTTGGAAAACACTTTTCGAAACCTTCAAATTGCTCTCTCTTTGATCTATAACTCCCGAACCAGAGTTTTAACCTCCAAATCACTAATATTACCTTAAAGGGCATGAAAAGGGCTTCGATTTGCCATCATTAGATTTTCGCTGAGTGGTTGTTGCTTCTAACAAAATTTTTGGAAAACACTTTTCGAAACCTTCAAATTGCTCTCTCTTTGATCTATAACTCCCGAACCAGAGTTTTAACCTCCAAATCACCAATATTACCTTAAAGGGCATGAAAAGGGCTACGATTTGGGATTATTAGATTTTCGCCGAGTTGTTGTTGCTTCGAAAAAAAATTATGGAAAAACACTTTTCGAAACCCTCAAATTGCTCTCTCTTTGACCTATAACTCCCGAACCAGAGTTATTACCTCCAAATTACCTATATGACCTTAAAAGCCATGAAAAGGGCTACGATTTGGCATCATTATATTTTTGCGGAGTTGTTGTTGCTTCGAACAAAATTTCTGAAAAACACTTTTCGAAACCCTCAAATTGCTCCCACTTTGACCTATAACTCCCTAACCAGAGTTTTAACTTCCAAATTACCTATATGACCTTAAAGGTCATGAAAAGGGCTTTGATTTGCCATCATTAGATTTTCGCTGAGTGGTTGTTGCTTCGAACAAAATTTTCGAAAAATACTTTTCGAAACCTTCAAATTGCTCTCTCTTTGACCTATAACTCCTGAACCAGAGTTTTTAATTCCAAATGAGCTATATCACCTTAAAGTGCATGAAAAGGGCTACGATTTGCCATCATTAGATTTTCGCTGAGTGGTTGTTGCTTCAAACAAAATTTTTGAAACACACTTTTTGAAACCCTCAAATTGCTCTCTCCTTGACCTATAACTCCCGAACAAGAGTTTTTACCTCCATATTACATATGCCACCTTAAAGAGCATGAAAAGGGCTACGATTTGGCATCATCATATATTTGCTGAGTTTTTGTTGCTTCGAACAAAATTTTTGAAAAACACTTTTCGAAACCCTCAAATTGCTCACTCTTTGACCTATAACTCCCGAACCAGAGTTTTAACCTCCAAATCACCAATATTACCTTAAAGGGCATGAAAAGGGCTTCGATTTGCCATTATTAGATTTTCGCTGAGTGGTTGTTGCTTCTAACAAAATTTTTGGAAAACACTTTTCGAGACCTTCAAATTGCTCTCTCTTTGATCTATAACTCCCGATGTAGAGTTTTTACCTCCAAATTACCTATATCACCTTAAAGGGCATGAAAAGGGCTACGATTTGGCATTATTAGATTTTCGCCGAGTTGTTGTTGCTTCGAACAAAATTTTGGAAAAACACTTTTCGAAACCCTCAAATTGCTCTCTCTTTGACCTATAACTCCCGAACCAGAGTTTTTACCTCCAAATTACCTATATGACCTTAAAAGCCATGAAAAGGGCTACGATTTGGCATCATTATATTTTTGCGGAGTTGTTGTTGCTTCGAACAAAATTTCTGAAAAACACTTTTCGAAACCTTCAAATTTGCTCCCACTTTGACCTCTAAGTCCCTAACCAGAGTCTTAGCTTCCAAATTACCTATATGACCTTAAAGGTCATGAAAAGGGCTTTGATTTGCCATCATTAGATTTTCGCTGAGTGGTTGTTGCTTCGAACAAAATTTTCGAAAAATACTCTTCGAAACCTTCAAATTGCTTTCTCTTTGAAGTATAAGTCCTGAACCAGAGTTTTTAGCTCCAATTTTTTTGTACCACCTTAAAGGGCATGAAAAGGGCTACGATTTGCCATCATTAGATTTTTGCGGAGAGGTTGTTGTTTCAAACAAAATTTTCGAAAATCACTTTTCGAAACCCTTAAATCGCTTCCTCTTTGACCTATAACTCCCGCAAAAGAATTTTTACCTCCAAATTCCCTACACCACCTTAAAGGGCATTAAAAGGGCTACAATTTGGCTTAATTCGATATTCGCTGAGTGGTTGTTGTTTCAAACAAAATTTTCGAAAAACACTTTTCGAAACCCTCAAATTGCTCCCTCTTTGACCTATAACTCCCGAACCAGAGTTTTTACCTCCAAATTACCTATATCACCTTAAAGGGCACTAAAAGGGTTACGATTTGGCATCATTATTTTTTTGCTGAGTTTTGTTGCTTCAAACAAAATTTTTGAAAAACACTTTTCGAAACCTTCAAATTGCTCTCTCTTTGACCTATAACTCCTGAACCAGAGTTTTTACTTCCAAATGACCTATATCACCTTAAAGGGCATGAAAAGGGCTACGATTTTGCATCATTAGATTTTCGCTGAGTGGTTGTTGTTTCGAACAAAATTTTTGAAAAACACTTTTCGAAACCCCCAAATTGCTCTCTCTTTGACCTATAACTCCCGAACCAGAGTTTTTACTTCCAAATGACCTGTATCACCTTAAAGGGCATGAAAAGGGCTACGATTTGCCATCATTAGATTTTTAGGAAAGGCTTACCCCTTGCTAAAAATCAGTTTTTTGGTTGAAACACAATTTTACCCAATTTTGCCCAAAAGCCGTTTATTTCTAATAACTGAGTATTGAAGGGAGTTTCAAATGCGAAGAAGCTTCGAAAAATCTCTAATCGCATGCATGTAAGAAAAAAAATTATTTTGCCAATTTTTTAGGAAAGGCTTACCCCTTTGCTAAAAATCAATTTTTTTGTTGAAACACAATTTTACCCAATTTTGCCCAAAAGGCGTTTATTTCTAATAACTGAGTATTGAAAGGAGTTTCAAATGCGAAGAAGCTTCCGAAAAATCTCAAATCGCATGCATTTAAGAAAAAAAATTATTTTGCCAATTTTTTAGGAAAGGCTTACCCCTTTGCTAAAAATCAATTTTTTGGTTGAAACACAATTTTACCCAATTTTGCCCAAAAGGCGTTTATTTCTAATAACTGAGTATTGAAAGGAGTTTCAAATGCGAAGAAGCTTCCGAAAAATCTCAAATCGCATTCATTTAAGAAAAAAAATTATTTTGCCAATTTTTTAGGAAAGGCTTACTTACCCCTTTGCTAAAAATCAATTTTTTGGTTGAAACACAATTTTACCCAATTTTGCCCAAAAGGCGTTTATTTCTAATAACTGAGTATTGAAAGGAGTTTCAAATGCGAAGAAGCTTCCGAAAAATCTCAAATCGCATTCATTTAAGAAAAAAAATTATTTTGCCAATTTTTTAGGAAAGGCTTACCCCTTTGCTAAAAATCAATTTTTTGGTTGAAACACAATTTTACCCAATTTTGCCCAAAAGGCATTTATTTCTAATAACTTAGTATTGAAAGGAGTTTCAAATACGAAGAAGCTTCCGAAAAATCTCAAATCGGATGCATTTAAGAAAAAAAATTATTTTGCCAATTTTTTAGGAAAGGCTTACCCTTTTGCTAAAAATCAATTTTTTGGTTGAAACACAATTTTACCCAATTTTGTCCAAAAGGCGTTTATTTCTAATAACTGAGTATTGAAAGGAGTTTCAAATGCGAAGAAGCTTCCGAAAAATCACCAATCGCATGCATTTAAGAAAAAAAATTATTTTGCCAATTTTTTAGGAAATGCTTACCCCTTGCTAAAAATCAATTTTTTGGTTGAAACACAATTTTACCCAATTTTGCCCAAAAGGCGTTTATTTCTAATAACTGAGTATTGAAAGGAGTTTCAAATGCGAAGAAGCTTCCGAAAAATCTCAAATCGCATTCATTTAAGAAAAAAAATTATTTTGCCAATTTTTTAGGAAAGGCTTACCCCTTGCTAAAAATCAATTTTTTGGTTGAAACACAATTTTACCCAATTTTGCCCAAAAGGCGTTTATTTCTAATAACTGAGTATTGAAAGGAGTTTCAAATGCGAAGAAGCTTCCGAAAAATCTCAAATCGCATGCATTTACAAAAAAATATTATTTTGCCAATTTTTTAGGAAAGGCTTACCCCTTTGCTAAAAATCAATTTTTTGGTTGAAACACAATTTTACCCAATTTTGCCCAAAAGGCGTTTAGTTCTAATAACTGAGTATTGAAAGAGTTTCAAATGCGAAGAACCTTCCGAAAAATCTCAAATCGCATGCATTTAAGAAAAAAAATTATTTTGCCAATTTTTTAGGAAAGGCTTACCCCTTTGCTAAAAATCAATTTTTTGGTTGAAACACAATTTTACCCAATTTTGCCCAAAAGGCGTTTATTTCTAATAACTGAGTATTGAAAGGAGTTTCAAATGCGAAGAAGCTTCCGAAAAAACTCAAATCGCATGCATTTAAGAAAAAAAATTATTTTGCCAATTTTTTAGGAAAGGCTTACCCCTTTGCTAAAAATCAATTTTTTGGTTGAAACACAATTTTACCCAATTTTGCCCAAAAGGCGTTTATTTCTAATAACTGAGTATTGAAAGGAGTTTCAAATGCGAAGAAGCTTCCGAAAAATCTCAAATCGCATTCATTTAAGAAAAAAAATTATTTTGCCAATTTTTTACGAAAGGCTTACCCCTTGCTAAAAATCAGTTTTTTGGTTGAAACACAATTTTACCCAATTTTGCCCAAAAGGCGTTTATTTCTAATAACTGAGTATTGAAAGGAGTTTCAAATGCGAAGAACCTTCCGAAAAATCTCAAATCGCATGCATTTAAGAAAAAAAATTATTTCGCCAATTTTTTAGGAAAGGCTTACCCCTTTGCTAAAAATCAATTTTTTGGTTGAAACACAATTTTACCCAATTTTGCCCAAAAGGCGTTTATTTCTAATAACTGAGTATTGAAAGGAGTTTCAAATGCGAAGAAGCTTCCGAAAAATCTCAAATCGCATGCATTTAAGAAAAAAAATTATTTTGCCAATTTTTTAGGAAAGGCTTACCTACCCCTTTGCTAAAAATCAATTTTTTGGTTGAAACACAATTTTACCCAATTTTGCCCAAAAGGCGTTTATTTCTAATAACTGAGTATTGAAAGGAGTTTCAAATGCGAAGAAGCTTCCGAAAAATCTCAAATCGCATTCATTTAAGAAAAAAAATTATTTTGCCAATTTTTTAGGAAAGGCTTACCCCTTTGCTAAAAGTCAGTTTTTTGGTTGAAACCCAATTTTACCCAATTTTGCCCAAAAGGCGTTTATTTCTAATAACTGAGTATTGAAAGGAGTTTCAAATGCGAAGAAGCTTCCGAAAAATCTCAAATCGCATGCATTTAAGAAAAAACATTTTTTGCAAATTTTTTAGGAAAGGCTTACCCCTTTGCTAAAAATCAATTTTTTGGTTGAAACACAATTTTACCCAATTTTGCCCAAAAGGCAAAATTTCTAATAACTTAGTATTGAAAGGAGTTTCAAATGTGAAGAACCTTCCGAAAAATCTCAAATCGCATGCATTTAAGAAAAAAAATTATTTTGCCAATTTTTTAGGAAAGGCTTACCCCTTTGCTAAAAATCAATTTTTTGGTTGAAACACAATTTTACCCAATTTTGCCCAAAAGCCGTTTATTTCTAATAACTGAGTATTGAAAGGAGTTTCAAATGCGAAGAAGCTTCCGAAAAATCTCAAATCGCATGCATTTAAGAAAAAAAATTATTTTGCCAATTTTTTAGGAAAGGCTTACCCCTTTGCTAAAAATAAATTTTTTGGTTGAAACACAATTTTACCCAATTTTGCCCAAAAGGCGTTTATTTCTAATAACTGAGTATTGAAAGGAGTTTCAAATGCGAAGAAGCTTCCGAAAAATCTCAAATTGCATGCATTTAAGAAAAAAAATTATTTTGCCAATTTTTTAGGAAAGGCTTACCCCTTTGAATTATTTCGCCAATTTTTTAGGAAAGGCTTACCCCTTTGCTAAAAATCAATTTTTTGGTTGAAACACAATTTTACCCAATTTTGCCCAAAAGGCGTTTATTTCTAATAACTGAGTATTGAAAGGAGTTTCAAATGCGAAGAAGCTTCCGAAAAATCTCAAATCGCATGCATTTAAGAAAAAAATTATTTTGCCAATTTTTTAGGAAAGGCTTACTTACCCCTTTGCTAAAAATCAATTTTTTGGTTGAAACACAATTTTACCCAATTTTGCCCAAAAGGCGTTTATTTCTAATAACTGAGTATTGAAAGGAGTTTCAAATGCGAAGAAGCTTCCGAAAAATCTCAAATCGCATTCATTTAAGAAAAAAAATTATTTTGCCAATTTTTTAGGAAAGGCTTACCCCTTTGCTAAAAATCAGTTTTTTGGTTGAAACCCAATTTTACCCAATTTTGCCCAAAAGGCGTTTATTTCTAATAACTGAGTATTGAAAGGAGTTTCAAATGCGAAGAAGCTTCCGAAAAATCTCAAATCGCATGCATTTAAGAAAAAACATTTTTTGCAAATTTTTTAGGAAAGGCTTACCCCTTCCTAAAAATCAGTTTTTTGGTTGAAACACAATTTTACCCAATTTTGCCCAAAAGGCGTTTATTTCTAATAACTGAGTATTGAAAGGAGTTTCAAATGCGAAGAAGCTTCCGAAAAATCTCAAATTGCATGCATTTAAGAAAAAAAATTATTTTGCCAATTTTTTAGGAAAGGCTTACCCCTTTGAATTATTTCGCCAATTTTTTAGGAAAGGCTTACCCCTTTGCTAAAAATCAATTTTTTGGTTGAAACACAATTTTACCCAATTTTGCCCAAAAGGCGTTTATTTCTAATAACTGAGTATTGAAAGGAGTTTCAAATGCGAAGAAGCTTCCGAAAAATCTCAAATCGCATGCATTTAAGAAAAAAATTATTTTGCCAATTTTTTAGGAAAGGCTTACTTACCCCTTTGCTAAAAATCAATTTTTTGGTTGAAACACAATTTTACCCAATTTTGCCCAAAAGGCGTTTATTTCTAATAACTGAGTATTGAAAGGAGTTTCAAATGCGAAGAAGCTTCCGAAAAATCTCAAATCGCATTCATTTAAGAAAAAAAATTATTTTGCCAATTTTTTAGGAAAGGCTTACCCCTTTGCTAAAAATCAGTTTTTTGGTTGAAACCCAATTTTACCCAATTTTGCCCAAAAGGCGTTTATTTCTAATAACTGAGTATTGAAAGGAGTTTCAAATGCGAAGAAGCTTCCGAAAAATCTCAAATCGCATGCATTTAAGAAAAAACATTTTTTGCAAATTTTTTAGGAAAGGCTTACCCCTTCCTAAAAATCAGTTTTTTGGTTGAAACACAATTTTACCCAATTTTGCCCAAAAGGCGTTTATTTCTAATAACTGAGTATTGAAAGGAGTTTCAAATGCGAAGAAGCTTCCGAAAAATCTTAAATCGCATGCATTTAAGAAAAAAAATTATTTTGCCAATTTTTTAGGAGAGGCTTACCCCTTTGCTAAAAATCAATTTTTTGGTTGAAACACAATTTTACCCAATTTTGCCCAAAAGCCGTTTATTTCTAATAACTGAGTATTGAAAGGAGTTTCAAATGCGAAGAAGCTTCCGAAAAATCTCAAATCGCATGCATTTAAGAAAAAAAATTATTTTGCCAATTTTTTAGGAAAGGCTTTCCCCTTTGCTAAAAATCAATTTTTTGGTTGAAACACAATTTTACCCAATTTTGCCCAAAAGGCAAAATTTCTAATAACTGAGTATTGAAAGGAGTTTCAAATGTGAAGAACCTTCCGAAAAATCTCAAATCGCATGCATTTAAGAAAAAAAATTATTTTGCCAATTTTTTAGGAGAGGCTTACCCCTTTGCTAAAAATCAATTTTTTGGTTGAAACACAATTTTACCCAATTTTGCCCAAAAGCCGTTTATTTCTAATAACTGAGTATTGAAAGGAGTTTCAAATGCGAAGAAGCTTCCGAAAAATCTCAAATCGCATTCATTTAAGAAAAAAAATTATTTTGCCAATTTTTTAGGAAAGGCTTACCCCTTTGCTAAAAATCAGTTTTTTGGTTGAAACCCAATTTTACCCAATTTTGCCCAAAAGGCGTTTATTTCTAATAACTGAGTATTGAAAGGAGTTTCAAATGCGAAGAAGCTTCCGAAAAATCTCAAATCGCATGCATTTAAGAAAAAACATTTTTTGCAAATTTTTTAGGAAAGGCTTACCCCTTCCTAAAAATCAGTTTTTTGGTTGAAACACAATTTTACCCAATTTTGCCCAAAAGGCGTTTATTTCTAATAACTGAGTATTGAAAGGAGTTTCAAATGCGAAGAAGCTTCCGAAAAATCTCAAATTGCATGCATTTAAGAAAAAAAATTATTTTGCCAATTTTTTAGGAAAGGCTTACCCCTTTGAATTATTTCGCCAATTTTTTAGGAAAGGCTTACCCCTTTGCTAAAAATCAATTTTTTGGTTGAAACACAATTTTACCCAATTTTGCCCAAAAGGCGTTTATTTCTAATAACTGAGTATTGAAAGGAGTTTCAAATGCGAAGAAGCTTCCGAAAAATCTCAAATCGCATGCATTTAAGAAAAAAATTATTTTGCCAATTTTTTAGGAAAGGCTTACTTACCCCTTTGCTAAAAATCAATTTTTTGGTTGAAACACAATTTTACCCAATTTTGCCCAAAAGGCGTTTATTTCTAATAACTGAGTATTGAAAGGAGTTTCAAATGCGAAGAAGCTTCCGAAAAATCTCAAATCGCATGCATTTAAGAAAAAACATTTTTTGCAAATTTTTTAGGAAAGGCTTACCCCTTCCTAAAAATCAGTTTTTTGGTTGAAACACAATTTTACCCAATTTTGCCCAAAAGGCGTTTATTTCTAATAACTGAGTATTGAAAGGAGTTTCAAATGCGAAGAAGCTTCCGAAAAATCTTAAATCGCATGCATTTAAGAAAAAAAATTATTTTGCCAATTTTTTAGGAGAGGCTTACCCCTTTGCTAAAAATCAATTTTTTGGTTGAAACACAATTTTACCCAATTTTGCCCAAAAGCCGTTTATTTCTAATAACTGAGTATTGAAAGGAGTTTCAAATGCGAAGAAGCTTCCGAAAAATCTCAAATCGCATTCATTTAAGAAAAAAAATTATTTTGCCAATTTTTTAGGAAAGGCTTACCCCTTTGCTAAAAGTCAGTTTTTTGGTTGAAACCCAATTTTACCCAATTTTGCCCAAAAGGCGTTTATTTCTAATAACTGAGTATTGAAAGGAGTTTCAAATGCGAAGAAGCTTCCGAAAAATCTCAAATCGCATGCATTTAAGAAAAAACATTTTTTGCAAATTTTTTAGGAAAGGCTTACCCCTTTGCTAAAAATCAATTTTTTGGTTGAAACACAATTTTACCCAATTTTGCCCAAAAGGCAAAATTTCTAATAACTTAGTATTGAAAGGAGTTTCAAATGTGAAGAACCTTCCGAAAAATCTCAAATCGCATGCATTTAAGAAAAAAAATTATTTTGCCAATTTTTTAGGAAAGGCTTACCCCTTTGCTAAAAATCAATTTTTTGGTTGAAACACAATTTTACCCAATTTTGCCCAAAAGCCGTTTATTTCTAATAACTGAGTATTGAAAGGAGTTTCAAATGCGAAGAAGCTTCCGAAAAATCTCAAATCGCATGCATTTAAGAAAAAAAATTATTTTGCCAATTTTTTAGGAAAGGCTTACCCCTTTGCTAAAAATAAATTTTTTGGTTGAAACACAATTTTACCCAATTTTGCCCAAAAGGCGTTTATTTCTAATAACTGAGTATTGAAAGGAGTTTCAAATGCGAAGAAGCTTCCGAAAAATCTCAAATTGCATGCATTTAAGAAAAAAAATTATTTTGCCAATTTTTTAGGAAAGGCTTACCCCTTTGAATTATTTCGCCAATTTTTTAGGAAAGGCTTACCCCTTTGCTAAAAATCAATTTTTTGGTTGAAACACAATTTTACCCAATTTTGCCCAAAAGGCGTTTATTTCTAATAACTGAGTATTGAAAGGAGTTTCAAATGCGAAGAAGCTTCCGAAAAATCTCAAATCGCATGCATTTAAGAAAAAAATTATTTTGCCAATTTTTTAGGAAAGGCTTACTTACCCCTTTGCTAAAAATCAATTTTTTGGTTGAAACACAATTTTACCCAATTTTGCCCAAAAGGCGTTTATTTCTAATAACTGAGTATTGAAAGGAGTTTCAAATGCGAAGAAGCTTCCGAAAAATCTCAAATCGCATTCATTTAAGAAAAAAAATTATTTTGCCAATTTTTTAGGAAAGGCTTACCCCTTTGCTAAAAATCAGTTTTTTGGTTGAAACCCAATTTTACCCAATTTTGCCCAAAAGGCGTTTATTTCTAATAACTGAGTATTGAAAGGAGTTTCAAATGCGAAGAAGCTTCCGAAAAATCTCAAATCGCATGCATTTAAGAAAAAACATTTTTTGCAAATTTTTTAGGAAAGGCTTACCCCTTCCTAAAAATCAGTTTTTTGGTTGAAACACAATTTTACCCAATTTTGCCCAAAAGGCGTTTATTTCTAATAACTGAGTATTGAAAGGAGTTTCAAATGCGAAGAAGCTTCCGAAAAATCTCAAATTGCATGCATTTAAGAAAAAAAATTATTTTGCCAATTTTTTAGGAAAGGCTTACCCCTTTGAATTATTTCGCCAATTTTTTAGGAAAGGCTTACCCCTTTGCTAAAAATCAATTTTTTGGTTGAAACACAATTTTACCCAATTTTGCCCAAAAGGCGTTTATTTCTAATAACTGAGTATTGAAAGGAGTTTCAAATGCGAAGAAGCTTCCGAAAAATCTCAAATCGCATGCATTTAAGAAAAAAATTATTTTGCCAATTTTTTAGGAAAGGCTTACTTACCCCTTTGCTAAAAATCAATTTTTTGGTTGAAACACAATTTTACCCAATTTTGCCCAAAAGGCGTTTATTTCTAATAACTGAGTATTGAAAGGAGTTTCAAATGCGAAGAAGCTTCCGAAAAATCTCAAATCGCATTCATTTAAGAAAAAAAATTATTTTGCCAATTTTTTAGGAAAGGCTTACCCCTTTGCTAAAAATCAGTTTTTTGGTTGAAACCCAATTTTACCCAATTTTGCCCAAAAGGCGTTTATTTCTAATAACTGAGTATTGAAAGGAGTTTCAAATGCGAAGAAGCTTCCGAAAAATCTCAAATCGCATGCATTTAAGAAAAAACATTTTTTGCAAATTTTTTAGGAAAGGCTTACCCCTTCCTAAAAATCAGTTTTTTGGTTGAAACACAATTTTACCCAATTTTGCCCAAAAGGCGTTTATTTCTAATAACTGAGTATTGAAAGGAGTTTCAAATGCGAAGAAGCTTCCGAAAAATCTTAAATCGCATGCATTTAAGAAAAAAAATTATTTTGCCAATTTTTTAGGAGAGGCTTACCCCTTTGCTAAAAATCAATTTTTTGGTTGAAACACAATTTTACCCAATTTTGCCCAAAAGCCGTTTATTTCTAATAACTGAGTATTGAAAGGAGTTTCAAATGCGAAGAAGCTTCCGAAAAATCTCAAATCGCATGCATTTAAGAAAAAAAATTATTTTGCCAATTTTTTAGGAAAGGCTTTCCCCTTTGCTAAAAATCAATTTTTTGGTTGAAACACAATTTTACCCAATTTTGCCCAAAAGGCAAAATTTCTAATAACTGAGTATTGAAAGGAGTTTCAAATGTGAAGAACCTTCCGAAAAATCTCAAATCGCATGCATTTAAGAAAAAAAATTATTTTGCCAATTTTTTAGGAAAGGCTTACCCCTTTGCTAAAAATCAATTTTTTGGTTGAAACACAATTTTACCCAATTTTGCCCAAAAGGCGTTTATTTCTAATAACTGAGTATTGAAAGGAGTTTCAAATGCGAAGAAGCTTCCGAAAAATCTCAAATCGCATGCATTTAAGAAAAAAAATTATTTTGCCAATTTTTTAGGAAAGACTAACCCCTTAGCTAAAAATCAAATTTTTGGTTGAAACACAATTTTACCCAATTTTGCCCAAAAGGCGTTTATTTCTAATAACAGAGTATTGAAAGGAGTTTCAAATGCGAAGAAGCTTCCGAAAAAACTCAAATCGCATGCATTTAAGAAAAAAAATTATTTGCCAATTTTTTAGAAAAGGCTTACCCCTTTGCTAAAAATCAATTTTTTGGTTGAAACACAATTTTACCCAAAAGGCGTTTATTTCTAATAACTGAGTATTGAAAGGAGTTTCAAATGCGAAGAAGCTTCCGAAAAATCTCAAATCGCATGCATTTAAGAAAAAAAATTATTTTGCCAATTTTTTAGGAAAGGCTTACCCCTTTGCTAAAAATCAATTTTTTGGTTGAAACACAATTTTACCCAATTTTGCCCAAAAGGCGTTTATTTCTAATAACTGAGTATTGAAAGGAGTTTCAAATGCGAAGAAGCTTCCGAAAAATCTCAAATCGCATGCATTTAAGAAAAAAAATTATTTTGCTAATTTTTTAGGAAAGGCTTACTTACCCCTTTGCTAAAAATCAATTTTTTGGTTGAAACACAATTTTACCCAATTTTGCCCAAAAGGCGTTTATTTCTAATAACTGAGTATTGAAAGGAGTTTCAAATGCGAAGAAGCTTCCGAAAAATCTCAAATCGCATGCATTTAAGAAAAAAAATTATTTTGCCAATTTTTTAGGAAAGGCTTACCCCTTTGCTAAAAATCAATTTTTTGGTTGAAACACAATTTTACCCAATTTTGCCCAAAAGGCGTTTATTTCTAATAACTGAGTATTGAAAGGAGTTTCAAATGCGAAGAAGCTTCCGAAAAATCTCAAATCGCATGCATTTAAGAAAAAAAATTATTTTGCTAATTTTTTAGGAAAGGCTTACTTACCCCTTTGCTAAAAATCAATTTTTTGGTTGAAACACAATTTTACCCAATTTTGCCCAAAAGGCGTTTATTTCTAATAACTGAGTATTGAAAGGAGTTTCAAATGCGAAGAAGCTTCCGAAAAATCTCAAATCGCATGCATTTAAGAAAAAAAATTATTTTGCCAATTTTTTAGGAAAGGCTTACCCCTTTGCTAAAAATCAATTTTTTGGTTGAAACACAATTTTACCCAATTTTGCCCAAAAGGCGTTTATTTCTAATAACTGAGTATTGAAAGGAGTTTCAAATGCGAAGAACGTTCCGAAAAATCTCAAATCGCATGCATTTAAGAAAAAAAATTATTTTGCCAATTTTTTAGGAAAGGCTTACCCCTTTAGTTACATGTTTTTTCCTATCTTTGCTATTGTTAATATTATTCTAAATACTATTATTATGAATACTATTGTAACTACTCTATTTAACTTTATTTTTAATAATACTATTTTTTTTTTAATCTAAGTCGGATTTTTATAAATTGTAATATATATCATTTTTCTTTTCAATCAGTCTATAAAAAAAATTAGAATAAAGAGAATCAAATATTTTATATTAAAAGTTTTAAAAGAAAATATTATTTATATAATCAAATATAATTAAAGTAAAGGTTTAGTCAAGTTAAATTACTGGCGCAGTCGGTGTTCTCGAACTAATCTTTGATAAAATATTAAAGAAAGCAGTACATTTAAGGAACATTTTCGCTATTATTTCGAAGTGCAATATTCATCAAGTTTATATTATTGAACTATTGCATCCAAGAAATCTACAAATTGTTAACATTTGTTGTAACAAAACGTCAACTTTAAGTTGTTGATTTACTATATTTAAAATATCTAAAAATTATTGAAAAGACCAACAAGATTTAAAATATTTGTACAATACAAGAAGAAGAAGCCCATTTCATCTGTTCAACTAAATACATTTTCAAGATATGTCAATAACAGCATTTCAATTATTAGAAGGTGTTCCATGTTTTGATGATAAACCAGAAGAACTTCAATTATTTATATCTAATATTGATGAAATTCAAAAACATGTTGAAGCAGCCTTATTACCCTTATTCAATTTGAGGATCAGAAACAAAATTGTTGGAAATGCGAACATTACGTTAATCAACAACAACAATCCTATTAAGTGGAAAGAGGTAAAAATAGTTTTAAGAATTAATTTCAATATAACGGATAGTATAGAAAATATAATAAATAAAATAAAAACAGCGGAATTAAGAAGTAATATTAGTGAGCTTTATGATTATATCTTAAAATTGTTAACTAAATTAAATTTAAAAACTAATATTGAAAAAGATAGTCAGTGGTTTAGTTGTAAAAATAATGAATTAATGGTTTTGAAAATATTTATTAGTAAAGTACCTAGTGAACCAAAATTGGTTCTTAATTCAAGAAATCCTCAAACTTTGTTGAAAGCTAAAGAAATTTTAACTGAAACGGGTTACTTTTATCAAAATTATCAAAACTCAGATTTTTCTTTATCACAATATCACAATAGAAATTTTCAATATAAAAATTTTTCTAACAATAATAATTCATTTTCTCAGTTTCGCAATAATGTATCGTTTTCTAAACCTTATACACAAAGCAACTACCAACAATATCAGAATATCGGAACGGAACAAAATCTGTACTCTAATAATAATAAATATAAATATCCGGAAAATTTTCAAAATACTCGTCCAAATTCAAGAAATTTTACTAGAAATATTTCTAATAGCCCGAGTACTAGCTTTCATCAGAATAATTCAAAACATTTTAGGGAAAATAATGCTTCTAATCAAACTCAAAGAAGTAATATAAATACTACTGTAGAAATGGATGTAGATAATATACAAAGTGCAAATTTTCAGTTATTGGCCGAAGAGCTCTTCCCTTCATAATTGTGAGAACAAGAACAGTTCCAATCAAATTGCTGATAGACACAGGATCTGGAACAACTTTAATTAAGAAAGGTTTATTTCATAGTTCATTTAAAAGTGAACTTGAACGTCCAATAATTTTAAACACAATTTGTTCAAAAGCTATTACAACTTCCAAAATTACTATCCCACTATTTAAAGAATTTAATCGTCCTAATTCAAAAATAGAAATGTTGGAAACAGAAATTTAGAATGATTTCGATGGTATTATTGGTTGCAACATATTAAAACCATTAGAAGCAAGAATAGATTTTAAAAATAACTTACTTGTAACAAATGATTCAAAAATTCCCTTAATATATGACAATTGTACAAATGAAAATGTTGAATATCAGGAAAACTTAGACACAATTATTGAAATAAATTTCAATAAACCAAGAATTGATTATTTAAAAAAAAAATTAGAAACCCAGCACTGTAATGAAGAAGAAATTAGTGCTTTAATGGAAATAATTAAAGAGTTTAAACATGTTTTTTATATTGAAGGGGAAAATTTATCAGCAGTTTGTAAATATAAACATAAAATCTCAACAAAAAATTACATACCAATTTACTCTAAAATATATCGCTTTCCTGAAATTTATAAAGAGGAAGTAGAGAAACAGGTAAATGAAATGTTAGAATCGGGAATTATAACAAAGTCCAATAGCCCATATAATGCTCCTATTTGGGTTGTACCTAAAAAAATTGACAATTCTGGTCAACAGAAATGGAGAGTTGTAGTTGATTACAGAAAACTTAACGATGCTTCTATTGAAGATAAGTTTCCTATACCTAATATGGAAGATCTTTTTTCAAAACTGGGAAACTCACTTTATTTTAGCACAATAGATCTAGCAAAAGGTTTTCATCAGATTTCAATTGCACCAGAAGATAGACACAAAACAGCATTCTCGACATCAAAAGGTCACTATAAATTTACTAGAATGCCTTTTGGATTAAAAAATGCCCCAGCTTCATTTCAACGGATGATGAACGAAGTGCTTCAGGATTACATTAATAATATATGTGTAGTATATCTTGATGATATTTTAGTATTTTCAACTTCTCTTGAAGAACATGTCTTATCACTAAAGAAAATTTTTCAGAGATTATCTCAATATAACCTTAAAGTTCAGGTTGATAAATGTAATTTCTTCAAGCATGAATCGGAATACTTGGGATATATCATTACTCCTCAGGGAATAAAACCAAACCCTAATAAAATTAGTGTAATAAAAAAAATTGTATTGCCTAAAACGATAAAGGAGATCAGATCATTTTTAGGAATAACTGGCTTTTACAGAAAATTTATAAAAGATTATAGTCAAATAGCATTACCTATGATTTCAAAACTCAAGAAAGGTTCAATAATTAATGTCAATGATCAAAGATACATTGATTCTTTTAATAAATTAAAAGATGTTTTATGTAATACACCAGTTTTAGTGTATCCTTTATTTGAAAAGTTATTTGTTTTAACTACAGATGCTAGTAATGGAGCATTAGGTGCTGTGTTGTCACAAAACGGGCACCCCATAGCATTTACATCCAGAACATTGAATAAACATGAATTAAATTATAGTACAATAGAAAAAGAGTTATTGGCAATTGTTTGGTCTGTAAAATATTTCAGGCCCTATTTATTTGGGAGGAAATTTAAAATTCAAACAGACCATAAACCGCTTATATGGCTCAATTCATTAAAGGAACCAAATTTAAAATTACAAAGATGGAAACTACGATTGAATGAATATGATTTCGATGTAGAATATATTAAAGGTAAAATAAATAAAGTAGCAGACTATTTAAGTCGCCTTAATGTTAATGTTTTAACAGAAGCACAACAAGATATTCAATCTGATATAGCAACAATTCATAGTGGGAATGAAAATGTAAATGATTACATTCCAATATCAGAATCTCCAGTAAATATGTTCAAAAACCAAATAATAATAAGTTTGGGAAATAAATATCAATGCAAAAAAGAAACTTTATATAAAAATAAGACAAGATATTGCATTACAATAAAAGAATACTTTGAGGAAGAAATAACAAAATTTTTGAAATCAATATTTCCTATAAAAGGTGTTATAGCAATTTTTTGCAATAATATTAATATATATAAAAATTTTCAAGAAACTTTAATACATTATTTCTCAAATACAGCTGAAATGAAATTTATTTATTGTTCAAAATTTATAAAAGATATTTTTAGTATTGAAAATCTATTGGAAATCATAGATCAATATCATACGGATAAGAACCATAGAGGAATTGAGGAGACTTATTTAGAATTAAAAATTGTTATTTATTACCCAAATTTAAGAAAAGAAATACACAAGTATATAAACAATTGTATTATATGCAACATGTGTAAGTACGATAGAAAACCAATAAAAATAAGTTATGCGTAACAGAAACACCTTTAACATCAAATGAAATTATTCATATTGATATTTGGTTTCTAAACAAAAATGCAACATTCTTAACTTGTACCGACAAACTTACAAAACATGTATCAATTCATTATTTGAATGACAAAAACTCATTAACTATAGTAGAAGTTCTAAAGGAAAGGTTTGCTAATTTAGGTAAACCATGTAAAATTGTAGCTGACAATGAGTTTAATACGGCATGTATTAAAAATTTTTTAAGTACCGAAAAAATAAATTTTCATTTTACCTCGCCTAACACACATACAGGTAATTCTGATATAGAACGATTCCACCTTACTTTGAATGAACACATACGACTTTTTAAGTTACAACAAGAAAATAAAGATATTAATGATAAAACTCTAGTTTATAAATCGGTACAAATTTATAACGACAGTATACATAGCACAACAGGATATAAGCCAAATGATCTTCTTCATAATAAAGTAGATAAATCTGTTTGGAAAACTTTAAATAATGTTGTTCACGATACAAAGATTCAAAGAACTGAAAAAATTAATTCTAATAAACAAAAATTTTGTGATTATAAAGAAAGAGAATTGGTGAAAAATCTTGGTTTTTATAATTTAAAACAGAAACCTAAGTATATTTTAAAAGAAGTAAAAGAAAATAATGAATACAATTTTATTGATAAAAAAGGCTGTAAACGTGATAGACAAATAATCAAACGTAGATACAAATACCAAAATGATTTACCTGATTTAAGTTTGAGAAGAAAATTACTGGAAGAGATTATGCTAATAAAAAAAAATATTAAAAATTGTGCTAAACCATAAATTTTATTTAAATATCGGTTTGTTATTTATATTTTATACAGTTAATAGTTAAATATTATTATTATTATTATTTTAATTTTAAATATATAAACTAACATTATTATGTGTTGAATTGTAACAGTAGTTGTCATATACATATTTAAAAATATATATGCTGTTAATAAGTCTCTACATTCCAGGAGTAATGTTTGAACAAAGGGTGGGGGAGTTACATGTTTTATCCTATCTTTGCTATTGTTAATATTATTATTAATACTATTATTATGAATACTATTGTAACTACTCTATTTAACTTTATTTTTAATAATATTATTTTTTTTTTAATCTAAGTCGGATTTTTATAAATTGTAATATATATCATTTTTCTTTTCAATCAGTCTATAAAAAAAATTAGAATAAAGAGAATCAAATATTTTATATTAAAAGTTTTAAAAGAAAATATTATTTATATAATCAAATATAATTAAAGTAAAGGTTTAGTCAAGTTAAATTACTCTTTGCTAAAAATCAATTTTTTGGTTGAAACACAATTTTACCCAATTTTGCCCAAAAGGCGTTTATTTCTAATAACTGAGTATTGAAAGGAGTTTCAAATGCGAAGAACCTTCCGAAAAATCTCAAATCGCATGCATTTAAGAAAAAAAATTATTTTGCCAATTTTTTAGGAAAGGCTTACCCCTTTGCTAAAAATCAATTTTTTGGTTGAAACACAATTTTACCCAATTTTGCCCAAAAGGCGTTTATTTCTTATAACTGAGTATTGAAAGGAGTTTCAAATGCGAAGAACCTTCCGAAAAATCTCAAATCGCATGCATTTAAGAAAAAAAATTATTTTGCCAATTTTTTAGGAAAGGCTTACCCCTTTGCTAAAAATCAATTTTTTGGTTGAAACACAATTTTACCCAATTTTGCCCAAAAGGCGTTTATTTCTAATAACTGAGTATTGAAAGGAGTTTCAGTTGCGAAGAACCTTCCGAAATCTTTCAAATCGCATGCATTTAAGAAAAAAAATTATTTTGCCAATTTTTTAGGAAAGGCTTACCCCTTTGCTAAAAATCAATTTTTTGGTTGAAACACAATTTTACCCAATTTTGCCCAAAAGGCGTTTATTTCTAATAACTGAGTATTGAAAGGAGTTACAAATTCGAAGAACCTTCCGAAAAATCTCAAATCGCATGCATTTAAGAAAAAAAATTATTTTGCCAATTTTTTAGGAAAGGCTTACCCCTTTGCTAAAAATCAATTTTTTGGTTGAAACACAATTTTACCCAATTTTGCCCAAAAGGCGTTTATTTCTAACAACTGAGTATTGAAAGGAGTTTCAAATGCGAAGAAGCTTCCGAAAAAACTCAAATCGCATGCATTTAAGAAAAAAATTTTTTTTGCCAATTTTTTAGGAAAGGCTTACCCCTTTGCTAAAAATCAATTTTTTGGTTGAAACACAATTTTACCCAATTTTGCCCAAAAGGCGTTTATTTCTAATAACTGAGTATTGAAAGGAGTTTCAAATGCGAAGAAGCTTCCGAAAAATCTCAAATCGCATTCATTTAAGAAAAAAAATTATTTTGCCAATTTTTTAGGAAAGGCTTACCCCTTTGCTAAAAATCAATTTTTTGGTTGAAACACAATTTTACCCAATTTTGCCCAAAAGGCGTTTATTTCTAATAACTGAGTATTGAAAGCAGTTTCAAATGCGAAGAACCTTCCGAAAAATCTCAAATCGCATGCATTTAAGAAAAAAAGTTATTTTGCCAATTTTTTAGGAAAGGCTTACCCCTTTGCTAAAAATCAATTTTTTGGTTGAAACACAATTTTACCCAATTTTGCCCAAAAGGCGTTTATTTCTAATAACTGAGTATTGAAAGGAGTTTCAAATGCGAAGAAGCTTCCGAAAAATCTCAAATCGCATGCATTTAAGAAAAAAAATTATTTTGCCAATTTTTTAGGAAAGGCTTACTTACCCCTTTGCTAAAAATCAATTTTTTGGTTGAAACACAATTTTACCCAATTTTGCCCAAAAGGCGTTTATTTCTAATAACTGAGTATTGAAAGGAGTTTCAAATGCGAAGAAGCTTCCGAAAAATCTCAAATCGCATTCATTTAAGAAAAAAAATTATTTTGCCAATTTTTTAGGAAAGGCTTACCCCTTTCCTAAAAATCAGTTTTTTGGTTAAAACCCAATTTTGCCCAAAAGGCGTTTATTTCTAATAACTGAGTATTGAAAGGAGTTTCAAATGCGAAGAAGCTTCCGAAAAATCTCAAATCGCATGCATTTAAGAAAAAACATTTTTTGCAAATTTTTTAGGAAAGGCTTACCCCTTGCTAAAAATACTTTTCGAATCCCTCAAATTGCTCTCTCTTTGACCTACAACTCCCGAACCAGAGTTTTTACCTCTAAATTACCTATATGACCTTAAAGGCCATGAAAAGGGCTACGATTTAGCATCATTATATTTTTGCGGAGTTGTTGTTGCTTCGAGCAAAATTTCTGAAAAACACTTTTTGAAACCCTCAAATTGCTCCCACTTTGACCTATAACTCCCTAACCAGAGTTTTAACCTCCAAATGACCTATATCACCTTAAAGGGCATGAAAAGGGCTACGAGTTGCCATCATTAGATTTTTGCGGAGTGGTTGTTGTTTCAAACAAAATTTTCGAAAAACACTTTTCGAAACCCTTAAATCGCTTTCTCTTTGACCTATAATTTACGAAAAAGAATTTTTACCTCCAAATTCCCTCCACCACCTTAAAGAGCATGAAAGGGATACAATTTTCCATCATTAGATTTTCGCCGAGTTGTTCTTACTTCGAACAAAATTTTGGAAAAACACTTTTCGAAACCCTCAAATTGCTCTCTCTTTGACCTATAACTCCTGAACCAGAGTTTTTAATTCCAAATTACCTATATCACTTTAAAGGGCATGAAAAGGGCTACGATTTGGCATTATTAGATTTTCGCCGAGTTGTTGTTGCTTCGAACAAAATTTTGGAAAAACACTTTTCGAAACCATCAAATTGCTCTCTTTTTGACCTATAACTCTCGAACCAGAGTTTTAACCTCCAAATCACCAATATCACCTTAAAGGGCATGAAAAGGGCTTCGATTTGTCATCATTAGATTTTCGCTGAGTGGTTGTTGCTTCTAACAAAATTTTTGGAAAAGACTTTTCGAAACCTTCAAATTGCTCTCTCTTTGATCTATAACTCCCGAACCAGAGTTTTTACCTCCAAATTACCTATATCACCTTAAAGGGCATGAAAAGGGCTACGATTTGGCATTAGTAGATTTTCGCCGAGTTGTTGCTGCTTCGAACAAAATTTTGGAAAAACACTTTTTGAAAACATCAAATTGCTCTCTCTTTGACTTAAAACTCCCGAACCAGAGTTTTTACCTCCAAATTACCTATATGACCTTAAGGCCATGAAAAGGGCTACGATTTGGCATTATTAGATTTTCGCCGAGTTGTTGTTGCTTCTAACAAAATTTTGGAAAAGCACTTTTCGAAACCCTCAAATTTCTCTCTCTTTGACCTATAACTCCTGAACCAGAGTTTTTAATTCCAAATGACCTATATCATCTTAAAGGGCATGAAAAGGGCTACGATTTGCCATCATTAGATTTTTGCGGAGTGGTTGTTGTTTCAAACAAAATTTTCGAAAAACACTTTTCGAAACCCTTAAATCGCTTTCTCTTTGACCTATAGCTCCTGAAAAAGAATTTTTACCCCCAAATTCCCTACACCACCTTAAAGGGCATGAAAGGGATACAATTTGGCATTATTATATATTCGCTTAGTTTTCGAAAATTTTCGAAAAATACTCTTCGAAACCTTCAAATTGCTTTGTCTTTGAAATATAAGTCCTGAACCAGAGTTTTTAGCTCCAAATTTTTTGTATCACCTTAAAGGGCATAGAAAGGGCTTCGATTTGCCATCATTAGATTTTCGCCGATTTTTTGTTGCTTCCAACAAAATTTTTGAAAAACACTTTTCGAATCCCTCAAATTGCTCACTCTTTGACCTATAACTCCCGAACCAGAGTTTTAACCTCCTAATCACCAATATCACCTTAAATGACATGAAAAGGGCTTCGATTTGCCATCATTAGATTTTCGATGAGTGGTTGTTTCTTCTAACAAAATTTTTGGAAAACACTTTTCGAAACCTTCAAATTGCTCTCTCTTTGACCTATAACTCCCGAACCAGAGTTTTTACCTCCAAATTACCTATATGACCTGAAAGGCCATGAAAAGGGCTACGATTTGGCATCATTATATTTTTGCGGAGTTGTTGTTGCTTCAAACAAAATTTCTGAAAAACACTTTTCGAAACCCTCAAATTGCTCCCACTTTGACCTATAGCTCCCTAACCAGAGTTTTAACCTCCAAATTATCTATATGACCTTAAAGGTCATGAAAAGGGCTACGATTTGGCATCATTATATTTTTGCGGAGTTGTTGTTGCTTCAAACAAAATTTTTGAAAAACACTTTTCGAAACCCTCAAATTTCTCTCTCTTTGACCTATAACTCCTGAACCAGAGTTTATAGTTCCAAATGACCTATATCACCTTAAAGTGCATGAAAAGGGCTACGATTTGCCATCATTAGATTTTTGCGGAGTGGTTGTTGTTTCAAACAAAATTTTCGAAAAACACTTTTCGAAACCCTTAAATGGCTTTCTCTTTGACCTATAACTCCCGAAAAAGAATTATTACCTCCAAATTCCCTACACCACCTTAAAGGGCATTCAAAGGGCTACAATTTGACTCAATTCGATTTTCGCTGAGTGGTTGTTGTTTCAAACAAAATTTTCGAAAAACTCTTTTCGAAACCCTCAAATTGCTCCCTCTTTGACCTATAACTCCCGAAGCAGAGTTTTTACCTCCAAATTACCTATATCACCTTAAAGGGCATTAAAAGGGTTACGATTTGGCATCATTATTTTTTTGCTGAGTTTTTGTTGCTTCAAACAAAATTTTTGAAAAACACTTTTCGAAACCCTCAAATTTCTCTCTCTTTGAATTATAAGTCCTGAACCAGAGTTTTTAGCTCCAAATTTTTTGTATCACCTTAAAGGGCATGAAAAGGGCTACGGTTTGCCATCATTAGATTTTTGAGGAGTGGTTGTTGTTTCAAACAAAATTTTCGAAAATCACTTTTCGAATCCCTTAAATCGCTTCCTCTTTGACCTATAACTCCCGCAAAAGAATTTTTACCTCCAAATTCCCTACACCACCTTAAAGGGCATTCAAAGGGCTACAATTTGACTCAATTCGATTTTCGCTGAGTGGTTGTTGTTTCAAACAAAATTTTCGAAAAACTCTTTTCGAAACCCTCAAATTGCTCCCTCTTTGACCTATAACTCCCGAAGCAGAGTTTTTACCTCCAAATTACCTATATCACCTTAAAGGGCATTAAAAGGGTTACGATTTGGCATCATTATTTTTTTGCTGAGTTTTTGTTGCTTCAAACAAAATTTTTGAAAAACACTTTTCGAAACCTTCAAATTGCTCCCTCTTTGACCTATAACTCCCGAACCAGAGTTTTTACTTCCAAATGACCTATATCACCTTAAAGGGCATGAAAAGGGCTACGATTTGCCATCATTAGATTTTCGCTGAGTTGTTGTAGCTTCGAACAAAATTTTTGAAAAACACTTTTCGAAACCCTCAAATTGCTCTCTCTTTGACCTATAACTCCCGAACCAGAGTTTTTACCTCCAAATGATCTATATCACTTTAAATAACATGGAAAGGGCTACAATTTTGCATCATAAGATTTTCGCTGAGTGGTTGTTGTTTCGAACAAAATTTTTGAAAAACACTTTTCGAAACCCTTAAATCGCTTTCTCTTTGACCTATAGCTCCCGAAAAAGAATTTTTACCCCCAAATTCCCTACACCACCTTAAAGGGCATGAAAGGGATACAATTTGGCATCATTATATTTTCGCTTAGTTTTTGTTGCTTCGAACAAAATTTTCGAAAAATACTCTTCGTAACCTTCAAATTGCTTTCTCTTTGAAGTATATGTCCTGAACCAGAGTTTTTAGCTCCAAATTTTTTGTATCACCTTAAAGGGCATAGAAAGGGCTTCGATGTGCCATCATTAGATTTTCGCTGAGTGGTTGTTGCTTCGAACAAAATTTTCGAAAAATACTTTTCGAAACCTTCAAATTGCTCTCTCTTTGACCTATAACTCCCGAACCAGAGTTTTTACCTCCATATTACATATGCCACCGTAAAGAGCATGAAAAGGGCTACGATTTGGCATCATCATATATTTGCTGAGTTTTTGTTGCTTCGAACAAAATTTTTGAAAAACACTTTTCGAAACCCTCAAATTGCTCACTCTTTGTCCTATAACTCCTGAACCAGAGTTTTTAATTCCAAATGAGCTATATCACCTTAAAGTGCATAAAAAGGGCTACGATTTGCCATCATTAGATTTTCGCTGAGTGGTTGTTGTTTCAAACAAAATTTTTGAAACACACTTTTTGAAACCCTCAAATTGCTCTCTCTTTGACCTATAACTCCCGAACCAGAGTTTTTACCTCCATATTACATATGCCACCTTAAAGAGCATGAAAAGGGCTACGATTTGGCATCATCATATATTTGCTGAGTTTTTGTTGCTTCGAACAAAATTTTTGAAAAACACTTTTCGAAACCCTCAAATTGCTCACTCTTTGTCCTATAACTCCCGAACCAGAGTTTTAACCTCCAAATCACCAATATTACCTTAAAGGGCATGAAAAGGGCTTCGATTTGCCATCATTAGATTTTCGCTGAGTGGTTGTTGCTTCTAACAAAATTTTTGGAAAACACTTTTCGAAACCTTCAAATTGCTCTCTCTTTGATCTATAACTCCCGAACCAGAGTTTTAACCTCCAAATCACCAATATTACCTTAAAGGGCATGAAAAGGGCTACGATTTGGGATTATTAGATTTTCGCCGAGTTGTTGTTGCTTCGAAAAAAAATATGGAAAAACACTTTTCGAAACCCTCAAATTGCTCTCTCTTTGACCTATAACTCCCGAACCAGAGTTTTTACCTCCAAATTACCTATATGACCTTAAAAGCCATGAAAAGGGCTACGATTTGGCATCATTATTTTTTTGCGGAGTTGTTGTTGCTTCGAACAAAATTTCTGAAAATAACTTTTCGAAACCCTCAAATTGCTCCCACTTTGACCTATAACTCCCTAACCAGAGTTTTAACTTCCAAATTACCTATATGACCTTAAAGGTCATGAAAAGGGCTTTGATTTGCCATCATTAGATTTTCGCTGAGTGGTTGTTGCTTCGAACAAAATTTTCGAAAAATACTTTTCGAAACCTTCAAATTGCTCTCTCTTTGACCTATAACTCCTGAACCAGAGTTTTTAATTCCAAATGAGCTATATCACCTTAAAGTGCATGAAAAGGGCTACGATTTGGCATCATCATATATTTGCTGAGTTTTTGTTGCTTCGAACAAAATTTTTGAAAAACACTTTTCGAAACCCTCAAATTGCTCACTCTTTGACCTATAACTCCCGAACCAGAGTTTTAACCTCCAAATCACCAATATTACCTTAAAGGGCATGAAAAGGGCTTCGATTTGCCATCATTAGATTTTCGCTGAGTGGTTGTTGCTTCGAACAAAATTTTTGAAACACACTTTTTGAAACCCTCAAATTGCTCTCTCTTTGACCTATAACTCCCGAACCAGAGTTTTTACCTCCATATTACATATGCCACCTTAAAGAGCATGAAAAGGGCTACGATTTGGCATCATCATATATTTGCTGAGTTTTTGTTGCTTCGAACAAAATTTTTGAAAAACACTTTTCGAAACCCTCAAATTGCTCACTCTTTGACCTATAACTCCCGAACCAGAGTTTTAACCTCCAAATCACCAATATTACCTTAAAGGGCATGAAAAGGGCTTCGATTTGCCATCATTAGATTTTCGCTGAGTGGTTGTTGCTTCTAACAAAATTTTTGGAAAACACTTTTCGAGACCTTCAAATTGCTCTCTCTTTGATCTATAACTCCCGAACCAGAGTTTTTACCTCCAAATTACCTATATCACCTTAAAGGGCATGAAAAGGGCTACGATTTGGAATTATTAGATTTTCGCCGAGTTGTTGTTGCTTCGAACAAAATTTTGGAAAAACACTTTTCGAAACCCTCAAATTGCTCTCTCTTTGACCTATAACTCCCGAACCAGAGTTTTTACCTCCAAATTACCTATATGACCTTAAAAGCCATGAAAAGGGCTACGATTTGGCATCATTATATTTTTGCGGAGTTGTTGTTGCTTCGAACAAAATTTCTGAAAAACACTTTTCGAAACCTTCAAATTGCTCCCACTTTGACCTATAACTCCCTAACCAGAGTCTTAGCTTCCAAATTACCTATATGACCTTAAAGGTCATGAAAAGGGCTTTGATTTGCCATCATTAGATTTTCGCTGAGTGGTTGTTGCTTCGAACAAAATTTTCGAAAAATACTCTTCGAAACCTTCAAATTGCTTTCTCTTTGAAGTATAAGTCCTGAACCAGAGTTTTTAGCTCCAAATTTTTTGTACCACCTTAAAGGGCATGAAAAGGGCTACGATTTGCCATCATTAGATTTTTGCGGAGAGGTTGTTGTTTCAAACAAAATTTTCGAAAATCACTTTTCGAAACCCTTAAATCGCTTCCTCTTTGACCTATAACTCCCGCAAAAGAATTTTTACCTCCAAATTCCCTACACCACCTTAAAGGGCATTAAAAGGGCTACAATTTGGCTTAATTCGATTTTCGCTGAGTGGTTGTTGTTTCAAACAAAATTTTCGAAAAACACTTTTCGAAACCCTCAAATTGCTCCCTCTTTGACCTATAACTCCCGAACCAGAGTTTTTACCTCCAAATTACCTATATCACCTTAAAGGGCATTAAAAGGGTTACGATTTGGCATTATTATTTTTTTGCTGAGTTTTGTTGCTTCAAACAAAATTTTTGAAAAACACTTTTCGAAACCTTCAAATTGCTCTCTTTTTGACCTATAACTCCCTAACCAGAGTCTTAGCTTCCAAATTACCTATATGACCTTAAAGGTCATGAAAAGGGCTTTGATTTGCCATCATTAGATTTTCGCTGAGTGGTTGTTGTTTCGAACAAAATTTTTGAAAAACACTTTTCGAAACCCCCAAATTGCTCTCTCTTTGACCTATAACTCCCGAACCAGAGTCTTTACTTCCAAATGACCTGTATCACCTTAAAGGGCATGAAAAGGGCTACGATTTGCCATCATTAGATTTTTAGGAAAGGCTTACCCCTTGCTAAAAATCAGTTTTTTGGTTGAAACACAATTTTACCCAATTTTGCCCAAAAGCCGTTTATTTCTAATAACTGAGTATTGAAAGGAGTTTCAAATGCGAAGAAGCTTCCGAAAAATCTCTAATCGCATGCATTTAAGAAAAAAAATTATTTTGCCAATTTTTTAGGAAAGGCTTACCCCTTTGCTAAAAATCAATTTTTTGGTTGAAACACAATTTTACCCAATTTTGCCCAAAAGGCGTTTATTTCTAATAACTGAGTATTGAAAGAGTTTCAAATGCGAAGAACCTTCCGAAAAATCTCAAATCGCGTGCATTTAAGAAAAAAAATTATTTTGCCAATTTTTTAGGAAAGGCTTACCCCTTTGCTAAAAATCAATTTTTTGGTTGAAACACAATTTTACCCAATTTTGCCCAAAAGGCGTTTATTTCTAATAACTGAGTATTGAAAGGAGTTTCAAATGCGAAGAAGCTTCCGAAAAATCTCAAATCGCATGCATTTAAGAATCAATTTTTTGGTTTTGCTAAAAATCAATTTTTTGGTTGAAACACAATTTTACCCAATTTTGCCCAAAAGGCGTTTATTTCTAATAACTGAGTATTGAAAGGAGTTTCAAATGCGAAGAAGCTTCCGAAAAATCTCAAATCGCATTCATTTAAGAAAAAAAATTATTTTGCCAATTTTTTAGGAAAGGCTTACCCCTTTGCTAAAAATCAGTTTTTTGGTTGAAACCCAATTTTACCCAATTTTGCCCAAAAGGCGTTTATTTCTAATAACTGAGTATTGAAAGGAGTTTCAAATGCGAAGAAGCTTCCGAAAAATCTCAAATCGCATTCATTTAAGAAAAAAAATTATTTTGCAAATTTTTTAGGAAAGGCTTACCCCTTCCTAAAAATCAGTTTTTTGGTTGAAACACAATTTTACCCAATTTTGCCCAAAAGGCGTTTATTTCTAATAACTGAGTATTGAAAGGAGTTTCAAATGCGAAGAAGTTTCCGAAAAATCTCAAATCGCATGCATTTAAAAAAAAAAATTATTTTGCCAATTTTTTAGGAAAGGCTTACCCCTTTGCTAAAAATCAATTTTTTGGTTGAAACACAATTTTACCCAATTTTGCCCAAAAGGCATTTATTTCTAATAACTGAGTATTGAAAGGAGTTTCAAATGCGAAGAAGCTTCCGAAAAATCTCAAATCGCATGCATTTAAGAAAAAAAATTATTTTGCCAATTTTTTAGGAAAGGCTTACTTACCCCTTTGCTAAAATCAATTTTTTGGTTGAAACACAATTTTACCCAATTTTGCCCAAAAGGCGTTTATTTCTAATAACTGAGTATTGAAAGGAGTTTCAAATGCGAAGAAGCTTCCGAAAAATCTCAAATCGCATTCATTTAAGAAAAAAAATTATTTTGCCAATTTTTTAGGAAACGCTTACCCCTTGCTAAAAATCTGTTTTTTGGTTGAAACACAATTTTACCCAATTTTGCCCAAAAGGCGTTTATTTCTAATAACTGAGTATTGAAAGGAGTTTCAAATGCGAAGAAGCTTCCGAAAAATCTCAAATCGCATGCATTTAAGAAAAAAAATTATTTTGCCAATTTTTTAGGAAAGGCTTACCCCTTTGCTAAAAATAAATTTTTTGGTTGAAACACAATTTTACCCAATTTTGCCCAAAAGGCGTTTATTTCTAATAACTGAGTATTGAAAGGAGTTTCAAATGCGAAGAAGCTTCCGAAAAAACTCAAATCGCATGCATTTAAGAAAAAAAATTATTTTGCCAATTTTTTAGGAAAGGCTTACCCCTTTGCTAAAAATCAGTTTTTTGGTTGAAACCCAATTTTACCCAATTTTGCCCAAAAGGCGTTTATTTCTAATAACTGAGTATTGAAAGGAGTTTCAAATGCGAAGAAGCTTCCGAAAAATCTCAAATCGCATGCATTTAAGAAAAAACATTTTTTGCAAATTTTTTAGGAAAGGCTTACCCCTTCCTAAAAATCAGTTTTTTGGTTGAAACACAATTTTACCCAATTTTGCCCAAAAGGCGTTTATTTCTAATAACTGAGTATTGAAAGGAGTTTCAAATGCGAAGAAGCTTCCGAAAAATCTCAAATCGCATGCATTTAAGAAAAAAAATTATTTTGCCAATTTTTTAGGAGAGGCTTACCCCTTTGCTAAAAATCAATTTTTTGGTTGAAACACAATTTTACCCAATTTTGCCCAAATGCCGTTTATTTCTAATAACTGAGTATTGAAAGGAGTTTCAAATGCGAAGAAGCTTCCGAAAAATCTCAAATCGCATGCATTTAAGAAAAAAAATTATTTTGCCTATTTTTTAGGAAAGGCTTACCCCTTTGCTAAAAATCAATTTTTTGGTTGAAACACAATTTTACGCAATTTTGCCCAAAAGGCGTTTATTTCTAATAACTGAGTATTGAAAGGAGTTTCAAATGCGAAGAAGCTTCCGAAAAATCACAAATCGCATGCATTTAAGAAAAAAAATTATTTTGCCAATTTTTTGCTAAAAATCAATTTTTTGGTTGAAACACAATTTTACCCAATTTTGCCCAAAAGGCGTTTATTTCTAATAACTGAGTATTGAAAGGAGTTTCAAATGCGAAGAATCTTCCGAAAAATCTTAAACCGCATGCATTTAAGAAAAAAAATTATTTTGCCAATTTTTTAGGAAAGGCTTACCCCTTTGCTTAAAATCAATTTTTTGGTTGAAACACAATTTTACCCAATTTTGCCCAAAAGGCGTTTATTTCTAATAACTGAGTATTGAAAGGAGTTTCAAATGCGAAGAAACTTCCGAAAAATCTCAAATCGCATGCATTTAAGAAAAAAAATTATTTTGCCAATTTTTTAGGAAAGGCTTACCCCTTTGCTAAAAATCAATTTTTTGGTTGAAACACAATTTTACCCAATTTTGCCCAAAAGGCGTTTATTTCTAATAACTGAGTATTGAAAGGAGTTTCAAATGCGAAGAAGCTTCCGAAAAATCTCAAATCGCATGCATTTAAGAAAAAAAATTATTTTGCCAATTTTTTAGGAAAGGCTTACCCCTTTGCTAAAAATCAATTTTTTGGTTGAAACACAATTTTACCCAATTTTGCCCAAAAGGCGTTTATTTCTAATAACTGAGTATTGAAAGGAGTTTCAAATGCGAAGAACGTTCCGAAAAATCTCAAATCGCATGCATTTAAGAAAAAAAATTATTTTGCCAATTTTTTAGGAAAGGCTTACCCCTTTAGTTACATGTTTTTTCCTATCTTTGCTATTGTTAATATTATTCTAAATACTATTATTATGAATACTATTGTAACTACTCTATTTAACTTTATTTTTAATAATACTATTTTTTTTTTAATCTAAGTCGGATTTTTATAAATTGTAATATATATCATTTTTCTTTTCAATCAGTCTATAAAAAAAATTAGAATAAAGAGAATCAAATATTTTATATTAAAAGTTTTAAAAGAAAATATTATTTATATAATCAAATATAATTAAAGTAAAGGTTTAGTCAAGTTAAATTACTGGCGCAGTCGGTGTTCTCGAACTAATCTTTGATAAAATATTAAAGAAAGCAGTACATTTAAGGAACATTTTCGCTATTATTTCGAAGTGCAATATTCATCAAGTTTATATTATTGAACTATTGCATCCAAGAAATCTACAAATTGTTAACATTTGTTGTAACAAAACGTCAACTTTAAGTTGTTGATTTACTATATTTAAAATATCTAAAAATTATTGAAAAGACCAACAAGATTTAAAATATTTGTACAATACAAGAAGAAGAAGCCCATTTCATCTGTTCAACTAAATACATTTTCAAGATATGTCAATAACAGCATTTCAATTATTAGAAGGTGTTCCATGTTTTGATGATAAACCAGAAGAACTTCAATTATTTATATCTAATATTGATGAAATTCAAAAACATGTTGAAGCAGCCTTATTACCCTTATTCAATTTGAGGATCAGAAACAAAATTGTTGGAAATGCGAACATTACGTTAATCAACAACAACAATCCTATTAAGTGGAAAGAGGTAAAAATAGTTTTAAGAATTAATTTCAATATAACGGATAGTATAGAAAATATAATAAATAAAATAAAAACAGCGGAATTAAGAAGTAATATTAGTGAGCTTTATGATTATATCTTAAAATTGTTAACTAAATTAAATTTAAAAACTAATATTGAAAAAGATAGTCAGTGGTTTAGTTGTAAAAATAATGAATTAATGGTTTTGAAAATATTTATTAGTAAAGTACCTAGTGAACCAAAATTGGTTCTTAATTCAAGAAATCCTCAAACTTTGTTGAAAGCTAAAGAAATTTTAACTGAAACGGGTTACTTTTATCAAAATTATCAAAACTCAGATTTTTCTTTATCACAATATCACAATAGAAATTTTCAATATAAAAATTTTTCTAACAATAATAATTCATTTTCTCAGTTTCGCAATAATGTATCGTTTTCTAAACCTTATACACAAAACAACTACCAACAATATCAGAATATCGGAACGGAACAAAATCTGTACTCTAATAATAATAAATATAAATATCCGGAAAATTTTCAAAATACTCGTCCAAATTCAAGAAATTTTACTAGAAATATTTCTAATAGCCCGAGTACTAGCTTTCATCAGAATAATTCAAAACATTTTAGGGAAAATAATGCTTCTAATCAAACTCAAAGAAGTAATATAAATACTACTGTAGAAATGGATGTAGATAATATACAAAGTGCAAATTTTCAGTTATTGGCCGAAGAGCTCTTCCCTTCATAATTGTGAGAACAAGAACAGTTCCAATCAAATTGCTGATAGACACAGGATCTGGAACAACTTTAATTAAGAAAGGTTTATTTCATAGTTCATTTAAAAGTGAACTTGAACGTCCAATAATTTTAAACACAATTTGTTCAAAAGCTATTACAACTTCCAAAATTACTATCCCACTATTTAAAGAATTTAATCGTCCTAATTCAAAAATAGAAATGTTGGAAACAGAAATTTAGAATGATTTCGATGGTATTATTGGTTGCAACATATTAAAACCATTAGAAGCAAGAATAGATTTTAAAAATAACTTACTTGTAACAAATGATTCAAAAATTCCCTTAATATATGACAATTGTACAAATGAAAATGTTGAATATCAGGAAAACTTAGACACAATTATTGAAATAAATTTCAATAAACCAAGAATTGATTATTTAAAAAAAAAATTAGAAACCCAGCACTGTAATGAAGAAGAAATTAGTGCTTTAATGGAAATAATTAAAGAGTTTAAACATGTTTTTTATATTGAAGGGGAAAATTTATCAGCAGTTTGTAAATATAAACATAAAATCTCAACAAAAAATTACATACCAATTTACTCTAAAATATATCGCTTTCCTGAAATTTATAAAGAGGAAGTAGAGAAACAGGTAAATGAAATGTTAGAATCGGGAATTATAACAAAGTCCAATAGCCCATATAATGCTCCTATTTGGGTTGTACCTAAAAAAATTGACAATTCTGGTCAACAGAAATGGAGAGTTGTAGTTGATTACAGAAAACTTAACGATGCTTCTATTGAAGATAAGTTTCCTATACCTAATATGGAAGATCTTTTTTCAAAACTGGGAAACTCACTTTATTTTAGCACAATAGATCTAGCAAAAGGTTTTCATCAGATTTCAATTGCACCAGAAGATAGACACAAAACAGCATTCTCGACATCAAAAGGTCACTATAAATTTACTAGAATGCCTTTTGGATTAAAAAATGCCCCAGCTTCATTTCAACGGATGATGAACGAAGTGCTTCAGGATTACATTAATAATATATGTGTAGTATATCTTGATGATATTTTAGTATTTTCAACTTCTCTTGAAGAACATGTCTTATCACTAAAGAAAATTTTTCAGAGATTATCTCAATATAACCTTAAAGTTCAGGTTGATAAATGTAATTTCTTCAAGCATGAATCGGAATACTTGGGATATATCATTACTCCTCAGGGAATAAAACCAAACCCTAATAAAATTAGTGTAATAAAAAAAATTGTATTGCCTAAAACGATAAAGGAGATCAGATCATTTTTAGGAATAACTGGCTTTTACAGAAAATTTATAAAAGATTATACTCAAATAGCATTACCTATGATTTCAAAACTCAAGAAAGGTTCAATAATTAATGTCAATGATCAAAGATACATGGATTCTTTTAATAAATTAAAAGATGTTTTATGTAATACACCAGTTTTAGTGTATCCTTTATTTGAAAAGTTATTTGTTTTAACTACAGATGCTATTAATGGAGCATTAGGTGCTGTGTTGTCACAAAACGGGCACCCCATAGCATTTACATCCAGAACATTGAATAAACATGAATTAAATTATAGTACAATAGAAAAAGAGTTATTGGCAATTGTTTGGTCTGTAAAATATTTCAGGCCCTATTTATTTGGGAGGAAATTTAAAATTCAAACAGACCATAAACCGCTTATATGGCTCAATTCATTAAAGGAACCAAATTTAAAATTACAAAGATGGAAACTACGATTGAATGAATATGATTTCGATGTAGAATATATTAAAGGTAAAATAAATAAAGTAGCAGACTATTTAAGTCGCCTTAATGTTAATGTTTTAACAGAAGCACAACAAGATATTCAATCTGATATAGCAACAATTCATAGTGGGAATGAAAATGTAAATGATTACATTCCAATATCAGAATCTCCAGTAAATATGTTCAAAAACCAAATAATAATAAGTTTGGGAAATAAATATCAATGCAAAAAAGAAACTTTATATAAAAATAAGACAAGATATTGCATTACAATAAAAGAATACTTTGAGGAAGAAATAACAAAATTTTTGAAATCAATATTTCCTATAAAAGGTGTTATAGCAATTTTTTGCAATAATATTAATATATATAAAAATTTTCAAGAAACTTTAATACATTATTTCTCAAATACAGCTGAAATGAAATTTATTTATTGTTCAAAATTTATAAAAGATATTTTTAGTATTGAAAATCTATTGGAAATCATAGATCAATATCATACGGATAAGAACCATAGAGGAATTGAGGAGACTTATTTAGAATTAAAAATTGTTATTTATTACCCAAATTTAAGAAAAGAAATACACAAGTATATAAACAATTGTATTATATGCAACATGTGTAAGTACGATAGAAAACCAATAAAAATAAGTTATGCGTAACAGAAACACCTTTAACATCAAATGAAATTATTCATATTGATATTTGGTTTCTAAACAAAAATGCAACATTCTTAACTTGTACCGACAAACTTACAAAACATGTATCAATTCATTATATGAATGACAAAAACTCATTAACTATAGTAGAAGTTCTAAAGGAAAGGTTTGCTAATTTAGGTAAACCATGTAAAATTGTAGCTGACAATGAGTTTAATACGGCATGTATTAAAAATTTTTTAAGTACCGAAAAAATAAATTTTCATTTTACCTCGCCTAACACACATACAGGTAATTCTGATATAGAACGATTCCACCTTACTTTGAATGAACACATACGACTTTTTAAGTTACAACAAGAAAATAAAGATATTAATGATAAAACTCTAGTTTATAAATCGGTACAAATTTATAACGACAGTATACATAGCACAACAGGATATAAGCCAAATGATCTTCTTCATAATAAAGTAGATAAATCTGTTTGGAAAACTTTAAATAATGTTGTTCACGATACAAAGATTCAAAGAACTGAAAAAATTAATTCTAATAAACAAAAATTTTGTGATTATAAAGAAAGAGAATTGGTGAAAAATCTTGGTTTTTATAATTTAAAACAGAAACCTAAGTATATTTTAAAAGAAGTAAAAGAAAATAATGAATACAATTTTATTGATAAAAAAGGCTGTAAACGTGATAGACAAATAATCAAACGTAGATACAAATACCAAAATGATTTACCTGATTTAAGTTTGAGAAGAAAATTACTGGAAGAGATTATGCTAATAATTGCCCAAAAGGCGTTTATTTCTAATAACTGAGTATTGAAAGGAGTTTCAAATGCGAAGAAGCTTCCGAAAAATCTCAAATCGCATGCATTTAAGAAAAAACATTTTTTGCAAATTTTTTAGGAAAGGCTTGCCCCTTGCTAAAAATCAGTTTTTTGGTTGAAACACAATTTTACCCAATTTTGCCCAAAAGGCGTTTATTTCTAATAACTGAGTATTGAAAGGAGTTTCAAATGCGAAGAAGCTTCCGAAAAATCTCAAATCGCATGCATTTAAGAAAAAAATTATTTTGCCAATTTTTTAGGAAAGGCTTACCCCTTTGCTAAAAATCAATTTTTTGGTTGAAACACAATTTTACCCAATTTTGCCCAAAAGGCGTTTATTTCTAATTACTGAGTATTGAAAGGAGTTTCAAATGCGAAGAAGCTTCCGAAAAATCTCAAATCGCATGCATTTAAGAAAAAAAATTATTTTGCCAATTTTTTAGGAAAGGCTTACCCCTTTGCTAAAAATCAATTTTTTGGTTGAAACACAATTTTACCCAATTTTGCCCAAAAGGCGTTTATTTCTAATAACTGAGTATTGAAAGGAGTTTCAAATGCGAAGAACCTTCCGAAAAATCTCAAATCGCATGCATTTAAGAAAAAAAATTATTTTGCCAATTTTTTAGGAAAGGCTAAAAATCAATTTTTTGGTTGAAACACAATTTTACCCAATTTTGCCCAAAAGGGGTTTATTTCTAATAACTGAGTATTGAAAGGAGTTTCAAATGCGAAGAAGCTTCCGAAAAATCTCAAATCGCATGCATTTAAGAAAAAAAATTATTTGGCCAATTTTTTAGGAAAGGCTTACCCCTTTGCTAAAAATCAATTTTTTGGTTGAAACACAATTTTACCCAATTTTGCCCAAAAGGCGTTTATTTCTAATAACTGAGTATTGAAAGGAGTTTCAAATGCGAAGAAGCTTCCGAAAAATCTCAAATCGCATGCATTTAAGAAAAAAAATTATTTTGCCAATTTTTTAGGAAAGGCTTACCCCTTTGCTAAAAATCAATTTTTTGGTTGAAACACAATTTTACCCAATTTTGCCCAAAAGGCGTTTATTTCTAATAACAGAGTATTGAAAAGAGTTTCAAATGCGAAGAAGCTTCCGAAAAAACTCAAATCGCATGCATTTAAGAAAAAAAATTGTTTGTCAATTTTTTAGGAAAGGCTTACCCCTTTGCTAAAAATCAATTTTTTGGTTGAAACACAATTTTACCCAATTTTGCCCAAAAGGCGTTTATTTCTAATAACTGAGTATTGAAAGGAGTTTCAAATGCGAAGAACCTTCCGAAAAATCTCAAATCGCATGCATTTAAGAAAAAAAATTATTGTGCCAATTTTTTAGGAAAGGCTTACCCCTTTGCTAAAAATCAATTTTTTGGTTGAAACACAATTTTACCCAATTTTGCCCAAAAGGCGTTTATTTCTAATAACTGAGTATTGAAAGGAGTTTCAAATGCGAAAAAGCTTCCGAAAAATCTCAAATCGCATGCATTTAAGAAAAAAAATTATTTTGCCAATTTTTTAGGAAAGGCTAAATATCAATTTTTTGGTTGAAACACAATTTTACCAAATTTTGCCCAAAAGGCGTTTGTTTCTAATAACTGAGTATTGAAAGGAGTTTCAAATGCGAAGAAGCTTCCGAAAAATCTCAAATCGCATGCATTTAAGAAAAAAAATTATTTTGCCAATTTTTTAGGAAAGGCTTACCCCTTTGCTAAAAATAAATTTTTTGGTTGAAACACAATTTTACCCAATTTTGCCCAAAAGGCGTTTATTTCTAATAACTGAGTTTAAAAGGAGTTTCAAATGCGAAGAACCTTCCGAAAAATCTCAAATCGCATGCATTTAAGAAAAAAAATTATTTTGCCAATTTTTTAGGAAAGGCTTACCCCTTTCCTAAAAATCAATTTTTTGGTTGAAACACAATTTTACGCAATTTTTCCCAAAAGGCGTTTATTCCTAATAACTGAGTATTGAAAGGAGTTTCAAATGCGAAGAAGCTTCCGAAAAATCTCAAATCGCATGCATTTAAGAAAAAAAATTATTTTGCCAATTTTTTAGGAAAGGCTTACCCCTTTGCTAAAAATCAATTTTTTGGTTGAAACACAATTTTACCCAATTTTGCCCAAAAGGCGTTTATTTCTAATAACTGAGTATTAAAAGGAGTTTCAAATGCGAAGAAGCTTCCGAAAAATCTCAAATCGCATGCATTTAAGAAAAAAAATTATTTGCCAATTTTTTAGGAAAGGCTTACCCCTTTGCTAAAAATCAATTTTTTGATTGAAACACAATTTTACCCAATTCTGCCCAAAAGGCGTTTATTTATAATAACTGAGTATTGAAAGGAGTTCCAAATGCGAAGAAGCTTCCGAAAAATCTCAAATCCCATGCATTTAAGAAAAAAAATTATTTTGCCAATTTTTTAGGAAAGGCTTACCCCTTTGCTAAAAATCAATTTTTTGTTTGAAACACAATTTTACCCAATTTTGCCCAAAAGGCGTTTATTTCTAATAACTGAGTATTGAAAGGAGTTTCAAATGCGAAGAAGCTTCCGAAAAATCTCAAATCGCATGCATTTAAGAAAAAAAATTATTTTGCCAATTATTTAGGAAAGGCTTACTTACCCCTTTGCTAAAAATCAATTTTTTGGTTGAAACACAATTTTACCCAATTTTGCCCAAAAGGCGTTTATTTCTAATAACTGAGTATTGAAAGGAGTTTCAAATGCGAAGAAGCTTCCGAAAAATCTCAAATCGCATGCATTTAAGAAAAAAAATTATTTTGCCAATTTTTTAGGAAAGGCTTACCCCTTGCTAAAAATAAATTTTTTGGTTGAAACACAATTTTACCCAATTTTGCCCAAAAGGCGTTTATTTCTAATAACTGAGTATTGAAAGGAGTTTCAAATGCGAAGAAGCTTCCGAAAAATCTCAAATCGCATGCATTTAAGAAAAAAAATTATTTTGCCAATTTTTTAGGAAAGGCTTACCCCTTGCTAAAAATCAGTTTTTTGGTTGAAACACAATTTTACACAATTTTGCCCAAAAGGCGTTTATTTCTAATAACTGAGTATTGAAAGGAGCTTCAAATGCGAAGAAGCTTCCGAAAAAACTCAAATCGCATGCATTTAAGAAAAAAAATTGTTTGTCAATTTTTTAGGAAAGGCTTACCCCTTTGCTAAAAATCAATTTTTTGGTTGAAACACAATTTTACCCAATTTTGCCCAAAAGGCGTTTATTTCTAATAACTGAGTATTGAAAGGAGTTTCAAATGCGAAGAAGCTTCCGAAAAATCTCAAATCGCATGCATTTAAGAAAAAAAATTATTTTGCCAATTTTTTAGGAAAGGCTTACCCCTTTGCTAAAAATCAATTTTTTGGTTGAAACACAATTTTACCCAATTTTGCCCAAAAGGCGTTTATTTCTAATAACAGAGTATTGAAAAGAGTTTCAAATGCGAAGAAGCTTCCGAAAAAACTCAAATCGCATGCATTTAAGAAAAAAAATTGTTTGTCAATTTTTTAGGAAAGGCTTACCCCTTTGCTAAAAATCAATTTTTTGGTTGAAACACAATTTTACCCAATTTTGCCCAAAAGGCGTTTATTTCTAATAACTGAGTATTGAAAGGAGTTTCAAATGCGAAGAACCTTCCGAAAAATCTCAAATCGCATGCATTTAAGAAAAAAAATTATTGTGCCAATTTTTTAGGAAAGGCTTACCCCTTTGCTAAAAATCAATTTTTTGGTTGAAACACAATTTTACCCAATTTTGCCCAAAAGGCGTTTATTTCTAATAACTGAGTATTGAAAGGAGTTTCAAATGCGAAAAAGCTTCCGAAAAATCTCAAATCGCATGCATTTAAGAAAAAAAATTATTTTGCCAATTTTTTAGGAAAGGCTAAATATCAATTTTTTGGTTGAAACACAATTTTACCAAATTTTGCCCAAAAGGCGTTTGTTTCTAATAACTGAGTATTGAAAGGAGTTTCAAATGCGAAGAAGCTTCCGAAAAATCTCAAATCGCATGCATTTAAGAAAAAAAATTATTTTGCCAATTTTTTAGGAAAGGCTTACCCCTTTGCTAAAAATAAATTTTTTGGTTGAAACACAATTTTACCCAATTTTGCCCAAAAGGCGTTTATTTCTAATAACTGAGTTTAAAAGGAGTTTCAAATGCGAAGAACCTTCCGAAAAATCTCAAATCGCATGCATTTAAGAAAAAAAATTATTTTGCCAATTTTTTAGGAAAGGCTTACCCCTTTCCTAAAAATCAATTTTTTGGTTGAAACACAATTTTACGCAATTTTTCCCAAAAGGCGTTTATTCCTAATAACTGAGTATTGAAAGGAGTTTCAAATGCGAAGAAGCTTCCGAAAAATCTCAAATCGCATGCATTTAAGAAAAAAAATTATTTTGCCAATTTTTTAGGAAAGGCTTACCCCTTTGCTAAAAATCAATTTTTTGGTTGAAACACAATTTTACCCAATTTTGCCCAAAAGGCGTTTATTTCTAATAACTGAGTATTAAAAGGAGTTTCAAATGCGAAGAAGCTTCCGAAAAATCTCAAATCGCATGCATTTAAGAAAAAAAATTATTTGCCAATTTTTTAGGAAAGGCTTACCCCTTTGCTAAAAATCAATTTTTTGATTGAAACACAATTTTACCCAATTCTGCCCAAAAGGCGTTTATTTATAATAACTGAGTATTGAAAGGAGTTCCAAATGCGAAGAAGCTTCCGAAAAATCTCAAATCCCATGCATTTAAGAAAAAAAATTATTTTGCCAATTTTTTAGGAAAGGCTTACCCCTTTGCTAAAAATCAATTTTTTGTTTGAAACACAATTTTACCCAATTTTGCCCAAAAGGCGTTTATTTCTAATAACTGAGTATTGAAAGGAGTTTCAAATGCGAAGAAGCTTCCGAAAAATCTCAAATCGCATGCATTTAAGAAAAAAAATTATTTTGCCAATTATTTAGGAAAGGCTTACTTACCCCTTTGCTAAAAATCAATTTTTTGGTTGAAACACAATTTTACCCAATTTTGCCCAAAAGGCGTTTATTTCTAATAACTGAGTATTGAAAGGAGTTTCAAATGCGAAGAAGCTTCCGAAAAATCTCAAATCGCATGCATTTAAGAAAAAAAATTATTTTGCCAATTTTTTAGGAAAGGCTTACCCCTTGCTAAAAATAAATTTTTTGGTTGAAACACAATTTTACCCAATTTTGCCCAAAAGGCGTTTATTTCTAATAACTGAGTATTGAAAGGAGTTTCAAATGCGAAGAAGCTTCCGAAAAATCTCAAATCGCATGCATTTAAGAAAAAAAATTATTTTGCCAATTTTTTAGGAAAGGCTTACCCCTTGCTAAAAATCAGTTTTTTGGTTGAAACACAATTTTACACAATTTTGCCCAAAAGGCGTTTATTTCTAATAACTGAGTATTGAAAGGAGCTTCAAATGCGAAGAAGCTTCCGAAAAATCTCAAATCGCATGCATTTAAGAAAAAAAATTATTTTGCCAATTTTTTAGGAAAGGCTTACTTATCCCTTGCTAAAAATCAATTTTTTGGTTGAAACACAATTTTACACAATTTTGCCCAAAAGGCGTTTATTTCTAATAACTGAGTATTGAAAGGAGTTTCAAATGCGAAGAAGCTCCCGAAAAATCTCAAATCGCATTCATTTAAGAAAAAAAATTATTTTGCCAATTTTTTAGGAAAGGCCTACCCTTTTGCTAAAAATCAATTTTTTGGTTGAAACACAATTTTACCCAATTTTGCCCAAAAGCCGTTTATTTCTAATAACTGAGTATTGAAAGCAGTTTCAAATGCGAAGAAGCTTCCGAAAAATCTCAAATCGCATGCATTTAAGAAAAAAAATTATTTTGCCAATTTTTTAGGAAAGGCTTACCCCTTGCTAAAAATCAGTTTTTTGGTTGAAACACAATTTTACCCAATTTTGCCCAAAAGGCGTTTATTTCTAATAACTGAGTATTGAAAGGAGTTTCAAATGCGAAGAAGCTTCCGAAAAATCTCAAATCGCATGCATTTAAACACAATTTTACCCAATTTTGCCCAAAAGGCGTTTATTTCTAATAACTGAGTATTGAAAGGAGTTTCAAATGCGAAGAAGCTTCCGAAAAATCTCAAATCGCATGCATTTAAGAAAAAAAATTATTTTGCCAATTTTTTAGGAAAGGCTTACCCCTTGCTAAAAATCAATTTTTTGGTTGAAACACAATTTTACCCAATTTTGCCCAAAAGGATTTATTTCTAATAACTGAGTATTGAAAGGAGTTTCAAATGCGAAGAAGCTTCCGAAAAATCTCAAATCGCATGCATTTAAGAAAAAAAATTATTTTGCCAATTTTTTAGGAAAGGCTTACCCCTTGCTAAAAATAAATTTTTTGGTTGAAACACAATTTTACCCAATTTTGCCCAAAAGGCGTTTATTTCTAATAACTGAGTATTGAAAGGAGTTTCAAATGCGAAGAAGCTTCCGAAAAATCTCAAATCGCATGCATTTAAGAAAAAAATTTATTTTGCCAATTTTTTAGGAAAGGTTTACCCCTTTGCTAAAAATCAATTTTTTGGTTGAAACACAATTTTACCCAATTTTGCCCAAAAGGCGTTTATTTCTAATAACTGAGTATTGAAAGGAGTTTCAAATGCGAAGAAGCTTCCGAAAAATCTCAAATCGCATGCATTTAAGAAAAAAAATTATTTTGCCAATTTTTTAGGAAAGGCTTACCCCTTGCTAAAAATAAATTTTTTGGTTGAAACACAATTTTACCCAATTTTGCCCAAAAGGCGTTTATTTCTAATAACTGAGTATTGAAAGGAGTTTCAAATGCGAAGAAGCTTCCGAAAAATCTCAAATCGCATGCATTTAAGAAAAAAAATTATTTTGCCAATTTTTTAGGAAAGGCTTACCCCTTGCTAAAAATCAGTTTTTTGGTTGAAACACAATTTTACCCAATTTTGCCCAAAAGGCGTTTATTTCTAATAACTGAGTATTGAAAGGAGTTTCAAATGCGAAGAAGCTTCCGAAAAATCTCAAATCGCATGCATTTAAGAAAAAAAATTATTTTGCCAATTTTTTAGGAAAGACTTACCCCTTGCTAAAAATCAATTTTTTGGTTGAAACACAATTTTACCCAAATTTGCCCAAAAGGATTTATTTCTAATAACTGAGTATTGAAAGGAGTTTCAAATGCGAAGAAGCTTCCGAAAAATTTCAAATCGCATGCATTTAAGAAAAAAAATTATTTTGCCAATTTTTTAGGAAAGGCTTACCCCTTTGCTAAAAATCAATTTTTTGGTTGAAACACAATTTTACCCAATTTTGCCCAAAAGGCGTTTATTTCTAATAACTGAGTATTGAAAGGAGTTTCAAATGCGAAGAAGCTTCCGAAAAATCTCAAATCGCATGCATTTAAGAAAAAAAATTATTTTGCCAATTTTTTAGGAAAGGCTAAATATCAATTTTTTGGTTGAAACACAATTTTACCCAATTTTGCCCAAAAGGCGTTTATTTCTAATAACTGAGTATTGAAAGGAGTTTCAAATGCGAAGAAGCTTCCGAAAAATCTCAAATCCCATGCATTTAAGAAAAAAAATTATTTTGCCAATTTTTTAGGAAAGGCTTACCCCTTTGCTAAAAATCAATTTTTTGGTTGAAACACAATTTTACCCAATTTTTCCTTTCCCAAAAGGCGTTTATTTCTAATAACTGAGTATTGAATGGAGTTTCAAATGCGAAGAAGCTTCCGAAAAATCTCAAATCGCATGCATTTAAGCAAAAAAATTATTTTGCCAATTTTTTAGGAAAGGCTTACCCCTTTGCTAAATATCAATTTTTTGGTTGAAACACAATTTTACCCAATTTTTCCTTTCCCAAAAGGCGTTTATTTCTAATAACTGAGTATTGAAAGGAGTTTCAAATGCGAAGAAGCTTCCGAAAAATCTCAAATCGCATGCATTTAAGAAAAAAAATTATTTTGCCAATTTTTTAGGAAAGGCTTACCCCTTTGCTAAAAATCAATTTTTTGGTTGAAACACAATTTTACCCAATTTTGCCCAAAAGGCGTTTATTTCTAATAACTGAGTATTGAAAGGAGTTTCAAATGCGAAGAACCTTCCGAAAAATCTCAAATCGCATGCATTTAAGAAAAAAAATTATTGTGCCAATTTTTTAGGAAAGGCTTACCCCTTTGCTAAAAATCAATTTTTTGGTTGAAACACAATTTTACCCAATTTTGCCCAAAAGGCGTTTATTTCTAATAACTGAGTATTGAAAGGAGTTTCAAATGCGAAGAAGCTTCCGAAAAATCTCAAATCGCATGCATTTAAGAAAAAAAATTATTTTGCCAATTTTTTAGGAAAGGCTAAATATCAATTTTTTGGTTGAAACACAATTTTACCCAATTTTGCCCAAAAGGCGTTTATTTCTAATAACTGAGTATTGAAAGGAGTTTCAAATGCGAAGAAGCTTCCGAAAAATCTCAAATCCCATGCATTTAAGAAAAAAAATTATTTTGCCAATTTTTTAGGAAAGGCTTACCCCTTTGCTAAAAATCAATTTTTTGGTTGAAACACAATTTTACCCAATTTTTCCTTTCCCAAAAGGCGTTTATTTCTAATAACTGAGTATTGAATGGAGTTTCAAATGCGAAGAAGCTTCCGAAAAATCTCAAATCGCATGCATTTAAGCAAAAAAATTATTTTGCCAATTTTTTAGGAAAGGCTTACCCCTTTGCTAAATATCAATTTTTTGGTTGAAACACAATTTTACCCAATTTTTCCTTTCCCAAAAGGCGTTTATTTCTAATAACTGAGTATTGAAAGGAGTTTCAAATGCGAAGAAGCTTCCGAAAAATCTCAAATCGCATGCATTTAAGAAAAAAAATTATTTTGCCAATTTTTTAGGAAAGGCTTACCCCTTTGCTAAAAATCAATTTTTTGGTTGAAACACAATTTTACCCAATTTTGCCCAAAAGGCGTTTATTTCTAATAACTGAGTATTGAAAGGAGTTTCAAATGCGAAGAACCTTCCGAAAAATCTCAAATCGCATGCATTTAAGAAAAAAAATTATTGTGCCAATTTTTTAGGAAAGGCTTACCCCTTTGCTAAAAATCAATTTTTTGGTTGAAACACAATTTTACCCAATTTTGCCCAAAAGGCGTTTATTTCTAATAACTGAGTATTGAAAGGAGTTTCAAATGCGAAGAAGCTTCCGAAAAATCTCAAATCGCATGCATTTAAGAAAAAATATTATTTTGCCAATTTTTTAGGAAAGGCTTACCCCTTGCTAAAAATCAATTTTTTGGTTGAAACACAATTTTACCCAATTTTGCCCAAAAGGCGGTTATTTCTAATAACTGAGTATTGAAAGGAGTTTCAAATGCGAAGAAGCTTCCGAAAAATCACAAATCGCATGCATTTAAGAAAAAAAATTATTATGCCAATTTTTTAGGAAAGGCTTACCCCTTTGCTAAAAATCAATTTTTTGGTTGAAACACAATTTTACCCAATTTTGCCCAAAAGGCGTTTATTTCTACTATCTGAGTATTGAAAGGAGTTTCAAATGCGAAAAAGCTTCCAAAAAATCTCAAATCGCATTCATTTAAGAAAAAAAATTATTTTGCCAATATTTTAGGAAAGGCTTTTACACCTTGCTAAAAATCAATTGTTTGGTTGAAACACAATTTTACCCAATTTTGCCCAAAAGGCGTTTATTTCTAATAACTGAGTATTGAAAGGAGTTTCAAATGCGAAGAAGCTTCCGAAAAATCTCAAATCGCATTCATTTAAGAAAAAAAATTATTTTGCCAATTTTTTTGGAAAGGCTTACCCCTTTGCTAAAAATCAGTTTTTTGGTTGAAACCCAATTTTACCCAATTTTGCCCAAAAGGCGTTTATTTCTAATAACTGAGTATTGAAAGGAGTTTCAAATACGAAGAAGCTTCCGAAAAATCTCAAATCGCATGCATTTAAGAAAAAACATTTTTTTGCAAATTTTTTAGGAAAGGCTTACCCCTTGCTAAAAATCAGTTTTTTGGTTGAAACACAATTTTACCCAATTTTGCCCAAAAGCCGTTTATTTCTAATAACTGAGTATTGAAAGGAGTTTCAAATGCGAAGAAGCTTCCGAAAAATCTCAAATCGCATGCATTTAAGAAAAAAAATTATTTTGCCAATTTTTTAGGAAAGGCTTACCCCTTTGCTAAAAATCAATTTTTTGGTTGAAACACAATTTTACCCAATTTAGCCCAAAAGGCGTTTATTTCTAATAACTGAGTATTGAAAGGAGTTTCAAATGCGAAGAACCTTCCGAAAAATCTCAAATCGCATACATTTAAGAAAAAAAATTATTTTGCCAATTTTTTAGGAAAGGCTTACTTACCCCTTTGCTAAAAATCAATTTTTTGGTTGAAACACAATTTTACCCAATTTTGCCCAAAAGGCGTTTATTTCTAATAACTGAGTATTGAGGGAGTTTCAAATGCGAAGAAGCTTCCGAAAAATCTCAAATCGCATGCATTTAAGAAAAAAAATTATTTTGCCAATTTTTTAGGAAAGGCTTACTTACCCCTTTGCTAAAAATCAATTTTTTGGTTGAAACACAATTTTACCCAATTTTGCCCAAAAGGCGTTTATTTCTAATAACTGAGTATTGAAAGGAGTTTCAAATGCGAAGAAGCTTCCGAAAAATCTCAAATCACATTCATTTAATAAAAAAAATTATTTTGCCACTTTTTTAGGAAAGGCTTACCCCTTTGCTAAAAATCAGTTTTTGGTTGAAACCCAATTTTACCCAATTTTGCCCAAAAGGCGTTTATTTCTAATAACTGAGTATTGAAAGGAGTTTCAAATGCGAAGAAGCTTCCGAAAAATCACAAATCGCATGCATTTAAGAAAAAAAATTATTTTGACAATTTTTTAGGAAAGGCTTACCCCTTGCTAAAAATCAATTTTTTGGTTGAAACACAATTTTACCCAATTTTGCCCAAAAGGCGTTTATTTCTAATAACTGAGTATTGAAAAGAGTTTCAAATGCGAAGAAGCTTCCGAAAAATCTCAAATCGCATGCATTTAAGAAAAAAAATTATTTTGCCAATTTTTTAGGAAAGGCTTACCCCTTTGCTAAAAATCAATTTTTTGGTTGAAACACAATTTTACCCTATTTTGCCCAAAAGGCGTTTATTTCTAATAACTGAGTATTGAAAGGAGTTTCAAATACGAAGAAGCTTCCGAAAAATCTCAAATCGCATTCATTTAAGAAAAAAAATTATTTTGCCAATTTTTTAGGAAAGGCTTTTACCCCTTGCTAAAAATCAATTGTTTGGTTGAAACACAATTTTACCCAATTTTGCCCAAAAGGCGTTTATTTCTAATAACTGAGTATTGAAAGGAGTTTCAAATGCGAAGAAGCTTCCGAAAAATCTCAAATCGCATTCATTTAAGAAAAAATTTTATTTTGCCAATTTTTGAGGAAAGGCTTACCCCTTGCTAAAAATCAATTTTTTGGTTGAAACACAATTTTACCCAATTTTGTCCAAAAGGCGTTTATTTCTAATAACTAAGTATTGAAAAGAGTTTCAAATGCGAAGAAGCTTCCGAAAAATCACCAATCGCATGCATTTAAGAAAAAAAATTATTTTGCCAATTTTTTAGGAAAGGCTTGTTAAAAATCAATTTTTTGGTTGAAACACAATTTTACCCAATTTTGCCCAAAAGGCGTTTATTTCTAATAACTGAGTATTGAAAGGAGTTTCAAATGCGAAGAAGCTTCCGAAAAATCTCAAATCGCATGCATTTAAGAAAAAAAATTATTTTGCCAATTTTTTAGGAAAGGCTTACCCCTTTGCTAAAAATCAATTTTTTGGTTGAAACACAATTTTACCCAATTTTGCCCAAAAGGCGTTTATTTCTAATAACTGAGTATTGAAAGGTGTTTCAAATGCGAAGAAGCTTCCGAAAAAACTCAAATCGCATGCATTTAAGAAAAAAAATTATTTGCCCCTTTGCTAAAAATCAATTTTTTGGTTGAAACACAATTTTACCCAATTTTGCCCAAAAGGCGTTTATTTCTAAGAACTGAGTATTGAAAGGAGTTTCAAATGCGAAGAAGCTTCCGAAAAATCTCAAATCGCATGCATTTAAGAAAAAAAATTATTTTGCCAATTTTTTAGGAAAGGCTTACTTACCCCTTTGCTAAAAATCAATTTTTTGGTTGAAACACAATTTTACCCAATTTTGCCCAAAAGGCGTTTATTTCTAATAACTGAGTATTGAAAGAGTTTCAAATGCGAAGAACCTTCCGAAAAATCTCAAATCGCATGCATTTAAGAAAAAAAATTATTTAGCCAATTTTTTAGGAAAGGCTTACCCCTTTGCTAAAAATCAATTTTTTGGTTGAAACACAATTTTACCCAATTTTGCCCAAAAGGCGTTTATTTCTAATAACTGAGTATTGAAAGGAGTTTCAAATGCGAAAAAGCTTCCGAAAAATCTCAAATCGCATGCATTTAAGAAAAAAAATTATTTTGCCAATTTTTTTGGAAAGGCTAAATATCAATTTTTTGGTTGAAACACAATTTTACCAAATTTTGCCCAAAAGGCGTTTGTTTCTAATAACTGAGTATTGAAAGGAGTTTCAAATGCGAAGAAGCTTCCGAAAAATCTCAAATCGCATGCATTTAAGAAAAAAAATTATTTTGCCAATTTTTTAGGAAAGGCTTACCCCTTTGCTAAAAATCAATTTTTTGGTTGAAACACAATTTTACCCAATTTTGCCCAAAAGGCGTTTATTTCTAATAACTGAGTATTGAAAGGAGTTTCAAATGCGAAGAAGCTTCCGAAAAATCTCAAATCGCATGCATTTAAGAAAAAAAATTATTTTGCCAATTTTTTAGGAAAGGCTTACCTACCCCTTTGCTAAAAATCAATTTTTTGGTTGAAACACAATTTTACCAATCTCAAATCGCATGCATTTAAGAAAAAACATTTTTTTGCAAATTTTTTAGGAAAGGCTTACCCCTTGATAAAAATCAGTTTTTTGGTTGAAACACAATTTTACCCAATTTTGCCCAAAAGGCGTTTATTTCTAATAACTGAGTATTGAAAGGAGTTTCAAATGCGAAGAAGCTTCCGAAAAATCTCAAATCGCATGCATTTAAGAAAAAAAGTTATTTTGCCAATTTTTTAGGAAAGGCTTAAAGGGGTAACCCTTTGCTAAAAATCAATTTTTTGGTTGAAACACAATTTTACCCAATTTTGCCCAAAAGGCGTTTATTTCTAATAACTGAGTATTGAAAGGAGTTTCAAATGCGAAGAAGCTTCCGAAAAATCTCAAATCGCATGCATTTAAGAAAAAAAATTATTTTGCCAATTTTTTAGGAAAGGCTTACCCCTTTGCTAAAAATCAATTTTTTGGTTGAAACACAATTTTACCCAATTTTGCCCAAAAGGCGTTTATTTCTAATAACTGAGTATTGAAAGGAGTTTCAAATGCGAAGAAGCTTCCGAAAAATCTCAAATCGCATTCATTTAAGAAAAAAAATTATTTTGCCAATTTTTTAGGAAAGGCTTACCCCTTTGCTAAAAATCAATTTTTTGGTTGAAACACAATTTTACCCAATTTTGCCCAAAAGGCGTTTATTTCTAATAACTGAGTATTGAAAGGAGTTTCAAATGCGAAGCAGCTTCCGAAAAATCTCAAATCGCATTCATTTAAGAAAAAAAATTATTTTGCCAATTTTTTAGGAAAGGCTTACCCCTTTGCTAAAAATCAATTTTTTGGTTGAAACACAATTTTACCAATCTCAAATCGCATGCATTTAAGAAAAAACATTTTTTTGCAAATTTTTTAGGAAAGGCTTACCCCTTGATAAAAATCAGTTTTTTGGTTGAAACACAATTTTACCCAATTTTGCCCAAAAGGCGTTTATTTCTAATAACTGAGTATTGAAAGGAGTTTCAAATACGAAGAAGCTTCCGAAAAATCTCAAATCGCATTCATTTAAGAAAAAAAATTATTTTGCCAATTTTTTAGGAAAGGCTTTTACCCCTTGCTAAAAATCAATTGTTTGGTTGAAACACAATTTTACCCAATTTTGCCCAAAAGGCGTTTATTTCTAATAACTGAGTATTGAAAGGAGTTTCAAATGCGAAGAAGCTTCCGAAAAATCTCAAATCGCATTCATTTAAGAAAAAATTTTATTTTGCCAATTTTTGAGGAAAGGCTTACCCCTTGCTAAAAATCAATTTTTTGGTTGAAACACAATTTTACCCAATTTTGTCCAAAAGGCGTTTATTTCTAATAACTAAGTATTGAAAAGAGTTTCAAATGCGAAGAAGCTTCCGAAAAATCACCAATCGCATGCATTTAAGAAAAAAAATTATTTTGCCAATTTTTTAGGAAAGGCTTGTTAAAAATCAATTTTTTGGTTGAAACACAATTTTACCCAATTTTGCCCAAAAGGCGTTTATTTCTAATAACTGAGTATTGAAAGGAGTTTCAAATGCGAAGAAGCTTCCGAAAAATCTCAAATCGCATGCATTTAAGAAAAAAAATTATTTTGCCAATTTTTTAGGAAAGGCTTACCCCTTTGCTAAAAATCAATTTTTTGGTTGAAACACAATTTTACCCAATTTTGCCCAAAAGGCGTTTATTTCTAATAACTAAGTATTGAAAAGAGTTTCAAATGCGAAGAAGCTTCCGAAAAATCACCAATCGCATGCATTTAAGAAAAAAAATTATTTTGCCAATTTTTTAGGAAAGGCTTGTTAAAAATCAATTTTTTGGTTGAAACACAATTTTACCCAATTTTGTCCAAAAGGCGTTTATTTCTAATAACTAAGTATTGAAAAGAGTTTCAAATGCGAAGAAGCTTCCGAAAAATCACCAATCGCATGCATTTAAGAAAAAAAATTATTTTGCCAATTTTTTAGGAAAGGCTTGTTAAAAATCAATTTTTTGGTTGAAACACAATTTTACCCAATTTTGCCCAAAAGGCGTTTATTTCTAATAACTGAGTATTGAAAGGTGTTTCAAATGCGAAGAAGCTTCCGAAAAAACTCAAATCGCATGCATTTAAGAAAAAAAATTATTTGCCCCTTTGCTAAAAATCAATTTTTTGGTTGAAACACAATTTTACCCAATTTTGCCCAAAAGGCGTTTATTTCTAAGAACTGAGTATTGAAAGGAGTTTCAAATGCGAAGAAGCTTCCGAAAAATCTCAAATCGCATGCATTTAAGAAAAAAAATTATTTTGCCAATTTTTTAGGAAAGGCTTACTTACCCCTTTGCTAAAAATCAATTTTTTGGTTGAAACACAATTTTACCCAATTTTGCCCAAAAGGCGTTTATTTCTAATAACTGAGTATTGAAAGAGTTTCAAATGCGAAGAACCTTCCGAAAAATCTCAAATCGCATGCATTTAAGAAAAAAAATTATTTAGCCAATTTTTTAGGAAAGGCTTACCCCTTTGCTAAAAATCAATTTTTTGGTTGAAACACAATTTTACCCAATTTTGCCCAAAAGGCGTTTATTTCTAATAACTGAGTATTGAAAGGAGTTTCAAATGCGAAAAAGCTTCCGAAAAATCTCAAATCGCATGCATTTAAGAAAAAAAATTATTTTGCCAATTTTTTTGGAAAGGCTAAATATCAATTTTTTGGTTGAAACACAATTTTACCAAATTTTGCCCAAAAGGCGTTTGTTTCTAATAACTGAGTATTGAAAGGAGTTTCAAATGCGAAGAAGCTTCCGAAAAATCTCAAATCGCATGCATTTAAGAAAAAAAATTATTTTGCCAATTTTTTAGGAAAGGCTTACCCCTTTGCTAAAAATCAATTTTTTGGTTGAAACACAATTTTACCCAATTTTGCCCAAAAGGCGTTTATTTCTAATAACTGAGTATTGAAAGGAGTTTCAAATGCGAAGAAGCTTCCGAAAAATCTCAAATCGCATGCATTTAAGAAAAAAAATTATTTTGCCAATTTTTTAGGAAAGGCTTACCTACCCCTTTGCTAAAAATCAATTTTTTGGTTGAAACACAATTTTACCAATCTCAAATCGCATGCATTTAAGAAAAAACATTTTTTTGCAAATTTTTTAGGAAAGGCTTACCCCTTGATAAAAATCAGTTTTTTGGTTGAAACACAATTTTACCCAATTTTGCCCAAAAGGCGTTTATTTCTAATAACTGAGTATTGAAAGGAGTTTCAAATGCGAAGAAGCTTCCGAAAAATCTCAAATCGCATGCATTTAAGAAAAAAAGTTATTTTGCCAATTTTTTAGGAAAGGCTTAAAGGGGTAACCCTTTGCTAAAAATCAATTTTTTGGTTGAAACACAATTTTACCCAATTTTGCCCAAAAGGCGTTTATTTCTAATAACTGAGTATTGAAAGGAGTTTCAAATGCGAAGAAGCTTCCGAAAAATCTCAAATCGCATGCATTTAAGAAAAAAAATTATTTTGCCAATTTTTTAGGAAAGGCTTACCCCTTTGCTAAAAATCAATTTTTTGGTTGAAACACAATTTTACCCAATTTTGCCCAAAAGGCGTTTATTTCTAATAACTGAGTATTGAAAGGAGTTTCAAATGCGAAGAAGCTTCCGAAAAATCTCAAATCGCATTCATTTAAGAAAAAAAATTATTTTGCCAATTTTTTAGGAAAGGCTTACCCCTTTGCTAAAAATCAATTTTTTGGTTGAAACACAATTTTACCCAATTTTGCCCAAAAGGCGTTTATTTCTAATAACTGAGTATTGAAAGGAGTTTCAAATGCGAAGCAGCTTCCGAAAAATCTCAAATCGCATTCATTTAAGAAAAAAAATTATTTTGCCAATTTTTTAGGAAAGGCTTACCCCTTTGCTAAAAATCAATTTTTTGGTTGAAACACAATTTTACCAATCTCAAATCGCATGCATTTAAGAAAAAACATTTTTTTGCAAATTTTTTAGGAAAGGCTTACCCCTTGATAAAAATCAGTTTTTTGGTTGAAACACAATTTTACCCAATTTTGCCCAAAAGGCGTTTATTTCTAATAGCAGAGTATTGAAAGGAGTTTCAAATGCGAAGAAGCTTCCGAAAAAACTCAAATCGCATGCATTTAAGAAAAAAAATTATTTGCCCCTTTGCTAAAAATCAATTTTTTGGTTGAAACACAATTTTACCCAATTTTGCCCAAAAGGCGTTTATTTCTAAGAACTGAGTATTGAAAGGAGTTTCAAATGCGAAGAAGCTTCCGAAAAATCTCAAATCGCATGCATTTAAGAAAAAAAATTATTTTGCCAATTTTTTAGGAAAGGCTAAAAATCAATTTTTTGGTTGAAACACAATTTTACCCACTTTTGCCCAAAAGGCGGTTTTTTCTAATAACTGAGTATTGAAAGGAGTTTCAAATGCGAAGAAGCTTCCGAAAAATCTCAAATCGCATGCATTTAAGAAAAAAAATTATTTTGCCAATTTTTTAGGAAGGCTTACCCCTTTGCTAAAAATCAATTTTTTGGTTGAAACACAATTTTACCCAATTTTGCCCAAAAGGCGTTTATTTCTAATAAGTGAGTATTGAAAGGAGTTTCAAATGCGAAGAAGCTTCCGAAAAATTTCAAATCGCATGCATTTAAGAAAAAAAATTATTTTGCCAATTTTTTAGGAAAGGCTTACCCCTTTGCTAAAAATCAATTTTTTGGTTGAAACACAATTTTACCCAATTTTGCCCAAAAGGCGTTTATTTCTAATAACTGAGTATTGAAAGGAGTTTCAAATGCGAAGAAGCTTCCGAAAAATCTCAAATCGCATGCATTTAAGAAAAAACATTTTCTGCAAATTTTTTAGGAAAGGCTTACCCCTTTGCTAAATATCAATTTTTTGGTTGAAACACAATTTTACCCAATTTTGCCCAAAAGGCAAAATTTCTAATAACTGAGTATTGAAAGGAGTTTCAAATGTGAAGAACCTTCGGAAAAATCTCAAATCGCATGCATTTAAGAAAAAAATTATTTTGCCAATTTTTTAGGAAAGGCTTACCCCTTTGCTAAAAATCAATTTTTTGGTTGAAACACAATTTTACCCAATTTTGCCCAAAAGGCGTTTATTTCTAATAACTGAGTATTGAAAGGAGTTTCAAATGCGAAGAAGCTTCCGAAAAATCTCAAATCGCATGCATTTAAGAAAAAAAATTATTTTGCCAATTTTTTAGGAAAGGCTTACCCCTTTGCTAAAAATCAATTTTTTGGTTGAAACACAATTTTACCCAATTTTGCCCAAAAGGCGTTTATTTCTAATAACAGAGTATTGAAAGGAGTTTCAAATGCGAAGAAGCTTCCGAAAAAACTCAAATCGCATGCATTTAAGAAAAAAAATTATTTGCCCCTTTGCTAAAAATCAATTTTTTGGTTGAAACACAATTTTACCCAATTTTGCCCAAAAGGCGTTTATTTCTAAGAACTGAGTATTGAAAGGAGTTTCAAATGCGAAGAAGCTTCCGAAAAATCTCAAATCGCATGCATTTAAGAAAAAAAATTATTTTGCCAATTTTTTAGGAAAGGCTTACCCCTTTGCTAAAAATCAATTTTTTGGTTGAAACACAATTTTACCCAATTTTGCCCAAAAGGCGTTTATTTCTAATAACTGAGTATTGAAAGGAGTTTCAAATGCGAAGAACGTTCCGAAAAATCTCAAATCGCATGCATTTAAGAAAAAAAATTATTTTGCCAATTTTTTAGGAAAGGCTTACCCCTTTGCTAAAAATCAATTTTTTTGTTGAAACACAATTTTACCCAATTTTGCCCAAAAGGCGTTTATTTCTAATAACTGAGTATTGAAAGGAGTTTCAAATGCGAGGAATTTTCCGAAAAATCTCAAATCGCATGCATTTAAGAAAAAAAATTATTTTGCCAATTTTTTAGGAAAGGCTTACCCCTTTGCTAAAAATCAATTTTTTGGTTGAAACACAATTTTACCCAATTTTGCCCAAAAGGCGTTTATTTCTAATAACTGAGTATTGAAAGGAGTTTCAAATGCGAAGAACCTTCCGAAAAATCTCAAATCGCATGCATTTAAGAAAAAAAATTATTTTGCCAATTTTTTAGGAAAGGCTTACCCCTTTGCTAAAAATCAATTTTTTGTTTGAAACACAATTTTACCCAATTTTGCCCAAAAGGCGTTTATTTCTAATAACTGAGTATTGAAAGGAGTTTCAAATGCGAAGAACCTTCCGAAAAATCTCAAATCGCATGCATTTAAGAAAAAAAATTATTTTGCCAATTTTTTAAGAAAGGCCTACCCCTTTGCTAAAAATCAATTTTTTGGTTGAAACACAATTTTACCCAATTTTGCCCAAAAGGCGTTTATTTCTAATAACTGAGTATTGAAAGGAGTTTCAAATGCGAAGAACCTTCCGAAAAATCTCAAATCGCATGCATTTAAGAAAAAAAAATTATTTTGCCAATTTTTTTGGAAAGGCTTACTTACCCCTTTGCTAAAAATCAATTTTTTGGTTGAAACACAATTTTACCCAATTTTGCCCAAAAGGCGTTTATTTCTAATAACTGAGTATTGAAAGGAGTTTCAAATGCGAAGAAGCTTCCGAAAAATCTCAAATCGCATGCATTTAAGAAAAAAAATTATTTTGCCAATTTTTTAGGAAAGGCTTACTCCTTTGCTAAAAATCAATTTTTTGGTTGAAACACAATTTTACCCAATTTTGCCCAAAAGGCGTTTATTTCTAATAACTGAGTATTGAAAGGAGTTTCAAATGCGAAGAACCTTCCGAAAAATCTCAAATCGCATGCATTTAAGAAAAAAAATTGTTATGCCAATTTTTTAGGAAAGGCTTACCCCTTTGCCAAAAATCAATTTTTTGGTTGAAACACAATTTTACCCAATCTTGCCCAAAAGGCGTTTATTTCTAATAACTGAGTATTGAAAGGAGTTTCAAATGCGAAGAACGTTCCGAAAAATCTCAAATCGCATGCATTTAAGAAAAAAAATTATTTTGCCAATTTTTTAGGAAAGGCTAAAAATCAATTTTTTGGTTGAAACACAATTTTACCCAATTTTGCCCAAAAGGCGTTTATTTCTAATAACTGAGTATTGAAAGGAGTTTCAAATGCGAGGAATTTTCCGAAAAATCTCAAATCGCATGCATTTAAGAAAAAAAATTATTTTGCCAATTTTTTAGGAAAGGCTTACCCCTTTGCTAAAAATCAATTTTTTGGTTGAAACACAATTTTACCCAATTTTGCCCAAAAGGCGTTTATTTCTAATAACTGAGTATTGAAAGGAGTTTCAAATGCGAAGAACCTTCCGAAAAATCTCAAATCGCATGCATTTAAGAAAAAAAATTATTTTGCCAATTTTTTAGGAAAGGCTTACCCCTTTGCTAAAAATCAATTTTTTGTTTGAAACACAATTTTACCCAATTTTGCCCAAAAGGAGTTTATTTCTAATAACTGAGTATTGAAAGGAGTTTCAAATGCGAAGAACCTTCCGAAAAATCTCAAATCGCATGCATTTAAGAAAAAAAATTATTTTGCCAATTTTTTAAGAAAGGCTTACCCCTTTGCTAAAAATCAATTTTTTGGTTGAAACACAATTTTACCCAATTTTGCCCAAAAGGCGTTTATTTCTAATAACTGAGTATTGAAAGGAGTTTCAAATGCGAAGAACCTTCCGAAAAATCTCAAATCGCATGCATTTAAGAAAAAAAAATTATTTTGCCAATTTTTTTGGAAAGGCTTACTTACCCCTTTGCTAAAAATCAATTTTTTGGTTGAAACACAATTTTACCCAATTTTGCCCAAAAGGCGTTTATTTCTAATAACTGAGTATTGAAAGGAGTTTCAAATGCGAAGAAGCTTCCGAAAAATCTCAAATCGCATGCATTTAAGAAAAAAAATTATTTTGCCAATTTTTTAGGAAAGGCTTACCCCTTTGCTAAAAATCAATTTTTTGGTTGAAACACAATTTTACCCAATTTTGCCCAAAAGGCGTTTATTTCTAATAACTGAGTATTGAAAGGAGTTTCAAATGCGAAGAACCTTCCGAAAAATCTCAAATCGCATGCATTTAAGAAAAAAAATTGTTATGCCAATTTTTTAGGAAAGGCTTACCCCTTTGCTAAAAATCAATTTTTTGGTTGAAACACAATTTTACCCAATCTTGCCCAAAAGGCGTTTATTTCTAATAACTGAGTATTGAAAGGAGTTTCAAATGCGAAGAACGTTCCGAAAAATCTCAAATCGCATGCATTTAAGAAAAAAAATTATTTTGCCAATTTTTTAGGAAAGGCTTACCCCTTTGCTAAAAATCAATTTTTTGGTTGAAACACAATTTTACCCAATTTTGCCCAAAAGGCGTTTATTTCTAATAACTGAGTATTGAAAGGAGTTTCAAATGCGAAGAAGCTTCCGAAAAATCTCAAATCGCATGCATTTAAGAAAAAAAATTATTTTGCCAATTTTTTAGGAAAGGCTTACCCCTTTGCTAAAAATCAATTTTTTGGTTGAAACACAATTTTACCAAATTTTGCCCAAAAGGCGTTTATTTCTTATAACTGAGTATTGAAAGGAGTTTCAAATGCGAAGAAGCTTCCGAAAAATCTCAAATCGCATGCATTTAAGAAAAAAAATTATTTTGCCAATTTCTTTGGAAAGGCTTACCCCTTTGCTAAAAATCAATTTTTTGGTTGAAACACAATTTTACCCAATTTTGCCCAAAAGGCGTTTATTTCTAATAACTGAGTATTGAAAGGAGTTTCAAATGCGAAGAAGCTTCCTAAAAATCTCAAATCGCATGCATTTAAGAAACAAAATTATTTGCCAATTTTTTAGGAAAGGCTTACCCCTTTGCTAAAAATCAATTTTTTGGTTGAAACACAATTTTACCCAATTTTGCCCAAAAGGCGTTTATTTCTAATAACTGAGTATTGAAAGGAGTTTCAAATGCGAAGAAGCTTCCGAAAAATCTCAAATCGCATGCATTTAAGAAAAAAAATTGTTTTGCCAATTTTTTAGGAAAGGTTTACCCCTTTGCTAAAAATCAATTTTTTGGTTGAAACACAATTTTACCCAATTTTGCCCAAAAGGCGTTTATTTCTAATAACTGATTATTGAAAAGAGTTTCAAATGCGAAGAAGCTTCCGAAAAATCTCAAATCGCATGCATTTAAGAAAAAATATTATTTTGCCAATTTTTTAGGAAAGGCTTACCCCTTTGCTAAAAATCAATTTTTTGGTTGAAACACAATTTTACCCAATTTTGCCCAAAAGGCGTTTATTTCTAATAACTGAGTATTGAAAGGAGTTTCAAATGCGAAGAAGCTTCCGAAAAATCTCAAATCGCATGCATTTAAGAAAAAAAATTATTTTGCCAATTTTTTAGGAAAGGCTTACCCCTTTGCTAAAAATCAATTTTTTGGTTGAAACACAATTTTACCCAATTTTGCCCAAAAGGAGTTTATTTCTAATAACTGAGTATTGAAAGGAGTTTCAAATGCGAAGAATTTTCCGAAAAATCTCAAATCTCATGCATTTAAGAAAAAAAATTATTTTGCCAATTTTTTAGGAAAGGCTTACCCCTTTGCTAAAAATCAATTTTTTGGTTGAAACACAATTTTACCCAATTTTGCCCAAAAGGCGTTTATTTCTAATAACTGAGTATTGAAAGGAGTTTCAAATGCAAAGAACCTTCCTAAAAATCTCAAATCGCATGCATTTAAGAAACAAAATTATTTGCCAATTTTTTAGGAAAGGCTTACCCCTTTGCTAAAAATCAATTTTTTGGTTGAAACACAATTTTACCCAATTTTGCCCAAAAGGCGTTTATTTCTAATAACTGAGTATTGAAAGGAGTTTCAAATGCGAAGAAGCTTCCGAAAAATCTCAAATCGCATGCATTTAAGAAAAAAAATTGTTTTGCCAATTTTTTAGGAAAGGTTTACCCCTTTGCTAAAAATCAATTTTTTGGTTGAAACACAATTTTACCCAATTTTGCCCAAAAGGCGTTTATTTCTAATAACTGATTATTGAAAAGAGTTTCAAATGCGAAGAAGCTTCCGAAAAATCTCAAATCGCATGCATTTAAGAAAAAATATTATTTTGCCAATTTTTTAGGAAAGGCTTACCCCTTTGCTAAAAATCAATTTTTTGGTTGAAACACAATTTTACCCAATTTTGCCCAAAAGGCGTTTATTTCTAATAACTGAGTATTGAAAGGAGTTTCAAATGCGAAGAAGCTTCCGAAAAATCTCAAATCGCATGCATTTAAGAAAAAAAATTATTTTGCCAATTTTTTAGGAAAGGCTTACCCCTTTGCTAAAAATCAATTTTTTGGTTGAAACACAATTTTACCCAATTTTGCCCAAAAGGAGTTTATTTCTAATAACTGAGTATTGAAAGGAGTTTCAAATGCGAAGAATTTTCCGAAAAATCTCAAATCTCATGCATTTAAGAAAAAAAATTATTTTGCCAATTTTTTAGGAAAGGCTTACCCCTTTGCTAAAAATCAATTTTTTGGTTGAAACACAATTTTACCCAATTTTGCCCAAAAGGCGTTTATTTCTAATAACTGAGTATTGAAAGGAGTTTCAAATGCAAAGAACCTTCCGAAAAATCTCAAATCGCATGCATTTAAGAAAAAAAATTATTTTGCCAATTTTTTAGGAAAGGCTTACCCCTTTGCTAAAGATCAATTTTTTGGTTGAAACACAATTTTACCCAATTTTGCCCAAAAGGCGTTTATTTCTAATAACTGAGTATTGAAAGGAGTTTCAAATGCGAAGAACCTTCCGAAAAATCTCAAATCGCATGCATTTAAGAAAAAAAAATTATTTTGCCAATTTTTTAGGAAAGGCTTACCCCTTTGCTAAAAATCAATTTTTTGGTTGAAACACAATTTTACCCAATTTTGCCCAAAAGGCGTTTATTTCTAATAACTGAGTATTGAAAGGAGTTTCAAATGCGAAGAACCTTCCGAAAAATCTCAAATCGCATGCATTTAAGAACAAAAATTATTTTGCCAATTTTTTAGGAAAGGCTTACCCCTTTGCTAAAAATCAATTTTTTGGTTGAAACACAATTTTACCCAATTTTGCCCAAAAGGCGTTTATTTCTAATAACTGAGTATTGAAAGGAGTTTCAAATGCGAAGAAGCTTCCTAAAAATCTCAAATCGCATGCATTTAAGAAAAAAAAATTATTTTGCCAATTTTTTAGGAAAGGCTTACCCCTTTGCTAAAAATCAATTTTTTGGTTGAAACACAATTTTACCCAATTTTGCCCAAAAGGCGTTTATTTCTAATAACTGAGTATTGAAAGGAGTTTCAAATGCGAAGAACCTTCCGAAAAATCTCAAATCGCATGCATTTAAGAACAAAAATTATTTTGCCAATTTTTTAGGAAAGGCTTACCCCTTTGCTAAAAATCAATTTTTTGGTTGAAACACAATTTTACCCAATTTTGCCCAAAAGGCGTTTATTTCTAATAACTGAGTATTGAAAGGAGTTTCAAATGCGAAGAAGCTTCCGAAAAATCTCAAATCGCATGCATTTAAGAAAAAAAATTGTTTTGCCAATTTTTTAGGAAAGGTTTACCCCTTTGCTAAAAATCAATTTTTTGGTTGAAACACAATTTTACCCAATTTTGCCCAAAAGGCGTTTATTTCTAATAACTGATTATTGAAAAGAGTTTCAAATGCGAAGAAGCTTCCGAAAAATCTCAAATCGCATGCATTTAAGAAAAAATATTATTTTGCCAATTTTTTAGGAAAGGCTTACCCCTTTGCTAAAAATCAATTTTTTGGTTGAAACACAATTTTACCCAATTTTGCCCAAAAGGCGTTTATTTCTAATAACTGAGTATTGAAAGGAGTTTCAAATGCGAAGAAGCTTCCGAAAAATCTCAAATCGCATGCATTTAAGAAAAAAAATTATTTTGCCAATTTTTTAGGAAAGGCTTACCCCTTTGCTAAAAATCAATTTTTTGGTTGAAACACAATTTTACCCAATTTTGCCCAAAAGGAGTTTATTTCTAATAACTGAGTATTGAAAGGAGTTTCAAATGCGAAGAATTTTCCGAAAAATCTCAAATCTCATGCATTTAAGAAAAAAAATTATTTTGCCAATTTTTTAGGAAAGGCTTACCCCTTTGCTAAAAATCAATTTTTTGGTTGAAACACAATTTTACCCAATTTTGCCCAAAAGGCGTTTATTTCTAATAACTGAGTATTGAAAGGAGTTTCAAATGCAAAGAACCTTCCGAAAAATCTCAAATCGCATGCATTTAAGAAAAAAAATTATTTTGCCAATTTTTTAGGAAAGGCTTACCCCTTTGCTAAAGATCAATTTTTTGGTTGAAACACAATTTTACCCAATTTTGCCCAAAAGGCGTTTATTTCTAATAACTGAGTATTGAAAGGAGTTTCAAATGCGAAGAACCTTCCGAAAAATCTCAAATCGCATGCATTTAAGAAAAAAAAATTATTTTGCCAATTTTTTAGGAAAGGCTTACCCCTTTGCTAAAAATCAATTTTTTGGTTGAAACACAATTTTACCCAATTTTGCCCAAAAGGCGTTTATTTCTAATAACTGAGTATTGAAAGGAGTTTCAAATGCGAAGAACCTTCCGAAAAATCTCAAATCGCATGCATTTAAGAACAAAAATTATTTTGCCAATTTTTTAGGAAAGGCTTACCCCTTTGCTAAAAATCAATTTTTTGGTTGAAACACAATTTTACCCAATTTTGCCCAAAAGGCGTTTATTTCTAATAACTGAGTATTGAAAGGAGTTTCAAATGCGAAGAATTTTCCGAAAAATCTCAAATCGCATGCATTTAAGAAAAAAAATTATTTTGCCAATTTTTTAGGAAAGGCTTACCCCTTTGCTAAAAATCAATTTTTTGGTTGAAACACAATTTTACCCAATTTTGCCCAAAAGGCGTTTATTTCTAATAACTGAGTATTGAAAGGAGTTTCAAATGCGAAGAAGCTTCCGAAAAATCTCAAATCGCATGCATTTAAGAAAAAAAATTATTTTGCCAATTTTTTAGGAAAGGCTTACCCCTTTGCTAAAAATCAATTTTTTGGTTGAAACACAATTTTACCCAATTTTGCCCAAAAGGAGTTTATTTCTAATAACTGAGTATTGAAAGGAGTTTCAAATGCGAAGAATTTTCCGAAAAATCTCAAATCTCATGCATTTAAGAAAAAAAATTATTTTGCCAATTTTTTAGGAAAGGCTTACCCCTTTGCTAAAAATCAATTTTTTGGTTGAAACACAATTTTACCCAATTTTGCCCAAAAGGCGTTTATTTCTAATAACTGAGTATTGAAAGGAGTTTCAAATGCGAAGAAGCTTCCTAAAAATCTCAAATCGCATGCATTTAAGAAACAAAATTATTTGCCAATTTTTTAGGAAAGGCTTACCCCTTTGCTAAAAATCAATTTTTTGGTTGAAACACAATTTTACCCAATTTTGCCCAAAAGGCGTTTATTTCTAATAACTGAGTATTGAAAGGAGTTTCAAATGCGAAGAAGCTTCCGAAAAATCTCAAATCGCATGCATTTAAGAAAAAAAATTGTTTTGCCAATTTTTTAGGAAAGGTTTACCCCTTTGCTAAAAATCAATTTTTTGGTTGAAACACAATTTTACCCAATTTTGCCCAAAAGGCGTTTATTTCTAATAACTGATTATTGAAAAGAGTTTCAAATGCGAAGAAGCTTCCGAAAAATCTCAAATCGCATGCATTTAAGAAAAAATATTATTTTGCCAATTTTTTAGGAAAGGCTTACCCCTTTGCTAAAAATCAATTTTTTGGTTGAAACACAATTTTACCCAATTTTGCCCAAAAGGCGTTTATTTCTAATAACTGAGTATTGAAAGGAGTTTCAAATGCGAAGAAGCTTCCGAAAAATCTCAAATCGCATGCATTTAAGAAAAAAAATTATTTTGCCAATTTTTTAGGAAAGGCTTACCCCTTTGCTAAAAATCAATTTTTTGGTTGAAACACAATTTTACCCAATTTTGCCCAAAAGGAGTTTATTTCTAATAACTGAGTATTGAAAGGAGTTTCAAATGCGAAGAATTTTCCGAAAAATCTCAAATCTCATGCATTTAAGAAAAAAAATTATTTTGCCAATTTTTTAGGAAAGGCTTACCCCTTTGCTAAAAATCAATTTTTTGGTTGAAACACAATTTTACCCAATTTTGCCCAAAAGGCGTTTATTTCTAATAACTGAGTATTGAAAGGAGTTTCAAATGCAAAGAACCTTCCGAAAAATCTCAAATCGCATGCATTTAAGAAAAAAAATTATTTTGCCAATTTTTTAGGAAAGGCTTACCCCTTTGCTAAAGATCAATTTTTTGGTTGAAACACAATTTTACCCAATTTTGCCCAAAAGGCGTTTATTTCTAATAACTGAGTATTGAAAGGAGTTTCAAATGCGAAGAACCTTCCGAAAAATCTCAAATCGCATGCATTTAAGAAAAAAAAATTATTTTGCCAATTTTTTAGGAAAGGCTTACCCCTTTGCTAAAAATCAATTTTTTGGTTGAAACACAATTTTACCCAATTTTGCCCAAAAGGCGTTTATTTCTAATAACTGAGTATTGAAAGGAGTTTCAAATGCGAAGAACCTTCCGAAAAATCTCAAATCGCATGCATTTAAGAACAAAAATTATTTTGCCAATTTTTTAGGAAAGGCTTACCCCTTTGCTAAAAATCAATTTTTTGGTTGAAACACAATTTTACCCAATTTTGCCCAAAAGGCGTTTATTTCTAATAACTGAGTATTGAAAGGAGTTTCAAATGCGAAGAATTTTCCGAAAAATCTCAAATCGCATGCATTTAAGAAAAAAAATTATTTTGCCAATTTTTTAGGAAAGGCTTACCCCTTTGCTAAAAATCAATTTTTTGGTTGAAACACAATTTTACCCAATTTTGCCCAAAAGGCGTTTATTTCTAATAACTGAGTATTGAAAGGAGTTTCAAATGCGAAGAACCTTCCGAAAAATCTCAAATCGCATGCATTTAAGAAAAAAAATTATTTTGCCAATTTTTTAGGAAAGGCTTGCCCCTTTGCTAAAAATAAATTTTTTGGTTGAAACACAATTTTACCCAATTTTGCCCAAAAGGCGTTTATTTCTAATAACTGAGTATTGAAAGGAGTTTCAAATGCGAAGAAGCTTCCGAAAAATCTCAAATCGCATGCATTTAAGAAAAAAAAATTATTTTGCCAGTTTTTTAGGAAAGGCTTACTACTTTGCTAAAAATCAATTTTTTGGTTGAAACACAATTTTACCCAATTTTGCCCAAAAGGCGTTTATTTCTAATAACTGAGTATTGAAAGGAGTTTCAAATGCGAAGAAGCTTCCGAAAATTCTCAAATCGCATGCATTTAAGAAAAAAAATTATTTTGCCAATTTTTTTGGAAAGGCTTACTTACCCCTTTGCTAAAAATCAATTTTTTGGTTGAAACACAATTTTACCCAATTTTGCCCAAAAGGCGTTTATTTCTAATAACTGAGTATTGAAAGGAGTTTCAAATGCGAAGAAGCTTTCGAAAAATCTCAAATCGCATGCATTTAAGAAAAAAAATTATTTTGCCAATTTTTTAGGAAAGGCTTACACCCCTTTGCTAAAAATCAATTTTTTGGTTGAAACACAATTTTACCCAATTTTGCCCAAAAGGCGTTTATTTCTAATAACTGAGTATTGAAAGGAGTTTCAAATGCGAAGAAGCTTCCGAAAAATCTCAAATCGCATGCATTTAAGAAAAAAAATTATTTTGCCAATTTTTTTGGAAAGGCTTACCCCTTTGCTAAAAATCAATTTTTTGGTTGAAACACGATTTTACCCAATTTTGCCCAAAAGGCGTTTATTTCTAATAGCTGAGTATTGAAAGGAGTTTCAAATGCGAAGAAGCTTCCGAAAAATCTCAAATCGCATGCATTTAAGAAAAAAAATTATTTTGCCAATTTTTTAGGAAAGGCTTACCCCTTTGCTAAAAATCAATTTTTTGGTTGAAACACAATTTTACCCAATTTTGCCCAAAAGGCGTTTATTTCTAATAACAGAGTATTGAAAGGAGTTTCAAATGCGAAGAAGCTTCCTAAAAATCTCAAATCGCATGCGTTTAAGAAAAAAAATTATTTGCCAATTTTTTAGGAAAGGCTTAACCCTTTGCTAAAAATCAATTTTTTGGTTGAAACACAATTTTACCCAATTTTGCCCAAAAGGCGGTTATTTCTAATAACTGAGTATTGAAAGGAGTTTCAAATGCGAAGAAGCTTCCGAAAAATCTCAAATCGCATGCATTTAAGAAAAAAAATTATTTCGCCAATTTTTTAGGAAAGGCTTACCCCTTTGCTAAAAATCAATTTTTTGGTTGAAGCACAATTTTACCCAATTTTGCCCAAAAGGCGTTTATTTCTAATAACAGAGTATTGAAAGGAGTTTCAAATGCGAAGAAGCTTCCGAAAAAACTCAAATCGCATGCATTTAAGAAAAAAAATTATTTGCCAATTTTTTAGGAAAGGCTTACCCCTTTGCTAAAAATCAATTTTTTGGTTGAAACACAATTTTACCCAATTTTGCCCAAAAGCCGTTTATTTCTAATAACAGAGTATTGAAAGGAGTTTCAAATGCGAAGAACCTTCCGAAAAATCTCAAATCGCATGCATTTAAGAAAAAAAAATTATTTTGCCAATTTTTTAGGAAAGGCTTACCCCTTTGCTAAAAATCAATTTTTTGGTTGAAACACAATTTTACCCAATTTTGCCCAAAAGGCGTTTATTTCTAATAACTGAGTATTGAAAGGAGTTTCAAATGCGAAGAACCTTCCGAAAAATCTCAAATCGCATGCATTTAAGAAAAAAAATTATTATGCCAATTTTTTAGGAAAGGCTTACCCCTTTGCTAAAAATCAATTTTTTGGTTGAAACACAATTTTACCCAATTTTGCCCAAAAGGCGTTTATTTCTAATAACTGAGTATTGAAAGGAGTTTCAAATGCGAAGAATTTTCCGAAAAATCTCAAATCGCATGCATTTAAGAAAAAAAATTATTTTGCCAATTTTTTAGGAAAGGCTTACCCGTTTGCTAAAAATCAATTTTTTGGTTGAAACACAATTTTACCCAATTTTGCCCAAAAGGCGTTTATTTCTAATAACTGAGTATTGAAAGAAGTTTCAAATGCGAAGAAGCTTCCTAAAAATATCAAATCGCATGCATTTAAGAAAAAAAATTATTTTGCCAATTTTTTAGGAAAGGCTTACCCCTTTGCTAAAAATCAATTTTTTGGTTGAAACACAATTTTACCCAATTTTGCCCAAAAGGCGTTTATTTCTAATAACTGAGTATTGAAAGGAGTTTCAAATGCGAAGAAGCTTCCGAAAAATCTCAAATCGCATGCATTTAAGAAAAAAAATTATTTTGCCAATTTTTTAGGAAAGGCTTACCCCTTTGCTAAAAATCAATTTTTTGGTTGAAACACAATTTTACCCAATTTTGCCCAAAAGGCGTTTATTTCTAATAACTGAGTATTGAAAGGAGTTTCAAATGCGAAGAACCTTCCGAAAAATCTAAAATCGCATGCATTTAAGAAAAAAATAATTTTGCCAATTTTTTAGGAAAGGCTTACCCCTTGCTAAAAATCAATTTTTTGGTTGAAACACAATTTTACCCAATTTTGCGCAAAAGGCGTTTATTTCTAATAACTGAGTATTGAAAGGAGTTTCAAATGCGAAGAAGCTTCCGAAAATTCTCAAATCGCATGCATTTAAGAAAAAAAATTATTTTGCCAATTTTTTTGGAAAGGCTTACTTACCCCTTTGCTAAAAATCAATTTTTTGGTTGAAACACAATTTTACCCAATTTTGCCCAAAAGGCGTTTATTTCTAATAACAGAGTATTGAAAGGAGTTTCAAATGCGAAGAAGCTTTCGAAAAATCTCAAATCGCATGCATTTAAGAAAAAAAATTATTTTGCCAATTTTTTAGGAAAGGCCTACCCCTTTGCTAAAAATCAATTTTTTGGTTGAAACACAATTTTACCCAATTTTGCCCAAAAGGCGTTTATTTCTAATAACTGAGTATTGAAAGGAGTTTCAAATGCGAAGAAGCTTCCGAAAAATCTCAAATCGCATGCATTTAAGAAAAAAAATTATTTTGCCAATTTTTTTGGAAAACCTTACCCCTTTGCTAAAAATCAATTTTTTGGTTGAAACACGATTTTACCCAATTTTGCCCAAAAGGCGTTTATTTCTAATAGCTGAGTATTGAAAGGAGTTTCAAATGCAAAGAAGCTTCCGAAAAATCTCAAATCGCATGCATTTAAGAAAATAAATTATTTGCCAATTTTTTAGGAAAGGCTTACCCCTTTTCTAAAAATCAATTTTTTGGTTGAAACACAATTTTACCCAATTTTGCCCAAAAGGCGTTTATTTCTAATAACTGAGTATTGAAAGGAGTTTCAAATGCGAAGAAGCTTCCGAAAAATCTCAAATCGCATGCATTTAAGAAAAAAAATTATTTTGCCAATTTTTTAGGAAAGGCTTACCCCTTTGCTAAAAATCAATTTTTTGGTTGAAACACAATTTTACCCAATTTTGCCCAAAAGGCGTTTATTTCTAATAACTGAGTATTGAAAGGAGTTTCAAATGCGAAGAAGCTTCCGAAAATTCTCAAATCGCATGCATTTAGGAAAAAAAATTATTTTGCCAATTTTTTTGGAAAGGCTTACTTACCCCTTTGCTAAAAATCAATTTTTTGGTTGAAACACAATTTTACCCAATTTTGCCCAAAAGGCGTTTATTTCTAATAACTGAGTATTGAAAGGAGTTTCAAATGCGAAGCAGCTTTCGAAAAATCTCAAATCGCATGCATTTAAGAAAAAAAATTATTTTGCCAATTTTTTAGGAAAGGCTTACCCCTTTGCTAAAAATCAATTTTTTGGTTGAAACACAATTTTACCCAATTTTGCCCAAAAGGCGTTTATTTCTAATAACTGAGTATTGAAAGGAGTTTGAAATGCGAAGAAGCTTCCGAAAAATCTCAAATCGCATGCATTTAAGAAAAAAAATTATTTTGCCAATTTTTTTGGAAAGGCTTACCCCTTTGCTAAAAATCAATTTTTTGGTTGAAACACGATTTTACCCAAAAGGCGTTTATTTCTAATAGCTGAGTATTGAAAGGAGTTTCAAATGCGAAGAAGCTTCCGAAAAATCTCAAATCGCATACATTTAAGAAAAAAAATTATTTTGCCAATTTTTTAGGAAAGGCTTACCCCTTTGCTAAAAATCAATTTTTTGGTTGAAACACAATTTTACCCAATTTTGCCCAAAAGGCGTTTATTTCTAATAACTGAGTATTGAAAGGAGTTTCAAATGCGAAGAACCTTCCGAAAAATCTCAAATCGCATGCATTTAAGAAAAAAAATTATTTGCCAATTTTTTAGGAAAGGCTTACCCCTTTGCTAAAAATCAATTTTTTGATTGAAACACAATTTTACCCAATTTTGCCCAAAAGGCGTTTATTTCTAATAACTGAGTATTGAAAGAAGTTTCAAATGCGAAGAAGCTTCCGAAAAATCTCAAATCGCATGCATTTAAGAAAAAAAATAATTTTGCCAATTTTTTAGGAAAGGCTTACCCCTTGCTAAAAATCAATTTTTTGGTTGAAACACAATTTTACCCAATTTTGCGCAAAAGGCGTTTATTTCTAATAACTGAGTATTGAAAGGAGTTTCAAATGCGAAGAAGCTTCCGAAAATTCTCAAATCGCATGCATTTAAGAAAAAAAATTATTTTGCCAATTTTTTTGGAAAGGCTTACTTACCCCTTTGCTAAAAATCAATTTTTTGGTTGAAACACAATTTTACCCAATTTTGCCCAAAAGGCGTTTATTTCTAATAACTGAGTATTGAAAGGAGTTTCAAATGCGAAGAAGCTTTCGAAAAATCTCAAATCGCATGCATTTAAGAAAAAAAATTATTTTGCCAATTTTTTAGGAAAGGCCTACCCCTTTGCTAAAAATCAATTTTTTGGTTGAAACACAATTTTACCCAATTTTGCCCAAAAGGCGTTTATTTCTAATAACTGAGTATTGAAAGGAGTTTCAAATGCGAAGAAGCTTCCGAAAAATCTCAAATCGCATGCATTTAAGAAAATAAATTATTTGCCAATTTTTTAGGAAAGGCTTACCCCTTTTCTAAAAATCAATTTTTTGGTTGAAACACAATTTTACCCAATTTTGCCCAAAAAGCGTTTATTTCTAATAACTGAGTATTGAAAGGAGTTTCAAATGCGAAGAAGCTTCCGAAAAATCTCAAATCGCATGCATTTAAGAAAAAAAATTATTTTGCCAATTTTTTAGGAAAGGCTTACCCCTTTGCTAAAAATCAATTTTTTGGTTGAAACACAATTTTACCCAATTTTGCCCAAAAGGCGTTTATTTCTAATAACTGAGTATTGAAAGGAGTTTCAAATGCGAAGAACCTTCCGAAAAATCTCAAATCGCATGCATTTAAGAAAAAAAATTATTTTGCCAATTTTTTAGGAAAGGCTTACCCCTTTGCTAAAAATCAATTTTTTGGTTGAAACACAATTTTACCCAATTTTGCCCAAAAGGCGTTTATTTCTAATAACTGAGTATTGAAAGGAGTTTCAAATGCGAAGAAGCTTGCGAAAAATCTCAAATCGCATGCATTTAAGAAAAAAAAATTATTTTGCCAATATTTTAGGAAAGGCTTACCCCTTTGCTAAAAATCAATTTTTTGGTTGAAACACAATTTTACCCAATTTTGCCCAAAAGGCGTTTATTTCTAATAACTGAGTATTGAAAGGAGTTTCAAATGCGAAGAAGCTTCCGAAAATTCTCAAATCGCATGCATTTAAGAAAAAAAATTATTTTGCCAATTTTTTTGGAAAGGCTTACTTACCCCTTTGCTAAAAATCAATTTTTTGGTTGAAACACAATTTTACCCAATTTTGCCCAAAAGGCGTTTATTTCTAATAACTGAGTATTGAAAGGAGTTTCAAATGCGAAGCAGCTTTCGAAAAATCTCAAATCGCATGCATTTAAGAAAAAAAATTATTTTGCCAATTTTTTAGGAAAGGCTTACCCCTTTGCTAAAAATCAATTTTTTGGTTGAAACACAATTTTACCCAATTTTGCCCAAAAGGCGTTTATTTCTAATAACTGAGTATTGAAAGGAGTTTGAAATGCGAAGAAGCTTCCGAAAAATCTCAAATCGCATGCATTTAAGAAAAAAAATTATTTTGCCAATTTTTTTGGAAAGGCTTACCCCTTTGCTAAAAATCAATTTTTTGGTTGAAACACGATTTTACCCAAAAGGCGTTTATTTCTAATAGCTGAGTATTGAAAGGAGTTTCAAATGCGAAGAAGCTTCCGAAAAATCTCAAATCGCATACATTTAAGAAAAAAAATTATTTTGCCAATTTTTTAGGAAAGGCTTACCCCTTTGCTAAAAATCAATTTTTTGGTTGAAACACAATTTTACCCAATTTTGCCCAAAAGGCGTTTATTTCTAATAACTGAGTATTGAAAGGAGTTTCAAATGCGAAGAACCTTCCGAAAAATCTCAAATCGCATGCATTTAAGAAAAAAAATTATTTGCCAATTTTTTAGGAAAGGCTTACCCCTTTGCTAAAAATCAATTTTTTGGTTGAAACACAATTTTACCCAATTTTGCCCAAAAGGCGTTTATTTCTAATAACTGAGTATTGAAAGGAGTTTCAAATGCGAAGAAGCTTCCGAAAAATCTCAAATCGCATGCATTTAACAAAACAAAAAAAATTATTTTGCCAATTTTTTAGGAAAGGCTTACCCCTTTGCTAAAAATCAATTTTTTGGTTGAAACACAATTTTGCCCAAAAGGCGTTTATTTCTAATAACTGAGTATTGAAAGGAGTTTCAAATGCGAAGAAGCTTCCGAAAAATCACAAATCGCATGCATTTCAGAAAAAAAATTATTTTGCCAATTTTTTAGGAAAGGCTTACCCCTTTGCTAAAAATCAATTTTTTGGTTGAAACACAATTTTACCCAATTTTGCCCAAAAGGCGTTTATTTCTAATAACAGAGTATTGAAAGGAGTTTCAAATGCGAAGAAGCTTCCGAAAAAACTCAAATCGCATGCATTTAAGAAAAAAAATTATTTGCCAATTTTTTAGGAAAGGCTTACCCCTTTGCTAAAAATCAATTTTTTGGTTGAAACACAATTTTACCCAATTTTGCCCAAAAGGCGTTTATTTCTAATAACTGAGTATTGAAAGGAGTTTCAAATGCGAAGAAGCTTTCGAAAAATCTCAAATCGCATGCATTTAAGAAAAAAAATTATTTTGCCAATTTTTTAGGAAAGGCTTACCCCTTTGCTAAAAATCAATTTTTTGGTTGAAACACGATTTTACCCAAAAGGCGTTTATTTCTAATAGCTGAGTATTGAAAGGAGTTTCAAATGCGAAGAAGCTTCCGAAAAATCTCAAATCGCATGCATTTAAGAAAAAAAATTATTTTGCCAATTTTTTAGGAAAGGCTTACCCCTTTGCTAAAAATCAATTTTTTGGTTGAAACACAATTTTACCCAATTTTGCCCAAAAGGCGTTTATTTCTAATAACTGAGTATTGAAAGGAGTTTCAAATGCGAAGAAGCTTCCTAAAAATCTCAAATCGCATGCATTTAAGAAAAAAAATTATTTGCCAATTTTTTAGGAAAGGCTTACCCCATTGCTAAAAATCAATTTTTTGGTTGAAACACAATTTTACCCAATTTTGCCCAAAAGGCGTTTATTTCTAATAACTGAGTATTGAAAGGAGTTTCAAATGCGAAGAAGCTTCCGAAAAAACTCAAATCGCATGCATTTAAGAAAAAAAATTATTTTGCCAATTTTTTAGGAAAGGCTTACCCCTTTGCTAAAAATCAATTTTTTGGTTGAAACACAATTTTACCCAATTTTGCCCAAAAGGCGTTTATTTCTAATAACTGAGTATTGAAAGGAGTTTCAAATGCGAAGAACCTTCCGAAAAATCTCAAATCGCATGCATTTAAGAAAAAAAATTATTTTGCCAATTTTTTAGGAAAGGCTTACCCCTTTGCTAAAAATCAATTTTTTGGTTGAAACACAATTTTACCCAATTTTGCCCAAAAGGCGTTTATTTCTAATAACTGAGTATTGAAAGGAGTTTCAAATGCGAAGAACCTTCCGAAAAATCTCAAATCGCATGCATTTAAGAAAAAAAATTATTTTGCCAATTTTTTAGGAAAGGCTTACTTACCCCTTGCTAAAAATCAATTTTTTGGTTGAAACACAATTTTACCCAATTTTGCCCAAAAGGCGTTTATTTCTAATAACTGAGTATTGAAAGGAGTTTCAAATGCGAAGAAGCTTCCGAAAATTCTCAAATCGCATGCATTTAAGAAAAAAAATTATTTTGCCAATTTTTTTGGAAAGGCTTACTTACCCCTTTGCTAAAAATCAATTTTTTGGTTGAAACACAATTTTACCCAATTTTGCCCAAAAGGCGTTTATTTCTAATAACTGAGTATTGAAAGGAGTTTCAAATGCGAAGAAGCTTCCGAAAAATCTCAAATCGCATGCATTTAAGAAAAAAAATTATTTTGCCAATTTTTTAGGAAAGGCAATTTTTTGGTTGAAACACAATTTTACCCAATTTTGCCCAAAAGGCGTTTATTTCTAATAACTGAGTATTGAAAGGAGTTTCAAATGCGAAGAAGCTTCCGAAAAATCTCAAATCGCATGCATTTAAGAAAAAAAATTATTTGCCAATTTTTTTGGAAAGGCTTACCCCTTTGCTAAAAATCAATTTTTTGGTTGAAACACGATTTTACCCAATTTTGCCCAAAAGGCGTTTATTTCTAATAACTGAGTATTGAAAGGAGTTTCAAATGCGAAGAACCTTCCGAAAAATCTCAAATCGCATGCATTTAAGAAAAAAAATTACTTTGCCAATTTTTTAGGAAAGGCTTACCCCTTTGCTAAAAATCAATTTTTTGGTTGAAACACAATTTTACCCAATTTTGCCCAAAAGGCGTTTATTTCTAATAACTGAGTATTGAAAGGAGTTTCAAATGCGAAGAAGCTTCCGAAAAATCTCAAATCGCATGCATTTAAGAAAAAAAATTATTTTGCCAATTTTTTTGGAAAGGCTTACTTACCCCTTTGCTAAAAATCAATTTTTTGGTTGAAACACAATTTTACCCAATTTTGCCCAAAAGGCGTTTATTTCTAATAACTGAGTATTGAAAGGAGTTTCAAATGCGAAGAAGCTTCCTAAAAATCTCAAATCGCATTTATTTAAGAAAAAAAATTATTTGCCAATTTTTTAGGAAAGGCTTACCCCTTTGCTAAAAATCAATTTTTTGGTTGAAACACAATTTTACCCAATTTTGCCCAAAAGGCGTTTATTTCTAATAACTGAGTATTGAAAGGAGTTTCAAATGCGAAGAAGCTTCCGAAAAATCTCAAATCGCATGCATTTAAGAAAAAAAATTATTTTGCCAATTTTTTAGGAAAGGCTTACCCCTTTGCTAAAAATCAATTTTTTGGTTGAAACACAATTTTACCCAATTTTCCCCAAAAGGCGTTTATTTCTAATAACTGAGTATTGAAAGGAGTTTCAAATGCGAAGAACCTTCCGAAAAATCTCAAATCGCATGCATTTAAGAAAAAAAATTATTTTGCCAATTTTTTAGGAAAGGCTTACCCCTTTGCTAAAAATCAATTTTTTGGTTGAAACACAATTTTACCCAATTTTGCCCAAAAGGCGGTTATTTCTAATAACTGAGTATTGAAAGGAGTTTCAAATGCGAAGAAGCTTCCGAAAAATCTCAAATCGCATGCATTTAAGAAAAAAAATTATTTTGCCAATTTTTTAGGAAAGGCTTACCCCTTTGCTAAAAATCAATTTTTTGGTTGAAACACAATTTTACCCAATTTTGCCCAAAAGGCGTTTATTTCTAATAACTGAGTATTGAAAGGAGTTTCAAATGCGAAGAACCTTCCGAAAAATCTCAAATCGCATGCATTTAAGAAAAAAAATTATTTTGCCAATTTTTTAGGAAAGGCTTACCCCTTTGCTAAAAATCAATTTTTTGGTTGAAACACAATTTTACCCAATTTTGCCCAAAAGGCGTTTATTTCTAATAACTGAGTATTGGAAGGAGTTTCAAATGCGAAGAAGCTTCCGAAAAATCTCAAATCGCATGCATTTAAGAAAAAAAATTATTTTGCCAATTTTTTAGGAAAGGCTTACCCTTTTGCTAAAAATCAATTTTTTGGTTGAAACACAATTTTACCCAATTTTGCCCAAAAGGCGTTTATTTCTAATAACTGAGTATTGAAAGGAGTTTCAAATGCGAAGAAGCTTCCGAAAAATCTCAAATCGCATGCATTTAAGAAAAAAAATTATTTTGCCAATTTTTTAGGAAAGGCTTACCCCTTTGCTAAAAATCAATTTTTTGGTTGAAACACAATTTTACCCAATTTTGCCCAAAAGGCGTTTATTTCTAATAACTGAGTATTGAAAGGAGTTTCAAATGCGAAGAAGCTTCCGAAAAATCACAAATCGCATGCATTTCAGAAAAAAAATTATTTTGCCAATTTTTTAGGAAAGGCTTACCCCTTTGCTAAAAATCAATTTTTTGGTTAAAACACAATTTTACCCAATTTTGCCCAAAAGGCGTTTATTTCTAATAACTGAGTATTGAAAGGAGTTTCAAATGCGAAGAAGCTTCCAAAAAATCTCAAATCGCATGCATTTAAGAAAAAAAATTATTTTGCCAATTTTTTAGGAAAGGCTTACCCCTTTGCTAAAAATCAATTTTTTGGTTGAAACACAATTTTACCCAATTTTGCCCAAAAGGCGTTTATTTCTAATAACTGAGTATTGAAAGGAGTTTCAAATGCGAAGAATGTTCCGAAAAATCTCAAATCGCATGCATTTAAGAAAAAAAATTATTTTGCCAATTTTTTAGGAAAGGCTTACCCCTTTGCTAAAAATCAATTTTTTGGTTGAAACACAATTTTACCCAATTTTGCCCAAAAGGCGTTTATTTCTAACACCTGAGTATTGAAAGGAGTTTCAAATGCGAAGAATTTTCCGAAAAATCTCAAATCGCATGCATTTAAGAAAAAAAATTATTTTGCCTTTGCTAAAAATCAATTTTTTGGTTGAAACACAATTTTACCCAATTTTGCCCAAAAGGCGTTTATTTCTAATAACTGAGTATTGAAAGGAGTTTCAAATGCGAAGAAGCTTTCGAAAAATCTCAAATCGCATGCATTTAAGAAAAAAAATTATTTTGCCAATTTTTTAGGAAAGGCTTACCCCTTTGCTAAAAATCAATTTTTTGGTTGAAACACAATTTTACCCAATTTTGCCCAAAAGGCGTTTATTTCTAATAACTGAGTATTGAAAGGAGTTTCAAATGCGAAGAAGCTTCCGAAAAATCTCAAATCGCATGCATTTAAGAAAAAAAATTATTTTGCCAATTTTTTTGGAAAGGCTTACCCCTTTGCTAAAAATCAATTTTTTGGTTGAAACACGATTTTACCCAATTTTGCCCAAAAGGCGTCTATTTCTAATAACTGAGTATTGAAAGGAGTTTCAAATGCGAAGAAGCTTCCTAAAAATCTCAAATCGCATGCATTTAAGAAAAAAAATTATTTGCCAATTTTTTAGGAAATGCTTACCCCTTTGCTAAAAATCAATTTTTTGGTTGAAACACAATTTTACCCAATTTTACCCAAAAGGCGTTTATTTCTAATAACTGAGTATTGAAAGGAGTTTCAAATGCGAAGAAGCTTCCGAAAAATCTCAAATCGCATGCATTTAAGAAAAAAAATTATTTTGCCAATTTTTTAGGAAAGGCTTACCCCTTTGCTAAAAATCAATTTTTTGGTTGAAACACAATTTTACCCAGTTTTGCCCAAAAGGCGTTTATTTCTAATAACTGAGTATTGAAAGGAGTTTCAAATGCGAAGAAGCTTTCGAAAAATCTCAAATCGCATGCATTTAAGAAAAAAAATTATTTTGCCAATTTTTTAGGAAAGGCAATTTTTTGGTTGAAACACAATTTTACCCAATTTTGCCCAAAAGGCGTTTATTTCTAATAACTGAGTATTGAAAGGAGTTTCAAATGCGAAGAAGCTTCCGAAAAATCTCAAATCGCATGCATTTAAGAAAAAAAATTATTTGCCAATTTTTTTGGAAAGGCTTACCCCTTTGCTAAAAATCAATTTTTTGGTTGAAACACGATTTTACCCAATTTTGCCCAAAAGGCGTTTATTTCTAATAACTGAGTATTGAAAGGAGTTTCAAATGCGAAGAACCTTCCGAAAAATCTCAAATCGCATGCATTTAAGAAAAAAAATTACTTTGCCAATTTTTTAGGAAAGGCTTACCCCTTTGCTAAAAATCAATTTTTTGGTTGAAACACAATTTTACCCAATTTTCCCCAAAAGGCGTTTATTTCTAATAACTGAGTATTGAAAGGAGTTTCAAATGCGAAGAACCTTCCGAAAAATCTCAAATCGCATGCATTTAAGAAAAAAAATTATTTTGCCAATTTTTTAGGAAAGGCTTACCCCTTTGCTAAAAATCAATTTTTTGGTTGAAACACAATTTTACCCAATTTTGCCCAAAAGGCGGTTATTTCTAATAACTGAGTATTGAAAGGAGTTTCAAATGCGAAGAAGCTTCCGAAAAATCTCAAATCGCATGCATTTAAGAAAAAAAATTATTTTGCCAATTTTTTAGGAAAGGCTTACCCCTTTGCTAAAAATCAATTTTTTGGTTGAAACACAATTTTACCCAATTTTGCCCAAAAGGCGTTTATTTCTAATAACTGAGTATTGAAAGGAGTTTCAAATGCGAAGAACCTTCCGAAAAATCTCAAATCGCATGCATTTAAGAAAAAAAATTATTTTGCCAATTTTTTAGGAAAGGCTTACCCCTTTGCTAAAAATCAATTTTTTGGTTGAAACACAATTTTACCCAATTTTGCCCAAAAGGCGTTTATTTCTAATAACTGAGTATTGGAAGGAGTTTCAAATACGAAGAAGCTTACGAAAAATCTCAAATCGCATGCATTTAAGAAAAAAAATTATTTGGCCAATTTTTTAGGAAAGGCTTACCCCTTTGCTAAAAATCAATTTTTTGGTTGAAACACAATTTTACCCAATTTTGCCCAAAAGGCGTTTATTTCTAATAACTGAGTATTGAAAGGAGTTTCAAATGCGAAGAAGCTTCCGAAAAATCACAAATCGCATGCATTTCAGAAAAAAAATTATTTTGCCAATTTTTTAGGAAAGGCTTACCCCTTTGCTAAAAATCAATTTTTTGGTTAAAACACAATTTTACCCAATTTTGCCCAAAAGGCGTTTATTTCTAATAACTGAGTATTGAAAGGAGTTTCAAATGCGAAGAAGCTTCCAAAAAATCTCAAATCGCATGCATTTAAGAAAAAAAATTATTTTGCCAATTTTTTAGGAAAGGCTTACCCCTTTGCTAAAAATCAATTTTTTGGTTGAAACACAATTTTACCCAATTTTGCCCAAAAGGCGTTTATTTCTAATAACTGAGTATTGAAAGGAGTTTCAAATGCGAAGAATGTTCCGAAAAATCTCAAATCGCATGCATTTAAGAAAAAAAATTATTTTGCCAATTTTTTAGGAAAGGCTTACCCCTTTGCTAAAAATCAATTTTTTGGTTGAAACACAATTTTACCCAATTTTGCCCAAAAGGCGTTTATTTCTAATAACTGAGTATTGAAAGGAGTTTCAAATGCGAAGAATTTTCCGAAAAATCTCAAATCGCATGCATTTAAGAAAAAAAATTATTTTGCCTTTGCTAAAAATCAATTTTTTGGTTGAAACACAATTTTACCCAATTTTGCCCAAAAGGCGTTTATTTCTAATAACTGAGTATTGAAAGGAGTTTCAAATGCGAAGAAGCTTTCGAAAAATCTCAAATCGCATGCATTTAAGAAAAAAAATTATTTTGCCAATTTTTTAGGAAAGGCTTACCCCTTTGCTAAAAATCAATTTTTTGGTTGAAACACAATTTTACCCAATTTTGCCCAAAAGGCGTTTATTTCTAATAACTGAGTATTGAAAGGAGTTTCAAATGCGAAGAAGCTTCCGAAAAATCTCAAATCGCATGCATTTAAGAAAAAAAATTATTTTGCCAATTTTTTTGGAAAGGCTTACCCCTTTGCTAAAAATCAATTTTTTGGTTGAAACACGATTTTACCCAATTTTGCCCAAAAGGCGTCTATTTCTAATAACTGAGTATTGAAAGGAGTTTCAAATGCGAAGAAGCTTCCTAAAAATCTCAAATCGCATGCATTTAAGAAAAAAAATTATTTGCCAATTTTTTAGGAAATGCTTACCCCTTTGCTAAAAATCAATTTTTTGGTTGAAACACAATTTTACCCAATTTTACCCAAAAGGCGTTTATTTCTAATAACTGAGTATTGAAAGGAGTTTCAAATGCGAAGAAGCTTCCGAAAAATCTCAAATCGCATGCATTTAAGAAAAAAAATTATTTTGCCAATTTTTTAGGAAAGGCTTACCCCTTTGCTAAAAATCAATTTTTTGGTTGAAACACAATTTTACCCAGTTTTGCCCAAAAGGCGTTTATTTCTAATAACTGAGTATTGAAAGGAGTTTCAAATGCGAAGAAGCTTCCGAAAAATCTCAAATCGCATGCATTTAAGAAAAAAAATTATTTTGCCAAATTTTAGCAAAGGCTAAAAATCAATTTTTTGGTTGAAACACAATTTTACCCAACTTTGCCCAAAAGGCGTTTATTTCTAATAACTGAGTATTGAAAGGAGTTTCAAATGCGAAGAACCTTCCGAAAAATCTCAAATCGCATGCATTTAAGAAAAAAAATTATTTTGCCAATTTTTTAGGAAAGGCTTACCCCTTGCTAAAAATCAATTTTTTGGTTAAAACACAATTTTACCCAATTTTGCCCAAAAGGCGTTTATTTCTAATAACTGAGTATTGAAAGGAGTTTCAAATGCGAAGAAGCTTCCGAAAATTCTCAAATCGCATGCATTTAAGAAAAAAAATTATTTTGCCAATTTTTTTGGAAAGGCTTACCCCTTTGCTAAAAATCAATTTTTTGGTTGAAACACAATTTTACCCAATTTTGCCCAAAAGGCGTTTATTTCTAATAACTGAGTATTGAAAGGAGTTTCAAATGCGAAGAAGCTTCCTAAAAATCTCAAATCGTATGCATTTAAGAAAAAAAATTATTTTGCCAATTTTTTAGGAAAGGCTTACCCCTTTGCTAAAAATCAATTTTTTGGTTGAAACACAATTTTACCCAATTTTGCCCAAAAGGCGTTTATTTCTAATAACTGAGTATTGAAAGGAGTTTCAAATGCGAAGAACCTTCCGAAAAATCTCAAATCGCATGCATTTAAGAAAAAAAAATTATTTTGCCAATTTTTTAGGAAAGGCTTACCCCTTTGCTAAAAATCAATTTTTTGGTTGAAACACAATTTTACCCAATTTTGCCCAAAAGGCGTTTATTTCTAATAACTGAGTATTGAAAGGAGTTTCAAATGCGAAGAACCTTCCGAAAAATCTCAAATCGCATGCATTTAAGAAAAAAAATTATTTTGCCAATTTTTTAGGAAAGGCTTACCCCTTTGCTAAAAATCAATTTTTTGGTTGAAACACAATTTTACCCAATTTTGCCCAAAAGGCGTTTATTTCTAATAACTGAGTATTGAAAGGAGTTTCAAATGCGAAGAATTTTCCGAAAAATCTCAAATCGCATGCATTTAAGAAAAAAAATTATTTTGCCAATTTTTTAGGAAAGGCTTACCCCTTTGCTAAAAATCAATTTTTTGGTTGAAACACAATTTTACCCAATTTTGCCCAAAAGGCGTTTATTTCTAATAACTGAGTATTGAAAGGAGTTTCAAATGCGAAGAACCTTCCGAAAAATCTCAAATCGCATGCATTTAAGAAAAAAAATTATTTTGCCAATTTTTTAGGAAAGGCTTACCCCTTGCTAAAAATCAATTTTTTGGTTAAAACACAATTTTACCCAATTTTGCCCAAAAGGCGTTTATTTCTAATAACTGAGTATTGAAAGGAGTTTCAAATGCGAAGAAGCTTCCGAAAATTCTCAAATCGCATGCATTTAAGAAAAAAAATTATTTTGCCAATTTTTTTGGAAAGGCTTACTTACCCCTTTGCTAAAAATCAATTTTTTGGTTGAAACACAATTTTACCCAATTTTGCCCAAAAGGCGTTTATTTCTAATAACTGAGTATTGAAAGGAGTTTCAAATGCGAAGAAGCTTTCGAAAAATCTCAAATCGCATGCATTTAAGAAAAAAAATTATTTTGCCAATTTTTTAGGAAAGGCTTACCCCTTTGCTAAAAATCAATTTTTTGGTTGAAACACAATTTTACCCAATTTTGCCCAAAAGGCGTTTATTTCTAATAACTGAGTATTGAAAGGAGTTTCAAATGCGAAGAAGCTTCCGAAAAATCTCAAATCGCATGCATTTAAGAAAAAAAATTATTTTGCCAATTTTTTTGGAAAGGCTTAAGAAAAAAATTTTTTTAAGAAAAAAAATTATTTTGCCAATTTTTTAGGAAAGGCTTACCCCTTTGCTAAAAATCAATTTTTTGGTTGAAACACAATTTTACCCAATTTTGCCCAAAAGGCGTTTATTTCTAATAACTGAGTATTGAAAGGAGTTTCAAATGCGAAGAAGCTTCCGAAAAATCTCAAATCGCATGCATTTAAGAAAAAAAATTATTTTGCCAATTTTTTAGGAAAGGCTTACCCCTTTGCTAAAAATCAATTTTTTGGTTGAAACACAATTTTACCCAATTTTGCCCAAAAGGCGTTTATTTCTAATAACTGAGTATTGAAAGGAGTTTCAAATGCGAAGAACCTTCCGAAAAATCTCAAATCGCATGCATTTAAGAAAAAAAATTATTTTGCCAATTTTTTAGGAAAGGCTTACCCCTTTGCTAAAAATCAATTTTTTGGTTGAAACACAATTTTACCCAATTTTGCCCAAAAGGCGTTTATTTCTAATAACTGAGTATTGAAAGGAGTTTCAAATGCGAAGAACCTTCCGAAAAATCTCAAATCGCATGCATTTAAGAAAAAAAATTATTTTGCCAATTTTTTAGGAAAGGCTTACCCCTTTGCTAAAAATCAATTTTTTGGTTGAAACACAATTTTACCCAATTTTGCCCAAAAGGCGTTTATTTCTAATAACTGAGTATTGGAAGGAGTTTCAAATGCGAAGAAGCTTCCGAAAAATCTCAAATCGCATGCATTTAAGAAAAAAAATTATTTTGCCAATTTTTTAGGAAAGGCTTACCCCTTTGCTAAAAATCAATTTTTTGGTTGAAACACAATTTTACCCAATTTTGCCCAAAAGGCGTTTATTTCTAATAACTGAGTATTGAAAGGAGTTTCAAATGCGAAGAAGCTTCCGAAAAATCACAAATCGCATGCATTTCAGAAAAAAAATTATTTTGCCAATTTTTTAGGAAAGGCTTTGCTAAAAATCAATTTTTTGGTTAAAACACAATTTTACCCAATTTTGCCCAAAAGGCGTTTATTTCTAATAACTGAGTATTGAAAGGAGTTTCAAATGCGAAGAAGCTTCCAAAAAATCTCAAATCGCATGCATTTAAGAAAAAAAATTATTTTGCCAATTTTTTTGGAAAGGCTTAAGAAAAAAATTTTTTTAAGAAAAAAAATTATTTTGCCAATTTTTTAGGAAAGGCTTACCCCTTTGCTAAAAATCAATTTTTTGGTTGAAACACAATTTTACCCAATTTTGCCCAAAAGGCGTTTATTTCTAATAACTGAGTATTGAAAGGAGTTTCAAATGCGAAGAACCTTCCGAAAAATCTCAAATCGCATGCATTTAAGAAAAAAAATTATTTTGCCAATTTTTTAGGAAAGGCTTACCCCTTGCTAAAAATCAATTTTTTGGTTAAAACACAATTTTACCCAATTTTGCCCAAAAGGCGTTTATTTCTAATAACTGAGTATTGAAAGGAGTTTCAAATGCGAAGAAGCTTCCGAAAATTCTCAAATCGCATGCATTTAAGAAAAAAAATTATTTTGCCAATTTTTTTGGAAAGGCTTACTTACCCCTTTGCTAAAAATCAATTTTTTGGTTGAAACACAATTTTACCCAATTTTGCCCAAAAGGCGTTTATTTCTAATAACTGAGTATTGAAAGGAGTTTCAAATGCGAAGAAGCTTTCGAAAAATCTCAAATCGCATGCATTTAAGAAAAAAAATTATTTTGCCAATTCTTTAGGAAAGGCTTACCCCTTTGCTAAAAATCAATTTTTTGGTTGAAACACAATTTTACCCAATTTTGCCCAAAAGGCGTTTATTTCTAATAACTGAGAATTGAAAGGAGTTTCAAATGCGAAGAACCTTCCGAAAAATCTCAAATCGCATGCATTTAAGAGAAAAAAATTATTTTGCCAATTTTTTAGGAAAGGCTTACCCCTTTGCTAAAAATCAATTTTTTGGTTGAAACACAATTTTACCCAATTTTGCCCAAAAGGCGTTTATTTCTAATAACTGAGTATTGAAAGGAGTTTCAAATGCGAAGAACCTTCCGAAAAATCTCAAATCGCATGCATTTAAGAAAAAAAATTATTTTGCCAATTTTTTAGGAAAGGCTTACCCCTTTGCTAAAAATCAATTTTTTGGTTGAAACACAATTTTACCCAATTTTGCCCAAAAGGCGTTTATTTCTAATAACTGAGTATTGAAAGGAGTTTCAAATGCAAAGAACCTTTCGAAAAATCTCAAATCGCATGCATTTAAGAAAAAAAATTATTTTGCCAATTTTTTAGGAAAGGCTTACCCCTTTGCTAAAAATCAATTTTTTGGTTGAAACACAATTTTACCCAATTTTGCCCAAAAGGCGTTTATTTCTAATAACTGAGTATTGAAAGGAGTTTCAAATGCGAAGAAGCTTCCGAAAATTCTCAAATCGCATGCATTTAAGAAAAAAAATTATTTTGCCAATTTTTTTGGAAAGGCTTACTTACCCCTTTGCTAAAAATCAATTTTTTGGTTGAAACACAATTTTACCCAATTTTGCCCAAAAGGCGTTTATTTCTAATAACTGAGTATTGAAAGGAGTTTCAAATGCGAAGAAGCTTTCGAAAAATCTCAAATCGCATGCATTTAAGAAAAAAAATTATTTTGCCAATTTTTTAGGAAAGGCTTACCCCTTTGCAAAAATCAATTTTTTGGTTGAAACACAATGTTACCCAATTTTGCCCAAAAGGCGTTTATTTCTAATAACTGAGTATTGAAAGGAGTTTCAAATGCGAAGAAGCTTCCGAAAAATCTCAAATCGCATGCATTTAAGAAAAAAAATTATTTTGCCAATTTTTTAGGAAAGGCTTACCCCTTTGCTAAAAATCAATTTTTTGGTTGAAACACAATTTTACCCAATTTTGCCCAAAAGGCGTTTATTTCTAATAACTGAGTATTGAAAGGAGTTTCAAATGCGAAGAAGCTTCCGAAAAATCTCAAATCGCATGCATTTAAGAAAAAAAATTATTTTGCCAATTTTTTAGGAAAGGCTTACCCCTTTGCTAAAAATCAATTTTTTGGTTGAAACACAATTTTACCCAATTTTGCCCAAAAGGCGTTTATTTCTAATAACTGAGTATTGAAAAGAGTTTCAAATGCGAAGAAGCTTCCGAAAAATCTCAAATCGCATGCATTTAAGAAAAAAAATTATTTTGCCAATTTTTTAGGAAAGGCTTACAACTATGCTAAAAATCAATTTTTTGGTTGAAACACAATTTTACCCAATTTTGCCCAAAAGGCGTTTATTTCTAATAACTGAGTATTGAAAGCAGTTTCAAATGCGAAGAAGCTTCCGAAAATTCTCAAATCGCATGCATTTAAGAAAAAAAAATTATTTTGCCAATTTTTTAGGAAAGGCTTACCCCTTTGCTAAAAATCAATTTTTTGGTTGAAACACAATTTTACCCAATTTTGCCCAAAAGGCGTTTATTTCTAATAACTGAGTATTGAAAGGAGTTTCAAATGCGAAGAACCTTCCGAAAAATCTCAAATCGCATGCATTTAAGAAAAAAAATTATTTTGCCAATTTTTTAGGAAAGGCTTACCCCTTTGCTAAAAATCAATTTTTTGGTTGAAACACAATTTTACCCAATTTTGCCCAAAAGGCGTTTATTTCTAATAACTGAGTATTGAAAGGAGTTTCAAATGCGAAGAATTTTCCGAAAAATCTCAAATCGCATGCATTTAAGAAAAAAAATTATTTTGCCAATTTTTTAGGAAAGGCTTACCCCTTTGCTAAAAATCAATTTTTTGGTTGAAACACAATTTTACCCAATTTTGCCCAAAAGGCGTTTATTTCTAATAACTGAGTATTGAAAGGAGTTTCAAATGCGAAGAAGCTTCCGAAAATTCTCAAATCGCATGCATTTAAGAAAAAAAATTATTTTGCCAATTTTTTTGGAAAGGCTTACTTACCCCTTTGCTAAAAATCAATTTTTTGGTTGAAACACAATTTTACCCAATTTTGCCCAAAAGGCGTTTATTTCTAATAACTGAGTATTGAAAGGAGTTTCAAATGCGAAGAAGCTTTCGAAAAATCTCAAATCGCATGCATTTAAGAAAAAAAATTATTTTGCCAATTTTTTAGGAAAGGCTTACCCCTTTGCTAAAAATCAATTTTTTGGTTGAAACACAATTTTACCCAATTTTGCCCAAAAGGCGTTTATTTCTAATAACTGAGTATTGAAAGGAGTTTCAAATGCGAAGAAGCTTCCGAAAAATCTCAAATCGCATGCATTTAAGAAAAAAAATTATTTTGCCAATTTTTTAGGAAAGGCTTACCCCTTTGCTAAAAATCAATTTTTTGGTTGAAACACAATTTTACCCAATTTTGCCCAAAAGGCGTTTATTTCTAATAACTGAGTATTGAAAGGAGTTTCAAATGCGAAGAAGCTTCCGAAAAATCTCAAATCGCATGCATTTAAGAAAAAAAATTATTTTGCCAATTTTTTAGGAAAGGCTTACCCCTTTGCTAAAAATCAATTTTTTGGTTGAAACACAATTTTACCCAATTTTGCCCAAAAGGCGTTTATTTCTAATAACTGAGTATTGAAAAGAGTTTCAAATGCGAAGAAGCTTCCGAAAAATCTCAAATCGCATGCATTTAAGAAAAAAAATTATTTTGCCAATTTTTTAGGAAAGGCTTACCCCTATGCTAAAAATCAATTTTTTGGTTGAAACACAATTTTACCCAATTTTGCCCAAAAGGCGTTTATTTCTAATAACTGAGTATTGAAAGCAGTTTCAAATGCGAAGAAGCTTCCGAAAATTCTCAAATCGCATGCATTTAAGAAAAAAAATTATTTTGCCAATTTTTTTGGAAAGGCTTACTTACCCCTTTGCTAAAAATCAATTTTTTGGTTGAAACACAATTTTACCCAATTTTGCCCAAAAGGCGTTTATTTCTAATAACTGAGTATTGAAAGGAGTTTCAAATGCGAAGAAGCTTTCGAAAAATCTCAAATCGCATGCATTTAAGAAAAAAAATTATTTTGCCAATTTTTTAGGAAAGGCTTACCCCTTTGCTAAAAATCAATTTTTTGGTTGAAACACAATTTTACCCAATTTTGCCCAAAAGGCGTTTATTTCTAATAACTGAGTATTGAAAGGAGTTTCAAATGCGAAGAAGCTTCCTAAAAATCTCAAATCGCATGCATTTAAGAAAAAAATTTATTTGCCAATTTTTTAGGAAAGGCTTACCCCTTTGCTAAAAATCAATTTTTTGGTTGAAACACAATTTTACCCAATTTTGCCCAAAAGGCGTTTATTTCTAATAACTGAGTATTGAAAGGAGTTTCAAATGCGAAGAAGCTTCCGAAAAATCTCAAATCGCATGCATTTAAGAAAAAAAATTATTTTGCCAATTTTTTAGGAAAGGCTTACCCCTTTGCTAAAAATCAATTTTTTGGTTGAAACACAATTTTACCCAATTTTGCCCAAAAGGCGTTTATTTCTAATAACTGAGTATTGAAAGGAGTTTCAAATGCGAAGAACCTTCCGAAAAATCTCAAATCGCATGCATTTAAGAAAAAAAATTATTTTGCCAATTTTTTAGGAAAGGCTTACCCCTTTGCTAAAAATCAATTTTTTGGTTGAAACACAATTTTACCCAATTTTGCCCAAAAGGCGTTTATTTCTAATAACTGAGTATTGAAAGGAGTTTCAAATGCGAAGAAGCTTCCGAAAAATCTCAAATCGCATGCATTTAAGAAAAAAAATTATTTTGCCAATTTTTTAGGAAAGGCTTACCCCTTTGCTAAAAATCAATTTTTTGGTTGAAACACAATTTTACCCAATTTTGCCCAAAAGGCGTTTATTTCTAATAACTGAGTATTGAAAGGAGTTTCAAATGCGAAGAACCTTCCGAAAAATCTCAAATCGCATGCATTTAAGAAAAAAAATTATTTTGACAATTTTTTAGGAAAGGCTTACCCCTTTGCTAAAAATCAATTTTTTGGTTGAAACACAATTTTGCCCAAAAGGCGTTTATTTCTAATAACTGAGTATTGAAAGGAGTTTCAAATGCGAAGAAGCTTCCGAAAAATCACAAATCGCATGCATTTCAGAAAAAAAATTATTTTGCCAATTTTTTAGGAAAGGCTTACCCCTTTGCTAAAAATCAATTTTTTGGTTGAAACACAATTTTACCCAATTTTGCCCAAAAGGCGTTTATTTCTAATAACAGAGTATTGAAAGGAGTTTCAAATGCGAAGAAGCTTCCGAAAAAACTCAAATCGCATGCATTTAAGAAAAAAAATTATTTGCCAATTTTTTAGGAAAGGCTTACCCCTTTGCTAAAAATCAATTTTTTGGTTGAAACACAATTTTACCCAATTTTGCCCAAAAGGCGTTTATTTCTAATAACTGAGTATTGAAAGGAGTTTCAAATGCGAAGAAGCTTCCGAAAAATCTCAAATCGCATGCATTTAAGAAAAAAAATTATTTTGCCAATTTTTTAGGAAAGGCTTACCCCTTTGCTAAAAATCAATTTTTTTGTTGAAACACAATTTTACCCAATTTTGCCCAAAAGGCGTTTATTTCTAATAACTGAGTATTGAAAGGAGTTTCAAATGCGAAGAACCTTCCGAAAAATCTCAAATCGCATGCATTTAAGAAAAAAAATTATTTTGACAATTTTTTAGGAAAGGCTTACCCCTTTGCTAAAAATCAATTTTTTGGTTGAAACACAATTTTGCCCAAAAGGCGTTTATTTCTAATAACTGAGTATTGAAAGGAGTTTCAAATGCGAAGAAGCTTCCGAAAAATCACAAATCGCATGCATTTCAGAAAAAAAATTATTTTGCCAATTTTTTAGGAAAGGCTTACCCCTTTGCTAAAAATCAATTTTTTGGTTGAAACACAATTTTACCCAATTTTGCCCAAAAGGCGTTTATTTCTAATAACAGAGTATTGAAAGGAGTTTCAAATGCGAAGAAGCTTCCGAAAAAACTCAAATCGCATGCATTTAAGAAAAAAAATTATTTGCCAATTTTTTAGGAAAGGCTTACCCCTTTGCTAAAAATCAATTTTTTGGTTGAAACACAATTTTACCCAATTTTGCCCAAAAGGCGTTTATTTCTAATAACTGAGTATTGAAAGGAGTTTCAAATGCGAAGAAGCTTCCGAAAAATCTCAAATCGCATGCATTTAAGAAAAAAAATTATTTTGCCAATTTTTTAGGAAAGGCTTACTTACCCCTTTGCTAAAAATCAATTTTTTTGTTGAAACACAATTTTACCCAATTTTGCCCAAAAGGCGTTTATTTCTAATAACTGAGTATTGAAAGGAGTTTCAAATGCAAAGAACCTTCCGAAAAATCTCAAATCGCATGCATTTAAGAAAAAAAATTATTTTGCCAATTTTTTAGGAAAGGCTTACCCCTTTGCTAAAAATCAATTTTTTGGTTGAAACACAATTTTACCCAATTTTGCCAAAAAGGCGTTTATTTCTAATAACTGAGTATTGAAAGGAGTTTCAAATGCGAAGAATTTTCCGAAAAATCTCAAATCGCATGCATTTAAGAAAAAAAATTATTTTGCCAATTTTTTAGGAAAGGCTTACCCCTTTGCTAAAAATCAATTTTTTGGTTGAAACACAATTTTACCCAATTTTGCCCAAAAGGCGTTTATTTCTAATAACTGAGTATTGAAAGGAGTTTCAAATGCGAAGAACCTTCCGAAAAATCTCAAATCGCATGCATTTAAGAAAAAAAATTATTTTGCCAATTTTTTAGGAAAGGCTTACCCCTTGCTAAAAATCAATTTTTTGGTTGAAACACAATTTTACCCAATTTTGCCCAAAAGGCGTTAATTTCTAATAACTGAGTATTGAAAGGAGTTTCAAATGCGAAGAAGCTTTCGAAAAATCTCAAATCGCATGCATTTAAGAAAAAAAATTATTTTGCCAATTTTTTAGGAAAGGCTTACCCCTTTGCTAAAAATCAATTTTTTGGTTGAAACACAATTTTAACCAATTTTGCCCAAAAGGCGTTTATTTCTAATAACTGAGTATTGAAAGGAGTTTCAAATGCGAAGAAGCTTCCGAAAAATCTCAAATCGCATGCATTTAAGAAAAAAAATTATTTTGCCAATTTTTTAGGAAAGGCTTACCCCTTTGCTAAAAATCAATTTTTTGGTTGAAACACAATTTTACCCAATTTTGCCCAAAAGGCGTTTATTTCTAATAACTGAGTATTGAAAGGAGTTTCAAATGCGAAGAAGCTTCCTAAAAATCTCAAATCGCATGCATTTAAGAAAAAAAATTATTTGCCAATTTTTTAGGAAAGGCTTACCCCTTTGCTAAAAATCAATTTTTTGGTTGAAACACAATTTTACCCAATTTTGCCCAAAAGGCGTTTATTTCTAATAACTGAGTATTGAAAGGAGTTTCAAATGCGAAGAAGCTTCCGAAAATTCTCAAATCGCATGCATTTAAGAAAAAAAATTATTTTGCCAATTTTTTTGGAAAGGCTTACTTAACCCTTTGCTAAAAATCAATTTTTTGGTTGAAACACAATTTTACCCAATTTTGCCCAAAAGGCGTTTATTTCTAATAACTGAGTATTGAAAGGAGTTTCAAATGCGAAGAAGCTTTCGAAAAATCTCAAATCGCATGCATTTAAGAAAAAAAATTATTTTGCCAATTTTTTAGGAAAGGCTTACCCCTTTGCTAAAAATCAATTTTTTGGTTGAAACACAATTTTACCCAATTTTGCCCAAAAGGCGTTTATTTCTAATAACTGAGTATTGAAAGGAGTTTCAAATGCGAAGAAGCTTCCGAAAAATCTCAAATCGCATGCATTTAAGAAAAAAAATTATTTGCCAATTTTTTAGGAAAGGCTTACCCCTTTGCTAAAAATCAATTTTTTGGTTGAAACACAATTTTACCCAATTTTGCCCAAAAGGCGTTTATTTCTAATAACTGAGTATTGAAAGGAGTTTCAAATGCGAAGAAGCTTCCGAAAAATCTCAAATCGCATGCATTTAAGAAAAAAAATTATTTTGCCAATTTTTTAGGAAAGGCTTACCCCTTTGCTAAAAATCAATTTTTTGGTTGAAACACAATTTTACCCAATTTTGCCCAAAAGGCGTTTATTTCTAATAACTGAGTATTGAAAGGAGTTTCAAATGCGAAGAACCTTCCGAAAAATCTCAAATCGCATGCATTTAAGAAAAAAAATTATTTTGCCAATTTTTTAGGAAAGGCTTACCCATTTGCTAAAAATCAATTTTTTGGTTGAAACACAATTTTACCCAATTTTGCCCAAAAGGCGGTTATTTCTAATAACTGAGTATTGAAAGGAGTTTCAAATGCGAAGAAGCTTCCGAAAAATCTCAAATCGCATGCATTTAAGAAAAAAAATTATTTTGCCAATTTTTTAGGAAAGGCTTATCCCTTTGCTAAAAATCAATTTTTTGGTTGAAACACAATTTTACCCAATTTTGCCCAAAAGGCGTTTATTTCTAATAACTGAGTATTGAAAGGAGTTTCAAATGCGAAGAAGCTTCCGAAAAATCTCAAATCGCATGCATTTAAGAAAAAAAATTATTTTGCCAATTTTTTAGGAGAGGCTTACCCCTTTGCTAAAAATCAATTTTTTGGTTGAAACACAATTTTACCCAATTTTGCCCAAAAGGCGTTTATTTCTAATAACTGAGTATTGAAAGGAGTTTCAAATGCGAAGAAGCTTCCGAAAAATCACAAATCGCATGCATTTCAGAAAAAAAATTATTTTGCCAATTTTTTAGGAAAGGCTTACCCCATTGCTAAAAATCAATTTTTTTGTTGAAACACAATTTTACCCAATTTTGCCCAAAAGGCGTTTATTTCTAATAACTGAGTATTGAAAGGAGTTTCAAATGCAAAGAACCTTCCGAAAAATCTCAAATCGCATGCATTTAAGAAAAAAAATTATTTTGCCAATTTTTTAGGAAAGGCTTACCCCTTTGCTAAAAATCAATTTTTTGGTTGAAACACAATTTTACCCAATTTTGCCAAAAAGGCGTTTATTTCTAATAACTGAGTATTGAAAGGAGTTTCAAATGCGAAGAATTTTCCGAAAAATCTCAAATCGCATGCATTTAAGAAAAAAAATTATTTTGCCAATTTTTTAGGAAAGGCTTACCCCTTTGCTAAAAATCAATTTTTTGGTTGAAACACAATTTTACCCAATTTTGCCCAAAAGGCGTTTATTTCTAATAACTGAGTATTGAAAGGAGTTTCAAATGCGAAGAACCTTCCGAAAAATCTCAAATCGCATGCATTTAAGAAAAAAAATTATTTTGCCAATTTTTTAGGAAAGGCTTACCCCTTGCTAAAAATCAATTTTTTGGTTGAAACACAATTTTACCCAATTTTGCCCAAAAGGCGTTAATTTCTAATAACTGAGTATTGAAAGGAGTTTCAAATGCGAAGAAGCTTTCGAAAAATCTCAAATCGCATGCATTTAAGAAAAAAAATTATTTTGCCAATTTTTTAGGAAAGGCTTACCCCTTTGCTAAAAATCAATTTTTTGGTTGAAACACAATTTTAACCAATTTTGCCCAAAAGGCGTTTATTTCTAATAACTGAGTATTGAAAGGAGTTTCAAATGCGAAGAAGCTTCCGAAAAATCTCAAATCGCATGCATTTAAGAAAAAAAATTATTTTGCCAATTTTTTAGGAAAGGCTTACCCCTTTGCTAAAAATCAATTTTTTGGTTGAAACACAATTTTACCCAATTTTGCCCAAAAGGCGTTTATTTCTAATAACTGAGTATTGAAAGGAGTTTCAAATGCGAAGAAGCTTCCTAAAAATCTCAAATCGCATGCATTTAAGAAAAAAAATTATTTGCCAATTTTTTAGGAAAGGCTTACCCCTTTGCTAAAAATCAATTTTTTGGTTGAAACACAATTTTACCCAATTTTGCCCAAAAGGCGTTTATTTCTAATAACTGAGTATTGAAAGGAGTTTCAAATGCGAAGAAGCTTCCGAAAATTCTCAAATCGCATGCATTTAAGAAAAAAAATTATTTTGCCAATTTTTTTGGAAAGGCTTACTTAACCCTTTGCTAAAAATCAATTTTTTGGTTGAAACACAATTTTACCCAATTTTGCCCAAAAGGCGTTTATTTCTAATAACTGAGTATTGAAAGGAGTTTCAAATGCGAAGAAGCTTTCGAAAAATCTCAAATCGCATGCATTTAAGAAAAAAAATTATTTTGCCAATTTTTTAGGAAAGGCTTACCCCTTTGCTAAAAATCAATTTTTTGGTTGAAACACAATTTTACCCAATTTTGCCCAAAAGGCGTTTATTTCTAATAACTGAGTATTGAAAGGAGTTTCAAATGCGAAGAAGCTTCCGAAAAATCTCAAATCGCATGCATTTAAGAAAAAAAATTATTTGCCAATTTTTTAGGAAAGGCTTACCCCTTTGCTAAAAATCAATTTTTTGGTTGAAACACAATTTTACCCAATTTTGCCCAAAAGGCGTTTATTTCTAATAACTGAGTATTGAAAGGAGTTTCAAATGCGAAGAAGCTTCCGAAAAATCTCAAATCGCATGCATTTAAGAAAAAAAATTATTTTGCCAATTTTTTAGGAAAGGCTTACCCCTTTGCTAAAAATCAATTTTTTGGTTGAAACACAATTTTACCCAATTTTGCCCAAAAGGCGTTTATTTCTAATAACTGAGTATTGAAAGGAGTTTCAAATGCGAAGAACCTTCCGAAAAATCTCAAATCGCATGCATTTAAGAAAAAAAATTATTTTGCCAATTTTTTAGGAAAGGCTTACCCATTTGCTAAAAATCAATTTTTTGGTTGAAACACAATTTTACCCAATTTTGCCCAAAAGGCGGTTATTTCTAATAACTGAGTATTGAAAGGAGTTTCAAATGCGAAGAAGCTTCCGAAAAATCTCAAATCGCATGCATTTAAGAAAAAAAATTATTTTGCCAATTTTTTAGGAAAGGCTTATCCCTTTGCTAAAAATCAATTTTTTGGTTGAAACACAATTTTACCCAATTTTGCCCAAAAGGCGTTTATTTCTAATAACTGAGTATTGAAAGGAGTTTCAAATGCGAAGAAGCTTCCGAAAAATCTCAAATCGCATGCATTTAAGAAAAAAAATTATTTTGCCAATTTTTTAGGAGAGGCTTACCCCTTTGCTAAAAATCAATTTTTTGGTTGAAACACAATTTTACCCAATTTTGCCCAAAAGGCGTTTATTTCTAATAACTGAGTATTGAAAGGAGTTTCAAATGCGAAGAAGCTTCCGAAAAATCACAAATCGCATGCATTTCAGAAAAAAAAATTATTTTGCCAATTTTTTAGGAAAAGCTTACCCCTTTGCTAAAAATCAATTTTTTGGTTGAAACACAATTTTACCCAATTTTGCCCAAAAGGCGTTTATTTCTAATAACTGAGTATTGAAAGGAGTTTCAAATGCGAAGAAGCTTTCGAAAAATCTCAAATCGCATGCATTTAAGAAAAAAAATTATTTTGCCAATTTTTTTGGAAAGGCTTACTTACCCCTTTGCTAAAAATCAATTTTTTGGTTGAAACACAATTTTACCCAAAAGGCGTTTATTTCTAATAACTGAGTATTGAAAGGAGTTTCAAATGCGAAGAAGCTTCCGAAAAATCTCAAATCGCATGCATTTAAGAAAAAAAATTATTTTGCCAATTTTTTTGGAAAGGCTTACCCCTTTGCTAAAAATCAATTTTTTGGTTGAAACACGATTTTACCCAATTTTGCCCAAAAGGCGTTTATTTCTAATAGCTGAGTATTGAAAGGAGTTTCAAATGCGAAGAAGCTTCCGAAAAATCTCAAATCGCATGCATTTAAGAAAAAAAATTATTTTGCCAATTTTTTAGGAAAGGCTTACCCCTTTGCTAAAAATCAATTTTTTGGTTGAAACACAATTTTACCCAATTTTGCCCAAAAGGCGTTTATTTCTAATAACTGAGTATTGAAAGGAGTTTCAAATGCGAAGAAGCTTCCTAAAAATCTCAAATCGCATGCATTTAAGAAAAAAAATTATTTGCCAATTTTTTAGGAAAGGCTTACCCCTTTGCTAAAAATCAATTTTTTGGTTGAAACACAATTTTACCCAATTTTGCCCAAAAGGCGTTTATTTCTAATAACTGAGTATTGAAAGGAGTTTCAAATGCGAAGAAGCTTCCGAAAAATCTCAAATCGCATGCATTTAAGAAAAAAAATTATTTTGCCAATTTTTTAGGAAAGGCTTACCCCTTTGCTAAAAATCAATTTTTTGGTTGAAACACAATTTTACCCAATTTTGCCCAAAAGGCGTTTATTTCTAATAACTGAGTATTGAAAGGAGTTTCAAATGCGAAGAACCTTCCGAAAAATCTCAAATCGCATGCATTTAAGAAAAAAAATTATTTTGCCAATTTTTTAGGAAAGGCTTACCCCTTTGCTAAAAATCAATTTTTTGGTTGAAACACAATTTTACCCAATTTTGCCCAAAAGGCGTTTATTTCTAATAACTGAGTATTGAAAGGAGTTTCAAATGCGAAGAACCTTCCGAAAAATCTCAAATCGCATGCATTTAAGAAAAAAAATTATTTTGCCAATTTTTTAGGAAAGGCTTACCCCTTTGCTAAAAATCAATTTTTTGGTTGAAACACAATTTTACCCAATTTTGCCCAAAAGGCGTTTATTTCTAATAACTGAGTATTGGAAGGAGTTTCAAATGCGAAGAAGCTTCCGAAAAATCTCAAATCGCATGCATTTAAGAAAAAAAATTATTTTGCCAATTTTTTAGGAAAGGCTTACCCCTTTGCTAAAAATCAATTTTTTGGTTGAAACACAATTTTACCCAATTTTGCCCAAAAGGCGTTTATTTCTAATAACTGAGTATTGAAAGGAGTTTCAAATGCGAAGAAGCTTCCGAAAAATCTCAAATCGCATGCATTTAAGAAAAAAAATTATTTTGCCAATTTTTTAGGAAAGGCTTACCCCTTTGCTAAAAATCAATTTTTTGGTTGAAACACAATTTTACCCAATTTTGCCCAAAAGGCGTTTATTTCTAATAACTGAGTATTGAAAGGAGTTTCAAATGCGAAGAAGCTTCCGAAAAATCACAAATCGCATGCATTTCAGAAAAAAAATTATTTTGCCAATTTTTTAGGAAAGGCTTTGCTAAAAATCAATTTTTTGGTTAAAACACAATTTTACCCAATTTTGCCCAAAAGGCGTTTATTTCTAATAACTGAGTATTGAAAGGAGTTTCAAATGCGAAGAAGCTTCCAAAAAATCTCAAATCGCATGCATTTAAGAAAAAAAATTATTTTGCCAATTTTTTAGGAAAGGCTTACCCCTTTGCTAAAAATCAATTTTTTGGTTGAAACACAATTTTACCCAATTTTGCCCAAAAGGCGTTTATTTCTAATAACTGAGTATTGAAAGGAGTTTCAAATGCGAAGAATGTTCCGAAAAATCTCAAATCGCATGCATTTAAGAAAAAAAATTATTTTGCCAATTTTTTAGGAAAGGCTTACCCCTTTGCTAAAAATCAATTTTTTGGTTGAAACACAATTTTACCCAATTTTGCCCAAAAGGCGTTTATTTCTAACACCTGAGTATTGAAAGGAGTTTCAAATGCGAAGAATTTTCCGAAAAATCTCAAATCGCATGCATTTAAGAAAAAAAATTATTTTGCCTTTGCTAAAAATCAATTTTTTGGTTGAAACACAATTTTACCCAATTTTGCCCAAAAGGCGTTTATTTCTAATAACTGAGTATTGAAAGGAGTTTCAAATGCGAAGAAGCTTTCGAAAAATCTCAAATCGCATGCATTTAAGAAAAAAAATTATTTTGCCAATTTTTTAGGAAAGGCTTACCCCTTTGCTAAAAATCAATTTTTTGGTTGAAACACAATTTTACCCAATTTTGCCCAAAAGGCGTTTATTTCTAATAACTGAGTATTGAAAGGAGTTTCAAATGCGAAGAAGCTTCCGAAAAATCTCAAATCGCATGCATTTAAGAAAAAAAATTATTTTGCCAATTTTTTTGGAAAGGCTTACCCCTTTGCTAAAAATAAATTTTTTGGTTGAAACACGATTTTACCCAATTTTGCCCAAAAGGCGTCTATTTCTAATAACTGAGTATTGAAAGGAGTTTCAAATGCGAAGAAGCTTCCTAAAAATCTCAAATCGCATGCATTTAAGAAAAAAAATTATTTGCCAATTTTTTAGGAAATGCTTACCCCTTTGCTAAAAATCAATTTTTTGGTTGAAACACAATTTTACCCAATTTTACCCAAAAGGCGTTTATTTCTAATAACTGAGTATTGAAAGGAGTTTCAAATGCGAAGAAGCTTCCGAAAAATCTCAAATCGCATGCATTTAAGAAAAAAAATTATTTTGCCAATTTTTTAGGAAAGGCTTACCCCTTTGCTAAAAATCAATTTTTTGGTTGAAACACAATTTTACCCAGTTTTGCCCAAAAGGCGTTTATTTCTAATAACTGAGTATTGAAAGGAGTTTCAAATGCGAAGAAGCTTTCGAAAAATCTCAAATCGCATGCATTTAAGAAAAAAAATTATTTTGCCAATTTTTTAGGAAAGGCAATTTTTTGGTTGAAACACAATTTTACCCAATTTTGCCCAAAAGGCGTTTATTTCTAATAACTGAGTATTGAAAGGAGTTTCAAATGCGAAGAAGCTTCCGAAAAATCTCAAATCGCATGCATTTAAGAAAAAAAATTATTTGCCAATTTTTTTGGAAAGGCTTACCCCTTTGCTAAAAATCAATTTTTTGGTTGAAACACGATTTTACCCAATTTTGCCCAAAAGGCGTTTATTTCTAATAACTGAGTATTGAAAGGAGTTTCAAATGCGAAGAACCTTCCAAAAAATCTCAAATCGCATGCATTTAAGAAAAAAATTACTTTGCCAATTTTTTAGGAAAGGCTTACCCCTTTGCTAAAAATCAATTTTTTGGTTGAAACACAATTTTACCCAATTTTGCCCAAAAGGCGTTTATTTCTAATAACTGAGTATTGAAAGGAGTTTCAAATGCGAAGAAGCTTCCGAAAAATCCCAAATCGCATGCATTTAAGAAAAAAAATTATTTTGCCAATTTTTTTGGAAAGGCTTACCCCTTTTCTAAAAATCAATTTTTTGGTTGAAACACGATTTTACCCAATTTTGCCCAAAAGGCGTTTATTTCTAATAACTGAGTATTGAAAGGAGTTTCAAATGCGAAGAAGCTTCCGAAAAATCTCAAATCGCATGCATTTAAGAAAAAAAATTATTTTGCCAATTTTTTAGGAAAGGCTTACTTACCCCTTTGCTAAAAATCAATTTTTTGGTTGAAACACAATTTTACCCAATTTTGCCCAAAAGGCGTTTATTTCTAATAACTGAGTATTGAAAGGAGTTTCAAATGCGAAGAAGCTTCCTAAAAATCTCAAATCGCATTCATTTAAGAAAAAAAATTATTTGCCAATTTTTTAGGAAAGGCTTACCCCTTTGCTAAAAATCAATTTTTTGGTTGAAACACAATTTTACCCAATTTTGCCCAAAAGGCGTTTATTTCTAATAACTGAGTATTGAAAGGAGTTTCAAATGCGAAGAAGCTTCCGAAAAATCTCAAATCGCATGCATTTAAGAAAAAAAATTATTTTGCCAATTTTTTAGGAAAGGCTTACCCCTTTGCTAAAAATCAATTTTTTGGTTGAAACACAATTTTACCCAATTTTCCCCAAAAGGCGTTTATTTCTAATAACTGAGTATTGAAAGGAGTTTCAAATGCGAAGAACCTTCCGAAAAATCTCAAATCGCATGCATTTAAGAAAAAAAATTATTTTGCCAATTTTTTAGGAAAGGCTTACCCCTTTGCTAAAAATCAATTTTTTGGTTGAAACACAATTTTACCCAATTTTGCCCAAAAGGCGGTTATTTCTAATAACTGAGTATTGAAAGGAGTTTCAAATGCGAAGAAGCTTCCGAAAAATCTCAAATCGCATGCATTTAAGAAAAAAAATTATTTTGCCAATTTTTTAGGAAAGGCTTACCCCTTTGCTAAAAATCAATTTTTTGGTTGAAACACAATTTTACCCAATTTTGCCCAAAAGGCGTTTATTTCTAATAACTGAGTATTGAAAGGAGTTTCAAATGCGAAGAACCTTCCGAAAAATCTCAAATCGCATGCATTTAAGAAAAAAAATTATTTTGCCAATTTTTTAGGAAAGGCTTACCCCTTTGCTAAAAATCAATTTTTTGGTTGAAACACAATTTTACCCAATTTTGCCCAAAAGGCGTTTATTTCTAATAACTGAGTATTGGAAGGAGTTTCAAATGCGAAGAAGCTTCCGAAAAATCTCAAATCGCATGCATTTAAGAAAAAAAATTATTTTGCCAATTTTTTAGGAAAGGCTTACCCCTTTGCTAAAAATCAATTTTTTGGTTGAAACACAATTTTACCCAATTTTGCCCAAAAGGCGTTTATTTCTAATAACTGAGTATTGAAAGGAGTTTCAAATGCGAAGAAGCTTCCGAAAAATCTCAAATCGCATGCATTTAAGAAAAAAAATTATTTTGCCAATTTTTTAGGAAAGGCTTACCCCTTTGCTAAAAATCAATTTTTTGGTTGAAACACAATTTTACCCAATTTTGCCCAAAAGGCGTTTATTTCTAATAACTGAGTATTGAAAGGAGTTTCAAATGCGAAGAAGCTTCCGAAAAATCACAAATCGCATGCATTTCAGAAAAAAAATTATTTTGCCAATTTTTTAGGAAAGGCTTACCCCTTTGCTAAAAATCAATTTTTTGGTTAAAACACAATTTTACCCAATTTTGCCCAAAAGGCGTTTATTTCTAATAACTGAGTATTGAAAGGAGTTTCAAATGCGAAGAAGCTTCCAAAAAATCTCAAATCGCATGCATTTAAGAAAAAAAATTATTTTGCCAATTTTTTAGGAAAGGCTTACCCCTTTGCTAAAAATCAATTTTTTGGTTGAAACACAATTTTACCCAATTTTGCCCAAAAGGCGTTTATTTCTAATAACTGAGTATTGAAAGGAGTTTCAAATGCGAAGAATGTTCCGAAAAATCTCAAATCGCATGCATTTAAGAAAAAAAATTATTTTGCCAATTTTTTAGGAAAGGCTTACCCCTTTGCTAAAAATCAATTTTTTGGTTGAAACACAATTTTACCCAATTTTGCCCAAAAGGCGTTTATTTCTAATAACTGAGTATTGAAAGGAGTTTCAAATGCGAAGAATTTTCCGAAAAATCTCAAATCGCATGCATTTAAGAAAAAAAATTATTTTGCCTTTGCTAAAAATCAATTTTTTGGTTGAAACACAATTTTACCCAATTTTGCCCAAAAGGCGTTTATTTCTAATAACTGAGTATTGAAAGGAGTTTCAAATGCGAAGAAGCTTTCGAAAAATCTCAAATCGCGTGCATTTAAGAAAAAAAATTATTTTGCCAATTTTTTAGGAAAGGCTTACCCCTTTGCTAAAAATCAATTTTTTGGTTGAAACACAATTTTACCCAATTTTGCCCAAAAGGCGTTTATTTCTAATAACTGAGTATTGAAAGGTGTTTCAAATGCGAAGAAGCTTCCGAAAAATCTCAAATCGCATGCATTTAAGAAAAAAAATTATTTTGCCAATTTTTTTGGAAAGGCTTACCCCTTTGCTAAAAATCAATTTTTTGGTTGAAACACGATTTTACCCAATTTTGCCCAAAAGGCGTCTATTTCTAATAACTGAGTATTGAAAGGAGTTTCAAATGCGAAGAAGCTTCCTAAAAATCTCAAATCGCATGCATTTAAGAAAAAAAATTATTTGCCAATTTTTTAGGAAATGCTTACCCCTTTGCTAAAAATCAATTTTTTGGTTGAAACACAATTTTACCCAATTTTACCCAAAAGGCGTTTATTTCTAATAACTGAGTATTGAAAGGAGTTTCAAATGCGAAGAAGCTTCCGAAAAATCTCAAATCGCATGCATTTAAGAAAAAAAATTATTTTGCCAATTTTTTAGGAAAGGCTTACCCCTTTGCTAAAAATCAATTTTTTGGTTGAAACACAATTTTACCCAGGTTTGCCCAAAAGGCGTTTATTTCTAATAACTGAGTATTGAAAGGAGTTTCAAATGCGAAGAAGCTTCCGAAAAATCTCAAATCGCATGCATTTAAGAAAAAAAATTATTTTGCCAATTTTTTAGGAAAGGCTTAACCCTTTGCTAAAAATCAATTTTTTGGTTGAAACACAATTTTACCCAATTTTGCCCAAAAGGCGTTTATTTCTAATAACTGAGTATTGAAAGAAGTTTCAAATGCGAAGAATTGTCCGAAAAATCTCAAATCGCATGCATTTAAGAAAAAAAATTATTTTGCCAATTTTTTAGGAAAGGCTTACCCCTTTGCTAAAAATCAATTTTTTAGTTGAAACACAATTTTACCCAACTTTGCCCAAAAGGCGTTTATTTGTAATAACTGAGTATTGAAAGGAGTTTCAAATGCGAAGAACCTTCCGAAAAATCTCAAATCGCATGCATTTAAGAAAAAAAATTATTTTGCCAATTTTTTAGGAAAGGCTTACCCCTTGCTAAAAATCAATTTTTTGGTTAAAACACAATTTTACCCAATTTTGCCCAAAAGGCGTTTATTTCTAATAACTGAGTATTGAAAGGAGTTTCAAATGCGAAGAAGCTTCCGAAAATTCTCAAATCGCATGCATTTAAGAAAAAAAATTATTGTGCCAATTTTTTTGGAAAGGCTTACCCCTTTGCTAAAAATCAATTTTTTGGTTGAAACACAATTTTACCCAATTTTGCCCAAAAGGCGTTTATTTCTAATAACTGAGTATTGAAAGGAGTTTCAAATGCGAAGAAGCTTCCTAAAAATCTCAAATCGCATGCATTTAAGAAAAAAAATTATTTTGCCAATTTTTTAGGAAAGGCTTACCCCTTTGCTAAAAATCAATTTTTTGGTTGAAACACAATTTTACCCAATTTTGCCCAAAAGGCGTTTATTTCTAATAACTGAGTATTGAAAGGAGTTTCAAATGCGAAGAACCTTCCGAAAAATCTCAAATCGCATGCATTTAAGAAAAAAAAATTATTTTGCCAATTTTTTAGGAAAGGCTTACCCCTTTGCTAAAAATCAATTTTTTGGTTGAAACACAATTTTACCCAATTTTGCCCAAAAGGCGTTTATTTCTAATAACTGAGTATTGAAAGGAGTTTCAAATGCGAAGAATTTTCCGAAAAATCTCAAATCGCATGCATTTAAGAAAAAAAATTATTTTGCCAATTTTTTAGGAAAGGCTTACCCCTTTGCTAAAAATCAATTTTTTGGTTGAAACACAATTTTACCCAATTTTGCCCAAAAGGCGTTTATTTCTAATAACTGAGTATTGAAAGGAGTTTCAAATGCGAAGAACCTTCCGAAAAATCTCAAATCGCATGCATTTAAGAAAAAAAATTATTTTGCCAATTTTTTAGGAAAGGCTTACCCCTTGCTAAAAATCAATTTTTTGGTTAAAACACAATTTTACCCAATTTTGCCCAAAAGGCGTTTATTTCTAATAACTGAGTATTGAAAGGAGTTTCAAATGCGAAGAAGCTTCCGAAAAATCTCAAATCGCATGCATTTAAGAAAAAAAATTATTTTGCCAATTTTTTTGGAAAGGCTTAAGAAAAAAATTTTTTTAAGAAAAAAAATTATTTTGCCAATTTTTTAGGAAAGGCTTACCCCTTTGCTAAAAATCAATTTTTTGGTTGAAACACAATTTTACCCAATTTTGCCCAAAAGGCGTTTATTTCTAATAACTGAGTATTGAAAGGAGTTTCAAATGCGAAGAAGCTTCCGAAAAATCTCAAATCGCATGCATTTAAGAAAAAAAATTATTTTGCCAATTTTTTAGGAAAGGCTTACCCCTTTGCTAAAAATCAATTTTTTGGTTGAAACACAATTTTACCCAATTTTGCCCAAAAGGCGTTTATTTCTATTAACTGAGTATTGAAAGGAGTTTCAAATGCGAAGAATTTTCCGAAAAATCTCAAATCGCATGCATTTAAGAAAAAAAATTATTTTGCCAATTTTTTAGGAAAGGCTTACCCCTTTGCTAAAAATCAATTTTTTGGTTGAAACACAATTTTACCCAACTTTGCCCAAAAGGCGTTTATTTCTAATAACTGAGTATTGAAAGGAGTTTCAAATGCGAAGAACCTTCCGAAAAATCTCAAATCGCATGCATTTAAGAAAAAAAATTATTTTGCCAATTTTTTAGGAAAGGCTTACCCCTTGCTAAAAATCAATTTTTTGGTTAAAACACAATTTTACCCAATTTTGCCCAAAAGGCGTTTATTTCTAATAACTGAGTATTGAAAGGAGTTTCAAATGCGAAGAAGCTTCCGAAAATTCTCAAATCGCATGCATTTAAGAACAAAAATTATTTTGCCAATTTTTTTGGAAAGGCTCACTTACTTACCCCTTTGCTAAAAATCAATTTTTTGGTTGAAACACAATTTTACCCAATTTTGCCCAAAAGGCGTTTATTTCTAATAACTGAGTATTGAAAGGAGTTTCAAATGCGAAGAAGCTTTCGAAAAATCTCAAATCGCATGCATTTAAGAAAAAAAATTATTTTGCCAATTCTTTAGGAAAGGCTTACCCCTTTGCTAAAAATCAATTTTTTGGTTGAAACACAATTTTACCCAATTTTGCCCAAAAGGCGTTTATTTCTAATAACTGAGTATTGAAAGGAGTTTCAAATGCGAAGAAGCTTCCGAAAAATCTCAAATCGCATGCATTTAAGAAAAAAAATTATTTTGCCAATTTTTTTGGAAAGGCTTACCCCTTTGCTAAAAATCAATTTTTTGGTTGAAACACGATTTTACCCAATTTTGCCCAAAAGGCGTTTATTTCTAATAACTGAGTATTGAAAGGAGTTTCAAATGCGAAGAAGCTTCCTAAAAATCTCAAATCGCATGCATTTAAGAAAAAAAATTATTTTGCCAATTTTTTAGGAAAGGCTTACCCCTTTGCTAAAAATCAATTTTTTGGTTGAAACACAATTTTACCCAATTTTGCCCAAAAGGCGTTTATTTCTAATAACTGAGTATTGAAAGGAGTTTCAAATGCGAAGAACCTTCCGAAAAATCTCAAATCGCATGCATTTAAGAGAAAAAAATTATTTTGCCAATTTTTTAGGAAAGGCTTACCCCTTTGCTAAAAATCAATTTTTTGGTTGAAACACAATTTTACCCAATTTTGCCCAAAAGGCGTTTATTTCTAATAACTGAGTATTGAAAGGAGTTTCAAATGCGAAGAAGCTTCCGAAAAATCTCAAATCGCATGCATTTAAGAAAAAAAATTATTTTGCCAATTTTTTAGGAAAGGCTTACCCCTTTGCTAAAAATCAATTTTTTGGTTGAAACACAATTTTACCCAATTTTGCCCAAAAGGCGTTTATTTCTAATAACTGAGTATTGAAAAGAGTTTCAAATGCGAAGAAGCTTCCGAAAAATCTCAAATCGCATGCATTTAAGAAAAAAAATTATTTTGCCAATTTTTTAGGAAAGGCTTACCCCTATGCTAAAAATCAATTTTTTGGTTGAAACACAATTTTACCCAATTTTGCCCAAAAGGCGTTTATTTCTAATAACTGAGTATTGAAAGCAGTTTCAAATGCGAAGAAGCTTCCGAAAATTCTCAAATCGCATGCATTTAAGAAAAAAAAATTATTTTGCCAATTTTTTAGGAAAGGCTTACCCCTTTGCTAAAAATCAATTTTTTGGTTGAAACACAATTTTACCCAATTTTGCCCAAAAGGCGTTTATTTCTAATAACTGAGTATTGAAAGGAGTTTCAAATGCGAAGAACCTTCCGAAAAATCTCAAATCGCATGCATTTAAGAAAAAAAATTATTTTGCCAATTTTTTAGGAAAGGCTTACCCCTTTGCTAAAAATCAATTTTTTGGTTGAAACACAATTTTACCCAATTTTGCCCAAAAGGCGTTTATTTCTAATAACTGAGTATTGAAAGGAGTTTCAAATGCGAAGAATTTTCCGAAAAATCTCAAATCGCATGCATTTAAGAAAAAAAATTATTTTGCCAATTTTTTAGGAAAGGCTTACCCCTTTGCTAAAAATCAATTTTTTGGTTGAAACACAATTTTACCCAATTTTGCCCAAAAGGCGTTTATTTCTAATAACTGAGTATTGAAAAGAGTTTCAAATGCAAAGAAGCTTCCGAAAATTCTCAAATCGCATGCATTTAAGAAAAAAAATTATTTTGCCAATTTTTTTGGAAAGGCTTACTTACCCCTTTGCTAAAAATCAATTTTTTGGTTGAAACACAATTTTACCCAATTTTGCCCAAAAGGCGTTTATTTCTAATAACTGAGTATTGAAAGGAGTTTCAAATGCGAAGAAGCTTTCGAAAAATCTCAAATCGCATGCATTTAAGAAAAAAAATTATTTTGCCAATTTTTTAGGAAAGGCTTACCCCTTTGCTAAAAATCAATTTTTTGGTTGAAACACAATTTTACCCAATTTTGCCCAAAAGGCGTTTATTTCTAATAACTGAGTATTGAAAGGAGTTTCAAATGCGAAGAAGCTTCCTAAAAATCTCAAATCGCATGCATTTAAGAAAAAAAATTATTTGCCAATTTTTTAGGAAAGGCTTACCCCTTTGCTAAAAATCAATTTTTTGGTTGAAACACAATTTTACCCAATTTTGCCCAAAAGGCGTTTATTTCTAATAACTGAGTATTGAAAGGAGTTTCAAATGCGAAGAAGCTTCCGAAAATTCTCAAATCGCATGCATTTAAGAAAAAAAATTATTTTGCCAATTTTTTTGGAAAGGCTTACTTACCCCTTTGCTAAAAATCAATTTTTTGGTTGAAACACAATTTTACCCAATTTTGCCCAAAAGGCGTTTATTTCTAATAACTGAGTATTGAAAGGAGTTTCAAATGCGAAGAAGCTTTCGAAAAATCTCAAATCGCATGCATTTAAGAAAAAAAATTATTTTGCCAATTTTTTAGGAAAGGCTTACCCCTTTGCTAAAAATCAATTTTTTGGTTGAAACACAATTTTACCCAATTTTGCCCAAAAGGCGTTTATTTCTAATAACTGAGTATTGAAAGGAGTTTCAAATGCGAAGAAGCTTCCGAAAAATCTCAAATCGCATGCATTTAAGAAAAAAAATTATTTGCCAATTTTTTAGGAAAGGCTTACCCCTTTGCTAAAAATCAATTTTTTGGTTGAAACACAATTTTACCCAATTTTGCCCAAAAGGCGTTTATTTCTAATAACTGAGTATTGAAAGGAGTTTCAAATGCGAAGAAGCTTCCGAAAAATCTCAAATCGCATGGATTTAAGAAAAAAAATTATTTTGCCAATTTTTTAGGAAAGGCTTACCCCTTTGCTAATAATCAATTTTTTGGTTGAAACACAATTTTACCCAATTTTGCCCAAAAGGCGTTTATTTCTAATATCTGAGTATTGAAAGGAGTTTCAAATGCGAAGAACCTTCCGAAAAATCTCAAATCGCATGCATTTAAGAAAAAAAATTATTTTGCCAATTTTTTAGGAAAGGCTTACCCCTTTGCTAAAAATCAATTTTTTGGTTGAAACACAATTTTACCCAATTTTGCCCAAAAGGCGTTTATTTCTAATAACTGAGTATTGAAAGGAGTTTCAAATGCGAAGAAGCTTCCGAAAAATCTCAAATCGCATGCATTTAAGAAAAAAAATTATTTTGCCAATTTTTTAGGAAAGGCTTACCCCTTTGCTAAAAATCAATTTTTTGGTTGAAACACAATTTTACCCAATTTTGCCCAAAAGGCGTTTATTTCTAATAACTGAGTATTGAAAGGAGTTTCAAATGCGAAGAACCTTCCGAAAAATCTCAAATCGCATGCATTTAAGAAAAAAAATTATTTTGACAATTTTTTAGGAAAGGCTTACCCCTTTGCTAAAAATCAATTTTTTGGTTGAAACACAATTTTGCCCAAAAGGCGTTTATTTCTAATAACTGAGTATTGAAAGGAGTTTCAAATGCGAAGAAGCTTCCGAAAAATCACAAATCGCATGCATTTCAGAAAAAAAATTATTTTGCCAATTTTTTAGGAAAGGCTTACCCCTTTGCTAAAAATCAATTTTTTGGTTGAAACACAATTTTACCCAATTTTGCCCAAAAGGCGTTTATTTCTAATAACAGAGTATTGAAAGGAGTTTCAAATGCGAAGAAGCTTCCGAAAAAACTCAAATCGCATGCATTTAAGAAAAAAAATTATTTGCCAATTTTTTAGGAAAGGCTTACCCCTTTGCTAAAAATCAATTTTTTGGTTGAAACACAATTTTACCCAATTTTGCCCAAAAGGCGTTTATTTCTAATAACTGAGTATTGAAAGGAGTTTCAAATGCGAAGAAGCTTCCGAAAAATCTCAAATCGCATGCATTTAAGAAAAAAAATTATTTTGCCAATTTTTTAGGAAAGGCTTACCCCTTTGCTAAAAATCAATTTTTTGGTTGAAACACAATTTTACCCAATTTTGCCCAAAAGGCGTTTATTTCTAATAACTGAGTATTGAAAGGAGTTTCAAATGCAAAGAACCTTCCGAAAAATCTCAAATCGCATGCATTTAAGAAAAAAAATTATTTTGCCAATTTTTTAGGAAAGGCTTACCCCTTTGCTAAAAATCAATTTTTTGGTTGAAACACAATTTTACCCAATTTTGCCAAAAAGGCGTTTATTTCTAATAACTGAGTATTGAAAGGAGTTTCAAATGCGAAGAATTTTCCGAAAAATCTCAAATCGCATGCATTTAAGAAAAAAAATTATTTTGCCAATTTTTTAGGAAACGCTTACCCCTTTGCTAAAAATCAATTTTTTGGTTGAAACACAATTTTACCCAATTTTGCCCAAAAGGCGTTTATTTCTAATAACTGAGTATTGAAAGGAGTTTCAAATGCGAAGAACCTTCCGAAAAATCTCAAATCGCATGCATTTAAGAAAAAAAATTATTTTGCCAATTTTTTAGGAAAGGCTTACCCCTTGCTAAAAATCAATTTTTTGGTTGAAACACAATTTTACCCAATTTTGCCCAAAAGGCGTTAATTTCTAATAACTGAGTATTGAAAGGAGTTTCAAATGCGAAGAAGCTTTCGAAAAATCTCAAATCGCATGCATTTAAGAAAAAAAATTATTTTGCCAATTTTTTAGGAAAGGCTTACCCCTTTGCTAAAAATCAATTTTTTGGTTGAAACACAATTTTAACCAATTTTGCCCAAAAGGCGTTTATTTCTAATAACTGAGTATTGAAAGGAGTTTCAAATGCGAAGAAGCTTCCGAAAAATCTCAAATCGCATGCGTTTAAGAAAAAAAATTATTTTGCCAATTTTTTAGGAAAGGCTTACCCCTTTGCTAAAAATCAATTTTTTGGTTGAAACACAATTTTACCCAATTTTGCCCAAAAGGCGTTTATTTCTAATAACTGAGTATTGAAAGGAGTTTCAAATGCGAAGAAGCTTCCTAAAAATCTCAAATCGCATGCATTTAAGAAAAAAAATTATTTGCCAATTTTTTAGGAAAGGCTTACCCCTTTGCTAAAAATCAATTTTTTGGTTGAAACACAATTTTACCCAATTTTGCCCAAAAGGCGTTTATTTCTAATAACTGAGTATTGAAAGGAGTTTCAAATGCGAAGAAGCTTCCGAAAATTCTCAAATCGCATGCATTTAAGAAAAAAAATTATTTTGCCAATTTTTTTGGAAAGGCTTACTTACCCCTTTGCTAAAAATCAATTTTTTGGTTGAAACACAATTTTACCCAATTTTGCCCAAAAGGCGTTTATTTCTAATAACTGAGTATTGAAAGGAGTTTCAAATGCGAAGAAGCTTTCGAAAAATCTCAAATCGCATGCATTTAAGAAAAAAAATTATTTTGCCAATTTTTTAGGAAAGGCTTACCCCTTTGCTAAAAATCAATTTTTTGGTTGAAACACAATTTTACCCAATTTTGCCCAAAAGGCGTTTATTTCTAATAACTGAGTATTGAAAGGAGTTTCAAATGCGAAGAAGCTTCCGAAAAATCTCAAATCGCATGCATTTAAGAAAAAAAATTATTTGCCAATTTTTTAGGAAAGGCTTACCCCTTTGCTAAAAATCAATTTTTTGGTTGAAACACAATTTTACCCAATTTTGCCCAAAAGGCGTTTATTTCTAATAACTGAGTATTGAAAGGAGTTTCAAATGCGAAGAAGCTTCCGAAAAATCTCAAATCGCATGGATTTAAGAAAAAAAATTATTTTGCCAATTTTTTAGGAAAGGCTTACCCCTTTGCTAAAAATCAATTTTTTGGTTGAAACACAATTTTACCCAATTTTGCCCAAAAGGCGTTTATTTCTAATAACTGAGTATTGAAAGGAGTTTCAAATGCGAAGAAGCTTCCGAAAAATCTCAAATCGCATGCGTTTAAGAAAAAAAATTATTTTGCCAATTTTTTAGGAAAGGCTTACCCCTTTGCTAAAAATCAATTTTTTGGTTGAAACACAATTTTACCCAATTTTGCCCAAAAGGCGTTTATTTCTAATAACTGAGTATTGAAAGGAGTTTCAAATGCGAAGAAGCTTCCTAAAAATCTCAAATCGCATGCATTTAAGAAAAAAAATTATTTGCCAATTTTTTAGGAAAGGCTTACCCCTTTGCTAAAAATCAATTTTTTGGTTGAAACACAATTTTACCCAATTTTGCCCAAAAGGCGTTTATTTCTAATAACTGAGTATTGAAAGGAGTTTCAAATGCGAAGAAGCTTCCGAAAATTCTCAAATCGCATGCATTTAAGAAAAAAAATTATTTTGCCAATTTTTTTGGAAAGGCTTACTTACCCCTTTGCTAAAAATCAATTTTTTGGTTGAAACACAATTTTACCCAATTTTGCCCAAAAGGCGTTTATTTCTAATAACTGAGTATTGAAAGGAGTTTCAAATGCGAAGAAGCTTTCGAAAAATCTCAAATCGCATGCATTTAAGAAAAAAAATTATTTTGCCAATTTTTTAGGAAAGGCTTACCCCTTTGCTAAAAATCAATTTTTTGGTTGAAACACAATTTTACCCAATTTTGCCCAAAAGGCGTTTATTTCTAATAACTGAGTATTGAAAGGAGTTTCAAATGCGAAGAAGCTTCCGAAAAATCTCAAATCGCATGCATTTAAGAAAAAAAATTATTTGCCAATTTTTTAGGAAAGGCTTACCCCTTTGCTAAAAATCAATTTTTTGGTTGAAACACAATTTTACCCAATTTTGCCCAAAAGGCGTTTATTTCTAATAACTGAGTATTGAAAGGAGTTTCAAATGCGAAGAAGCTTCCGAAAAATCTCAAATCGCATGGATTTAAGAAAAAAAATTATTTTGCCAATTTTTTAGGAAAGGCTTACCCCTTTGCTAAAAATCAATTTTTTGGTTGAAACACAATTTTACCCAATTTTGCCCAAAAGGCGTTTATTTCTAATAACTGAGTATTGAAAGGAGTTTCAAATGCGAAGAACCTTCCGAAAAATCTCAAATCGCATGCATTTAAGAAAAAAAATTATTTTGCCAATTTTTTAGGAAAGGCTTACCCATTTGCTAAAAATCAATTTTTTGGTTGAAACACAATTTTACCCAATTTTGCCCAAAAGGCGGTTATTTCTAATAACTGAGTATTGAAAGGAGTTTCAAATGCGAAGAAGCTTCCGAAAAATCTCAAATCGCATGCATTTAAGAAAAAAAATTATTTTGCCAATTTTTTAGGAAAGGCTTATCCCTTTGCTAAAAATCAATTTTTTGGTTGAAACACAATTTTACCCAATTTTGCCCAAAAGGCGTTTATTTCTAATAACTGAGTATTGAAAGGAGTTTCAAATGCGAAGAAGCTTCCGAAAAATCTCAAATCGCATGCATTTAAGAAAAAAAATTATTTTGCCAATTTTTTAGGAAAGGCTTACCCCTTTGCTAAAAATCAATTTTTTGGTTGAAACACAATTTTACCCAATTTTGCCCAAAAGGCGTTTATTTCTAATAACTGAGTATTGAAAGGAGTTTCAAATGCGAAGAAGCTTCCGAAAAATCACAAATCGCATGCATTTCAGAAAAAAAATTATTTTGCCAATTTTTTAGGAAAAGCTTACCCCTTTGCTAAAAATCAATTTTTTGGTTGAAACACAATTTTACCCAATTTTGCCCAAAAGGCGTTTATTTCTAATAACTGAGTATTGAAAGGAGTTTCAAATGCGAAGAAGCTTCCGAAAATTCTCAAATCGCATGCATTTAAGAAAAAAAATTATTTTGCCAATTTTTTTGGAAAGGCTTACTTACCCCTTTGCTAAAAATCAATTTTTTGGTTGAAACACAATTTTACCCAATTTTGCCCAAAAGGCGTTTATTTCTAATAACTGAGTATTGAAAGGAGTTGCAAATGCGAAGAAGCTTTCGAAAAATCTCAAATCGCATGCATTTAAGAAAAAAAATTATTTTGCCAATTTTTTAGGAAAGGCTTACCCCTTTGCTAAAAATCAATTTTTTGGTTGAAACACAATTTTACCCAATTTTGCCCAAAAGGCGTTTATTTCTAATAACTGAGTATTGAAAGGAGTTTCAAATGCGAAGAAGCTTCCGAAAAATCTCAAATCGCATGCATTTAAGAAAAAAAATTATTTGCCAATTTTTTAGGAAAGGCTTACCCCTTTGCTAAAAATCAATTTTTTGGTTGAAACACAATTTTACCCAATTTTGCCCAAAAGGCGTTTATTTCTAATAACTGAGTATTGAAAGGAGTTTCAAATGCGAAGAAGCTTCCGAAAAATCTCAAATCGCATGCATTTAAGAAAAAAAATTATTTTGCCAATTTTTTAGGAAAGGCTTACCCCTTTGCTAAAAATCAATTTTTTGGTTGAAACACAATTTTACCCAATTTTGCCCAAAAGGCGTTTATTTCTAATAACTGAGTATTGAAAGGAGTTTCAAATGCGAAGAACCTTCCGAAAAATCTCAAATCGCATGCATTTAAGAAAAAAAATTATTTTGCCAATTTTTTAGGAAAGGCTTACCCATTTGCTAAAAATCAATTTTTTGGTTGAAACACAATTTTACCCAATTTTGCCCAAAAGGCGGTTATTTCTAATAACTGAGTATTGAAAGGAGTTTCAAATGCGAAGAAGCTTCCGAAAAATCTCAAATCGCATGCATTTAAGAAAAAAAATTATTTTGCCAATTTTTTAGGAAAGGCTTATCCCTTTGCTAAAAAACAATTTTTTGGTTGAAACACAATTTTACCCAATTTTGCCCAAAAGGCGTTTATTTCTAATAACTGAGTATTGAAAGGAGTTTCAAATGCGAAGAAGCTTCCGAAAAATCTCAAATCGCATGCATTTAAGAAAAAAAATTATTTTGCCAATTTTTTAGGAAAGGCTTACCCCTTTGCTAAAAATCAATTTTTTGGTTGAAACACAATTTTACCCAATTTTGCCCAAAAGGCGTTTATTTCTAATAACTGAGTATTGAAAGGAGTTTCAAATGCGAAGAAGCTTCCGAAAAATCACAAATCGCATGCATTTCAGAAAAAAAATTATTTTGCCAATTTTTTAGGAAAAGCTTACCCCTTTGCTAAAAATCAATTTTTTGGTTGAAACACAATTTTACCCAATTTTGCCCAAAAGGCGTTTATTTCTAATAACTGAGTATTGAAAGGAGTTTCAAATGCGAAGAAGCTTTCGAAAAATCTCAAATCGCATGCATTTAAGAAAAAAAATTATTTTGCCAATTTTTTTGGAAAGGCTTACTTACCCCTTTGCTAAAAATCAATTTTTTGGTTGAAACACAATTTTACCCAATTTTGCCCAAAAGGCGTTTATTTCTAATAACTGAGTATTGAAAGGAGTTTCAAATGCGAAGAAGCTTCCGAAAAATCTCAAATCGCATGCATTTAAGAAAAAAAATTATTTTGCCAATTTTTTTGGAAAGGCTTACCCCTTTGCTAAAAATCAATTTTTTGGTTGAAACACGATTTTACCCAATTTTGCCCAAAAGGCGTTTATTTCTAATAGCTGAGTATTGAAAGGAGTTTCAAATGCGAAGAAGCTTCCGAAAAATCTCAAATCGCATGCATTTAAGAAAAAAAATTATTTTGCCAATTTTTTAGGAAAGGCTTACCCCTGTGCTAAAAATCAATTTTTTGGTTGAAACACAATTTTACCCAATTTTGCCCAAAAGGCGTTTATTTCTAATAACTGAGTATTGAAAGGAGTTTCAAATGCGAAGAAGCTTCCTAAAAATCCAATTCGCATGCATTTAACAAAAAAAATTATTTGCCAATTTTTTAGGAAAGGCTTACCCCTTTGCTAAAAATCAATTTTTTGGTTGAAACACAATTTTACCCAATTTTGCCCAAAAGGCGTTTATTTCTAATAACTGAGTATTGAAAGGAGTTTCAAATGCGAAGAAGCTTCCGAAAAATCTCAAATCGCATGCATTTAAGAAAAAAAATTATTTTGCCAATTTTTTAGGAAAGGCTTACTTACCCCTTTGCTAAAAATCAATTTTTTGGTTGAAACACAATTTTACCCAATTTTGCCCAAAAGGCGTTTATTTCTAATAACTGAGTATTGAAAGGAGTTTCAAATGCGAAGAACCTTCCGAAAAATCTCAAATCGCATGCATTTAAGAAAAAAAATTATTTTGCCAATTTTTTAGGAAAGGCTTACCCCTTTGCTAAAAATCAATTTTTTGGTTGAAACACAATTTTACCCAATTTTGCCCAAAAGGCGGTTATTTCTAATAACTGAGTATTGAAAGGAGTTTCAAATGCGAAGAAGCTTCCGAAAAATCTCAAATCGCATGCATTTAAGAAAAAAAATTATTTTGCCAATTTTTTAGGAAAGGCTTACCCCTTTGCTAAAAATCAATTTTTTGGTTGAAACACAATTTTACCCAATTTTGCCCAAAAGGCGTTTATTTCTAATAACTGAGTATTGAAAGGAGTTTCAAATGCGAAGAAGCTTCCGAAAAATCTCAAATCGCATGCATTTAAGAAAAAAAATTATTTTGCCAATTTTTTAGGAAAGGCTTACCCCTTTGCTAAAAATCAATTTTTTGGTTGAAACACAATTTTACCCAATTTTGCCCAAAAGGCGTTTATTTCTAATAACTGAGTATTGAAAGGAGTTTCAAATGCGAAGAAGCTTCCGAAAAATCACAAATCGCATGCATTTCAGAAAAAAAATTATTTTGCCAATTTTTTAGGAAAAGCTTACCCCTTTGCTAAAAATCAATTTTTTGGTTGAAACACAATTTTACCCAATTTTGCCCAAAAGGCGTTTATTTCTAATAACAGAGTATTGAAAGGAGTTTCAAATGCGAAGAAGCTTCCGAAAAAACTCAAATCGCATGCATTTAAGAAAAAAAATTATTTGCCAATTTTTTAGGAAAGGCTTACCCCTTTGCTAAAAATCAATTTTTTGGTTGAAACACAATTTTACCCAATTTTGCCCAAAAGGCGTTTATTTCTAATAACTGAGTATTGAAAGGAGTTTCAAATGCGAAGAACGTTCCGAAAAATCTCAAATCGCATGCATTTAAGAAAAAAAATTATTTTGCCAATTTTTTAGGAAAGGCTTACCCCTTTGCTAAAAATCAATTTTTTGGTTGAAACACAATTTTACCCAATTTTGCCCAAAAGGCGTTTATTTCTAATAACTGAGTATTGAAAGGAGTTTCAAATGCGAAGAATTTTCCGAAAAATCTCAAATCGCATGCATTTAAGAAAAAAAATTATTTTGCCAATTTTTTAGGAAAGGCTTACCCCTTTGCTAAAAATCAATTTTTTGGTTGAAACACAATTTTACCCAATTTTGCCCAAAAGGCGTTTATTTCTAATAACTGAGTATTGAAAGGAGTTTCAAATGCAAAGAACCTTCCGAAAAATCTCAAATCGCATGCATTTAAGAAAAAAAATTATTTTGCCAATTTTTTAGGAAAGGCTTACCCCTTTGCTAAAAATCAATTTTTTGGTTGAAACACAATTTTACCCAATTTTGCCCAAAAGGCGTTTATTTCTAATAACTGAGTATTGAAAGGAGTTTCAAATGCGAAGAACCTTCCGAAAAATCTCAAATCGCATGCATTTAAGAAAAAAAATTATTTTGCCAATTTTTTTGGAAAGGCTTACTTACCCCTTTGCTAAAAATCAATTTTTTGGTTGAAACACAATTTTACCCAATTTTGCCCAAAAGGCGTTTATTTCTAATAACTGAGTATTGAAAGGAGTTTCAAATGCGAAGAAGCTTTCGAAAAATTTCAAATCGCATGCATTTAAGAAAAAAAATTATTTTGCCAATTTTTTAGGAAAGGCTTACCCCTTTGCTAAAAATCAATTTTTTGGTTGAAACACAATTTTACCCAATTTTGCCCAAAAGGCGTTTATTTCTAATAACTGAGTATTGAAAGGAGTTTCAAATGCGAAGAAGCTTCCGAAAAATCTCAAATCGCATGCATTTAAGAAAAAAAATTATTTTGCCAATTTTTTAGGAAAGGCTTACCCCTTTGCTAAAAATCAATATTTTGGTTGAAACACAATTTTACCCAATTTTGCCCAAAAGGCGTTTATTTCTAATAACTGAGTATTGAAAGGAGTTTCAAATGCGAAGAAGCTTCCTAAAAATCTCAAATCGCATGCATTTAAGAAAAAAAATTATTTGCCAATTTTTTAGGAAAGGCTTACCCCTTTGCTAAAAATCAATTTTTTGGTTGAAACACAATTTTACCCAATTTTGCCCAAAAGGCGTTTATTTCTAATAACTGAGTATTGAAAGGAGTTTCAAATGCGAAGAAGCTTCCGAAAAATCTCAAATCGCTTGCATTTAAGAAAAAAAATTATTTTGCCAATTTTTTAGGAAAGGCTTACCCCTTTGCTAAAAATCAATTTTTTGGTTGAAACACAATTTTACCCAATTTTGCCCAAAAGGCGTTTATTTCTAATAACTGAGTATTGAAAGGAGTTTCAAATGCGAAGAAGCTTCCGAAAATTCTCAAATCGCATGCATTTAAGAAAAAAAATTATTTTGCCAATTTTTTTGGAAAGGCTTACTTACCCCTTTGCTAAAAATCAATTTTTTGGTTGAAACACAATTTTACCCAATTTTGCCCAAAAGGCGTTTATTTCTAATAACTGAGTATTGAAAGGAGTTTCAAATGCGAAGAAGCTTCCGCAAATTCTCAAATCGCATGCATTTAAGAAAAAAAATTATTTTGCCAATTTTTTTGGAAAGGCTTACTTACCCCTTTGCTAAAAATCAATTTTTTGGTTGAAACACAATTTTACCCAATTTTGCCCAAAAGGCGTTTATTTCTAATAACTGAGTATTGAAAGGAGTTTCAAATGCGAAGAAGCTTCCGAAAAATCTCAAATCGCATGCATTTAAGAAAAAAAATTATTATGCCAATTTTTTTGGAAAGGCTTACCCCTTTGCTAAAAATCAATTTTTTGGTTGAAACACGATTTTACCCAATTTTGCCCAAAAGGCGTTTATTTCTAATAGCTGAGTATTGAAAGGAGTTTCAAATGCGAAGAAGCTTCCGAAAAATCTCAAATCGCATGCATTTAAGAAAAAAAATTATTTTTCCAATTTTTTAGGAAAGGCTTACCCCTTTGCTAAAAATCAATTTTTTGGTTGAAACACAATTTTACCCAATTTTGCCCAAAAGGCGTTTATTTCTAATAACTGAGTATTGAAAGGAGTTTCAAATGCGAAGAAGCTTCCTAAAAATCTCAAATCGCATGCATTTAAGAAAAAAAATTATTTGCCAATTTTTTAGGAAAGGCTTACCCCTTTGCTAAAAATCAATTTTTTGGTTGAAACACAATTTTACCCAATTTTGCCCAAAAGGCGTTTATTTCTAATAACTGAGTATTGAAAGGAGTTTCAAATGCGAAGAAGCTTCCGAAAAATCTCAAATCGCATGCATTTAAGAAAAAAAATTATTTTGCCAATTTTTTAGGAAAGGCTTACCCCTTTGCTAAAAATCAATTTTTTGGTTGAAACACAATTTTACCCAATTTTGCCCAAAAGGCGTTTATTTCTAATAACTGAGTATTGAAAGGAGTTTCAAATGCGAAGAACTTTCCGAAAAATCTCAAATCGCATGCATTTAAGAAAAAAAATTATTTTGCCAATTTTTTAGGAAAGGCTTACTTACCCCTTTGCTAAAAATCAATTTTTTGGTTGAAACACAATTTTACCCAATTTTGCCCAAAAGGCGTTTATTTCTAATAACTGAGTATTGAAAGGAGTTTCAAATGCGAAAAACGTTCCGAAAAATCTCAAATCGCATGCATTTAAGAAAAAAAATTATTTTGCCAATTTTTTAGGAAAGGCTTACCCCTTTGCTAAAAATCAATTTTTTGGTTGAAACACAATTTTACCCAATTTTGCCCAAAAGGCGTTTATTTCTAATAACTGAGTATTGAAAGGAGTTTCAAATGCGAAGAAGCTTCCGAAAAATCTCAAATCGCATGCATTTAAGAAAAAAAATTATTTTGCCAATTTTTTAGGAAAGGCTTACCCCTTTGCTAAAAATCAATTTTTTGGTTGAAACACAATTTTACCCAATTTTGCCCAAAAGGCGTTTATTTCTAATAACTGAGTATTGAAAGGAGTTTCAAATGCGAAGAATTTTCCGAAAAATCTCAAATCGCATGCATTTAAGAAAAAAAATTATTTTGCCAATTTTTTAGGAAAGGCTTACCCCTTTGCTAAAAATCAATTTTTTGGTTGAAACACAATTTTACCCAATTTTGCCCAAAAGGCGTTTATTTCTAATAACTGAGTATTGAAAGGAGTTTCA